>CM057340.1:505644930-506852407 GCA_030015575.1 Agapanthus africanus
TACTGAGAGAGAATCTCATTTTCTTTTAGAATAGTCCAAGAATTCCATGCACAAGTATTCTCCTCCGTGATCTTATCATAGGACATAATACTTATACCCGTATCTTGGTTCTTTACTTCTAGCTTATATTCTGTGAATATCTCAAAAGGTTCGGACTTATGTTTCAACAGGAACATATGGCTGAATCTTGAGAGACTATCAGAGAATGTAATGAAGTACAAAGAACCGGTCCTGGGGACCTTACATACATCATCATGTATCAGTCCAAAGAGTTTACTAACTCTTTCTCTGTTTCCAATAAACAGAGCTATGGTCATTTTATCTTTGTGATATGACTGGCAAGTTTCACAAGATGTAAATTCAAACTGATTTAAATATGCATCTAAAATGTAACTTCAGCCAGTCGGGTCGCATTGATATGACCTAGTCTACAATGCCTCAAGAAGGATTCGTTCATTTCTGAACTCTTCCTCTTGTGTGTGTTCTGTATACTAGGAACTGTAGTTTGATTTAGAACGTCAATGCTTTTAGATAACGTGCCTGAACCGATCAACTTTTGATACGGGAAATGTTCAAAACATTATCCAACAACACAAAATTTTATCATTTCTTTAATAAATAAAGAGATTGATATGATTTTGTATATCAGTTTCGGTATCTAATAGCATTTGTTCAGAATCAATGTATTGGTAATACAGGGTGACAGTGACCAACAGACTTGGCTGCAACACTTGCCCCGTTTTCTGTCTCATGAAACTTATCACCCATTCTCAGTTTTCTACCTTTCTGTAGCCCTATATAACAGATTACATATCTGGGATCCTGATCCAGTATCAAATACCCAGGATGCAGAGGATACTGAGAAACAGTTCTTTGTAATGAACATACCCGAAGGAGATGCATCATATGCACTTTCTTCGTTTGGGCGGCATAGGAATTCTGGTATTCCCCTATTTCTTGCTCGGTCTTATAACAATTATAAGTTGGAGCGGGATCAACGTTCCCCAGCTCAGTATAACAAGCGGGTTCGGTCAATATATCCATATTATTATCTTGATTAAGACGTGATATGGTCGCTACCTGGAGAGAGAGAGAAGAAAACATTCTGCGTGCGCTCTTGCAAGATTAGATTGGTTATATATTTTATCTAATCAGGATGGCTCCCACTGTTTTTATCAAATCTTCCTTCAAACCTTAACAGGAAAGACTAGCCGGGATTAATTACACTCTACAAGTTCGCCAATCTTTCAGCCAGGCCAGTGTCGGTACTTTGAGGGAGGTTCCCCGTGCTTTCGCACGGACCTAATTACAGTAAACCTCGTTTTTCCAGAGGCGTAACCCCGTTGACACCTTTCTAGACACCTACTTGATCGGCTAATTGCAAAGTGCAAAACTCTCCCAGGAGTAACAATTACTCGCAGTGGGTATCGGGATCCAACTATCACATAGAAGGTATGCAATCTCATTGCAAATTTCAACACTTGAAACTCCCGATAAAGATTTTTACCCCTAGCACCTATGACCTTGGCTAAGGTCAACAAATCATAAGTACTAGTCAAGTTCTACTCGTCATTTCGTGATTAGTTAGACCCACCCACATGACCCTTGGCTAAGGTCAACAAAGTCACATGACTGTCCTAACTAATCGCATCATATGCGGCGTAGGGAGACATCACTTAGCTACCGTACACTACGCCTCGGCTATGGTCGACAAACGTAGCACGAATACTAAGTACTCTACTTCCTAAAATGACGGAGGGTTGCGGATGGTTTTTATGAAAACCTTTAACGCTTTGAACTTGATCTCATTGCGGAATCAAATGGTTTTTAAATGGAGTGTTTTTGAGGCTTTTCTAGTTTTGCTAAAGGGGTCACTCCCGGTGAAGGGATCGTCGGCCCTTTCCTCGTCGAATGAGGTGAGGGACATATCATATATATCACTGTGCAAAGCAGAAACTATAGAAGCAATCAAAAGACAAACCGAGGGTTGTAGCATCTGCCAGTTATTGCTAAAGGAGTCACTCCCGGTGAAGGGATCTCGGCCCTTTCCTCATCGAATAAGGTGCAGGATGTTCTATAATGAACACCGTGATGCAAAGCAAGAACTGTAGCTACCTGTTTTATTTTTGAAATTCGATTCTAGAACATCAATTATGTTTATTTTCTTTCATTAATCTCATTAATGAATATCCCATCATTTAAGTCCACCTAAACATCACAGATAAATATAACGTACGCTTATGCCATCCGCATTCGCCTCGATGTCCCGTCTGCACCGTTAGGTTAGGTAACTAACGCCAGAGCGAGGCAGGGCTAGCGCGGGTGTAAAACATAAGCAACGTCTATATAATATATCATATATACTATATATAATATCTATCTGAACATATCACATGATCACATCACAGATAACGCAACAGAAAGTATCATATGAAATATTGAATATACTAGGACGTCCGTGTTTTTAATACGAGTCAGTATAAAACACGGATTCCACGGTCGTGATGAATAGCCAATCCCACACCCCTAGACCCCTACGAGAGCGGCAAGCAACCCTACCAATTCTATGGTTAGGAGACCCGGACTCGACTCCTCGAGATGATCTCCCACTGGACCCCAGAACCCGGTTACTTGTGCTCCCTTCCTTGGGTCTATCCTAATGCGGAAAAGTAAATAATATACAAATGGTGACATCATCCGCAACCTGGTAGTGCCCCAATAAAAGAATATTACATACAAGTTTTTACATGAATGAAAATGAAAAACACTCATCTCACATAAAAAACCCCCGGCTATTCAAACACGACGATCCAATATAACATATCCAGCAACACATAACATCACATGTCATCAACGTAAGTAAATATGCCCATCCCAATTGTTGTTGACATATAGCAACGAAACCGGCGATATCACATATTATACTTACGGTCGCAGAAAAGAAAGTGTAAAACTACAACAGTTGGAATCCGCAACCTCTTTAGACATCGCATGCCTAATCAAATGAATTCCTTAGACATCGCATGCCTAACAATTATAAACCCCGCATTTTAGTCTCATTATCGAAAACACTTTTCAATGTAAAGTCGGGCAATTCAATAGGATTCCCGGCATCCTGACCGAATACTCGTCGCAAACTTTAGTAGACGGCCGCACCCCTGATACCGTCGACGAAGTGCACCAAGGCGGAACACCGCTACCGCGAGCACCCGAACGGATGCTTTCGGCGACGGGGTTTTCCTACAGTCACTTGGTCGGGGCTAAGGGGTGTTGCTGTCTATTAAGTTTATCCGGCGAGTATCCGCGTACGCTACGTGATTGCGACGGACTTTTGATCGCATCAAAATTCCGTGGCAACCGATCAAGTGAGACTAAAGTGCTATGTTTATAACATTCATTCAGTTATCTCATAACTATTTGTGAATTCCAAATATTGTATCACATTCTGGATAAATAGAAAATTTTAAACTTTCCGATCGAACAATCGAACACCCAAGTTTTCCCGAAACAGCTCAACACATGAAATAAGTTTAACAACATTCATTTCGTGCCTCAGTACCAACGGTCCAGCCGTAGAAGGGTCAAGCCAACGCCTCACATGTGGCACGCCGTACTGCCCCAAACCCTAAGGTTCAAAGGACAGTTCAAGACGGTCACATAATCGAGTTAAGGTTTGTTGTCTTCTAGAGGGACCATCGCGTTACTTGCACTACTTGGAACGTCATTAAACTACAGAAAATCCAACAATTGGAAATTTCCCGGCAGGGGAAAAAATGGGTATTTATATCCGGTCGAACTTTTTAACATATTCTAAAAATACCCGGAAAAACACAAAGACAAAGTTTGATAATCCGATCGAATCTACGAACTTCCAATACAACTCAGAAAACTCAACTCTTGAGTGATATTTAAAAAAATCCCAGAAAATCCAGCACCAAAATATATGAATTACTGTGCAGAAATTTATGGATGATGCCACCGTACGGCCGCGGAACCGCCGCCGGAGCAAGGCTCCTGCCGCGGTTCCGCGGCGGTTTAGATGACTCAGGAGCTCGTTTTGCACCATAATTCTTACAACTTCCTGCTGAATTTTTAAAGAATTTTTAATCTGGAAAAAACCCAGTTTTGAAAAAATGTCCAGAGAGGGTTGAAACGTAGGGTTTTGGGGTTCGATTGGGTTTGTAACTTCGTCTACTCATCGCCTAAGGCTCTAGCTTGGCTCTGATACCACTGTAGGGTTCCTAGGCACACTAATGAGGTCTCACAACAAATCAAACATGCCCAATTCAAATTTTTTCATGTGCCTACAAACTCTAATATGGATCGTTAACTAGATGATAAGGCGATGCAAACAAGTAAACAACTTTATTGCTAAAGGAAAGTGACTACAACCTTTGTAGATCCAGTCCTCCACTTCCTAGGCTCCGTGATGACGTCCCTCCGCTGTACCTATCAGAATTCGGACTCTGGCGAAGGTTTCGTCGGAGAAATGATCGGGTTAGGTCGTCGACTTCGATGCCGAAGATGATCTACGTCGATGCAACTCAAGATCAAGCTCCAACTTTACCAAGTCATGAAACTTGTGAAGAAAACACCCTATACTACTTGGCAAGTGGTAGAGGATGAAGATATAGGAAGTGGGTTCACTTTAGAATTGGATTTCTCGCTCTTTTTCTCATGTTGCCATTAATGGTAGCAAGGTTTTCTTCATCTTGAAGAAGAAGAAGAAGAAAGAATATGTTAAGAATATCTAAAATAGAAAATAAAAGTGATTCTTATCATATAGCAACCATGGTTAAGTGTAGAGAATAAACTAGGGTTAGGTTTAATGGTTAGGTTAAGGCTAAGAAACAAAATGGTCAAAGCTTCAAAGCTTCATGAAGTTTCAAGAAAGAAACAAAGTTAGCCACCATTTTCTTCTTGCCAAAAAAAATGAATAAAAGAATAAATAAATAAGTAAAGATTACAAAACCCTAACCATTAACTTAAACTAGGTTTAAAGCATACACATACCCAAGTTTGCATGTATCATCAAACATGATACAAACTAGTGCACAAAACTATATCATATATATACAATGTGCACTTCAAGTGAGAAAATCCATCTAAAGTGAACAAATATTAGTTAATGTAAAGTAATATATCTAATATATAATTATACATTAAATCATTAAATCAACACTTGATTTAACGATCCGGTCATATCGCATATGACCGGCTAATATCCAATGTATCGACTTATCGAATCAATCCTCGATTCGATAACTAGGTTATATCGCATACAACCAATCGATACATTCATCGCGAGAATAGAATACGGTATCACATACATGAATTATTCTCGGTCCCACACATATCTCATATGCGCTCCTATTTCGTTTCGCTTAAGCCAGGAAACCTCTGTGTAGGACTCTAAAGACTCGTCAATACGCCGGCAGCAGGTGATGATCATACCCACAAGCCGCAAGCGGTCTGCTAAACGTAACGGCCACCCGGGTATTGAGCGATCAGAAGATCGACAAGCTACCCCGCTCACACTCCTGTGAATCCAACCAGTAACACTTACCGTACAGTCCGGTCTGTTCGTCTGATATGTCGCATATCTCGCCTAGGGGTGGTAAACGTCAGACCCCAATAGCTTGATAAGTCATGCCGACGTGAGGTCCATAACAATCATGAAACTACTGATAACTCTTACCAGTATATCACAGCAACCCTGGCCAGGGATTTCCGGTTATGGCCAGTCGAGCATAGTGCAACATCAACCCCCAATACCGGGAGAGACGAATCCCCCTATCGCTCATTGCCTCCATGTGAATCGGGACTGTACCCAAAACCACCTGTTTGCATGACTCAGTAGAGCCATGGTAGGGTGGAAATCAAGGTACAGTGGGAGACACACAAGACTCTATGATGATCTTGGGTCAACAGACTAAGCTGTACCAGTGTCACCAGAGAACTGCCATCTGACGTGAGGTATAATACCATCTGGGAGTTCTCGGCGAGTCCGTTCAGTGTACCCAGTCTCTACTGAGCACCCGCATACCATCTCTGATGTCAAACACCAATGGATATGGGATCATCCATCGCCCATCACATGGGTCGAGAAGATATACGCTAGTCTACTCTGGAATATCGATGCCCCGTCTCGATATTCCCACGACTAGGAACATTGAAGGATGTACTCATGGACTACCCAGGCCCTACTAGTATGATCTGCATCATAGTCCTGGAAGTCGAGTACACATACTAAGTGTTTTATCAACATGTAACAGAGAGACTGAAAGTATACATGTTAAGATAAAGAGCAACCAGATAGCGTACTATCATGTCGAGCAAGAAAGTCCTACCTATATATGTCCCAGCATCCACTACAATATACATCCAATGTACAGTAATGGCCTCTAGGGCATACATATAACTAACATAAAGTGAGCAAAATTCCTACTTCATCAACCTACTCTCATCTAGCCCATAAAATTAAGTTGTTTGCTTCACTAGTTTCTTGATTAGTGAAGAGGTAGCTTGAGTTAGAGTAACTTCAAGGTGGATTATCTTTGGCTTTGAAGACGGCGAAGCAAGGTTGTTCCTTTCACCTAGTGGAGCCTAAGAAGAGTTCTAGGGAGCACTACTTGGAGCTAAGCGACTACTACTTGGAGCTTTAGAAGTGAAGGACCGGTCTACAAAGGTTGTATTCTCTATTCACTTAGTTTGAAGTTTGTTTATATGCTATCAAACCCTAATTCTCTAGTTCGATTCTAGATTAGTGTTGCTTAGAACTCTAGATTTTTTAAATTTGCATACTTGATGCATGTGGAAATCTATTAGAGGTGCTAAGACACACTTTCATTTATATATTCAGGTAGTGCATCGTGTGTTCGTGAAACAGTATACCATTTCAAGTTCATATCGGGTTTGAATATCAGGTTTCGGTTTAATTGAGATTTTCTACTTTGGGGACCTTTTTACCGGTCATAACCTCAATATTAGAAAATATGGTAAATATGAAAGTTGTATATCTCGAAGAGATCTTTCCAACGAGTCTAAGAACATCGTAATCAGATTATCGACCAGAAAATTATGATAGTTTTACAGTGACAATTCTGTTCAGTAAACTTGAGACGACTCAGACAATATTTGAGCCGGCTCAAACATGCCTGCAATGAATGTTTGTTTTCTCTGTTACTATAAGACGGCTTAGGGTTATCTTGAGCCTGCTCACGGCCTAAAAACTTATACGATCAGGTATTTTAATTAGGGTTTTCACTCCTTACTTCATGCTTATGGTAAAAACAATAATTAACTCGAATTTCCTACATTCCATGCCATCAATTTAACAATATAAAAGTAATATCTTTTAGGGTTAAAGATTTGTCGATGCCTCGTGTTCCGACCTTGACCCATCATTTATTAGATTAGAAATTATGTATCAATCGATCTATATAAATAATATGAGATTATAACGATGTCTAGCAATATTTCAATCATGTCAATCATGTATACCATGTCAATAATCGCAAGAATTGAATAAAGGAAATATCTTGTATATCTATCTCAAGCATAAATCAATATATATTCATTATATGAAATAAACAAGATCTAATCTTGTTAGCATGTCGCAAGTACAAAGTACTTCCCTCGATACGATCTCACGAACAAGATGACGATGATAATGATGTTAGCAATCCACATGGAACTCTGCTTAGATGCTTTGGCCGATCCAAGGAAGAAAGAAGAACTAATGGTGATGGTGATCGCCTCGAAATGAAGATGACGATGGAGATTGATGAAGGGCTTCCTCGGTTTTCAGTTAGGGTTTCGGTTCTGAAGGAAGGAAATGGATGCTAGGGTTATCAATCTAAGGTTTGTATGAGAATTGTGTAGGTTTAAATAGGATAAATAAATTTATTGGGCCGGATAGTTCACAAAATCAAGATCAATTAGGGTTAAAGGATAGATGGTAAGGTAAAACATTAGTCCCATATTAAACCATGCATATCATTATCAATATAATATCTTACCATGTCCCAACAATCAATAACAAGGCCCAATAAAATGATAACAAGTCAAAACCATATCAAGAAATCAATATCAGGTTGCAGAACACTTTGAGATGGCTCAAATGTAACCTGAGCCGGCTTACGAGCATTTTCAATCAAACAATGATTCTATGGATGCTGAGCCGGCTCTCCCCAATCTTGAGCCGGCTCATGGTGCCCCAAAATCAAAACTCAGTAAAATTAGCATGATCAATCAACATCAATTATTAATATAAATACGTACGATCGTTCTAGGGTGTTACACTATACCCAACTACAAAAAGAATTTCATTCTCAAAATTCACGAAGAATGAAAGAATAAGAACAAGAACGATAACAAGAATAAGGACAATACTAACAGAAAATAAGTACAATCACTTTCACAATCAAGCAAATAAATTTGGAAACTTCTGTCGCATCTCCTCTTCAAGTTCCTACGTCGATTCTCCATGGAAACGACCTTCCCATGAAACAAGCACTAATGGTATCATTTTATTCTTGAGAACCTTCTTGCGTCGATCTAATAGCAATTGGTCGCTCTTCATAAGAAAAACCATTTCCTAATGCCAATTTTAAGTGATCAAGGACGTGAGTCTTATCTCGAACATATTTGCGAAATGAGATACATGAATCATATCATGAACACCCGCTAAGAACAGTGGTAACGCCAATCGATACACCACTTCTCCAATACGCTCAATTATATCAAAATGCCCTACGAAACGAGGACTAAGCTTTCCTCGACCATCAAACCGTATCACTCCTCTCGTCGGTGATATCTTCAAGAACACGTGATCACCGACTGCGAACTCTAACAGTCACCTTCCAGTATCATCCCAACTCTTTTATCGATCTTGAGCTACTTTCATATGATCTCGAATTGAACGAACTTTATCTATGGTTTGCACAATCAACTCCGGTCCCAACAATCTCCTTTCTCCAACATCATCACAACATACTGGCGAACGACATTTGCGTCAGTACAACGCCTCAAATGGAGCCATCTGTATAGTCTCTTGGAAGCTATTGTTATATGAGAATTCCACCAAATGCAAATGATCCTCCCACGATCCTTTGAAGTCTAACATGCAAGCTCTCAACATGTCTTCAAGAGTTTTGATCGTTCTTTCTGATTGACTATTTGTCTGTGGATGATATGCTGTGCTAAATTTCAATCGAGTTCCCAAGATGTTTAGCAAACTCCTCTAGAAATGCGATAGAAACTGCGTGTCACGGTCAGACACGATACTAACTGGCACTCCATGCAATCTCACGATCTCTTGCATATACTTCTCCGCTAGTGCCTCTGTCGACTGACCAACCCGCAACGGTATAAAGTGAGCTAGTTTGGTTAGATGATCAACGATCACCCATACTATGTTATTGCCCTTTGGACTCTGCGGTAAAGCCGTCATAAAGTCCATGGTAATGTGTTCCCACTTCCATTAAGGAATCAAAAGTGGTTGTAACAAACCTGCAACCCTTTGATGTTCAGCCTTCACTTGCTGACGCACTAAGTATCTCAACCCAAAATGAGCGATCTCTCATTTCATTCCTTCTCACCACAAGTGTTGTCGTATATCCCTGTACATCTTCATACCTCTCGGATGTACCGAATACGCCAAACTGTGAACTTCATTCATAACCTCTTCACGAAGCTCGCCTTTTGGCATACACAAACGACTTCCATACCTTAAGGACCCATCTTCATGAATCGGCAAATCTGTTCTCAAACTTGCCTCTACTTGGCCTCTAAACTTTTGTAATCTAGTATCTTGCAATTTGCAACTTTGATGCGCTCTACTAAAGACGACTGCACTTGTAGTTGCATCAACTGCCCCGAAGAATATGGTAGCATAATCTCCAACCCGAATCTCTATAAATCTGCAATGAGTTTCTTCTACGAAGTTAACATCATAATGGCTGGCAATCGACTCAAGACATCCGGCACTACATTCACCTTTCCCGGATGGTACTTTAGATCTATGTCATAATCAGCCATCAGCTCTAACCACCTTCGCTGCCTTATATTAAGCTCTTTCTGTATGAACGCGTACTTTAGGCTCTTATGATCGGTGAATATTTTGACCTTCTCTCCTAAAAAGTAGTGTCTCTATAAATTCAATGCGAATATCACTGTAGCCAACTTTAAATAATGCGTCGGATAGTTCTTTTCATGTGTCATCAACTGTTTTGACGCATATGCTATCATCCAACCAAGCTGCATTAAAACACAGTCCAAACCTTTCGTTGATGCGTCACTTTGAATAACAAACCCTCGGGAATTATCTGGCACTGTCAGAATAGGAGCGGTTGTCAATCTCTGCTTCAATGAATCAAACACTTGTATACACCTCTTGGACCTAACAAACGGTATCTCCTTTCGGGTCAACTTGGTCAAAAGCTCTGCTATCCATATGAAATCTTTCACGAACCTTTGATAATAACCCGCAAGACCAAGAAAGCTTCGAATCTCTGCTACGGTCTTTAGAATAGGCCAATCACGTACTGCTTTAATCTTTTCCGGATAGATTGCGATTCCATCTCTAGATATGACATGAACCATGATCTTCACTTCATCAAGCCAGAATTCATACTTGCTTAACTTGGCAGACAGCTTCTCATGCCTCAATGTCTGCAGTGCAATCCTTATGTGTTCTTCATACTCCTCCTTCTCTTCGAATAAACCAGAATATCGTCGATAAACAGCACCATAAATTGATCGAGATACGGTGAAAATATTCAGTTCATTAGATCCATAAACACAGCCGGTGCATTTGTAAATCCAAATAGCATAACTAAATACTCATAGTGCCCGTATCGAGTTCGAAACGCAGTCTTGCTAATATCCTTCGGTTTCACCCGATTAAGCTCTCGATAATTGATGCATATTCACCGTATGCCATCTTTCTTCTTGACCAAAAGAACCGGAGCTTCCTAAGGTGAACCACTCCTGCGAATCCAACTCTTCTCTAACTATTCTGAAACTTGCTTCTTCACCTCCTCAAGTTCCACCGTTGCCATCGGATAATAAGCTTTTGAAATTGGCGCTGTTTCCGGAATCAAATTAATCGCAAACTCTATATCTCGCTTTGGCGGTAAACTTGAGATGTTTTTGAAATCATCCTTGAAATCCCGAACTACCACTGGTGCTTCCTCCTTACTCCCCTCCATTGCCGATAAATTAGCATCTGTCGGTTTGGCTCTAAACTCAACCGGTCCGACGGATCTACATCCTCCCAAGAATTCGAACTCCGGATGACCAGGAATTTGGAAAATCACCCTCTTTGCTTTGCAATCAATGTGAGCGTTAAAGGTTCTAAGAAAATCCATTCCCAACACCACATCACAACTACTGATATCAATCACCAAGAAATCCGCGAACAACTCCCAACCGCAAACAACAACAGAACAATCCTTGCACTCACTACTAGAAATAATTTTCCCATTTCCAGTGTGTATGTCCCAACTATGAGATAAGATTGTGTATGGAATCGAGTGTGCACCAACAAATTTGGATGACATAAAACAATGAGATGCACCAGAATTGAATAATGCTAATGCGGGAAACTATAAAAAAGTAGGGTACCGAGAAGCGCGACATCATCATTAGGTGAAACGGGTTGATCCCTTCTAGCCATAGCTTTGAAGTCATAAACGAAAGATGAGATTAGCAACGAGATTCAATAGAAGCAAGGGATTCAATGGAAACAAAATTCAATAAGGACAAGAATTCAAGAATCGAGCGACATGGAAATAATATGGCAAGACATGTTCCTATAATTCGAGCGTTTAAGGTCAATGTATTGGGTATAATACCCAGCTACAAAAGAACCAAGCCCATCTAACCTATAACCTAGGCTTTGATACCAACGAAAGCTTATCATGCCCTGCTTCCCAAAATACACGATTACAGGAACACGAAAAACCAACCGTGCTATTTAAGATAAGGAAATATCCTTCCGTAGTCACATTACGGCTGTCAATTAGTAATCAAGAATAATATAATATACAACTAACTATTACATGTCCACTATGTCACAATAAACAACTACGATATCCAATGATCAAGAGTCAATAAAAATCAATAGTGAATAGCGGAAGCAATTAAAAAACGTTCAAGTATCAAGGAAAGTAAGAACACTAACCAATACTTGTCCCTTATGGGATCACAAAGATAAACTAATAAAACAGTCATTATGATAAATAAACCTAAGGTATAATAGATTGATCTAAAAAAATATCCTTTACTGCTCAGCAAGCTTCTCAAAGTACTCTTTGTCTTCCTGTGCTAAAGCCAAAGTATCTGGGCCATGCAAAACCTAGACGTTGGCACGTCATAGATAATATTGTTCACCGCCGAAAGACCGGACTGAGACGTTGGGACGTCTGGCCTGAATTTTGGGGGTAGATACTATTTGGACTTATCCATCCACCTCTCCGAAGATACCAAGTTGATTTATGACACCATATATCGGAGGTTTGGATAGACACGATCGTTGTAGCGTCAGATTCTCTCTCGTTTGTGAGGGATTTTTGATTATGGGGACGCTCTTCCCTGCAGATGCAAGCCCCTGCAATTACGTTACCGCATTGCGATAACTACTTTCTCCTTCTCCAGCAGTTCACTTCATGTCGTGTTGTATTTTTGTTTGTTTTGGTTGCCCGTGGATTGTATACGGAGACTAGTTTATATCGTTGCCCATAGGGCGCGGATCAATCCAAATCCGTATATTTTAGATTTGGGTTTGGTTTATTCAAGAATCATTAATCTAATTTGAGATTAAGATCGACTTAAATATATGAGTATTTGGGCTCAATTTATTTTAACTAAGAATACGTTAGTCTAATTTGAGACTAAGATCAACTTAGCAAAATTTCAAGGATCATTTTTATTTCAGATCCAACAATAGAGCATTTGGGCTCAGTTGTAAGAAAACCTTTTTAGTGAGATTAAATCAATTTGAGTTTAGTCTTATCAGTTTTTTTGTGTTCGAAAGTGCTAAGCACTTATTTGGGCACTGTTTGTTTAGCCCCCTTTTTTATGCAAAAGTGCTAAGCACTTGTTTGACGCTCTGGCGCTCACATGGGTATCATGTGAAGCCTTCAGTTATGGGCACTGCCCAATCAGTGCTAAGCACTCAGCCATTTTTGCTGTATATGTGTGGCATCCACGTGAGGAGCATGTGAGGCGCTGGGTGTTGCCAAATTAGTGCTAAGCACTCAGCCATTTTGGCTGTTTATAAAGTACTAAGAACTTTTTATGTGGCGCCTACATGAGGAGCATGTGAGGCGTTGGGCGCTGCCCAATCAGTGCTAAGCACTCAACCATCTTGGCTGTTTATGAAGTGCTAAGCACTTTTTGTGTAGCGTCCATGTGAGGAGCACGTGCGGCGCTAATGTTTTTCCTTTTTAGAGATTGAATCTCTGTTAATGGTATTTTGACCATTAATGATCATCAAGATCTCCATTTTGAAGACTTTGGATCGTTTTTTCTTCATTGGAGAACTAAGTTCTTCTTTTCTTTCTATAAGAACTATGTTATTTATGTAGGGTTAAACCCTAATTTCGGAGGAATTAAATTCCCAGACCATATGTACTTTTTTTTCCCTTTCTTTATTTTTAACCTAATTCTTTTATGAATATTTGATTCTCAAAAATAAGATCTTCCCGATGAGAATTAAATTCTCAACTTATGGGAGACTTGTCTTGTGGATCTCTAATTCAGATAAAGAACTAAGTTCTTTGAGAAGGGTTAAACTCATAAATAGGTAAAAAGAGATATTTTAGTCTCTGTGTTGTTTTTTTTACCTAGGTTTTTTTTTGAGGAGGCAGGTCTTCTTCTTCTCTGTTGTTTTTAAAGTTTTCTGTATTTTTCAGAAGCTTATGGGGGGTTTCCTCTCTATATCCGAGCGCGTATCTCTGTATGTGTCTCTATATGTGTGTGAGACTTGAAGTCTCGGGTTCTTTATATAGTAAAGGCAAATTTGTTAATTAGTTTTGAGAAAATCTCTTATTGAAAGATTCCAATTGATTTAATTGGTCTCAAAATTAGTTTGAGAAATTTTACCCACCGTTGGATCTTTGATTCAATTGTTTCTGTTTTATAGAAGATGTTTTCTTGTTTTTAATAAGATTGGGAAAATATTTTCCTATATACAGAATTTTATTTTGTCAAACGATGATTTTTAACCACCATTGGATTTTTAATTCAAGGGCTCTCTGTTATGTAGAGCACATTTTTCTTTGTTTAGAAAGATATAGGGAAATACTTTCCCATTTCATTGGATTTTTGATCCAACAATTTTTGTTCATTTAGAAAGATTAGGGGAATATTTTCCCTTAATTGAATTTTATTCTATTATCTGATGATTTATCATCATCATTGGATCTTTGATCCAACGGCTCTATTTAACAAAAAGTATCCTAGTTTTTAAAGGGAAATATCCCCCTGTAGAATTTAGTTCTACTTGGTTTTAACTTGGGAGCCGGCGATCTTGTGTTGTGCACGTGGGCGCCACTTAGGAATTTAATTCTAGGCGCTCCTGTGCTTTGTACATTGGTGCCAACGTGAGGAGCACGTATGGCGCCATATAAGAATTTAATTCTTATATAATAAGCGCTCCCGTGCTTTGCACATTGGCGCCTATGTGAGGAGTACGTGCGGGGCCACCGTATGATTTAATCCTACAAGATCGGTGCTGGTACTGGCGCCCTCGTGAGGTGCACGTGAGGTGCTGCCTCAACAAAATTTAACAGAGCTTAGCTCTTTTTATATTGTTTAACTTTTGGGGGAACAAATGCTCCCCACCGTTGTTCTCACGTGGCTCACACATGAGTTCAACCGTGTCACTTTTTCCACCGTTTAATCTTCTAGGGAGTTGAACCGTCCCTTCACATCTTATAGATAGAGCCTTTGCTTCTTGAGATGACTGCCGTCTCATCATCTTTCTTTAGTTTTCTTCCTCCTTGAGAATTTAATTCTTATCTCAGAGCTTAGATCACTGTCCATAGAACTTTTTCAGAGTTAAACTCTGTCAAAAAAATTGGTAAGGATCATGATAAGTGTTCAACTCTGAAAAGAACCTTCTTTCTTGTTTTGGATTTTTAACCCATTAACAGAGCTTGGCTCTTTTTTTTTATATTTAAAATGATCTCTCAGAGATCTTAAGAAGAACTTCTCACCCCTTTTTAAATAAACCGTGGGTCTCAAATCTCTATTAGTTCTTTTTTTAGGGTTTTACTCTATCATTGATCTTGTTCTTTGAGGGTTTCTGTTATTTAATTCCATTATATTTCTCATCTATCTCCCAACATGGGGGACTTCTGGGATTTAATCCCATTATCTGAGGAATTTTAATTCCATTTTGTCTTACAGAGCTTAGATCTGAGATTTTTTTTTAACTTTTTAAGGAATTTTATCCCCTTTCCTATTCCCTTTTTTTTATATATAGGGTTCTAATACCCATTTTTATAGATTTGAATCTGTTGCAGGGCTCATTTTTTGAGAACATTAGGAGTTTTTAACTCCACTCCTCAATAGGATTATTCATTTAATGAGAATTTTTTTGGATTCTCACAATGTGTGCATGTCTCATCATTGATGAGCCATCACCTTGATTTTGCAGGGCCCATTGTTTTTAAACTGTAGTGATTGTACTGAAAATGCTAAGGCCCTTAGTTGCCGTTAATTACATTATGCCAATCACTAACTTTGTTTAGGAACTATGGCTTCTGATTCCTTTTTTTCTTATGTCCGTTCGGAGAGCGCTTTTGCCGACGTGTCTACGGATCGAGAAGTCTTCTCTTTAATATGGGACTACGACCCAGAGTAGAATCTCTTCATCTATAGGGATCGTGGTACAGTTATATTATCCGGGGTAAGTGCAGCTTTACTTGTGCGGTGCCATCAGAACCGATCCCGTCGATTCATTATGCTGATCCTCCGCAGGTCGCTTATGCAGTGGAAGAGGTCAATTGGACTGCGGAAGGTCATCTCCAACCTTTTATGGCGTCGATACTAGTCCAGCCGCCGATAGCCCTAGATATTCTTGGGCGTCGCATATGTCAAGGAGAAGCGCGTCCTTGGGGTCAGGTTTATACAATAGGAGTGACCTTCTGACATCCGGCTGGTTATCTGCAGTGGGCCCGTTGCATTTTGTCGGCCAAGAAGTCGCTGCTGCTGAAGATCGGGTTATACCCGGTGGTCTACGCATCTCTCTTTTATTACCACACTCCTTATGTGTGGTGGGTTAAATCCTTCTTGGAGCAGTGGAATATTCCGACCAACACATTTCTTTTATCAGACCGTAAAGTATCGATCTCGCTGGAGAAATTCGCAGAAATTTTCTGGTTCCTCGTCAGAGGGAAGCATTACGAGGAGATACTTCCTCTTGACGAGTACGTTTTTGCCACCGAGTCTGTAGTCATAGGCCTTATCTCGGAAAACGCTATCCAACATAAGTTCCCTAGTTTGATCAAAGTGCTAATTATCTATGAGAGCTTGTTTTAGAGTCTGGGGGCATGGGGTTTGCTTTTCTAACTTCATCGTCCATTTCCTTCATCCAGAGGCTTTATCGAAGAAGGCTGCAAAGTTTTCCAAGCTCGATGATCCGTTTGGATTTGGCTTGGATAGATTGCCAACTGCAGAGGCGGATTTAAAGCAGTTTTTTTTATTCCGTATACCCCCATCGTCCCTTTTGCAGAGATTGCCGCTCCGGATATTGATGAGGAGACGTTTTTCATGGGCTTTATTGGTTTGTGGCTGAGTTTGTTTGCACTCGCAATGCACCCTCGCTACATGAGACCGTCTGTCTTCTATCCAGCTCATCACATCGCGGCGGGGACGCATATGGCTATTGGGGTTGCCGGGCTGGCCTACTTGTATCATAGACTAACTATAGAGGCCGACATCGCCCAGCCGGGTTTGAAGCCCATAAATCTCCCTTTGCACTCCTAGATCAAGATGTACGTGTTGGGTGTGTTTGGCATTCATAAATAGCCTAGATTTTACGAAGGGTACAACTTCTCTCGGGTCATGCAATTGGTCGATGCTTCTTCTCCATACCCAACACAGCGAGAGGCTCAGCGATTGCTTCTTCTTCCGTGCACTGTTGGGGACATCATGAACTTAGTCGACAGTGTTCTGACCATTGGTAAGGAACCCTCCAAAGTACTCCAGCCACTCCACGATGTCTTCAAGGATGGAGCTTCTGCTTTGAGGGCCCGGAAGATTGTGCATTTGTATTCTACTGGGCCAGGTTTTCTTGTATTCAGACAGAATGCCTCGGTGTTGTTTATGAGATATAACTCGCATCGCTTTGCCCAGCAATCTGGTTACAACTAAGACGTTCCCCTTGAAGCGTTTCTCATTAATCCGGTTGCTACAGAGGAGAGCGTTCGCAACACGGTGCATCATTTTATGCTGCTAAATACGGGGTCTCATTTCCTAATTAGTGAGCCGAGTCATATCCTGAAGGCCTCAAATGCTTATATCGCCTGGTATCAGCATGCAGCGGGTGCCGTTGTCAAGGAGGAAATGCGGATGCTTCTTGACTATAAGGATTCTGTTCCAGCTGGTAATCCTGCGGTTCCGCTGAAGCGACGGGAAGTTGTCCGTCCTTCTTTGAGGGAAAGCACCGTGGCTGTAGTCCCGCGAGCCTTTTTGGCTAAGCCATGGCCAGACGTAAGTGCTCCTGTGGTAGCGGCAGTATCTCCTGAGTCGGGTATTCGCTTGGAAATCAGAACTCGCCGTCCTAAGAAGCCCGTAAAGCGTAAGCTTTTATCGTCGGGTGCTGTTGCCGGCTCCCAGAAAAAGAAGAAATCTTTATTTTTGGCTGATGTTGTCTTCGATCAGGGTCGCATGCTCCCTACAGTGAGGGCTTATCCGAATACGGCACCAACGACAATCTGTTCAGGGCTTCTATTGATGGGAATGTCGTTACTGATCTTCAAGGCGCTATTGAGGCTTCTGAGAGTTTAGCCCGCGAGCAAGTAGCGCTTGCTTCTCTTGCGGTGTTCGGTATATCTTATTTACATTCTTCTGTATATATATTTTTTGAATTTATTACACTTTATTAATGCTCTTTTCTTAATAGGAATATCCACTGAAGAGGCTCTTTTGGCGTCCCTCAAGACATTTGAGGAAGAGGAGAGGCTTCGCGCTTCTATGGGCCTCGGTATGATCGTTTTGTGATGCCTTTGAATACATATATTTAGCTCATTTCGTTCATACCCTGACTCCTTTCTCTCTCTCTTTCTTTTTTTTATTATAGGAACCACTGCAACTTGTGTTGTTCCGAGTGCGATGCCGTCCTTAGGTGGTGGTGCGGAAGAGCCTTCAGAGCTACCGGCTACAGTTGAGGTCACCCCAGGGCCTCTATGAGAAGCATCGCTAAAGCAGCCGATGACAGACGTTGCAGCAGATCTGGAGGCCGAGCTTGATTTAGATAAAGACGTTCCTCTATCGGAAGTTCCTAGGAGATCTCTTCGTACAGCTAAAGCTGAGAAAAAGTGCCGAAAGCACGCAGCAAGGGAGCGTTAGGCTAACTTGGCCACAGACGCGGGTTCAAGTGATACAAGACCCCCTGATGTTCCCATAGAGAAGATTCCTTCTGCCTTGTCAACCGCTCATAGGCAGATTGTGTGTGCGGCTCGCGAAGTGGCCGAGCAGTTACTTCAAGGTAAAACAATGCACGATCCCTTATTGAAACACAGTAGAACCAATTTAATTTTCTAGGTTCCTTTCCACTGCAGTTTTTCTTGAATTATGACACATTTGTCCTTGAATGATGCAGCAGAGCCGAGTTTAGGTGTTAACGTGGCGGGTGAGATGCCCGCGTTTGAAGAGTCTGGGGCATCGGGCCTTCCTTTCGAATCTGGAATTGTTCTAACTGCCGTTTCCTTCCCTTGTGGATCCTCGACACCGACGGGTGATGCGAGCATGACGAAGGCCCTTATTGATTTAGGGGACGAAGGTGAAGACATTGAATCCATCTTCCTGGTGTTGGTGGAAATCGAGAAAGCCGTCATAGTTAGTGGCGCTCCAGACACCGCTATGGTTTCTACCCCGTCAGGTATTCCTCGTATTTTTACTTTTGGGTACTCAGTCCTGCTAGACATATTCGTTGATATCTCCTTTATTCCGAATATAGGTGCGGTAAACCCTGGCACTGTGCTGATTGAAGAATCACCGTCAGCCGTGGCCATGGCTGTCGCTGCGCCACCTATCTCTTTTGTACCCCCGAGTTCTCTCGGGTTTAATGACGGAATGTACAGGTTTTTCATTTCCTTGTTTCAGTATAGATGTTATTTCTTGGATTAATTTTTTTACCGTATATTGTTGCAATCCTGTAGGAGTGATTTTCGACCGTTTATGCCAAATGTTAAGCTCGCACTTCTCCAACCAATCGGAATTCGTTCATCCTTCGGGCGTTGGTTAGTATATTATTCATTTCTTATTTCATCTTTCTATGAGTAATCTTTCTATTGCTAAGCTTTTCTTGTATTGACCACAGTCTTACGGCTCGAGGGAGAGAATGAAAGAATAGCTGAGCCTCCTATGCTCCCTGATTTGCCACTTTTGACTATTGGTATGTTAGATCTCATTCATCATCATTCTTTTTTTTTTTTAGGTTGAAAACTTATCCTTCTTTGTGTGTGTCTTACTCTGTAGCAGCTATACCGGTTTTGGCTCCTCTTAAGCCTCGCATTTCTATGCCCGTGGGGCCCTTCGCTAAGCATCAGTCTTCCAGGGGTGCGGCAAATAGCAGGCGGATGCTAAGAGAATTTATTGAAGTCCTTAATTTCGAAACTCTCACTTCTGCTGCGGACTTTGCGGACGAGGTCAACCCTATGCTGGCGACCCTTATGACTTTCCATAATGAAAATTTCGTCGGCATTTAGGTTGACTACTGTAAGCGAATTGAGGCTTGTCTCCATGAGATTGAGCACAAACGTCTTGTGCCTGGGGTATTATCCTCGAAGGCTCAACTGATCGCATGGATCGAGCAAAGTGCCGCTTCCATTCAATATTTCGAGCAGAAGTTGGTCCTGAAGCAAAAGGAGCATGAGACGGCTTTTGGCGAATCCAGCCAATTGCATGCCCAGGTCGAAGCGAATGTCGTGCAGGTGCAAGTTATTTTTGAAAATATTCAACAATGCGTTTCTAAGGGAGTGGCGCTGAGGCAGAACCTTGACTCTACTAAGCGGGGAATGCGAGATAGCGAAATTGTTAAGCAGGAAATTACTGAGAAGCTTTCTTTATGCGCAACAACGGGCTCAAGTCGAAGCGATGCTGGCTGCAATAGTGGTGCGTGAGGAGGAGCCGCGACAAGAGAGTGAACGAGTTGCTATTTTATTGAAAGCCCCATCCTCTTAAAGGCTAGAACTGTATTCCCTTTTTTTTATATAAATTGTATCTTTCAAACATTTCGATTCCTGAATAAAGAATATACATTTTTTGAATGCGTTCCTCTGTGTTTGATGTCTTAATTTAGGGTTAATTAGTTTACTTACTCGTTTCGGAGTTTGTAGTCTATTCACACGTTTCGGAGTCTCTAGTTTATTCACTCGTTTCAGAGTTTGTAGTTTATTCACTCGTTTTGGAGACTCTAGTTTATGTACTCATTTCGGAGTTTGTAGTTTATTCACTCATTTCGGAGTCTCTAGTTTATGTACTCACTTCAGAGTTTCTTTAGCTTACCTCCCTTGAGTTTACATGCAAACTTGTCCTAACGTTGTATGTAGATAACCCCCATTCTTTTTACGACAGAGGTCCGTTAGGTTTTGTGGTACTAGGGTTTTAGTCCTTGGTACCGTCGTGTTGGCTGATGTATTTCTCGATATACAGGTTTTAAGCTGTTATTCAAGTAACCCCGCGACTGTCATGTCTCTGATCCCTTCGGGGGCTGGACAAGACGTCTTCAAGTAATCTCCTTAGATTATATTACCGTCGGAAGAGCAAGCGTTAGAAATTTGCCATGATGCTTTTTACTTGAGGTTAGGCTTAATTTGGAGCCCCGATGAGTCATAACTGCACCTTTCTATGGTGGGATGATCTCTAACGGTCTTTAGTCTTTATATAAGTTGCCGTCAAGACCTAAAGCTAGGAATATGCTGTCACTTCATTTTTTGCTTTGACGATGTCATGTCGATTCTTTGCTTAAGTAGGATAGACATCTGTAGGACCTCTATGCTGTATGCATTGCAATTGAAGTCCGGAGCTAGGAATATGCCATTGCTCCAATTTCATTTGATACTCGCGTCCGCATCCTACTGAAATGAGGGGGAACGTCGAGATAATCTCTAGGTTGTATATGAACCGTCAAGACTTGGACCTAGGATTTTGACGTTACTCCATTTCTATTTGACCCTTAGGACTTTGTTGACGTTGCGTTTACATCTTGTTGACATAAGAAGCACATCGAGCCGGAGTTAGGATTTTGCCATTACTCCACTTTTATCTGATTCTTGTGTCCGCACCCTGTTGTAATGAGAAGAGCGTCGGGGTGATCTCTAGGCTTTAGATGTTGCCACTGAGACCTGAAGTTAGGATTTTGCCGTCATTTAATTTTTATTTGATTGTTGTGTCTACCCCTACTGGAATGAAGAGGGGACACATGGATAGTCTCTAGGTTGTATATGAATCGTCAAGACTTGGAGTTAGGATTTTTCCATTACTCCATTTTTTTCAACCCTTAGGTCTTTCTTGTTTGATGGTTACGTTGCGTCTGCATTCTTCCGCAATGAGAAGGAATGCCTGAACCGTCTCTAGGTTGTATATGAACCGTCAAGACTTGGTTCTGCTTTTGACGAAGCATGGTGGGAGATATGGTCCCTACATTTCATTTGTGCCCATGAATTATTTACAAGAGTAAATATGGACATACTTGCTGGGTAGAGGAAATTTCATTTTATATTCTTTTATTTCCGCGATGCTCTATCTTTTCAGCTTTTCATATCGTGCAAATTTCTATTGCGCAATCATTTCGTCTATTTTTTTGTGATGCCCAATCATTTCGGCTATATTTTTTTTATTTATTCGCTACTTTTTATTGAAAGTTGCCCAAACATTTCAGCTTTTTTTATATGCATATTTTTGCTCGCTGATTTTTGTCGCGAGTTGGGGACTTGGTCCTGATACCTATTGCGGCATCAGTATTGCTGCAACTGGAATGTTGCCAGGAGTGAATCATCATTTGTCACGAGAGGACTTAAAATTTGATACCTATTTAGGCATCAGCATCGCTTCAACTGGGATATTTTCAGGAGTGAATCATCATTTGCCTTTGTTAATTTGGACAAAGGTGGCTTAGTAAACATGGTTAGGATCCTGTAGACTAAGGCTTTTTGACTTTATGAGCCGTAAGGGTCTCATAAAGGTGTTTCTCCCTACAAGTAGTGAGGATCTCGTAGGTGTATTTTCTCATTAGGAATTGTGGGGATTTCTAAGTGATATTTTCTCTTGTAAGTCGTAAGGATCTTCCAAGAGTAATTTCTCCTTGTAAGCCGTAAGGACTCACAAGTATTGTTCACCATATAGGGTTATTTCTTACCATAGATGGAACATGGTGGGGGATATATTTATTTATACCCGTGGATTGTATACAAGGGTCAATATGGGACCTCCTGTAGGGCAACGATGGATTAGGAAACAGGTTTAGATCTGTTTCCTAAGGCTTTTGAATTCTATGAGCCGTGGGGGTCTCATAGGGGGAATGCTCCTTACGAGTCGTGAGGATCTCGCAAGTGTGATTTCTCCTTAGGGATCGTGGGGATTCCTAAGTGTGTTGTTCCTTTGTGAGTCGTGAAGATCTCACACAGGTTTTTTTAACGAGATTGCGTCCTTTCGGATTTTCACAAGCTCCCCAGTAGTGTTGCTGTTTTTACTCACGGCGCCCTTTCGGATTTTCATCTGTGCCCATTTCGCTTGTGGACATACAGTTTTTTGTTGTTTTTTTTATATTTTTATTTTTAACGAGTTTTCGCCCTTCCAGGTTTTCACAAGCTCGCCGGTAGCCCTGCTGTTTTTACTCACGGTGTCTTTTCGGGTTTTCATCCGTGCCCATTTTTCTTCTGGACGTACTGTTTTTTCTTTGAACGGTGAAACTCTCGAAAGTATCTTCGTCGTTGGTGACCCATCTGTTTGCCGGTGGGAATTTGGGGGTGGCTTCATCGCTAGAGTTGCTGTGTTTCCTGTAGGACTTGAGTTGCAACCCTCGCCGTTGTGACTTCGATTGCAATATAGATCTTAAGGGAGGACATTGCCGTATTTGGGGCGGTGCGCCCTGTTTGACACACTAGTTTTGAGACGTTTTGGTCCATTATCGCCATATTTGAGGCGTAGTTTTAGTTTAAGGACATCTCGGTCCGTTGTTAGTTTAGGGACATCTTGGTCCGTTCTTAGTTTAGGGACATCTCGGCCTAGTGTCACCTTTTTAAGGCGACGAAACTTTTTGGATACTACTCTTGGAGTTCTGACTCAAGAAGCTAGCGAGCGGGCACAAGCGTCGTCATCTATCAATGACCTAAGTCATGACTCTTCAAGCGTAGTATTTTTTGAGGAATCGGCCGTTTATTGGCCGGAAGGGTCTTTCGCCATGCATATCCATGAGTAGGTAGGCTCTGCCTTGGTAGACTTAGTCTATAATGTACGGGCCTTCATAGTTCGGCTCGAACTTCCCTCGTTTTGCATGATTGTGGATCATTTGTCATTTGACGGCTAGTACGAGTTCGCCTTGGCGAAATGTTCTCGTCCTGGTCAATTTTTCGTATGACCGTATCATCCTTGCCTTATAAGCCTCCAGATTTTTCTGTGCTATAAGGCGAGTTTCGTCGAGAGTATCGAGCTCGTCAAATCGAAGATGAGCATTTTCTTCATCTGTCAGCTCGTATCGAACTGCTACTCATGGAGAAGGGAGTTCTATTACCTGGGGGGAGCACTGCATCCGTGCCGAACACCAACGCGTATGGTGTTGTATTCGTGGCTATCTTGAACATTGTTCGGTATTCCTAGGGTGCCTCGTGCAGCCTTTTGTGCCAGTCTTTTTTGTTTTTGGACACCGTCTTTTTAATAATATTTATCAAGGTCTTATTGAAAGCTTCAGCTAGACCGTTGGCCCAAGGATTATAGACCGAAGAGTATCTCCAATCTATTTTATGCTGTTGTGCGAAGCGGATTATTTTGTGACTTCTGTAAGCTGGCCAGATAATTCGTCGCGGAGTGCAAAACCGATAGATGATATGGGTTCTGAAGAAATAGAGGATATTCTCTGTCTTCACCTCCCTTAGTGCTACTGCTTCTGCCCACTTAGAGAAGTTGTTGGTCGTTGCCAATATAAATCGATGTCCTTTGGATGATACCGGTTCAATATGGCCAATTATATCAGTTCCCTACATTTCGAACGGCCAGCTAGCCACTGTTGGGTGTAGCGGATTTGGATGTTGGTAGATGAAGTCCCTATGAATTTGGAACGTGTGACATTGCTTCGCATAGTCGAGGCAGTCTTGAATCATTATGGGCCAATAGTAACCTATTCTTTTTATCTTCAGCTTCATTTTTGGCCCGGATTGATGCGAACCGCAGAGTCCGTCGTGTATTTCTTGGATGACTTTCTTTGCTTCCTCCGGCCCCAGGCATCTTAACCATAAACAATTAAACGATCTCTTATATAGAGTATCATTAACGAAGGCGAAAGACATAGCTCATTTTATGAGCTGATATCTAGACGACGCATTTTTGGGCATTCGTTGGGATTTGAAGTAGTCTATGAAGACTTCCCTCCAATCCTTGACCTTTCCTTCGTCCTCTATTTGAAGGGCTACTTGTTCAGTCGTTTATTTTCTTTCGGATGGCTATATCAAGTCTTCTGAAGATATATTTGTTAGCGCGAGAATCCTGCGGCTTTGTACAATGATCCTTATGTCATCGAGGTCTTTATTGGCCAGTTCCTTAGCCAATTTGGCCAACGCGTCCGCCTTACTGTTTTCTGCACGCGGTATACTCTCCAAGATATAGGCAGGGATTTGTTTTAGCAGTTGCTGCACTCTTTCGCTATATTTTATCAGCTCTGGTTTGTATGTTTGATAGTCGCCATTTACTTGGCTGACGATCAGCTGGGAGTCTCCATATATGAGGAGATCATTTATTCCCATGTCGATAGCGATCTCGAGACCTGCTATCAAATCTTCATATTCAGCTTCGTTATTAGTCCTTGGATCTGTTAAGGAGATGGCATAACGCAATGCCCCTCCTTGCGGAGTCATGAAGATAAGGCCCATCCCGGCTTTGATTATAGGGATGTTCTGCTTTCGCTGCTTCATGGAAGTTGCTCCATCGAAGTAGAGTTCCCATTGGGAATCATTTTCTTCTTCAATTGCATCGAACGCGTGTTCGTCTGGCAACTCGCAATTTAAGGGGGAGTCGGCTGGTATCGGATGCTCCCCTAGAAAGTCAGCTATGGCCTGAACTTTCACTGCTTTAAGGGGTCGATACGTTATCGAGAATTCCATCAGGAGGAGGGCCTATTTGGAAAGTCTTCCTGTTAGTATGGCCCTTGACATTAGATAATATAGAAAGGATCCACCTTCGATATAAGATGGACCTCATGTGCCAAGGCGTAATGTCTAAGCTTCGTTATTGCGAAGATCAGTGCCAGGCAATACTTTTCGATGGGGAAATAGTTGTTTTCTGCCCCCAGGAGAACCCGACTCAAATAGTACAGAGCTCTCTCCTTTTCCTGATCATTCTCTTGTGCCCATAATGCACCTAAAGAACCCTAAAGGGCCGTTGTATATAGGATAAGGGGTTTTCCCTTAAGCGGAGTGGTCAATACCGGCAGATTTTGCAGGTATTGTTTGATTTCGTCCAATGCGTTTTAGCACTTTTGATCCCAGACGAACGGGGTCCCCTTCTTCATCAAATGACTGTAGGGATGACATTTCCCGGAGAGGTTAGCTATGAACCGCCAGATATATGCGAGCTTTCCTTGGAGAGACCGCAGTTGTTTGAGGGTTCTTGGCGTGGGCATTTCCATAACCGCCTTGATCTTTGAGGGATCGATTTCGATACCCGGCGACGTATGATGAATCCTAGGAATTTTCCCGAGGAAACTCCAAACGCACATTTTAGAGGATTCATCTTCAGATTATACTTCCGAAGGCGTCGGAACACTGTTTTTAGATGTTCCCAATGTTCCTCGTGAGATTTACTCTTTACCACAAGGTCGTCGATGTAGCATTCGACGATCTCGTGTATGAGGTCATCAAAGATCTTTGTCATAGCCTTCTGGTAGGCAGCGCCAGCGTTCTTCAAACTGAAGGGCATCACTTTATAGAAGAATATACCTAATAGGGTTCGGAAGGTAGTATGCTTTTGGTCTTCAGGATGCATTTTTATTTGGTTGTATCCTGAAAATCTATCCATGAAGGAGAATACCTCATGGGTAGATGTGTTATCGATCATCATCTTGGTAACAGGTACTGGGAAATCATCCATCGGGCAAGCTTTGTTGAGGTCCCGAAAGTCCACACAGATGCATACCATCCTATCTTTCTTCATCCCTGGAACGATGTTAGCGATCCAGTCGGGATATTGAACTTCCTGGATAAAGCCGGAGTCGATTAGTTTCTTGACTTCAGCATTGATTCTCATCTCAAGTTCGAATCGCATCCTTCTCGGTGCCTGTTTGATTGGCTTTATTCCTAGTGATATAGCCGGTTTATGTACTGCCACCTTTGGATCTAGACCCGGCATTTCAGAATAGTTCCAGGCGAAGCAATCTTTATACTGCATGAGCACGTCTTTTAACGTGGCCACCTGCTTTTTAGATAGAAGTTCACTGACGAACGTTGGTCTCGGATCATTTTCCGTCCCTAAGTCAATTTTTCTTAGGTTGTCCGCTGTGGTATGTATCCCATCTTCCAGCTTTTTTGGTGCTGGTGGAAATTATGAGATCACCCTTTCTCTTCTTCATTTGCGAAGCACATGTGAAGGTCATTCATAGTCTCATGCCCTTTCTTTTTTGAGAGTGTTATCATATGGCAGGTACGAGTTCGCTTCCATTCTTGATGTTGAGATGGTCCTATCCTCACGGTATAGGTCCTCTTTGGCTCATGTTTTTGCGGCGGGGTTACCCTCCAGCTGCCGGATAAAGCGAACCTACCTTGTTGATACCGGTCTTCTGTTAGATATGTATGCCCTAGAGGCCAATATTGTATATGTATACATATCGATACTAGGGATATGTATGTACAGGACAATCTTGCTCAGTATATAGTATATTATTTGACTTGTCTTTATCTGAATATGTGTATTTATTCCTATTGATGTTTTATCCAGCTTGCACATATTGATAAAGATTCGATGCAGTAGTATACTATTATGGTCTGTCTTTATCTTAATATGTGCATATGTTATATATATGTCGACCACATGTTGATAAAACCCGTAGGATCTTTCTTGACTACCAGCATTATGATGGCGATCATACTTGTGGGAGCTGGGTAGTCTATAAGCACATCCTTAAAAGTCCCAAGTCGTAAGAGTATCAAGATCGGGAATTGACACTCCAGAGTAGACTTGCGTATACGTTTCGAGACCCCGACGAGGGATATGTACACTGGACGGACTCACTGAGAACCTCTAGATGGTATTATACCTATCATAAGATATCGATTCTCTTGTGACATATGTACATGTTATTCTTTGGACCTGAGATCATCATTTGTCTCGTGTGAGTTCCCACTGTGCTTTGATCACTACCCTCCCACGGCTCTACTGAGTCGTGCAAACAGGTTTTGGTTGGGTACAGTCCCGAGCCACATGGAGGCAGTGAGTGATTGTCAAGGATTTGTCTTTCCCAGTATTGGGAGTTGATATCGCACTGTATTCGATTGGCTAGGACCTTAAGAATTTAGCCAAGGCAGCTGGGATTTACTGATAGGTTGATCAGTAGTTCCCTCGATTGGTCCTGAGCTGCATCAGCATGAATTATCGGGTTATTAGGGTCTGATGTTTACCACCCCTAGGTCCGGTATGCGATACTCTTAGACGAAGAGACCGGACTGTACGGATATTGTTACGGATAGACTCAGTAGGGACCCGGATGAGTTTTCTCGTCAGCTTTCCTTTTCGACAGGTACTTGGGTAGCCGTTACGTACAGCTAGTGCCGCGGACATGCTTGTGGTCAAACCCACTGCCAGCGTATTGTCGAGTCTTTAGAGTCACACACAGAGGGTTTCCTTGCTTTGGGCGAAACGATGTAGAGGCCGTATGGTTTTACGGCAGGGTTCGATCACATATGTGTACTTGTGCACGCATAATGTTCGGGCGGATAATGCTAACGGGTTTTGGTTTAAGCTGGATCCAAGTATTATATTGTTGGATTATTTTCGTCTCTTTTGTATTTGCGTTTTTCAGAATACGAATACGGGTATGTTTATACGGTGAGGAGAATTATTGTAATTTGTTACAAGAGTGCTTTTAGAAGAAGGATCCTCATTATTTGTTCTAACCATTTAGTTAAATGGTTAATGAGGTGGAGGTATGAGGTGTTGACTTTTCTTAAGTGAACCATGGCTACATGTTAACTCACTTGGTGAGTTATGTGTTACTATTGAGATAAGGTGGCATCTAGATATTTTGGACAAAATATCTAGATATTTTGTGATGGAAATAATTGTTTATGATTATCTTTAGATGCTTGCTTTATTAGTTACAAAGTGATTAGCCATTCTTCACTTGAGTTTTCTCATGTTGCTCTCTACAACTCTTTCATCTCCTCCAAAATTCTCTTCTTCTATCTCAACCCCTAATAGTCTCATGTGTTGAGAAACCTAAGGTTCTTAAGACAAAACATTCCATCATCACTCTCTACATTGTAAGTCCGCGGCGGCGCCTTGGCCGTCGATCCGACGCCGGAAACGCGGAAACAAAAACTTTGCATACTAGCAAACCGGCACCACCGCGCACTTTTCACCCGGATCGGGCCATTAACCTAGCTACTAGCAAACAAGAAAAGAGTAGAGAAGTATACCAAGCGATCCGTGTCCTTCGGTCTTCGTCTCCACTCCGATCTCCCGCGGAAACTCCGTTCATCTCCTCCTCGTCGGGAAGGGCACCACGTAGTCGAATACTTTTACGGGCTCCCACCTCTTGACCGAGGCAACTCGGGCGCGAAGTTGGCTAGCCGACGCGTCCAAGGGATGCTGTAGAATAGTGTAGTAGCCATGTCTCTTTGGGGTTTATGAGGTTGCCATTGATGGAGGTATTTAGAGGAGAATGAGAAAGAGAATGAGCTTTTTAGCTAGTCTTTTTGCTACCATGGAATGAGATGAAGATCAAATGCCACACCCAAAAATATGAACTTCTCCATCTCTCTAGAATAGTGGCCGGCCCTACTTATTATGGTGGAGGAAAAAGGAAATTCCAATACAAGAGAAGAAAATGAATAATCTAATATCAAAATGGTCATAACCATATCATATCCAAATCAACTCCACACCCATCTCATGAAAAGCAAAGGAAAAGACCATAATGGAATCTCATGATGATAAGAGCACTCATGATGCCTCACTTAAGCAAGAAACCCCTCCATTAATAAGTCATTTGCAAACTGCAAATAACCCCCTCCATCGAAAGTCCGGCCGTGAAGGAACAAAGGAAAACCGGCCGGAACGGAATGCAAACTGGCAACTACAGAAAACTGATCCCGTAATAAATTACAGGAAAACCCCACTACAGCAAATACATGCCTGCATTTGTATTCTCACTGAACAAAAATGCAAAGAGACATAACTACACTATCTAATACTAGAATCCTGCTTAAGCCAAAGCCGGCTAGTAAAAACCGTCCGATCATGATCCGTGCAATACCGCACGTATCTGATCGAACCCTGCCATATCTCCATACGGTCTCTACAGCGTTTCGCCCGAAACTTGAGTAACTGTGTGTGTGGTGGACTCTAAAGACTCGTCAATACTATGGCTGTGGATTTAACCACTAGCACGTCAGAGGTATAAGCCAATACGTAACGGGCTACCAGGTACTGACCAAAAGGGACGTCGATGAGCGAACTCATCCTGACACCTTACTGAGCCTGTCAGTGACAATATCCGTACAGTCCGGTCCGTTCGTCTATGAGCATCGCATGGCGGGCCTAGGGGGTTGGTAAAAGTCAGACCCCCAATAGCGGTACAAGTCGTGTCGGAGTATAGCCCAGAACACCCTGAGATACTACTGCAATACCTACCAGCAAATCTCCTGCCTTGGCCAAGGACTTTCCATGTTCTGGCTCTCCTAGACACAGCGTGACCTCACCCCCAATACCGGGAGAGACGAACCCCTGCAGATCCGCTCACTGCCTCCATGTGGCTCGGGACTGTACCCAACTAAAACCTGTTTGCACGACTCCTTTGAGCCGTGGTAGGGTAGTAATCAAAGCAGAGTGGGAACTCACACGAGACAAATGACGATCTCAGGTCGATGAACTAACCTGTACACATGTCACCAGGGAACTGCTATCTGACGTCTGGTATAATCCCAACTAGCAGGTTCCCGGCAAGTCCTGTCCGGTGTACTCATAACCCAATGAGCACCTGTATACATCTTAGGTGAACCAACTGACACCAGTAGCTTGTGAGACCGGCCACCGCCCTTCGTCGGGGTCTCGACTGTATATACTAGTCTACTCTGGAGAATCGATGCCCTGTCTCGAAACTCCCACGACTAGGGACCTCTTAAGGATGTGCTTATAGACTCCAGCTCTCACTTATATGATCGCCCTCATACTGCTGGTAGTCAAGCAAGAATCCTAGGGGCTCTATCAACGTGTAATAGCGACTCGTAAGGTCATCTAAAGCAGTACACGATGATAAAGATAAACCAGATAGCATACTATCATTTCGAGTAAGACTGTTCTACTGGGATAGGTCCTCCCCTCAATCATTGCAATCACGTGTCTGTGATCCAATAATTAACTCTGAGGGCACTATCTCCAACAATCTCCCACTTGCACTCGAGGCTAATTATTGCGATGTCGCATACTCACAGCCCTTGTGATACCGAACACCCAACTCCTCTACTAGTCAGTCTCACAAAGCTCGTTTGCGAAACTATTGCGTTCGAGGAATAGCCTCAGTGAGTGGATCCGCTCTGATGTTCCTTTCTATGTCTTTCTTTATCTCAAGTTCGCGGAGAAAGCCATCTCCCGAAATGAGAAATACCTGTCTTAGAATGTCTGGATGTCTGATGGGACCTAGCTCAAAAATGAACTCCAAATCCAAACTTCTTAGACTGTATCGTCAACTGAACTTAATCAGTATCCTGCGCCATGCCTTCCCTCAGTATCCACCTGGACCACCTGTCCAAAATACTGCCCCTCGTCAGAGGGAAAACTATAACTCTGACAGCCACTCTGCCATCCTGGTCACCTTGGAAGCCTGGAATGATAACTGTCTCCCGAAGGAGAATGCTGTTATCATATCCCTAGAACATCCACTGATGTTCTAAAACTGCTTCCGGTTGTTTCCCCAGGATTGGATTAATATCAACTTATTGCATCTACTGCAAGAACAACATCTGGTGTGGTACTTGACATCTCATGATCAACTCAATTGCCTAAGCAAGTGATCTGCCAATCATGCGTATCCCTCTCCCCTTTAGTCAGTAAGACACCTTTAGAGAGGGTGACTCCATTACCTGCAGGTACACTACCGTGCCAGGAGTCATCCATTCTAAATACTCATAGAATGTTGTCAAAGTACCCAGATTGGGAAACCACCCAAATCTAGATCAAAACCATAGATCTAGTAACCAGAATGTCTGATATAATATCCAAGTCCTTTATGGAGAAACCACTGTGTGACGACCAAAGTATAACCGATCATAGTATAGGAATATCACTTCCTACTCTGTGTATGTCATCAAATACCAGGACATTACACCCTACTACCTTCTTAACTGATCCATCTCCTATTCTGATGAAGTCAAACCTATGACTGTCACATCAGAAATTGATGATCTATCTCCGCTATATCTGCTTTAGTCTATAAATAGACATGAGCCCGATGTCCACCAATGCTTCCGCTGCTCCTACTGACTACGACAACCCTCTAGCAGAGTCATATAGACGTACACTTCTAAAGCTAGTTTAGAACGACGCTATACTCATCCTCCTGCCGGGTCTCACAGTCTGGAACAACAGCAATGGCAAGTCTGGGTAAACAAGAACCTCCCTGCCACCGTTCCTGAGCATACAGAAGTACCTCTCGGGTGCCTGAGGTTACCCACCATATCTGCGGAGTGGCAATAGAATGTCAAACCAGATTGAATCTTTAGGTTCTTTATCAAATCTTCAGTAATCGTTTGCGGTTCTGGAATCACTTCCAGTTCTACCATACTCCCACTACTGTTTTCTGAAAAATCCATTTTTAATTAAAACTGTGGCGAGTTAAGAACAATATCACTATTGATCTTCCAGATGGTAGAAAGTCAACCCTCGTCATAGCCCAGGTCAACCCACAAACAGCCATTACAGAAACGTGCCTTGAGTTATCCGGAGTCTGGTTTTAAGCATAAGCCGGACAACTTCCCGTATCTTAACAAAGTCAAGATATGAACTGTTCTATATCCAATATATGAACAGAGGCACTGGTTTAATTGAACCAGATTCAAATCATGCAGCTGTCATCAGTGCATGTCAACTAAATGGAAGGAGGCCGATCAGCGTTACTCAACTTAGGAATACTTCCAATTATGAGTAACCTGAAAGAGAAGCCAGTTCTCTTAATCATTACTATCAACTGAATACCATACACAAGTATCTACATTTTCGATCACCTTGAAGAATCCCGATACTTGCAATATCTGGTTCTCTACTTTATTCTTATACCTATAACTCCTCAAAACTTAGACCCTGTGTTTCTACGAAACACATGTCTAAGAACTAGAGAAGTTAAAAGTAAACAGAATATAGTATGAGGACCAACCCCTCTGTCCTAATGGACACTGGACAACATACAATACTCTGTATAAGTCCCTTGAGTCTGAGAACTCATTCACTGTGTGTCGTAGGTTGAAAACTGTACTATGGTTATGAAGAATTACACCGCTGTTTAATGCTCCTTACCTAACCATCCACTGATATAGGTAAATGTCATAGACATAATTTCAAAAAGGTATATCTCACTCTATAAAAAATAGACGTACAGATATATCAATTTGAAATTGGTGCATAACAACGGATATTCAAAACCAAATATTTGCCGACTGGCAAACAACCCAGGTGACTTCCTCAAATATCACCAATTACAACAAATCTCGATATAATGAGGATGGTCACCTAATTCCCAATAACTTACTCCCACTCATCATCTGTAAAACCATACAGATGTGAGAATCATACCTGGTAAATACATACGCTGGAGCAAGTGTCTAATTGGGAAATCAGTTTTCTTTTAACAGTACACAGTGAACCTGAAACATTAAAATGTTTCGATGGGGTATCCTGGTATTCATAGTAATGCCTCTTCTATTATCCAGATTCACGACTGTAACCGTATAATTCTTTGCCACCTCTCCAAATCCCTTTATATGTCTTTAGTCATTACCTTCTGTACACCCCTTTAGGCCAAATGGTTTTCTTCCTTCCCTACCATTCGGCACCAGCCTATGGTTTGGAAGAAGACTATCCAATAAGCATAATGGGTGTACTGTCCTAATCCTAGGAGCACTCGCAATGCGAGAGAAGGTGAGGATAAAAGACAACCGAATGAACTTAATTCCTATTTCTCCTGAACCAGGATCCATCCCCGAACTGGAACAAGTTCCTTTCGAGTTCGTATATAACCATACGATGGATTATCCAATAAACTTGGGATCTTCGTAGTGATACGGAGTGTCCTGGAAAAATACAAAGGTGATTTAGGATTGGCGAAGAAATACTTGGTTTGGTCGTGAATATCAGTCGCAATTTACTTTGCCCTCTTACTAATCCCTTTCTTTGTCTTTACATAATACCTTCTGTACACCACCGTTAGGCTAATTGGTTTTCTTCATTCCCTACCGGTCGGCACCAGCCTAAGGTTTGGAAGAAGACTATCCAATTTGCGTAATAGGTGTACTACTCCTAAACCAAGGAGTACTCGTAACCTGAGAGAAGGTAAAAGGAAAAGACAACTGAATAGTCCTATTCGTTTTCTTCAGAACCTGAAACCATCCTCGAAGTCCTTCGAGTTCGTATATAACCATACGATGGTTTTGTCCAATGGAAGTGGACGTTCGTAGTAATATGGCGTGTCCTGGAGAAAAGGGTAAAAGTAGGAGTGGCAATGAGGTCTGCAACTCTGGCAATCCAAAAGCCAGTGTTAAGAAGGTTCGGTCAACTTGGTCACTGAGTCATAGTCTAGGGTCGGGTCAATGGTCGCTGCCAAAAAGAGAGAGAGAAAAGAAACACTCAGCGTGCACTCTAACCTAGATCAGAATGGTTATCACTTTATCTAATCTGGAAACCTTCCACTGTAACATCAAATTCTTCCCCAAACCTGAAAGAAGAATTTGCCGGGATCACCCGAGGAGTAAAACAACTCATCAGTGGGAATCGGGATCCAACTATCATCGCATGATAACGTGACGGAATCCGCTCACGCTATCACACTCCAGAAGGTATGCGCATATCTGGCAAGTTTCAGTTCTTTTGAAACTCCCGATGTGGATTTTTGTCCCATGCTCTTATGACCTTGACGAAGGCCAACAAATCATAAGTCACATGTCAAGTTCCACCCGTCATTGTCCAGGTTGATTTGAACCCACCCGTACAAGCCCTTGACGAAGGCCAACAAGGCTATACGACTGTCCCAAACCAACGCATCTATCTATGCAGTAGAAAGGTAACAAGCAGCTACCATACACTATGCCTTGACGAAGGCCAACAAACATAGCATGAATACTACGTGCTACCCGTCTGAAACGACGGAAGGCTACGAATGGTTTCTGGCGAAAACCTTTAACGTAATGAACTTGATATCGTTGAAGGAACTGGATAGCTTTTTAGAAAAATATAGTGACGAAAACCTTCGCTAAAGAGGTCACTCCCGGTGAAGGGATCTCGTCTCTTTCCCCGTAGAATGAGGTGCAGGATATTCCAACTAAATACCACGATGCAAAGCAAAAGTAATCGGCTATAGTGAAGTTATTGCCCTGACGCAAACTTCTGTCCAAGGGGTCACTCCCGGTGAAGGGATCTCGGCCCTTGCCTCGTCGACTGAGGAGCAGGATATTCCAACTGAATACCACGATGCAAAACAAAAGAGAACGTCCTTGCAATAACAGCCTTTTGAAAAGTGTTCCAACAACATCAAATTAGGTTTGTTTATCTTGCATTGATCCGAATCAACGCAGTCCCATCAATTGATCACACCACAAAGAACGAAAATAATGACGTACGTATATGCCATCCGCATTCGCCACTGGGTCCCGTCATCACCCGTTAGGTTAGCTAACTAACGACAGAGCGGGGACTGGACTAGCGCGGATGCAAAACATATACAACATCTACTAGTATATATATAATATATAATTTTCGCTCAAGGCGTGATAAAATGCAGCATCACAGAAATGTACATCAACACAGAATAATACAGATATCTGGGATCCCCGGGTTTCATAGAGCCGCTACTGAAACCCGACGTTCCCCTGGTCGTGTGGATAGCCTGTGCAATGAAAACCTAGACCCTTACGGGTGCGGCAAGTTACCCGCCAAAACCTGAAGCGAGGCAGCCCCCTTCAGCAACATGAATGGACCACCCAGCACTTCACGGAATCCGGTAACTTGGGCACCCCTCCTGGGTCAACCTGTACCCCCTACGAGTGAGGCGAATAGCCCGCCAATTCTAGAGCAAAGCCCCCTCCGTCTCAATGCCATGAGATGCGGGCTCGTTGCCCTCTACAACCCGGCTATCCGTGCACCGCTCCACGGGGTAATCCTAGTACAGAAAGTAAAATATACATACAACGGGTACATCGACCGCAACCTGGTCGTGCCCCAAAAGAATAATACAAATAGGCAGTGACGGCAGTCCACATGTCGGACGCTCGCCCCGAAATATCAAAAGTACATATAAAACAAAACTGTACTAACATTGCATCCAGGCTATCCCCCACGACCGATCCGCAACATCACAGCACAACACAGAACATCAACGTGAATGTCACGTTCGCAAATCCGTCTAAAAGGGCTATAGCAGATAGACTGGATTTACCGATCGAGTGACATTCACGGTCGCAGATATAATGTAAATACTGTGAACTAGCATGTTTAAAATATCCGATCGAACAAATTTATCAAAGTGGGCCCCAAGCAGTACTGTAGCACTTACAGAAAATCTGGGCCCAAAAAGAATGTCCCAAAACCCCTAGTTCCAAGTCTAAAGCCTACTGGGAATTTTTGGTGCAGTAAGGACACCTTACCACCGCGGAACCGCGGCCAAACCCCGCGTTTTCGTGGTCTTACTGACGAATCACTGCTCCAAATTTTACCAGAATTCTTAGAATTGTCAACACATGTTTCTGAAACGACCTGAAAAATTTTTCGAGACAAAAATAATTCGACATAAACTTGGGCATTGGAAAATACAGTTTTCGGGGATATTTGTTCGATCGGGTTTTAAACGTACTAGAGAAAGCTAGGCATGGTTAATGGCGTGGCTCAGATACCAATGTAAGTCCGCGGCGGCGCCCCGGCCGTCGATCCGACGCCGAAAACGCGGAAACAAAAACTTTGCATACTAGCAAACCGGCACCACCGCGCACTTTTCACCCAGATCGGGCCATTAACCTAGCTACTAGCAAACAAGAAAAGAGTAGAGAAGTATACCAAGCGATCCGTGTCCTTCGGTCTTCGTCTCCACTCCGATCTCCCGCGGAAACTCCGTTCATCTCCTCCTCGTCGGGAAGGGTACCACGTAGCCGAATACTTTTACGGGCTCCCACCTCTTGACCGAGGCAACTCGGGCGCGAAGTTGGCTAGCCGACGCGTCCAAGGGATGCTGTAGAATAGTATAGTAGCCATGTCTCTTTAGGGTTTATGAGGTTGCCATTGATGGAGGTATTTAGAGGAGAATGAGAAAGAGAATGAGCTTTTTAGCTAGTCTTTTTGCTACCATGGAATGAGATGAAGATCAAATGCCACACCCAAAAATATGAACTTCTCCATCTCTCTAGAATAGTGGCCGGCCCTACTTATCATGGTGGAGGAAAAAGGAAATTCCAATACAAGAGAAGAAAATGAATAATCTAATATCAAAATGGTCACAACCATATCATATCCAAATCAACTCCACACCCATCTCATGAAAAGCAAAGGAAAAGACCATAATGGAATCTCATGATGATAAGAGCACTCATGATGCCTCACTTAAGCAAGAAACCCCTCCACTAATAAGTCATTTGCAAACTGCAAATAACCCCCTCCATCGAAAGTCCGGCCGTGAAGGAACAAAGGAAAACCGGCCGGAACGGAATGCAAACTGGCAACTACAGAAAACTGATCCCGTAATAAATTACAGGAAAACCCCACTACAGCAAATACATGCCTGCATTTGTATTCTCACTGAACAAAAATGCAAAGAGACAAAACTACACTATCTAATACTAGAATCCGGCTTAAGCCAAAGCCGGCTAGTAAAAACCGTCCGATCACGATCCGTGCAATACCGCACGTATCTGATCGAACCCTGCCATATCTCCATACGGTCTCTACAGTGTTTCGCCCGAAACTTGAGTAACTGTGTGTGTGGTGGAATCTAAAGACTCGTCAATACTATGGCTGTGGATTTAACTACTAGCATGTCAGAGGTATAAGCCAATACGTAACGGGCTACCAGGTACTGACCAAAAGGGACGTCGATGAGCGAACTCATCCTGACACCCTACTGAGCCTGTCAGTGACAATATCCATACAGTTCGGTCCGTTCGTCTATAAGCATCGCATGGCAGGCCTAGGGGGTTGGTAAAAGTCAGACCCCCAATAGCGGTACAAGTCGTGTCGGAGTGCAGCCCAGAACACCCTGAGATACTACTGGAATACCTACCAGCAAATCTCCTGCCTTGGCCAAGGACTTTCCATGTTCTGGCTCTCCTAGACACAGCGCGACCTCACCCCCAATACCGGGAGAGACGAACCCCTGCAGATCCGCTCACTGCCTCCATATGGCTCGGGACTGTACCCAACTAAAACCTATTTGCACGACTCCTTTGAGCCATGGTAGGGTAGTAATCAAAGCACAGTGGGAACTCACACGAGACAAATGACGATCTCAGGTCGATGAACTAACCTGTACACATGTCACCAGGGAACTGCTATCTGACGTCTGGTATAATCCCAACTAGCATGTTCCCGGCGAGTCCTGTCCGGTGTACTCATAATCCAATGAGCACCTGTATACATCTTAGGTGAACCAACTGACACCAGTGGCTTGTGAGACCGGCCACCGCCCCTCGTCGGGGTCTTGACTGTATACACTAGTCTACTCTGGAGAATCGATGCCCTGTCTCGAAACTCCCACGACTAGGGACCTTTTAAGGATGTGCTTATAGACTCCAGCTCTCACTTATATGATCGCCCTCATACTGCTGGTAGTCAAGCAAGAATCCTAGGGGCTCTATCAACGTGTAATAGCGACTCGTAAGGTCACCTAAAGCAGTACACGATGATAAAGATAAACCAGATAGCATACTATCATCTCGAGTAAGACTGTCCTACTGGGATAGGTCCTCCCCTCAATCATTGCAATCACGTGCCTGTGATCCAATAATTGACTCTGAGGGCACTATCTCCAACATACATCACCTAGGTTACTTAGATTAGAAAACCAAGTAACCTAGTTACCTTAGTTTAAAGGTAGGAGCCCAAAGTAGACACTCTCAGGTGGATCATCTTTGACGAAAAGAGCCGACGATCAAGCTCGATTATGGAGTCCACTAGGAGCACACTAAAGGAGAGGAGTGAAGACCCGAAGGACTTGAGCCTCTTGGTATAACTCATTTCATAGTAGATAGCTTCTTTATTGCTAGTTAGGTTTATGGTAGATCCGGTTTAGGGTTAACCTAGCGCCAAGTTTTGATCGATTGAAAATTTTTTGTTCCGCAATTGGCTATGGAAGTTGGCCGGGATGCTAGCGTAACCTTTCATCTTCTACCCAGTCTTTGAAGGTGAAGTAGTCTTCAAGGGGATGACCTATTACTCGGTGATAGGAGCAATAATCCGGATGATGGACCTCGTTTATTTGTTCGGGGTGCCAAGACCCTGGAAGTGTCATCATTTGGTGCTTCGTGACAAGGTTGAATATTTTCCTTATCTTGTCTTGAGGGAAAGAATATTCCCGACCCATCTTCTTTATAAAGGATGGGCTCCAATCGAGTTTTTCTGGATTGCACAGCGTCTCGGATCTTCTTTGTTGTTTTCGAACGTTGTTTCCATTCCTTGCCCTGTTTTTGCCTCTGTTTCGGGATTTTCCCTTTTCGCGAGAACATACAGTGGGCCAGTGATGAAGAGCATTATAACCTACCTTCTCTGCAGATCGCTGACTGAGACGCTGCGTCCTGGCCTTTTCATAAATGGCCATTTCGCGGCTGTGATTTTCCTGGCTCGTTTGACAGGCTTCTTTTATTAACCTGTCAATTTGTTCTTCCAGTGATAGACTTAATGTTTTTAGAGCGGGATCTCGCTCCGGTTTGACATCACGGCTATTTATAAGAGCGTTTTCCTCTTCATTAGAGCTGTTTACGACGCGACAATTATGTTAGTGATATGTATGCCCTAGAGGCCATTATTGTATGATATAGTGGATGTTTGGACATTTATATGGAGGATTTTCTTGCTCGACATGATAGTATGCTATCTAGTTTCCTTTATCTTAACATGTTCATTGGTATTATTATAACGTCTATCATATACTTGTTGATAAAGCCCTTAGGATGTAGGCTTGACTACTAGGACTATGATGCAGATCATACTACTGGGACATGGGTAGTCCACAATTACATCCTTCAATTGTTCATAGTCGAGAGAATATCGAGACATGGCATCGATATTCCAGAGTAGACTGGTGTGTATGTTTCTTGACCCTGTATGGGGCGATGGTTAATCCCATATCTATTGGTGTTTGACATCAAATATTGTACATAGGTGCTCATTAGAGAATGGGTACACCGAACAAGACCCGCCGAGAACTCCTAGATGATAATATACCTATCGTCAGATAGCAGTTCTCTGGTGACACAGGTACAAGTTAGTCTGTAGATCCGAGATCATCATAGAGTCTTGTGTGGCTCCCACCATGCTTTGATTTCCTCCCTACCATGGCTCAAAGGAGTCATGCAAACAGGTAGATTTTGGGTAAGTCCCGAGTCACATGGAAGCAATGAGCGATAGAAGGGGTTTCGTCTCTCCCGGTATAGGGAATTGATGTTGCGCTATACTCGATTGGCTATAACAGTTAGTCCCTGGCCAGGGCTGTTGATGAGATTTACTGATAAGTGTTATCAATAGTTTCTCATACCGTTATAGGCCTTACATTGGCATGACTTATCAAATTATTGGGGTCTAACGATACCACCCCCTGACTCGATATGCGACATATCAGACGAAGAGACCGGAATGTACCGTAAGTGTTACTTATAGGCTTCATGGGAGTTTGGATAGCTTGCTTGTTGATCTTCTAATCGCTCAATACCTGGATAGCCGTTACGTCCAGCTAGTACCGCTGATGGCTTATGGGTGACTGATGTGATCATCATCTACTGCTGGCGTATTGACGAGTCTTTGGAGTCCCACACAGAAGTTTTCTGGTTCAAGCGAAACGAAGTAGGGCGCATATGTTGATATGTGCGGGGGCCTGATTAAATACGAGTATGTGATACCGTATTCTAATCTGGCAGTTATCTGTTATCGGTTAGGTTATATGTGATATAACCAGTTTATCGAATCAAGTATTGATTTGATAATGTGATATACAGATAAATGATATTAGTCGGTTATATGTAATATAACCGGATTATTAAATCAAGTGTTGATTTTATAATTTGATATATATTATATTTGATATAATTATATATTAACTAATATTATTAGCTCACTAATTATTCTTCATAATATATATATTATTAAAATATATGTGATATATATATATATATATATATATATATATATATATATATATAATGAAGCATGATATGATTTTCTATTTATTGGAAATAGAAAATGAGGTGGAAAATGAGGGGGAATGGTGATGCATCGCTTTTCTAATTTCTTTATTCATTTGGGATCACTATAGAAGCATGGTTGCTATATTATATTGGATATATTTTCATGCTTCAATGAGTGAGCTATATAGTTAAGCCATTCTTCACTTGCATTCTAATACTTAGCCATTATTTTGAGAGCTCATGTGATGTGCTTCTCTCTTGCTCTCTCCTCATTCTTCACCTCCACCTCCAAGCTCAAACCCTCATATGAGTTGTGAATTCTTGAGCCTATGAGAACCTTAGTGAGCAAACAAAACCCCTACTTCACCATCCTACACTTCATTAGCACTCTAGTGTAGTGTGTTTCCTTCACTAAATAGTTTAGTGAAGAGGTAGCTTGGATTGACGGACTTCGGGTGGATCATTTTCGGCACGAAGGTCATCGGAGGAAGCTTGCACCTACTTAAAGTGGAGCTTAGTGGAGTCGCGTGGATTACAACCCGTAGCACATGAAGATAAGGACATGGTCTACAAAGGTTGTAGCCTCCTTCCTTTCTATTAGTTTTTTCATATCATCATAGGAAACCCTAATTATTCTAGTTAAGATCTTGGTTAGTATTCGTTAGCACCACGATTTTTTTTAAAATTGAAAGTGTGATGTCCGTTTAAACCCCGTCGCGGTGCAAGCATACACTTTCATGGTATCAGAGCTAAGCTAGAACATTTGGGTAAGTCTTTACGACGTTAAAGTGTTCGATCGATTTTCGAAATCGCAAAATTATTTAGTTTCTATCGAATTTTTCAAAAGTTGAAATTTTTGTGATTAAAAATATCCAGAAAATCGTGCAAGCTTTTTTATGGAGCCCCAAGAAAAACGATACCCTAACTTCATAAAACCGCCGCGGAACCCCCGCCAAACTCATGGTTTGGCCGCGGTTCCGCCGTAAGGTTTGGGAGTTATGGGTTTGTTCTTCCTGTGCTGCTCCATTTTCCTATTTAGAACTTTCTGGATATTTTTGTTGAGACTCATGTTGTTGAGGTCTCTGGGGTTTGTCGGTGTTTGTTAAATCGATCGAAATGTTTAACGTCGTATGGATGATGATGATATGTGATACAATTTTTAGAATCCAAATAATTAGTTTTGAGAAAACTGGTTAGTATTTTGTAAATCTAGTGTTTTAGTCTCGTTTGATCGATTGCCACGAAGTTTCGATTTTGATCGAAACTCCATCGCAATCGCGTATCGTACGCGAATACTCGCTGAATAACTTTACTAGGTAGCCATGCCCCATAGCCCCGACCAAGTGACTGTAGGAGAACCCCATTGCCAAAAGCATCCACTCGGGTGCTCGCGGCCACGGTGTTCTACCTAAGTGCACTTCGTCGACGACATCGGGGGTGCGGCCATCTACTAATGTTTCCGATGAGAATTCGATCGGGTAGTCGAGAATCTTGTTGAATTACCCGACTAAGTTATTGAAAAGCGTTTTCGATTTGAGATTAAAATGCAAGGTTTATAGGTTAGGAATGAAATTCGGAATATGAGATATTCCGGGTTTATGATATCTAAGGAAATACGGGTTCTAATTATTGTAGTTATTCATTTCTTTTCTGTGACCGTAAGTGTAAAATGTAGGGTATCCCGATCTCGTTGCTATATGTCAACAACTTTCGGGAAACGCATATTTACTTACGTTGATGACATGTGATGTTATGTGTTGCTATGATATGTTATATTGGATCGTCGTGAATGAATAGCCGGGGGTTTTATGTGAGATGAGAGTTTTTCAAGTTTCATTCATGTAAAATTTGTATGTAATATTCTTTTATTGGGACACTTCCGGGTTGAGGAAGATGTCACAATTGATATATATTATTTACTTTTCCGCATTGGGATAGACCCAAGGCGGGGAGCACATGTAACCGGGTTCTGGAGTTTAGTAGGAGACCATCTCGAGGAGTCGAGACCGAGTTTCCTAACTCTAGAATTGGTAGGGTTGCTTGCCGCTCTTGTAGAGGTCTAGGGATGTGGGTTTGGCTATTCATCGCGACCGTGGAATCCGTGTTTTTCATTATTTGCTTAATTTAAAACACGGACCTCCTAATATATCTAATATTTCATATGTTGACTTCTGCTGCTTGGTTCTGTGATGTGATCATATAACTGCGTGAGACGAATGCTTTATATATATAATATATAATAAATGTTGCTTATGATTTGCACCCGTGCTATTCTATCCCCCGCTCTGCAGTTAGTTAAGTAACCTAATGGTGCATGACGGGGCCCCGTGGCGAATGCAGATGGCATAAGCATACGTTCTATTTTCATTTCATTTTTCTGTAATGTTTAGAAAACATTAAATGATGGGACTTCATTAATGAGATTAATAAAAAGAAAAGAAACCTAAAAATGTTGTAGAATCAAAATTTTTTAAAAGGAAGCTCTAGTTTTTGCTTTGCATAGTGGTATTCCTTGATGAATATCCACCACCTCATTCGATGAGGAAAGAGCCGAGATCCCTTCACCGGGAGTGACCTCTTTAGCAAAACTAGCAAATGCTATAACCCACTTGGTTTATCATCATAACTTCTGTAGTTCTTGCTTTGCATAGTGGTATTCCTTGATGAATATCTAGCACCTCATTCGATGAGGAAAGTGCTGAGATCCCTTCACTCGGAGTGACCTCTTTAGCAAAACTAGCAAAAACTACAAAAACACTCCTCTTCAAATCATTAGTGTTCCCGCCAAAATTTGCGGCCAAGAGATATTAGTTCCTGTTTATGCCGGTTTAAGTTTCGATTACAGATATGTGTGAAACCAGGCTCATTCATATACATACATGCACACATCAGAGGAAGAACATGTGTTCAACGACAAAAAACAAAGCATTTAATTGAACATTTTATTCTACAGGAAATAGATCACCAAACATGGGATCGAAAGTACAGGGATTCACAAAACTATGGATAAAATTATCTAACTCCCTCTCTGCCTTCTCCACCATGACAAAGCGGCGATCTTCACGAGGAGTAGCTACCCATCGGTCAGCACCGCACCCATCAGCAAAGGCAGACATGACGACCCGCTAAGCCCGTATCTGGCTTAGAAGCCGGACATAGCGATCCCTCAGAACTGTGGTGATCAAAAGTTCCTCGTGGAAGCACTTGATCTTGTCTTCCGCGGAGTCGAGCATTGCCAGAGTCATCTCCGCCGGAGGAGGGGGAATATCATTGATCACAGACAAGAAAACCATCCGGATCCAAATGGAGCCGATGGGGAGAGGAGATCCTCTACGAGTCAAGAGCTCGTACAACACCATGTCACATTGGTCATCCATAAGAGCAGGGTTCACCAAACGGGCAGAAAAACGAGGAACAATTTCCTCAATTGGCACCTCTCATGGTTGCCGGCGAGCATGTGGACGATTACAAGCCATAGCACTTCTCTGATAAAACAATTCTCTGAAAGTGAGAGAGAAGAGAAGCTTTACTTCAAATTATAAAGATAGACATTTTAGTCTAGGCACAGAAAATGTTGTGCATGTTGGAACTATTTCCAAGCACTAGGAAAGAGAAGCTTGACTGAGGAAAAGTGGAGAAGGAAGGTGAAAAGACACCTTCAGTAATGAGCCAGCGCCTTACGTGCAAAGCATGAAAGTGCAGAGCGCCGGCGCTAAAGAGTCAAAGACTCTGATGCAGCGCCTCACGTGTAAAGCATGAGAGCGCCGAGCGCCAGTGCCATGAGTTAAAGAATCTGGGGCAGTGCCTCACGTGCAAAGCACGAGAGCACTGAGCGCCAGCGCTAAAGAGTCAAAGTCTCTGAGGCAGCACCTCACGTGCAAAGCACGAGAGCGCCAAGCGCTGGAACTAAATGTTCCCAACCGTCGGATCAAAGATCCAACAAACATGATTAAAAATCATCAATTGACCAGAATAAAATTCTGTTAAGGAAACATTCCTCGCAATCTTTCCAAACAGGAAAGATTGTGCTCTGAAAATCAGAGCACCGTTGGTTCAATGATCCAATGATGATTAAAAACCACCAAGATACAGAATAAGTTCTGTATGGGAAAAGATTTCCCAATCTTGTTAAAAAACAAGAAGTTTGCCTTCTGTAAATCGGAAGCCCTAGGATCAAAGATCCAATGGTGGGAAAATCCCCAAATCAATTAGAGAAAAGATCTATTTAACAGATTCAACAAATCAACTTGTCTTATATAAAGACCCCAAGACTTCATGTCTCAGAGAGAGGAACCCCTACATAAACTTTGAGAAACTTCAAAGACAAAGAGCAAGCTCTCAGAAGAAGAAAAATTTCTTCAAGGTAAATAAGAAAAAAGAGATGAAATCATCTCATATAAAAAGAAGAATTTACTTCTTTTTCTAAGATCATAGATCTATAAGACCAAGGTCTTTCACAACAGAGATCAAAGTATCTCATCATAAAAAATAAGGGGAAAAACTTAATCCTCTTCAGATCATAGATCTATAAGACAAATTGTCTTTCAGAAATTATAATATCTCATTATAAAAGAGGGGGAGAATAATTCAATTCTCTTAGGATCATAGATCCATAAAGGCAAAGCCTTCCACCAAAAACATAAGAGATTGAAACATCTCCTATAAAAGATAAGAACTCTGTTCTTAGATCTATGTGACAAAATCTCTTATAAGAAAGAGAATTTAATTCTCAGGGCGCAAAGCTGCCTAAAAAGAGCCTTAGCACTCCAAATTTAAAGAAGCGCACTGCGCTCATTATCTGGCGCATAGCGCCAAGCGCGCCACGTGCTCCTCATATGTGCGCTACTTGACAGAAGTGCACTGCGCTCATTATCTGGCGCATAGCGCCAAGCACGCCACGTGCTCGTCACTTGTGCGCTACTTGACAGAAGCGCACTTCGCTCATTATCTAGCGCATAGCGCCAAGCATGCCACGTGCTCCTCACGTGTGCGCTACTTGACAGAAGCGCACTGTACTCATTATCTGGCGCAAAGCGCCAAGCGCGCCACGAGCTCCTCACGTGTGCGCTACTTGATAGAAGCGCACCGCGCTTATTGACTGGCGCTCAGCGCCAAGCATGCCACGTGCTCCTCACGTGTGCGCTGAGAGAACATAAATTGTTCTTTAAATAACAAAGCCTCAGAGCTATGATGAATGCCCATCACTCAGTAAAAGATAAAAAGATTGTCAGAGCCCAAACCAATGCTCAACATTGTTAAATGTTCAATATCTTAATTAAATGGGCCGAGCCCAAAGTGGCCACAGATCTATAATTCAGATCAATTGAGCACATGTGCTCATAAATCTTTGATCTTAGTCCTAAATTGGACTACATGTAACATTTTGAAAATTTGGAAATAAATAAAATTATTTAATTAAATAATAAAGTATTAAATTAAAAAGTTAATAAAACCAAATAAGACAATATCATAAGTTTTATGTAAAACAAATTAAATTTTAGTTTTAGTATGGAACATAAATAAATTATAAGGGTTTTAGTGATAAATTTAGCTTCATTTTAATAAAATGATGATTTTATAATAACATAAGTTGTGAGGGGTTGTTATGTAAAGCTTAGGATTTTGTGCAAATTGAAAGTTGTTAAGGGTGTAAATGAAAGGAGATGGGATAAGATTAGTTCAGAATTTTATCATAAGGTAAATCAAATTGGAAAAGAAATTCATTGCCACCACCTCCTCTCATGCACAACATATTCCCCACACCTCCTCCTTGCATGAAACCACCATATCTTGCTTGGTGACACCTCCTCCTACACCTCACCCTTCCCTTCATCCTTTTATCTAGTGTGTTCAGATCAGTTTAACTAGCTAAACATTCAGAAAAAAATTCAAAAGTTAAAGACAATGAAGAACAAGAAAAGAAAAAAATAAAAGAAAAGAGAAGTGAGAAGGTGAAATTGGCTAAGGAGTTCCAATATCAAACTAGGAGCTAAGGAATTGGGTGTCTTGAAGGAAGCCTTTCAACTATCCTCAGTAGGTATAATGTTTAAACTCAGTAGACTTTAGCTCTGTAGTTGTAAGAAAATTGGGAATCGAATGTCTATAATATCGTATTTTTAGCAAAACGGAACTCTGTTAAAATCTGCTTTAGTTTAGATAAAAATCAAATTAAAAAAACAGTGCCAGAATGATGTATGTTGAACCTAGAACAAACCATAGGAGGACGGACCCGGGGGATCGGACTTTGGCCGGCGACCTTAAGAGTAATTCCGGCGTCGCCGGATTTCCAGAGGGCTTGGGTGTTTTGACTTGTGGGGTAGGTTTCTGTGTAGAGTTTTGGCTATTTTGGTATTATTTAAACAAGTTAGTTTAACTGTATATAAAATCTGAAAGCTAATATCTGAAAAAGTATATAAAAACCCAAAATACGATACGGGTAAAACGTAACGCGATCTTTTTTCTGTCGCGGTGCAGAGTTGGGTTAGATTTCAGTGAGCTTAAGTATTAAGTCATTTGCAATGGTCGTATGTAGTCTAATTAGAATGTACAAATTGTGTTTTCATGATTTTGTCATATCGGAGTAGCCGTTTCCTTATACAAGTTATTACAGTGTTAGATTCCAATAAGGGAACTTCGGAGGCCGCGAGGAAAGGAAAAGGATTGGCGATTCCTGAGTGGATACGATATATTTCTGGTGAGTAGATTTACATCTATGGGGAAGTCGGGTGGATGGCGTATAGCAACCCCGCAACCCTATAATTAGTATTATGATATCTACTTAAGTTTAGCGTTTCGTTAAAGCATTTATATGATATTGCATCTTGTATACCCTCCAATTTGCATAAAAGTTTTATATATAGTTTTTAAATGAGATATACGTGATAATTGATCCATACGATATGGGTATTATTTGATGAGTTTGTACGAGAAATCGTGCCGTATTTAAGATGGTAGGGATATAGCGGTGTGATGAGCTATAATACGAGGATTTATACATATCGGAAATGATGAACTCTGTATGCCGAATAACGGCCAAATTATTCTTTGACTTGTAGAGATAAATTACGTTCTGTTTTAGGAGATAATACTGGTATGAGCTATATTATTTTACAAACTACGGTTCGTTGTCCTTTAAATAAACTATCGGGATGCGTGCCAGTTTCTAAAACAAACATCTCTTTTAAATTTAGGGCAGCTTCCTTATTTCAAACTTAACGTTCCGATCATTTCTAAAGATAATGGTATAGCTCATAACAAGTAATTACAATAAGTATGTTTAGATTACTTATAGGTTTGTATTATGTATATTTTATGTTTCCACATTACGCACACTCTGATAGAATACTGCACAAATACCAATGAGTACTATGTTGCACAAGCACATAAATATATGTTACACTACACCTCATTGGTACTGCCATGTCACTGTAGAATCGTTCTGATAGATATGTGTTAATATATAGATTGTTACACCGTAGAACACTTGCACAAATACTAATGATTTCCATGTTGCACGAGCACAGACGCGTATGCTACACTACACATCATTAGTAGTGCCATGATACATTAGAATTGAAATCATTATGTTATATGATATGATTACGTAGTCTTTTTCCTATTCATGTTGTAGTACTATAGATGTTGTATATTGATTTTCTTGGGATTTCTGGGTATTTTAATTTTGATGATATATATATCGGTGGTATGGGACACTGTTATATATCTATACATATATAGTATATCATTAATACAATCGATGCAACTATTCTGATTCCTTACTTGATATTTTGATGTGATAAGAAAAACGTCCACCATGAGTTTTGTGTTTTCTGGTTTTTATTCCGGACCGAGTGGGGGAGATATACGGTCACGGATTTTTACATTATCCAGAATGAATGGGGGAGATATACAATTGGATAAATGGTGGACCCGGTCGAGACCGAGGGGCAGGATAGCCGCATTGAGGCGGCGGAGCCTAGCGAGGATACTCGATACCGGAAATAGAATTGAGTACGGCAGATATCCAGAGGATATTGACCGGAGTTTGAGATGAGCACGGCAGCTATCCAGGGGATACTGACAGGGGTTCGATTAGGTACGACAGATATCCATGGGATACTGATCGTAGCCAGGATATCGGGTGACGATCATCTGTTGAGATGGTATCGACGGTATCTGTATTTACGTGTCGATGCTGGACACGAAAGATTTCGGATTTCGATGTCGATGCTGGGCATCTATTTGTATATTGATATGATCATTATCATGAGGTACATCGTTAGGTATGTATTTATTAGATTCCATCAGGACTGATCCAGGGGACAGTACCTGCATATATGTGTACAGACATTCATAGCCAAAAAGGGAATTCCAATAGGGATAATAGATTCATGATTTTGATTCATATGACATTGAGATATTATACCTGTGATCGCATGATAGCTAGTATTGTACCTCTGTATATCATATAGTATATCGATACAGATTATGATAGTACTATACCTATGACCTAGGTAATCGTCATGCATTTCGATTTCTACCTTTAGATGCATTTTTATTCACTGAGTTGGCAACTCATCCTCGTTGTGCCATAGTTTCTTGCAGGTTTTACCGCTTGGATTATCAGCGGTTTGGGCACACATTCTTTTAGGGATTGATGGGTAAGTGAGTTGTTATTGTATCCTACTCACTCTTGATTATTCATATATTCTTGTATCTTGTGGAAACTCCATCAACTTAGAAATGACATATTATGGACTTAGAATCGAGGAATAGAGTTATGTTTTGAGTTGTCGCACTCTTTGGAGTCGACTTCTGATTTAGATTGATTGGTTGTTCCATTGTTTGGACGTGGAGACTAGCTTCCTTTGGGATGCTATTTTTTTTATGTTGTATCGGTTTTTTATAAAAATGGAAAGGAGGTGATGTCAAGTTTCAAAACGTCATAAATGCTTTTCAACATACTTAGATGTTATTTTAAATTGATTTTATCAAATGATTATCGAAACCTCACCTCCAATAATTTCAAAAAAGGGTTTAGATTTCGGGTTTCGGCTTACTTGGATTGCATTGATGTCTTTAGATATCATGTGATTTAAGTGCCGGTCATGTGCTATATTTGGGTCGTGACAAAGTTGGTATCAAAGCGTTTGGTTTAACCTTTGTTCGAGTCTAGGTTGACTATATGGAGTCTGGGAATATATTTTGTTACCTGGGCTTGACCTTATAGGACTTAGACTTGACTTTGGGGGTCTTATACCCGAACTTTCGTTATATAGGATGACCTTTGTTGATGGAGTAGGTACTAAGTAGAGTAACATACCGTACATATGTTCCGCGACATATTTACGATATGATACTCCACCTAAGTTACCTTAGGATTTATATCTTGAGATCTTCCTTCTATTCCTTCCGTTGATCTATCTTCGTCAGTGCATGATTGGTTGTTCGATCACCATGTTATGAGGGCCGAGAGGGCTACAGTTAGAGATATGGTCAGAGCAGATTTGTCTGGGATAAGGACTGACTGGGGTGACTTTTCGATGATATAGAGATGTCTTTTATTTATATATAATCGAGTTCTAATTGTGGAGCGAGTTTCTTCGGAATCCGCACCAGATGGTAGAGTCATTGTTTGAGCTTAGGCAGACTTGAGACGTGATGTTTTCCCCTCTCCGAAGATCATGGTGTTGGGTACTGTTCAGACCGCAGTATCAATTTTTGCTAAGATTATCGAGATGTTAATTCCGGAGTTCATGAAGTTAAAGATTGACGAGGTTACAAGTGTAGATGGATCAGCAGGATTCATAACCGTTCAGAAGTGAGATGGTTAGGATTTTAATCCGTTGTGGTGCTTCGATACGAGATCGGTGAAATTGATGTATTTCTTCCGATGGAGTTTATTCAGATCAGGTGCAAGTAGTTCAAGAAAGAGATCGTGTAGTAAGCTCTCCTCCGACAAATTGGGACGAATCTTCGAAGGTGAGATTAGCCAGACTTCTCTACAGGGTATCAGAAGCAACGGATTCACTAAATTCTCCAAGTGTGCTTTCTGGCTGGATAGTGTAGATTTCTTGGGTCATGTAGTTGCAAGAGATGGGATACGTATGGACTCAAAGAAGATAGAAGCGGTATAACACTAGCCCAGACCTGTGTCAGTTATAGAGGTTCGAAGTTTCTTGGGTCTGGCCGGTTATTACAGACGTTTTGTGCAGAATTTTCTCGGATCGCTGCACCGTTGAACGGATTGACTAGGAAGGAAATTCCATTTCTTTGGACATATGCATGTGAACAAGTTTCCAGCAGTTAGAGACTCGATTGACGACGTCACCTGTCTTATCGTTACCTTCCGGGTCAGGTGGGTTTGTGGTATATTATGATGCCTCTCGAGTAGGGTTTAGGCTGTGTATTGATGCAGCAAGGCAGTTGTAGCTTATGCTTCTCGACAGTTGAAGAGGCACGAGCAGAACTACCCCAATCATGATCTAGAGATGTCTGCTGTAGTATTCGCATTGAAGATTGGAGACATTACTTATACAGAGAGTGGTGCCAGATTCTCACAGATCATAAGAACTTAAAGTATATTTTTCAGCAGAGGGATCTGAATCTGAGGTAGCATAGATAGAGGGAACTCGTGAAGAATTACGATTGTGAGATCTTGTATCATTCAGGCAAAGCAAATGTTGTGGCAGATGCCTTGAGTCGGAGGCCTGGGGGTAGCTTATCTCGTTTGCGCACCTTACAGAGGCAGTCTTTAACAGACTGTCGGATTTTATGTGATAATCGTGTACAGTTCGAGTTCACACCGACATGAGGACAGTTAGCATATGTTCGCATTGTCCTTAGTTATTGGATCGTATTCGAGAAACATAGCCGCAGATGCTTGTATGATGGAGATCATGGATAAGGTTAGGCAGGGTAGAGAGTCGGAGTTGGTGATAGATGACCGTGGAGTATTACGTTTTGGGACTCGTCATTGTGTGCCAGATTCGGATGGACAGGCCCTAGAGGAGGCCATAGATCAGCATACAGTATTCATCCTGATTCCACCAAGATGTATCATGACTTGAGGGATGTTTATTGGTGGGAAGGAATGAAGAGGGACGTTGTGGGGTTAGTTTCGAGATGCTTGTCTGATCAGCAAGTCAAGGCAGAGCACCAGAGGCCGGTTGGAGAATTACAGCCCTTACCCATTCCGGAGTGGAAATAGGAACAGATTTCCATGGATTTATGGTGGGTCTACCCAGGACTAGCAGAGGGTATGATTCCATCTGAGTGATTGAAGATAGACCGACAAGGGCAGCTCACTTTCTATTAGTGAAGACGACGTATGGGTTACACAGTGCGTTCAGATTTATATCGATGAGGTTGTTCGATTGCATGGAGTTCCAACGAGCATAGTGTCAGATAGGGGTACGCAGTTTACCAATAGGCCATGGCAGAAACTTCAAGAAGTTCTTGGTACGCGATTGAGTTTTAGTACAGCTTTTCACCCACAGACGGATGGTCAGTCAGAGCGGACCATTCAGACTTTAGGGGATATGCTTCGAGCTTGTAGCCTTGATTTCGGTGGTAGTTGGGATCGTCACATACATTTGATAGAATTTTCATACAACAATAGTTTTCAGAAGACAATCCAGATGACTCCCTTTGAAGCTTATTATGGAAAGAAATGTCGATCACTTGTTTGCTGGACGGAACTGAGCGAGAGTAGCATTTTGGGACCGCAGATAGTTCAGGAGACTACCGGAAAGATCTAGTTAATACGAGACAGGATGAGAGCAGCCCAGTGCAGACAGAGATCATATGCAGGTCGACGATGTTGTAAACTCAAGTTTGACGTGGGAGACCATGTGTTCCTTTATGTATCTCCGATAAAAGGTGTGATGCGTTTCGGGAAGAAGGGGAAGCTCAGCCCCAAATGTGTCAGGCTCTACGAGTTTCTAAAGAGAGTGGGTGCTGTAGCTTATCGTTTAGAACTTCCACTAAGTTTTTCCGATGTGCATCCGTTGTTTCATGTTTCGATACTTCGCAAGTATCTTCACGATCTTTCTCACGCGATCCAGCATCAGACCTTACAGCTTGAGCCGGATTTATCCTATACAATGCAGCCTGTAGCTATTCTAGGCAGGCAGGTAAAGAAACTGAGATCGAGGGTACTTCCATCTGTAGAGGTTCTTTGGCAAGAAACGAATCGCGAGGAGATTACTCGGGAAACCGAGGATGCGATGCGAAATGAGATTTCCACGTTTTTTTGAGGGTATGCCTAGTTAATTTTAAATTCGGGGACCGAATTTTCTTAAGGGGGGAATATTGTAACATTTTGAAAATTTGGAAATAAATAAAATTATTTAATTAAATAATAAAGTGTTAAATTAAAAGGTTATTAAAACCAAATAAGACAATATCATAAGTTTTCTGTAAATTAAATTTTAGTTTTAGTATGGAACATAAATAAATTATAAGGGTTTTAATGATAAATTTAGCTTCATTTTAATAAAATGGTGATTTTATAATAACATAAGTTGTGAAGGGTTGTTATGTAAAGCTTAGGACTTTGTGCAAATTGAAAGTTGTTAAGGGTGTAAATGAAAGAGATGTGATAAGATTAGTTCAGAATTTTATCATAAGGTAAATCAAATTGGAAAAGAAATTCATTGCCACCACCCCCTCTCATGCACAACATATTCCCCACACCTCCTTCTTGCATGAAACCACCACATCTTGCTTGGTGACACCTCCTCCTACACCTCACCCTTCCCTTCATCCTTTTATCTAGTTTGTTAAGATCAGTTTAACTAGCTAAACATTCAGAAAAAAATTCGAAAGTCAAAGACAATGAAGGATAAGAAAAGAAAAAAAGAAAAGAAAAGAGAAGTGAGAAGGAGAAATTGGCTAAGGAGTTCCAATATCAAACTAGGAGCTAGGGAATTGGGTGTCTTGAAGGAAGCTTTTCAACTATCCTCAGTAGGTATAATGTTTAAACTCAGTAGACTTTAGCTTTGTAGTTGTAAGAAAATTGGGAATCGAATATCTATAATATCGTATTTTTAGCAAAACGGAACTCTGTTAAAATCTGCTTTAGTTTAGATAAAAATCAAATTAAAAAAACAGTGCCAGAATGATGTATGTTCATCCTAGAACAAACCATAGGAGGATGGACCCAGGGGATCGGACTTTGGCCGGCGACCTTAAGAGTAATTCCGGCGTCACCGGATTTCCACGGGGCTTGGGTGTTTTGACTTGTGGGGTAGGTTTCTGTGTAGAGTTTTGGCTATTTTGGTATTATTTAAACAAGTTAATTTAACTGTATATAAAATCTGAAAGCTAATATCGGAAAAAGTATATAAAATCCCAAAATACGATACGGGTAAAACGTAACGCGATCTGTTTTCTGTCGCGGTGCAGAGTTGGGTTAGATTTCAGTGAAGTTAAGTATTAAGTCATTTGCAATGGTCGTATGTAGTCTAATTAGAACGTACAAATTGTGTTTTCATGATTTTGTCATATCGGAGTAGCCGTTTCCTTATACAAGTTATTACAGTGTTAGATTCCAATAAGGGAACTTCGGAGGCTGTGAGGAAAGGAAAAGGATTGGCGATTCCTGAGTGGATACGACATATTTCTGGTGAGTAGATTTACATCTATGGGGGAAGTCGGGTGGATGGCGTATAGCAACCCCGCAACCCTATAATTAGTATTATGATATCTACTTAAGTTTAGCGTTTTGTCAAAGCATTGATATGATATTGCATCTTGTATACCCTCCAATTTGCATAAAAGTTTTATATATAGTTTTTAAATGAGATATACGTGATAATTGATCCATACGATATGGGTATTATTTGATGAGTTTGTATGAGGAATCATGCCGTACTTAAGATGGTAGGGATATAGCGGTGTGATGAGCTATAATACGAGGATTTAGACATATCGGAAATGATGAACTCTCTATGCCGAATAACGGCCAAATTATTCTTTGACTTGTAGAGATAAATTACGTTCTGTTTTAGGAGGTAATACTGGTATGAGCTATATTAGTTTACAAACTACGGTTCGTTGTCCTTTAAATAAACTATCGGGATGCGTGCCAGTTTCTAAAACAAACATCTCTTTTAAATTTAGGGCAGCTTCCTTATTTCAAACTTAACGTTCCGATCATTTCTAAAGATAATGGTATAGCTCATAACAAGTAATTACAATAAATACGTTTAGATTACTTATAGGTTTGTATTATGTATTCTATATTTTATGTTTCCGCGTTACGCATAATCTGATAGAACACTGCACAAATACCAATGAGTACTATGCTGCACATGCACATAAATATATGTTACACTACACCTCATTGGTACTGCCATGTAACTGTAGAATCGTTCTGATAGATATGTGTTAATATATAGATTGTTACACCGTAGAACACTTGCATAAATACTAATGATTTCCATATTGCACGAGCATAGACGCGTATGCTACACTACACATCATTAGTTGTGCCATGACACATTAGAATTGAAATCTTTATGTTATGTGATATGATTATGTAGTCTATTTCCTATTTATGTTGTACTACTATAAATGCTGTATATTGATTTTCTTGGGATTTCTGGGTATTTTACTCTTAATGATATATATATCGGTGGTATGGGACACTGTTATATATCTATACATATATAGTATATCATCAATACAATCGATGCAACTATTCTGATTCCTTACTTGATATTTTGATGTGATAAGAAAAACGTCCACCATGAGTTTTGTGTTTTCTGGTTTTTATTCCGGACCGAGTGGGGGAGATATACGGTCGCGGATTTTTACATTATCCAGACTGAGTGGGGGAGATATACAATTGGATAAATGGTGGACCCGGTCGAGACCGAGGGGCAGGATAGCCGTATTGAGGCGGCGGAGCCTAGCGAGAATACTCGATACCGGAAATAGAATTGAGTACGGCAGATATCCAGAAGATACTGACCGGAGATTGAGATGAGCACGTTTGCTATCCAGGGGATACTGACCGGGGTTCGATTAGGTACAGCAGATATCCAGGGGATACTGATCGTAGCCAGGATATCGGGTGACCATCATCTGTTGAGATGGTGTCGACGGTATCTGTATTTACGTGTCGATGCTGGACACGAAAGATTTCGGATTTCGATGTCGATGCTGGGCATCTATTTGTATATTGATACCACCATTATCATGAGGTACATCGTTAGGTATGTATTTATTGGATTCCATCAAGACTGATCCAGGGGACAGTACCTGTATATATTTGTACAAACATTCATGGCCAAAAAGGGAATTCAAATAGGGATAATAGATTCATGATTTTGATTCATATGACATTGAGATATTATACCTGTGATCGCATTATAGCTAGTATTGTACCTCTGCATATCATATAGTATATCGATACAGATTATGATAGTACTATACCTATGACCTAGGTAATCGTCATGCATTTCGATTTCTACCTTTAGATGCACTTTTATTCACTTAGTTGGCAACTCATCCCCGTTGTGCCACAGTTTTTTGCAGGTTTTACCGCTTGGATTATCAGTGGTTTGGGCACACATTCTTTTGGAGATTGATGGGTAAGTGAGTTGTTATTCTATCCTACTCACTCTTGATTATTCATATATTCTTGTATCTTGTGGAAACTCTATCAACTTAAAAATGACATATTATGGACTTAGAATCGAGGAATAGAGTTGTGTTTTGAGTTGTCGCACTCTTTGGAGTCGACTTTTGATTTAGATTGATTGGTTGCTCCATTGTTTGGACGTGGAGAGTAGCTTGCATTGGGATGCTAATTTTTTTATGTTGTATCGAGTTTTTATAAAAATGGAAAGGAGGTGATGTCAAGTTTCAAAATGTCATAAATGCTTTTCAACATACTTAGATGTTATTTTAAATTGATTTTATCAGATGATTATTGAAACCTCACCTCCAATAATTTCAAAAAAGGGTTTAGATTCTGGGTTTCGGCTTACTTGGATTGCGTTGATGTCTTTAGATATCATGAGATTTAAGTGCCGGTCACGTGCTACATTTGGGTCGTGACACTACAGATCTTCAAACCAATATTTGGTTCAAGGGTACATCTCTTCACTCCTCTGATATTTGTCGTTGTAATCCTTCAACGTCTTCAGAGAGGTGACGGGTCTCGACATCCAGAAAAACCATGGACTGTGGGGTCCTTAAACTCATGGACTATGACGTCCTTAAACTTTACAGACTATGATGTCTCTAAACTACCACGGGCTGTGGGGTCCTTAAACTCATGGACTATGATGTCCTTAAACTTTACATACTATGACGTCTTTAAACTAGACCACAAAGTCCCTAAACTAAAACAATAGAGCCCAAATGCTCTTTTGTTGGATCTAAATGATCCTGTTAAGTTGATCTTAGTCTAAAATTAGACTAACGTATCCTTAACAAATGGTTTAGTTGATCTTAGTCTAAAATTAGACTAACGTATCCTTAACAAACGTATAAGTTGATCTTAGTCTCAAATGAGACTAACGTATCTTTAAACCCAAACGAAAACCCAAATCTAAGAAAACACGGATTTGGATTAATCCGCGCCCTACGGGAGACAAAACAAATTAGTCTCCGTATACAATCCGCGGGCAACCAAAAATAAAACAAACACAAACGATATGAAGTGACCATTTGGAGAAGGAGAAAGTTGTTATCGCGATGCGGTAGCGTAATTAACTGCAGGGGCTTGCGCCTGCAGGGAAGAGCGTCCCTACAATCAAAAACCCCTCAAATGAGGGGGAATCTGACGAAGTCTGCTACAACGGCCTCATCCGTCTAAACCTACGATATACGGTGCTATAAATCAACTTGGCATCTTCGGAGAGGTGGACGGATAAAACTAAATAGCATCTGCCCCCAAATTCAGGCAAGATTTGTGTCTTTCCCCGTCTTTCGGCGGAGAACAGATTCTGGCACGCCCGGTGGGACCTTTTCCTCTTTCCACTCCACACTTCGTGTGTCGAGTTACGCGAACGTATCGCGGTTTGACATGGTTGCCTTTGGATGTGAAGTAGTAAGATTTGGTATCTTGCTCCGTGCAGAAAAACTGAAGATCAATGGCTTCAAACTGCACTAGTTACAACAACTCCCACCCCGTCCTCACTGGAGGAGTGACCTACGGGCCTCAAGCGGCCTCCCTTTTTACAATGCCGGTGGAACAGGTGACTCAGGCCACCACTGGCTGTTCTTCGGGACCATGCTCCCGCCAATGAGCTCCAACGCCCCACTGGTGTTGCAAGATGCTCTATAGAAGTCGGTCTTTGATCGGCATACAACTACCGCGACCCCTCTCAATGGGTCGCCTAAGTCCAGTGCCTCAGTTTTCAGCAGACTGGGAAAAAGCTCAAGTGGGCCCATGAAGAAGCCCGCGATACCTGAAACGGCCATCCCGAAGTGGATAGCCATTCCTGCTCCTGATGTCGTCAAGGCAGCTTCTCCTGCTAAAGGGTCGGTCTTCACAAGACTGGCTGTTTCAGCTCCTACTCCACGCGAAGTCACGAAGGCTGCTTCCCTTGTTCGAAAGTCGGCCTTCGCAAGACTGACTATCCTCTCTCAATGGACGTCAGTCTTTGAAAGGCTAGCACCAATAATAGCCTCTCCTCAAAGCAGGGGGCGTGAAGAAGCTCATCCAACAGCGGAGGTGATCCCGGCCGCACTACATGCTCGACGTCGCTACCGGCGTCGAGTGAGGAAAGCTGGCGGCAGTTCACCCTCTGGACTGACTCCGCCAGCTCCAACTGTGGAAGTTGATACTGCTGTTCCAACTGGGAACAGCTTTGAACCACTCAGGAGGGTCCGCAAGAACTCTCCGACTGCTGTGCTGAAAAGATCTCCTCCACCTGTGGAGAACGTTACAAAGGTGAAGCTGGAGCAGCCCCCTCAGTGGCTATCCTCTAAATTTACAAGGTCTGGCGTCAAGTCCAAGACTTGGTGATTGATCAAGATTACTCCTGCCAACCGAAGAAGATAAAGGTTCGACAAGAGAAGGACCACTCTGTCGTAGTAAAGAAGGTATCGTCTACCTGGATGCCCGCTGCAACTGCCCCCTCAGCGTCACCAGTCCATAAAAAGAGAAGGCCGGAGAAGATCTCCATGTCTGAGACAAATGTCAAGGGCATTGAGCCTAAACGCCCTAAGTCTGGGGGCATGGTGGTGCATACCGTCTATATGGCATCCGGAAAAGAGGATAGCCGTATCTCCACAGGTCATCGACCGCTTACGCGATCAGTGACTAAGGCTCAGGAGCAACAACAACAAAAGCTCCAAGAGATGCTAACAGCCATGGCCGCACTCACTGGACCAAAAGCAAGCCCGGAGACATCATCGGAGTAGCGTCGTGAGCAGGAAACGGATGCAGAATTCCTTCGGAGAATGCTTGAGAAGAAGGACAAAGAGGCTGCGGAACAAGCGGCCAACATAAAACAAATGACCATTTTATTCCAAGATATGGTGGGCATGATGATCCAGCCGGACCCTCCAGCCGAAGAACCTCCAGTAATAATTGAAGATGATAGAGGAGAGACATCAAATCCTCTGCCGGCTCTGTCAGCAGCTAAGGAGGAGACCATCTCCAAATCCATGCTCGATGATTATATAACTCAACAAAACGAGCTCATCAAGCGAAAGAAGCAAACGGCCAAGTCGTCAGAACCGGGCGACCATATCCAGGATGGTACGATCAGATCAAGTATCCGCCAGGATACACGATTCCTAAGTTTCATGTATACAAGGGGACAAGCAATCCCCATCAACATGTCGCTCAGTTCAGGGCTCTCTACGGCAATACCATAGGTGATGAAAAATTGTTACTTCGTCAGTTCGTCGGCAGCTTGGCGGAAACAGCCTTTGAGTGGTATTCAGAGCTGCCTAACGACTCCATCAAAACTTTTACGGAGATAGAATTGCAGTTCATCCAACGTTTCACGAGCGCTAGCAAATGCACCCTAATCACGGCATTAATTAATGCCAGAGTGAATCCGGGCGAGACATGGGTCCAGTATGCGATACGATGGCGAAATCTATGGTCAAAGTGCGAGCAGCGCATCGAAGAAGCACCTGCAGTAGGTATGTTCGTAGGTACCCTCGATCCGCAGGCGACCATATCCCAGTTCATGATGTTTTCAAGCCGACTACCTTTCAGACCCTGATTGATAAGCTGACCCAAATGGACCTGATGGGTCATAAGCCTTCTTTTTCAAAGATAGAACCGCGGAACTAAAAGGGTAAAGGAAAAGCGACTTTTGTCGCCAATACTCAACAACAGCCGAGCAACTTAAACCCGGTTGTTCGCCAAAGCAACGTGCGTTCATGCCAATCCCTCGAGGAGAGACTGGGACGTCCTTATTCGTTCCCCCGGGATAAAACGAGGAGACTGTTCGAGTTAGCAGTGCGCAACAGGCTCATCACCTTACCGGATCCGAAACGCCCATTGCAACACGGTGAGGCCAACAATCCTAATTACTGCCCCTACCACCGGGCAGTAGGCCATCCGATCGAAGATTTCTTCGTCTTCAAAGGCTGGATTGAGGACCAATACCAACAAGGTAAATTCGCACTGTCCGAGAATTGGAAAGTAAGCCCGCCTCAGCCGCACGCTCCTAAAAAGGTGGACACGCCGGAAGCATCGTGCTCTTTTATAGAAGAAGCTCCATGGGAGGTCGCTCTTTCAGCTAAAACGAAAATAATGCTTAAGGATCTCCAAGCATGCCTAGCGATCAGGTGGAAAAGTCCGCTGGAACCCGAGGTTATTGAGGTGATGCTGAAGCCACGCCCAATGCTGAAAGTTGGTGATGATAGTCAAAACGCCCATGTCCAGCCGTCAAAGTCTTCAAAGAAGAAGAAGAAGCAGATCAAAAATCCCGTGAAGCCTAATAACAAGTGCACGGACCTGCAAAAACATATTGACTCGCTGGAAGAATATAACTAGAAGGTGCGAACTCCGGTCACACTCCAAGAATTCCTCAACCATATCCTTGAAAATGGAGATGGCGATGAAGATGAGGGAGAAGACTCATCAGATGAATCTGAGGATTATGTGGCAAGTTGCCACGCGATCTCTCACTCGTTAATAAATGGTAAAGAAAATCTGGATGCAGAGAAACTGGGGGCAGATCCCGAACCGGAACTCCTAGGACCGTGAGATGAAATGATTGACGTATTCCTGAATGAGGCCCGTCAGAAAAGCAATGCTGATCGAGAGCGCGAGCTGGCCATATTCGAAAAAGCCAAACGTCGGTGACTGGATGAAAGGGTAAAAAGACTCCTACCAGATCAAACCACATCCCCCGCCAGCAAAAGCAGGTGCAAGACAAGGAAACGATTCGCCAAAGCCATGTCGATAGGGATGAAGCTGCCACCTTCCGAAGGAAACACTCCTGGTGTGATACATCCTGATGAAACAGACGCACATCCAAACTACTGCTTGTACCGTCGGAGGACCACACACTCTACTGAAAAGTGCAACGCCTTTAAAAACTGGTGGCAAGGATATGTTTCCCACCGGCTGCATTTCAAGCGAATGAAACGCAAGACGCATCGAGAGCAGAAGAGTGTGACAGATGAGCGCAAAAGAACTGCCGGCAACTTTCACATGGTTGATAGCAAGGGATTGCAAGTTCTTACCTTCGGGAGTGATTAGGATGAAGAAATAGCCCTCGATCCTCTCTTCAAGGAATCCATCTCTGAAGCAGAAGAGATGAAGACCTGTGAGAACATTCAGCTGCGTAATCGCACGCTACTCGAAAGAATCTTGGGCCCGCAAACAAGGGGTCGAGTAAAAAAGATAAAGGGAAGGAAAAAGCCCCTGATGATATCGCCCTCGATGACCGAATCATTGAGGAGCTGGCAGCCAAGGACCCGCTCAAGAAAAACAAGGTGGATTACAAAGTTCTGGCACACCTGAAGAAGATATCCTCGCAGCAAAGCATTCTCGACGCCCTCCTTCTATCTAAAGAGGCGAGAGATTCTCTGATCAAGGCTGTACATGAACCTGACCAGTTTCAAGCTTTCCTTGCCGAAGACAAGATGAAGGACAAGCTGGAAGAAGTTTACACAGCCGACATGTCACGACCCGCAGGGTACGGAACGTGACCGACACTTAAGTTACAAAACGTCTTAAGGCGTCCGCAAAATAAGTAAGCTGAAGCCCAGAAATCAAAACCTGATTTAGAAATAGAGTGAAGGAAAACCAATTTATTTAAAGCACTTTATTCCACTAAATCACTTCAAGTCCTTTTTGAAAACAACATCCTTTTCCCTAAAAATTTCGGCAGAGTCTCCTTTGTAAAACAAGCCCCCTAAATGGGTACAAAACCGGAATATAAGTGAATAACATGAATATGGCATCCCCAAGCGGGAGCTAGCTCTTCGCCTCAAGGCGGTCACAAATCCCACGCAATGTAAAATAACAATGTGCATAAGTAAGCATGAACGCACAAGTAAAATAACATGTCGACTCAAGTGAGCTCGACCCAAAATGACATAAAATCCACAAGTCTCACATCCTCGTCTCTAGGTCAATATACAATAATCCAAATAACTGGTACAGCTGAAATAGTAGCAGATGGAGTACTCCAGATACAATGAATATATAAGGTGGTACAAAATGACAACATAACCCACCTATGAGCAAAAGCCTCAAATCCAGGCAAGAAGAGCAAAAGTAGCTATTGCGTCCGTCGCTACAGTACTGACGGAACAGACCTGCAGAAAAGGTGTGGCACAACGGGGGTGAGTTGCCAGCTCGTGAGTAATAAATAACATCTACAAAGGCTATCGCATGCATGCACACCAGTATCCTAGCATCTCTAAAACAGATATGGCAGGGTATACTAGCAGGTATGTATGCAGCATGAATATACTACAGGTGTGTATGCCACATGAATGTACTAGCTGGTATGTATGTCACATAAATCAACTCATGATCTTAACATGTAAATATAAAAATCATCCTTTCCTTTATTTTTTTGAAACTCTTTTAAATATCAACATAATACCATAGAATCAATAAAATCCGTGTCCAGCAATGACACCTCAAAACTGTCTCAAATCTCATATATCTATGTCATAGTATCTCTGGCCTCAGCCGTCCGGCTGACCCATCTCAAATATCAATATCTCATCATCTCGCGGCCACAGTCGGTATCCTCTAGATATTCGCCGTGCCAAATGAAGTCACCGGTAGGTAATGCGTCCCCTGCCAGGCTCAACGCCATCTCCTGCGATCTTCTTGCCCCGGGGTACCTTACCGGGCCCACCATGTACCCGAGACGGTTCATCCACCTTCTCAAAACGGGTCTCAAAAACCACAGCAAAACTCATGGTGGAAGACACTTTACAGCACTAGAAAACCGCAACTTTTATATTTTAAAAGGTTATAAGTTTGAAATCTTACGGCTTTCCCCCGAAATCTAGAAATATCATAAAGTCTCAAGAAATTACTATGGGTGCATATGTCAATGATAATGAATGCATATGGTATCAATGTTCAGGTAGCAATGTATGATTTATCACTAGGCATGAACAAATGATATAATGATGTATATGCACGAGAATAACAATTCTATGATTTCATTTTAAAGATTTATTGCAATAGCACAGGTCTAAGAACCAATTATTAACATGTTTCAGATTATAAGTTATCTAGTATCGTGACATGGCAATTACCAGGGGGTGTGTGTACACATGAATAGTGCTCGTGCGGCATATAAAAACCTTGGTAATGGTGTATGTGTCCTACAGAATGAGTTCGCACATGTAGGTACAGTATATAGATCCTGATTGTAGCAAATATCATGCAAGTATATGATTTCTAATGTCATAAGCAGTTTTTAAGTTTACTAAATCTATCGGGCGACTTGCGCCATCCAAACGATTGTCCCCCATAGATGTTAAATCTACTCACCCGTGATCCCGCGCTAGGTATGTCCGACCACCTGCTTTCCTTTCTCCGCTGCGCTCGAAGTCTCCGCCGGCGAACCTAGAATTTACAAAAGTCACACATAAGGCAAATCCTGCAAAAACGCGATATATTGCTAAATAGGGATACGCCTGTGTGAAACTAAACGCGCGTGCACACGATACGTCGCGACGCGTGCAACCTCTCTAGAATCTACTCCGACGCCCTGTGTCGCGCAGTGCGCCATAGAACCACGCGGATCACGCGCGTGTCACACAAGTTTTAAAAATATCGATAACTCGTTTAAAGCTCCAGATTTTGCCTCTGGGCCAAACTCAAAAAGTTACAGATGCCAAAACCCTAAGCTACCCAGCAGAACCCCACACTCAAAAACCCAACACCCCACCCCCTACTCTGGCCGCAATTTGCGGCCAGATTGAATATATCTGCGGCCAAGAGTGAGAGGTGGGTCCCCGTGCTTTGTGTGTGTGTCCTTGCTAAGGTCACTGTGCTACAGTCTTCACAATTTTTACCTGAGAGGTTCGGATCAACAGCAGATCTTATAGAGGCTAAAAAGTCGCTAAAATTGCTAAATTATGCCAATTCGAATAAATCAGGTATTTTTGTGAAATCTGGGACCAAACTTGGGTGATCTAGTCTCAACAGCACCTAATAAGGCTACTCTAACCATCACAACCATCACTTGGCTATATCTCACTCAAAATCGCTAAAACTAGCACTAAACTACATAATATAAACACTAAATTATACTAACAACCATAACATAGCAAATAGGAGTCGAGTTATGGGGGTTATACCTCTAAAGATCGTAGGAATGAAGGAGAAGGGAAGGAGGAAGTGGGGGAGTGAGTTGCTGCTGAAGTGCTTCAATCCTTTTGCTGCTGCTGCTGTTCTGCTTCACTGCAGATGCTGTTCTGGCTGCTGCTGTTTGTTACAGCCGATGCTGTAGTTTTGGTGTTGTGTTCTTTTTTTGTGTGTGTTTATGTTGCTGTTGCTGCAGCAGCTACTGCTGTAGTATTGATATGGTGAAGTGTTGTGTTGGTGAAGGGTTGTGTAAATGATGATGGTTTATGAAGTTGGGGCTGTTGTTGTAGCTGATGTTGCTGTTTTATTGGTGATGATGTTTTGGTGGCTGAAAAATGCAGATGTTTGGGCTGATGTGTGTGTGTGTAAGAGGGAAGGATGTGAGTGATATGAGAGTGTGAAAGAGAGTGTGAGAGATGTGTGAAAGTTTTCAAAAGAAGTGGAAGGTGACATAACCATAGCCACCATTCTCTCTCTCTCATTAAATGCTTGCATGACACCCATTATAATCTCTCTTTCTCATCACAAGTCAACCCTAAACCCTAATCACCCTTAACAAGACCAAAACCCTTAATTAAAACTAATTAGCTTAACCAAGTGGGTTAGGTCACCATGGTTGTTTAAACATGGTTAACCCACATGCACATCTAGACTTGGTAACCCTAGACTTAACCCACATTAACATGCACAAGTGTGTGCAGTCGAGATAAAATTCTAAGAAAATATCCATAAAACTAGATAAATTATAATAAACCCGTTTCGGTAAACTTTTTACTAAAAACCCCACATTAACACACAATTACCACTAAACATAAACTCAGGTGTTACAGTCTTCCCCCTTAAGAAAATTCGTCCCCGAATTTTAAAATCTATAACTTTGCGTACCTTCCAAATATGAGGGAATTTCTTTCGCATCTCTTCCTCGGCTTCCCAAGTGATCTCCTCACCATTCGGGCTACGCCAAAGAACCTTCACAGACGGCAGGACCTTCGATCGAAGTTTCTTCACCTGCCGATCCAATATCTCTACTGGCTGCACGGTGAACGAAAGGTCGGGCTCAAGCCGAACGGTCTGATGCTGAATCGTGTGGGAAGGGTCATGAAGATATCTGCGTAGCATCGACACGTGGAAGACGGGGTGAACATCTGAAAAGCTGGGTGGAAGAGCCAAACGTTATGCAACTACGCCGACACGCTCGAGGATCTCGAAAGGACCCACAAATCTGGGGCTAAGCTTTCCCTTTCGCCCAAATCGCATCACGCCCTTCATCGGAGAAACCCTCAGAAAAACATGATCGCCAAATGCGAACTCTAATCTGCGACGAAGCCTTTCTGCATACGATTTCTTCCTGCTCTGTGCCGCTCTCATCCGATCTCGAATCAACTGTACTTTCTCGGTCGTCTCCTGCATGATCTGCGGCCCCAAAATACTGCTCTCGTTCAGCTCAGTCCAACAGACGGGCGATCTACATCTCCTCCCATACAAGGCCTCGAAAGGTGGCATCTGAATAGTATCCTGGAAGCTGTTGTTGTAAGAGAACTCCACTAGAGGTAAATGACGATCCCAGCTACCACCAAAGTCCAAAACGCACGCTCTGAGCATGTCCTCGAGAGTCTGAATAGTCCGCTCTGACTGGCCGTCAGTCTGCGGATGAAATGCAGTGCTGAAACTCAAACGGGTGCCCAACGCCTCCTGAAGTCTCTTCCATAGTCGGCTGGTAAACTGGGTGCCTCGATATGACACTATACAAGTCGGTATGCCATGCAACCGCACGATCTCGTTGATGTAAATCTGGGCATACTGAGCAAAACTGAAAGTGGTCTTCACCGGCAGGAAGTGAGCCGCTTTCGTCAATCGATCCACGATCACCCAAATGGATTCATTCCCTCGACTGGTCCTGGGTAGACCCACAACGAAGTCCATCGAAATCTGTTCCCATTTCCACTCCGGAATGGGTAAAGGCTGCAACTCTCCTGCTGGCCTCTAGTGCTCGGCCTTGACTTGCTGACAAGTCAGGCATCTCGATATGAAGTCTGCAACGTCCCTCTTCATCCCATCCCACCAATAGACATCTTTCAAATCGCGGTACATCTTGGTGGAACCTGGATGAACGCTGTATGTCGATCTATGCGCTTCTTTAAGAATCTCACGTCGCAGTCCTTCAGAATCTGGTACGCACAGTCGAGTCCCAAATCGCAGTACTCCCTGATCATCGAACACGAACTCGGAATCTCTGCGCTGCCTAATCTGCTCCATGATCTCCAAAAGATGGTCATCACTGGGCTGTGTCTCTCGAATACGGTCAAGTAACTGTGGACGTGCACGAACATGCGCAAGCTGTCCCCCTGTCGGAGTGAAATCGAACTCAACTCGGCTGTCGTATAAAATCTGCCAATCTGCTGACGACTGCATCTGCACTGCTTGCAAACAAGATAGACTACCCCCGGGCCTCCTGCTCAAAGCATCCGCTACTACATTAGCCTTGCCCGGGTGGTACAAGATCTCGCAATCGTAGTCCTTCACCAGCTCCATCCAACGACGCTGTCTCAGATTCAGGTCTCGCTGCTGAAATATATACTTTAAGCTCTTGTGATCAGTGAATATCTGGCTCGACTCGCCGTATAGGTAATGTCACTAGATCTTAAGTGCAAAGACCACTGCAGCCATCTCCAAATCGTGAGTGCGGCAGTTCTGTTCATGTTTCTTCAACTGCCGCGAAGCATACGCGATCACCCTGTCATGCTGCATCAATACGCACCCTAGCCCCATCCGTGAAGCGTCACAATAGACCATAAATCCGCCTGATCCTGAAGGCAAAGATAACACTGGCGCCGTAGTCAAACAAGTCCGTAGCTGTTGAAAGCTGTGCTCGCACTCCTCCGTCCAAACGAAAGGAACTCCCTTCCGGGTTAAACCGGTCAAAGGTGCAACAATACGGGAGAAATCCTGAATGAATCGCCTGTAGTAGCCAGCCAGGCCATGAAAACTACGGATCTCTGTAACCGATGTCGGTCTGGGCCACTGCTGAATGGCCTCGATCTTCTTCGGGTCCACACATATGCCATCTCTCGTAATTACATGACCCAAGAAACCAATGCTGTCCAACCAGAATGCACACTTGGAAAATTTTGCGAGAAGCTGGTGCTCCCTCAAAGTCTGCAACGCAATCCGCAAGTGCAGCTCGTGCTCCTCTCGACTCCGGGAATAAACCAAAATATCATCAATGAACACTATGATGAACAAGTCGAGATACGGCCTGAATGTACGGTTCATCAAATCCATAAATGTTGCTGGGGCGTTGGTGAGTCCGAACGATATCACAAAAAACTCATAGTGGCCATAGCGCGTACGGAAATCTGTCTTCGGTATATCCTCCTGTCGAACTCGCAGCTGATGGTATCCTGATCGCAAATCGATCCTAGAAAAATATCCGGCCCCCTGAAGCTGGTCGAACAAATCATCAATGCGTGGCAAGGGATATCTGTTCCGCACGGTAATTTTGTTCAGCTGGCGGTAGTCGATACACAAGCGCAAACTTCCGTCCTTCTTCTTGACAAACAGGACCGGAGCACCCCATAGAGAAACACTAGGTCGAATAAGGCCCTTATCTAACAAATCTTGCAGCTGAACCTTCAACTCTTTAAGCTCCGTCGGGGCCATCCGATACGGCGGTATAGAAATAGGCCCCGAGCCGGGAATCAAATCAATGCAGAACTCTACATCGCACTCAGGCGGTAGCCCAGGCAGCACATCAGGGAAAACATTAGGGAACCCGCATACAATCGGAACCTGGTCCAATGGTACATCTGTAGCTCTAGTATCGCAAACATAGGCTAGAAATCACCGACATCCCTTCCTCAACAGCTGACCAGCGCGAAGAGACAAAATCAATGTGTAAGGGGCGGCACCGCGGTCCCTCCGCACAACAAAAGCTGGCTCGCCGGGAAAACAAAATCTAATCGCCTTCTCCCGGCAGTCCACAGACGCATAGCACGTGGCTAACCAATCCATGCCCAAAAGAACGTCGAAATCCAACATCTCAAGAAGGATCAAGTCGACAGGCAGCTTTCTGTCGCCAATACGGAGAATACAGGATCGGAACACGTGCCTAGCAACAAACGACTCTCCCACAGGAGTAGTCAAAACAATTGGCTGATGAAGCAAACCAGACTCTTACCTAAACTCGGCATGAAGTGTGTGGAAACGTATGAGTGCGTGGATTCGGAATCAAACAACACGTGTGCATCTACCGAACATACTGATAGGGTACCTGTCACAACGGCGTTGGATGCCTGCGCATCCTGCGGTGTCAACGCAAATACTCGGGCCTGACCTCCACCAATAGCGGGCTGACCTCGACCTCAGCCTATGCCTCCTCGTCCTCTCTGGATAGGACCGCCGCGTCCATGGCCTCTGGGTGCACCTAACTGGCGTGAAGCATCGCCTGTGGCAGGAAGTAGAGCTCTCTGAGGAGGGGGTGGTGATGGTGGTAGGGTCACATGTGGAACTGTCGCCACTCCCTGTCGTCTTGCGGGAAGTCTCTGATACGATGGTGCAGACACCCGCACCCATAACATCCTGGCGACGGCTGTTGTCCCTGAGGATACAAACCATACATCTGACCTCGTCCAAACCCTCTGCCGGCCCTATCTCTCGGAAATAATCTGGCATGCTGCCTCTGATCTGGCGTACTGGTACGAATCCTCTTCGGCCCAGAAATGGTCGAAGTCGCTGAAATACGTCCCTCCATCCGTAACGCCGTATCCATGGCAGCTGAATACGTATCGAAATGCTGGGCGCCATTGGCAAGATATAGCTGGGCATCAAGTCCCTGTACGAACCTCTTCACCCTCTTCTCTTCGGTATCCACCAAATACGGAGCATATCTGGATAACTGCGTGAACTGGATGTCATACTCAAACACCGTCATCCCTGGGGTCTTGATCAAGGCCTCAAAACTACGAGCTCTGGCGTCACGAATGCTCTCTGGAAGAAAACGAGCTAGAAAGACTGCTGTAAACTCCGCCCAAGTCATAGGCGGTAGACCTGCAGCTCGGCCTCTCAAGACTGACTCCCACCATGTCTGTGCGAGACCCTCTAAACGGAAACTCGCAAGCTCCACCCATCGATCGTCAGAACATCTCAGCGATCGACAAATCCTGGCTAAACTGTCAAGGAACGTCTGCGGGTCTTCTGCTGCATCGGTGCCCGTGATGACTGGAGGTCTCATCCTCATAAAATCCTACAGCGATACTGGGATGGCCACGGTGGTAGTAGTAGGAGAAGGTATCAAGGTCGTCTGGGATGTGGTAGGTACGTCCTCCGGCCTCGGTGCACGACTGGCCGCTACTAAGGATCCCACCATCTGTCGTAGCTCCTGCATGCCTCCCATCATCTGTCGTAGCTCCTCCATACCAGACTCAAGCCTATCCATACGGCCTGGGGAAGGCGGATCAGTCTGGCCCTACGGCGTAGGCATACTACCCTGCCCGGTCCTCGTCTCGGACGAGCCTGCTCGAATCTCATCTCGGGCGACAGCCCTCTACGCTCTCGTAGCCCTCTGCGGCATAGTGACTGGTACAGGAAACATGACAATAAGAACGGTGCAATAGAATCATAGGATACATGGAATTGAAGAAGGAATTTCAAGCAAGTATATCCTAAAGTCACCTAGGTGGAGTACCGTATCGCAAGTATGCCGCGGACATACCCACGCTACATCACCCTGCTTAAGTCACTTACTCCATCTACTAAGGGTCATCCTACACTCAGAAAGGTAAACCCTATCGCTCTGATACCAACTTTGTCATGACCCGCAGGGTACGGAACGTGACCGGCACATAAGTTACGAAACGTCTCAAGGCGTACGCAAAATAAGTAAGCCGAAGCCCAGAAATCAAAACCTGATTTAGAAATAGAGTGAAGGAAAACCAATTTATTTAAAGCACTTTATTCCATTAAATCACCTCAAGTCCTTTTTGAAAACAACATCCTTTTCCCCAAAAATTCCGGCAGAGTCTCCTTTGTAAAACAAGCCCCCCAAACGGGTACAAAACCGGAATATAAGTGAATAACATGAATATGGCATCCCCAAGCGGGAGCTAGCTCTTCGCCTCAAGGCGGTCACAAATCCCACGCAATGTAAAATAACAATGTGCATAAGTAAGCATGAACGCACAAGTAAAATAACATGTCGACTCAAGTGAGCTCGACCCAAAATGACATAAAATCCACAAGTCTCACATCCTCGTCTCTAGGTCAATATACAATAATCCAAATAACTGGTACAGCTGAAATAGTAGCAGATGGAGTACTCCAGATACAATGAATATATAAGGTGGTACAAAATGACAACATAACCCACCTATGAGCAAAAGCCTCAAATCCAGGCAAGAAGAGCAAAAGTAGCTATTGCGTCCGTCGCTACAGTACTGACGGAACAGACCTGCAGAAAAGGTGTGGCACAACGGGGGTGAGTTGCCAGCTCGTGAGTAATAAATAACATCTACAAAGGCTATCGCATGCATGCACACCAGTATCCTAGCATCTCTAAAACAGATATGGCAGGGTATACTAGCAGGTATGTATGCAGCATGAATATACTACAGGTGTGTATGCCACATGAATGTACTAGCTGGTATGTATGTCACATAAATCAACTCATGATCTTAACATGTAAATATAAAAATCATCCTTTCCTTTATTTTTTTGAAACTCTTTTAAATATCAACATAATACCATAGAATCAATAAAATCCGTGTCCAGCAATGACACCTCAAAACTGTCTCAAATCTCATATATCTATGTCATAGTATCTCTGGCCTCAGCCGTCCGGCTGACCCATCTCAAATATCAATATCTCATCATCTCGCAGCCACGGTCGGTATCCTATGGATATCCGCCGTGCCAAATGAAGTCACCGGTAGGTAATCCGTCCCCTGCCAGGCTCAACGCCATCTCCTACGATCTTCTTGCCCCGGGGTACCTTACCGGGCCCACCATGTACCTGAGACGGTTTATCCACCTCCTCGAAATGGGTCTCGAAAACCACAGCAATACTCATGGTGGACGACACTTTACATCACTAGAAAACCGTAACTTTTATATTTTAAAAGTTTATAAGTTTGAAATCTTGCGGCTTTCCCCCGAAATCCAGAAATATCATAAAGTCTCAAGAAATCAATATGGGTGCATATGTCAATGATAATGAATGCATATGGTATCAATGTTCAGGTTGCAATGTATGATTTATCACTAGGCATGAACAAATGATATAATGACGTATATGCACGAGAATAGCAATTCTATGATTTCATTTTAAAGATTTATTGCAATAGCACAGGTCTAAGAACCAATTAATAACATGTTTCAGATTATAAGTTATCTAGTGTCGTGACATGGCAATTACCAGGGTGTGTGTGTATATATGAATAGTGCTCGTGCGGCATATAAAAACCCTGGTAATGGTGCATGTGTCCTACAGAATGAGTTCGCACATGTAGGTACAGTATATAGATCCTGATTGTAGCAAATATCATGCAAGTATTTGATTTCTAATGTCATAAGCAGTTTTTAAGTTTACTAAATCTATCGAGCGACTTGCGCCATCCAAACGATCGTCCCCCGTAGATGTTAAATCTACTCACCCGTGATCCCGTGCTAGGTGTGCCCGACCACCTGCTTTCCTTTCTCCGCTGCGCTCGAAGTCTCCGCCGGCGAACCTAGAATTTACAAAAGTCATACATAAGGCAAATCTTGCAAAAACGCGATATATCGCTAAAAAGGGATACGCGTGCGTGAAACTAAACGCGCGTGCACACGATACGTCGCGACGCGTGCAACCTCTCCAGAATCTATTCCGACGCGCTGCGTCGCGCAGTGCGCCACAGAACCACGCGGATCACGCGCGTGTCGCACATGTTTTAAAAATGTCGATAACTCGCTTAAAGCTCCAGATTTTGCCTCTGGGCCAAACTCGAAAAGTTACAGATTCCAAAACCCTAAGCTACCCAGCAGAACCCCACACCCAAAAACCCAACACCCCACCCCCTACTCTGGCCGCAATTTGCGGCCAGATTGAATATATCTGCGGCCAAGAGTGAGAGGTGGTTCCCCGTGCTTTGTGTGTGTGTCCCTGCTAAGGTCACTGTGCTACAGTCTTCACAATTTTTACCTGAGAGGTTCGGGTCAACAGCAGATCTTACAGAGGCTAAAAAGTCGCTAAAATTGCTAAATTACGCCAACTCGAACAAATTGGGTATTTTTGTGAAATCTGGGACCAAACTTGGGTGATCTAGTCTTAACAGCACCTAATAAGGCTACTCTAACCATCACAACCATCACTTGGCTATATCTCACTCAAAATCGCTAAAACTAGCACTAAACTACATAATATAAACACTAAATTATACTAACAACCATAACTTAGCAAATAGGAGTCGAGTTAAGGGGATTATACCTCTAAAGATCCTAGGAATGAAGGAGAAGGGAAGAAGGAGGAAGTGGGGGAGTGAGTTGCTGCTGAAGTGCTTCAATCCTTTTGCTGCTGCTGCTGTTCTGCTTCACTGCAGATGCTGTTCTAGCTGCTGCTGTTTGTTACAGCCGATGCTGTAGCTTTGGTGTTGTGTTCTTTTTTTTTGTGCTTGTGTTGATGTTGTTGCAGCAGCTACTGTGGTGAAGTGTTGTGTTGGTGAAGGGTTGTGTAAATGATGATGGTTTATGAAGTTGGGGTTGTTGTTGTAGCTGATGTTGCTGTTTTATTGCTGATGATGTTTTGGTGGCTAAAAAATGCTGATGTTTAGGCTGATGTGTGTGTGAGAGAGAGGGAAGGATGTGAGAGATATGAGAGTGTGAAAGAGAGTGTGAGAGATGTGTAAAAGTTTTGAAAAGAAGTGGAGGGTGACATAACCATAGCCACCATTCTCTCTCTCTCATTAAATGCTTGCATGACACCCATCATAATCTATCTTTCTCATCACAAGTCAACCCTAAACCCTAATCACCCTTAACAAGACCAAAACCCTTAATTAAAACTAATTAGCTTAACCAAGTGGGTTAGGTCACCATGGTTGTCTAAACATGGTTAACCCACATGCACATCTAGACTTGGTAACCCTAGACTTAACCCACATTAACATGCACAAGTGTGTGCAGTCGAGATAAAATTCTAAGAAAATATCCATAAAACTAGATAAATTATTAGAAACCCGTTTCGGTAAACTTTTTACCAAAAACCCCCACATTAACACACAATTACCACTAAACATAAACTCAGGTGTTACACGACATCACCTTCAGCGACGAAGATCTCCTCCTCGGAACGTGTGACCACAACCGTCCCCTATATATCTCTGGGTATTGCCATGACATTAAGATAGGAAAGATCCTGGTCGATAATGTATCCTCCGTTAGCCTTCTCAATGTAAGGGTGTTGAAGGAGATATGCATGAGCGTTCTACACCTCGCTCGGGATAAAATCACTATCTCCGAATTCGACTCCCAGTCATCACGGACGCTCGGGTCTGTAATTCTGACGTTACGCTTTGGGCTGCTCGTCACTGACATCAAGTTTCACGTCATTGACGCCAAGACTTGCTACAACGTTTTGCTCGGCAGGCCTTGGTTACACGAGTACAACATCATCCCTTCTACAGAACATCGATGTATGAAGTATTTCAAGGATGGTCTCGAGTATACCGTGACAGGGGAGCTAAATCCATTCTCCGTTAACGAAGTCCGCAAATACGAAGACGCCAAATACTTCTTACCGAACTTTGTAGACATGGAAAGGTTCCATAAGCCGGAGAATAAGCAGAAAGCTATCATCACTATCCCGGTCTTTGGGAGCGATACCGAAGAAGAGGAGGAGACAGTCTATTTAGGGCCACCCCAATGCAAAAAGCCGGGGCCATCCACTCCTATTCTGGTCTTCGGTAGCGACTCTGAAGATGAGGTCAATGCAGTATTCTCGGCTCATCCATCAGTACAAGCCTTCACTGGATATGATCAAAGTTTGCAGATCGCCATGGAGCCGCAAAAGCATTACAAAGAACTCGACGCACTTGATACCTACAGTGTGCAAGAACTGCAGACGTTCTACGTCCCTCCCAAGCGAAAAGATGAAAAGGCGATCCTCTTTTATCGGTCCGCTGAAACCAAAGTGGAGAAAGAAATCTGGCATGGTGCCGATTCTACGCTTGACAGTCTCCAACCCATCCATCTGCCCAGATAGTACACAGAAGGATTAAAAAGGCTATTGAGGCGCCAAGGCATACCCTTGAAGCAGACTGCTTGACAAGCTCAGTTCTATAATAAAATCTGGAACGTCCCCGGGACTCAGCGAAAGTTTCTCAATGGGAGAATGGAAACGATCCGGCTTGGATATGTTCAATCCAAGAGACGAGAGCGATTCCATGGCTGCTACGTTATACATGACTTTGATGAAGAAGGAGATGCCCTGTTAGAAGAAGCTAACCCTGAACCAAAACGAGGACTCTCCATGAAAATGCCAACTCCGTCGTTTGAAGAACCGATGGATAAGCTAATAAAAGAAGCGGGTCAAAAGGTCCGGAATGATCATAGCCGCGAAATGGCCATCTATGAAAAAGCCAGAACGCGGCGCCTCCTTCAGCAGGCTACAAAAAATGATGACGCCCTTCGTCGCCAGCCCGTCATAAAGAAGACTCGACGTGAAGGCAAAAAAAAAACTGAAGAACGGAAAAAACGTTCGATAGCAGCAAAGCAGGTCCAAGAAGTTATGCGATCGAAAACTAAGTAGCCAGGACCCGTCTCTTATAAAGAAGATGGGTCGAGCATATTCTTTTTCCCAAGACAAGACAAGGAAGATATTCGATCTTTTCATAAAACATCAGATGATGACACCCCCGGAGTCCAAGCACCCAGTGCAAGCAGGCGAGGTCTCTCACCCAGACTATTGCTCTTATCACCGAGCGATAGGACATCCTCTCGAAGACTGCTTCACATTCAAAGACTAGGTAGAAGACCAGTATCAGCAAGGCAGGTTCGCTTTATCCAGCAGTTGGAGGATAACCCCGCCACAGAAGCATGAACCGAAAGCCACGTATGCAGCAAAAGTAGAGCCGGATCAACATCGGTCTTGGAAGCGATCTCGCACTTGTCACGTAATAACGCTGACAAGAGAAGGATTACGCCGAGGATATGGATGACCTCTCCTGGTGCTTCAAAAATGAGGATGATGATGAGTTGATCTCAGATTTCCACCGGCGCCAAAAGAGCTGGAAGATGGGATACACACTACTGCAGATAACCTCAAAAAAATCGACTTGGGAACAGCAAACGACGCACGACCGACGTTCGTCAGTAAGTTTTTGTCTGAAGAAAGGTGGCTACGCTCAAAGACGTGCTCATGCAGTATAAAGACTGCTTTGAATGGAACTATTCCATGATTCCAGGATTAGATCCAGAAATAGCCGTCCACAAATTGGCGATTTCTTCAGACATCAAGCCAATCAAACAAGCGCCAAGAAGAATACGGCTTGAACTTGAAATGAGCATCAATGCTGAGGTCAAGAAGCTAATCAACTTCGGCTTCATCCAAAAGGTTCAGTATCCTGACTGGATCGCCAACATCGTCCCAGTGCTGAAGAAAAATGGGACAGTAGGCATCTGCGTAGACTTTCGGGACCTCAACAATGCATGTCCGAAGGATGACTTTCCCGTACTGGTCACCGAGCTGATGATAGAAAACACATCCATTCACGAAGTCTTCTCCTTCATGGACGGCTCATCAGGGTACAATCAAATAAAGATGCATCCCGAAGACTAGAAGCATACCGCTTTCCGGACTCCTCTGGGCATATTCTGTTACAAAGTGATGCCTTTCGGCTTGAAGAACGCCGGCACTACCTATCAGAGGGTCATGATGAAGATTTTCGATGACCTCATACATGAAGTCGTTGAATGCTATATCAATGACTTCATGATAAAAAGCAAATCACACGAGGAGTATTGGAAGCATCTAAAAATAGTGTTCCAACGTCTTCGGAAATACAACTTGAAGATGAACCCTCTCAATTGCGCATTCGGAGTTTCCTCAGGCAAATTCCTGGGATTCGTCGTATGACACCGGGGCATCGAAATAGACCCATCAAAGATCAAGGCTATCATGGAAATGCCTCCGCCAAGAACTCTCAAGAAAATGCGGTTTCTCCAAGGGAAGCTCGCGTATATTCGGCGGTTTATAGCCAATCTTTCCGGCAAATGCTGTCCCTACAGTCACTTGATGAAGAAGGGGGCCCCTTTCGTCTGGGATTGCAAATGCCAAAATGCACTGGATAAAATTAAGAAATATCTGCAAAATCCGCTGGTACTGACTGCTCCGGTCAAAGGAAAGCCCCTCATTCTGTACACAACCGCCCTTGAGGGTTCCTTAGGCGTGATATAGGCATAGGAGAATGACCAAGGAAAGGAGAGAGGCCTCTACTATTTGAGTCAAGTTCTCCCGGGGGCAGAAAACAATTACTCCCCCATTGAAAAACACTGCCTGGCATTGATCTTCGCGATAACGAAGCTCAGGCACTATGCTTTGGCGCATGAGGTCCATCTCATATCAAAAGTGGATCCTCTCAAATATTTGATGTCAAGAGCCATATTAACGGGACGACTCGCTAAATGGGCCTTCCTCTTGATGGAGTTCTCGATAACATATCGTTCTCTCAAGGCAGTGAAAGGTTAGGCTATCGCCGACATCGTCGCTGAGCATCCAATACCTGCCAACTCTCTATTAAACTGCGAATTGCCAGATAAGCACGCGTTTGACACGATCGACGAGGAGAAAGGAGAGAGTAACACCTGGTAGGAACTCTACTTCGACGGGGCACCTTCCATGAAGAAGCGAAAGCATAACACCCCTATAATCAAATCTGGGGTGGGCCTCATCTTCGTGACTCCACAAGGAGGGATAATGCGTTTTGCCTTTTCCTTGACAGAGCCGAGGATAAACAATGAAGCCGAATATGAAGCTCTGATAGCAGGTCTTGAGATCACTGTCGACATGGGAATTGAAAACCTCCTCATATACGGAGACTCCCAACTGGTCGTTAGTAAAGTAAATGGTGACTATCAAATGTGCAAACCAGAGTTGGTAAAGTACGGTGAGAGAGTGCAACAACTGCTGACCCGAATCCCTTCCTATGCCCTGGAAAGCATACCGCGAGCGGAGAATAGCAAAGCGGACGCGTTAGCTAAACTCTCTAAAGAACTGGCTGATGAAAACCTTGATGACGTAAGGATCGTGGTACAAAGTCGTCGGGTTCTTGCACCGGCAGAAATATCTCTGGAGTCATTTGAAGAAAGGGCAGCAACCAAGCACATGGCCCTACAAACAAAAGACCAGGAAAAGGCTAAGGATTGGAGAGAAGTCTTTATAGACTACTTCAAATTCCGTCGAACACCTGAAGATGCGTCTTCAAGACATCAGCTCATGAAACGTGCCCTGTCTTTCACCTTCGTCAATGATACTCTGTACAAGAGATCGTTCGACTCTTTATGGCTAAGATGCCTGGGACCTGAAGAAGCAAAGAGAGTCGTCTAAGAAACCCACGACGGACTCTGCGGTTCTCACCATGCCAGGCCGAAGATGAAATTGAAGATCAAAAGGATGGGCTACTATTGGCCCATAATGATCCAAGACTGTCTCGAATACGCGAAGCAGTGCTACTCGTGCCAGATTCACTTGGACTTTATCCACCAGCATCCAAATCCGCTACATCCAACGGTGGCTAGCTGGCCGTTTGAAATGTGGGGAACTGACATAATCGGGCCCATTGAACCAGTATCGTCCAGAGGCCATCGGTTCATACTGGCGACAACTGATTACTTCTCCAAGTGGGTAAAACCAGTACCACTAAGAGAAGTGAAGACGGAGAATATCCTCCATTTCTTCAAGACACACGTTATCTATCGGTACGGCACTCCGCGACGGATTATCTCCGATAACGGACTGGCCTACAGAAGCCATAAAATCAGCCGTTTCGCACAGCAATATAATATAGACTGAAGATACTCTTCGGTCTATAATCCCCGAGCTAATGGTCTGGCTGAGGCTTTCAACAAGACCTTGATGAAGATCGTGAGAAAAATGGTGTCTAAAAATAAGGACCGGCACGAGAGACTGCATGAAGCTCTCTGGGTATATCGAACTACATTCAAAAACGGCCACAAACACAACGTCGTATGGATTGGTATTCAGCACAGAAGCAGTACTCACATTGGAGATAGAGCTACCCTCTCTACGAGTGGCGGTTCATTACGAGCTAACAGACGAAGAGAATGCTTATCTTCGGCTTGAGGAGCTCGACGCCCTTGACGAAACCCGGCTCATGGTGTAATAAAACCTGGAGGCTTACAAAGCAAGGATGATGCGCTCGTACGAAAGGTGACTAGGCCGAGAACATTCCGCTAAGGCGAACTCGTGCTAGTCGTAAAAAGACCTATGATCCCTAATCGTGCTAAATGGGGGAAATTCGAGCTGAACTATGAAGGGCCGTACATCATAGACAAAGTCTACCAAGGTGGAGCTTACCTGCTCATGGATATGCATGGCGAGAGACCCTTCAGGCCAATAAATGGCCAGTTCCTGAAAAAATACTATGCCTGACGAGTTACGGCCTAGGTTAATGATAGATGACGATGCCTATGTCCGCTCGCTATCTTCCCAAGCTTGAACTTTATAAGTAGTATCCGTGGGACAGACCGAAATGTCCCTAAACTAACGATGGACCGCAATGTCCTAAAACTTGCAATTGACCGAGACGTCTATAAACTACTACGGACCGCAGCATCCCAAGACTGACAAAAAAAAAAGGTATGTCCACAAGCTAAATGGGCACGGATGAAAACCCGAAAGAGCGCCGTGAGTAAAAACAGCAGGACTACCGGCGATGTTTGTGAAAACCCGAAAGGGCGCAGACTCATAAAAAAACGGTATGTCCACAAGCCAAATGGGCACGGATAAAAACCCGAAAGGGCGCTGTGAGTAAAAACAGCAGGACTACCGACGAGTTTGTGAAAACCAGAAAGGACGCAATCTCGTTAAAAGACACTTGCAAGGTCTTCTCGACCCTGTAAGGAGGAAATGCATGCGTGAGATCCTTACGACCCACAAGGGAGCAATACACTTAGGAACCCTCACGATTCCTATAGAGAAATCACACTTACGAGATCCTCACGACTCGTAAGGAGAATTCCCCTTTGAGACCCTCACGGCTCATAGGATTCAAAAGCCTTAATTTACAAGGATCTGAACCTGTTCTTAAGCCATCACATTTCCTAGACTGCCCTACAAGTTGTTCAATATTGACTCTTGTATACAATCCACGGGCACGACTAAACATTTCCCTAACAGAGTCCCACCAGCGACTAGAGATATGCTCACACGGTAAACGGCCCTTGTAATTCCTCTCAATTTACAAGGAGAAAATACTCTTGCAAGATCCTTACGACTTACAAGAGAACATACACATAGGAATCCTCATGATTCCTAAGGAGAAAATACACCTACGAGATCCTCACGACTCGTAGGGAGAAACACCTTTATGAGACCCTTATGGCTCGTAAAGTCAAAAAGCATTAGTCGACAGGATCTTAACCCTGTTTGCTAAGCCACCTTTGTTTGAACAAACAAAGACAAATGATGATTCGCTCCTGGAAATGTCCTAGTTGTAGCGATGTTGATGCCTAAATCGGTATCAAATTCTATGTCCTTTCACAGCAAATGATGATTCGCTCCTAGCAATATTCCAGTCGCAGCGATGCTGATACTAAGACTGGCACCAGGTTCCAAATTCCATACTCACGATAAAAATCAGCGAGCCAAAAATGCATATGAAATAGCCGAAATGATGGGGCAATTTGCAACAAAATCAGCAAGTAAAAATATATATTTGCATACAAAAATATCCGAAATGATTGGGCACCGTGAAAAATAGCCAAAATAATTAGGCAATCGCGACTTTCGTGATGTAAAAAGCTGAAATGATAGAGTATCGCGGAAAGAAAATAAAAGAAATCTAAAAAAGAATAAAAGAATCAAACTTTTTGCCCTACATGCAGTCTATACTGACCCCTGTATACAATCCATGGGCATAAACGAAAAGGGAATCACATGTCCCCAACCAAATCCTATCAAAAGGGAAAGTCAGATCTTAGCAGTAACATCTGCATCCCAGAAGATCAACAACGGCGTTCTTTCTTATGCCAGCAGGGCACAGAAGCGACACAACGAAACGGAGCCAGAGCAAAGACCCTAGTTCCAAATGTCGACGGCAATATCTACAGCCTAGAGCCCCACAACGGTGATCCTCCTCACTCCAACAGGATTCAGATGCAACATCACCAAACGGAGCTACGGTAAAGTCCCTAGTTCTAAGACTCTACCGTCCATAGACAACATAGAGTCAACCAATGACTTCCCCGCCGGATCGACGCTCCGTCTCAGAAACAAGTCAAACAACTCCGAGGAAATCAGTGTCCTTAGCAAAAACCTCGATCCAGGGAAATCAGCGTCCTTGACGAGAGCATCTCAATTCGCATCGACACGTAGAGAAATCGGTGTCTTTAGAGGAATACCTCGATTCGTCTCAACCCCCAGGGAAATTAGCGTCCTTGGCAAATACCTCGATTCAGGAAAATGAGCGTCCTTGACGAGAACATCTCGATTCGCACCGACCCGCAGAGAAATCGGTGTCTCTGCAGGAATATACTACGTCAGCCAAACGGAGCCACGGCAGAGTCCCTAGTTCTAAAAGTTTCGATGGCCACATCTATGGCCTGGAGACCCACAACAGCGTTCCTCCTCATTCCAGCAGGATTCGGACGCGAAAATCAATCAGCGGAGCCACGACAAAGTCTCTAGTTCCAAATCTCGATGGTTTATAGACAACCTAGAGACCACCTCGACATTCATCTCGTTATAGCAGACGTAACGTCAGCAAAGTGGAGTGACGGCAAAATCCCAGCTCCACCTCAACATTCATCTCGTTACAGCAGACGCAGTGTCAACAATGACGTTTCTTCTCATTCCAGTAGGATTCAGACGCAACCCAAACAACGGAGCCATGGCAATGTCCCTAGTTCCAGATCTCGACGGTTCACAAACAACCTAGAGATCACCTCGACATTCGTCTCGATACAGCAGACGCAACGTCAGCAAGGCGGAGCCACGGCAAAGTGCCTAGTTCTAAATCTCGACGGTTCACAAACAACCTAGAGACCACCTCGACATTCGTCTCGTTATTGCAGACGCAACGTCAGCAAAGTGGAGCCACGGCAAAATCCCTAGTTCCAAGTCTCAACGGTTCACGGAAAACCTAGAGACCACCTCGACATTCGTATCGTTATAGCAGACGCAGTGTCAACAGAGGCATTTTTTCTCAACTCCAGCTGGATGCAGATACAATGTCAACAACTGACCCCAAGGTCAAAACAACGGAGCCATGGAAAAATCCCTAGTTCCAAGCCTCAACGGTTCACAGACAACCTAGAGACAACCGCAATATTCGTCTCGATACAGTAGATGCAATACCAGCGAACGAAGCAAAGGCTAAATTCCTAGCTTCAGGGTCTTGAAGGTAACTAATATAAAACCTGAAAGACTATCGAAGATCATCCTATACCAGCGCGGAGTGGTTATGACTCATTGGGGCTCCCCAAACTGAGCCTAATCTCAAGTAAAAAGCGGCATGGCAAAATTCCTAATGCTTGCTATTCCGACGGTCAAATCACCTAGGAATATTTCTTGAAGATGTCTTGTTCAGCCCCCGCAGGGATCAAAAACACGACAGTCGCAAGGCTACTCGAACAGCAATATTGCCTATCGAGGAATACATCATCCAACGAGACGGTACGACGGGCAAAACCCTAGTACCATAGACCCTAACGGACCTTTGTCGTAAAGAGCTGAGGTTAACTGTGACGTTAGGACATTCTTGCGAGAACTTCTCGATTCGTCTCGACTCGTGAGGAAATTAGTGTCTTTGCGAGAACTTCTCGATTCGTCTCGACTCGTAGGGAAAATCCTTAGGCAATAGGGATAAGGACCTGTTTCCTAAGCACTGGGGCCTTGCAAGTCGGTCCAAGATGGACTATTGCATACTATTCACGGGCCACACTCTCCAAAGTCGAATCTCGACAAGGAGGGAAACAACCACTTACGAGTCCTCTCGACTAGTAAGTGGGAAAATTCTCTTGGGAGATCCTTACGACTCCCAAGAGAAAAACACACTTAGGAATTCTCACGATTCCTAAGGAGAAAATACACCTACGAGATCCTCACGACTTGTAGGGAGAAAAGTCTTTATGAGATCCTCACGACTAATAAAGTTGGAAAGTCTTAGGCGGCAGATCTGAACTTGTTTCCTAAGCCATCGCTGCCCTATAAAGAGTTCAAGATGAACTGTTATCTACCATCTATGGGCCACACTTGCCAAAAGCTATATGCCACTGAAATGGAGAAGTTACTCATGAGCATATAAACTACTTCACGCCAGAGTAAGACTTAAAGAAATAGAAGGGTGCAGCTCATGGGGCTGAGGGTTTGGAACTATATCCCTTAAGAGTCGAGATTTGAGTCAATGATAAATGACGACACTTGTGTCCGCTCGTTATCTTCAAAGATCAAGATTCTGAAAATTATATACCAACCCGAAACTGGTCATATGCTATGAATTACTCTGCACTACTTCACCCACGTATATACTTACGTGGGCAAAATAGTGGAGGGCATTTGTTCCCGCCAAAATCTGCGGCCAAGAGCTATTAGTTCCTGTTTATGCCGGTTTAAGTTTCGTTTACAGATATGTGTGAAACCATGCTCATTCATATACGCACATCCATACATCAGAGGAAGAACATGTGTTCAACGACAAAAACAAAGCATTTAATTGAACATTTTATTCTACAGGAAATAGATCACCAAACAGGGGATCAAAAGTACAGGGATTCAAAAAACTATGGATAAAATTATCTAACTCCCTCTCTTCCTTCTCCACCATGACAAAGCGGCGATCTTCATGAGGAGCAGCTACCCATCGGTTAGCACCGCACCTATCTGTAAAAGAAGACATGATGATGCGCTGAGCCCGTATCTGGCTTAGCAGCCGGACAGAGCGATCCGTCAGAGCTGTGGTGATCAAAAGTGCCTCATGGAAGCACTCGACCTTGTCTTCCGTGGCGTTGAGCATTGCCAGAGTCATCTCTGCCGGAGGAGGGGGAATATCATTGATCACAGACAAGAAAACCATCCAGAGCTAAATGGAGCCGATGGGGAGAGGAGATCCTCTACGAGTCAAGAGCTCGTACAACACCGTGTCGCATTGGTCATCTTTAAGAGCAGGGTTTACCAAAAGGGCAGCAAAACGAGGAACGATTTCCTCAATTGGCACCTCCCATAGTTGCCGGCGAGCATGTGGATGATTACAAGCCATAGCTCATCTCTGATAAAACAATTCTCTGAAAGTGAGAGAGAAGAGAAGCTTTACTTCAAATTATAAAGATAGACATTTAAGTTTAGGCACAGAAAATGCTGTGGATGATGGAACTATTTCCAAGCTCTGGGAAAGAGAAGCTTGACTCAGGAAAAGTGGAGAAGGAAGGTGAAAAGACACCTTCAGTAATGAGGCAGCGCCTCACGTGCAAAGTAGGAGAGCGCTGAGCGCCAGCGCTAAAGAGTCAAAGACTCTGATGCAGCGCCTCACATGCAAAGCACGAGAGCGCTGAGTGCCAGCGCCATGAGTTAAAGACTCTGAGGCAGCGCCTCACGTGCAAAGCGCGAGAGCGCTGAGAGCCAGCGCTAAAGAGTCAAAGACTCTGAGGCAGCGCCTCACGTACAAAGCACGAGAGCGCCAAGAGCTGGAACTAAATGTTCCCAACCGTCGGATCAAAGATCCAACGAACATGATTAAAAATAATCAATTGACCAGAATAAAATTCTGTTAAGGAAACATTCCTCGCAATCTTTCCAAACAGGAAAGATTGTGCTCTGAAAATCAGAGCACCATTGGATCAATGATCCAATGATGATTAAAAACCACCAACATACAGAATAAGTTCTGTATGGAAAAAGATTTCCCAATCTTGTTAAAAAACAAGAAGATTGCCTTCTGTAAATCAGAAGCCCTAGGATCAAAGATCCAACGGTGGGGAAATCCCCAAATTAATTAGAGAAAAGATCTCTTTAACTAATTCAATAAATCAGCTTGCCCTATATAAAGTCCCCAATACTTCAAGTCTCAGAGAGAGGAACCCCCCATAAATTTTGAGAAATTTCAAAGACAAAGAGCAAGCTCTCAGAAGAAGAAAATTTTCTTCAAGGTAAACAAGAAAAAAGAGATGAAATCATCTCATATAAAAAGAAGAATTTACTTCTTTTTCTAAGATCATAGATCTATAAGACCAAGGTCTTTCACAACAGAGATCAAAGTATCTCATTATAAAAAATAAGGGAAGAACTTAATCTTCTTCAGATCATAGATCTATAAGACAAATTGTTTTTCAAAGATTATAATATCTCATTATAAAAGGGGGAGAATAATTCAATTCTTTTAGGATCATAGATCCATAAAGGCAATGCCTTCCACCAAAAACATAAGTGATTGAAACATCTCCTGTAAAAGATAAGAACTTTGTTCTTAGATCTATGAGACAAAGTCTCTTATAAGAAAGAGAATTTAATTCTCAGGGCGCAAAGCTGCCTAAAAAGAGCCTTAGCGCTCCAAATTTAAAGAAGCACACTGCGTTCATTATCTGGCGCATAGCGCCAAGCGTGCCACGTGCTCCTCACGTGTGCGTTACTCGACAGAAGCGCACTGCGCTCATTATCAAGCGCATAGCGCCAAGCGCGCCACGTTCTCCTCACGTGTACACTACTTGAAAGAAGCGCACCGCGCTCATTATCTGGTGCATAGCGCTAAGCGCGCCACGTGCTCCTCACGTGTGCGCTACTTGAAAGAAGCGCACTGCGCTCATTATCTGGCGCATAGCGCCAAGCGCGCAACGAGCTCCTCATGTGTGCGCTACTTGACAGAAGCGCACTGCGCTCATTGACTGACGCTCAGCGCCAAGCGCGCCACGTGCTCCTCACGTATGCGCTGAGAGAACATAAATTGTTCTTTAAATAACAATGCCCCAGAGCTATAATAAATGCCTAGCACTCAATAAAAGACAAAAAGATTGTCAGAGCCCAAACCAATGCTCAGCATTGTTAAATGTTCAACATCTTAATTAAATGGGCCAAGCCCAAAGTGGCCACAGATCTCTAATTCAGATCAATTGAGCCCATGTGCTCATAAATTTTTGATCTTAATCCCAAATTGGACTACAGATCATCCAACCAATATTTTGTTCAAGGGTACATCTCTTCACTCTTCTGATATTTGTGGTTGTAATCCTTCAACGTCTTCAGAGAGGTGATGAGTCCCAACAACCAGACAAACCATGGACTGTGGGGTCCTTAAACTAATGGACTATGACATCCTTAAACTTTACAGACTTTGATGTCTCTAAACTACTACGGACTGTGGGGTCCTTAAACTCATGGACTATGATGTCCTTAAACTTTACAGGCTATGACGTCTTTAAACTGGACCGCAAAGTCCCTAAACTAAAACCATAGAGCCCAAATGCTCTTTTGTTGGATCTAAATGATCCTGTTAAGTTGATGTTAGTCTAAAATTAGACTAACGTATCCTTAACAAATGGTTAAGTTGATCTTAGTCTAAAATTAGACTAACGTATCCTTAACAAACGTTTAAGTTGATCTTAATCTCAAATGAGGCTAACGTATCCTTAAACCCAAACCAAAACCCAAATCTAAGAAAATACGGATTTGGACTAATCCGCGCCCTACGGGCGACAACACAAATTAGTCTTCATATACAATTCACGGGCAACCGAAAATAAAACAAACACATACGACATGAAGTGACCATATGGAGAAAGAGAAAGTTGTTACCGCGATGCGGTAGCGTAATTAACTGCAGGGGCTTGCGCCTACAGGGAAGAGCGTCCCCACAATCAAAACCCCCTCAAATGAGGGGGAATCTGACGAAGTCTGCTACAACGGCCACATCCGTCTAAACCTTCGATTTGCGGTGCCATAAATCAACTTGGCATCTTTGGAGAGGTGGACGGATAAGACCAAATAGCATATGCCCCCAAATTCTGGCAAGATGTGTGTCTTTCCCGGTCTTTCAGCGGAGAACAACTAGATTCTACAACGATATTAAATTCATTACGTTAAAAGTTTTCTTCAAAACCTGCCATAGCCTTCCGTCATTTCAGATAAGTACTATTTAGTATTCGTGCTGCGTTTGTTGGCCCCTGTAAAGGCGTAGTGTGCGGTAGATGATTAGTGCTTAACTACAGCATGTGAAGCGATTGGATTAGGGTGGTTGTTGAGACTTCACCCACACGCGCTTTTGTGTATTTTGGAAAAGGGGTTGTTTGAGAAAGATTGCGCATGCACGCTCGGTCTCGTTTTAAAATTTATAAAACCGCAAGTGCACGGTGCATTGTAGCAAGCCGGCATGTACGGGTCGATCCGCAGGGAATTGGAGATTAGGTTTTGTCGCTTTAGGCTCGAGAAACAAAAGAATTGGGTTGGTTGTCACTAAAAATAAAATACGGAAATATAGAAACAAGAATAGAAAGAATGGTGGCCGTGGCTTTGGCTCGGATGGTTGATTCGTGGCGATTTCTTTGACGCTCCCTTGATTATGAGTTGTCCGTCCTTGTGTCGATCCCGATGTGAAGCATGACTTGTCAAGGCGGTTGCGAAGCAACAGTCATCAAGTTGCCGATATTCGATGCAAAACATGAAATGAGTTCGTTTGTTCACTTACCGTTTGTATGTCCAAGCTTGAGGTATCAACACTAAGCACAAGGGTTTGTAAGCATATCACAACATCAAAAACACAAATTAACGAGTGAGAGCAAGTAGTTTAAGTGTTGACTTTGCTAAGTGTTTGTGATAGTATATGGTATATGGAACCAAGAGGTTTGTCAAGTCACTTGATCACAAAATACTATATCTAAATCTAACAACCTCAACAGTAAATTGATTCTAACCTTAGACTTGCAAGATGGGTTTTTGGAGAGAATATGGTATGTGATGAGGTTACCAAGTAACTATGGAATCAACATACCATATCAAACCAATCCAAGTTGCAATCCTAAGTTTATAATCACAAATATAAGCACTTTAAACATGAACAAGAGGAGGAGGAGGAAGGCAAAGCCTTTCATCTCACACCCTCACCATCACCACAACCAAAAGATTAGTTACACATCATATAAACAAAAGCAAATAACAAAAGAAGAAGAGAAACAAAGCAAAAAGCAATTATATTAACAAAGAAATGAGTTGAGATACAAGGTGTTGGTTACTTGTTCAACCTCCATAATGAAGCTCTCAAAAAAAAACTCCAAGAGGAATAAGAAGAAGAAATCAAGTTTAAGCTCACACAACTTTCAAAAGCTAAACCAAAAACTAAACAAAGCTACGGTATATATGCATGTCCCCTCTCTCTAAATCTGTTCTGGTATTTATAGGCACCAAAATAGAATAAATAAACAATATAAATATGATGATGTGACTACAATAAACAACCAGAAGAAAAATGGGGACATTTGGAAACAGGGGACCCGGTGGTGCCGGTCTTTTTGGGCTTATCACCGGTCTGGGTCAGGGCAATGAGGCTCGTATTTGTATGGTGATCTCTAGTGTACTTCATGATCCCACTGGTATTGTTTGATTTGTCTATATAACCCTGGTTTGTACTTTGTAGAATTGGAGGGAAAGTGTTGCTTTATATCACATCATAACCTTTTTGCATTTATCACACATCACACCCACTTGTGCCATGGGCAGCCCCACCTAGGTCCTAGGATCAAAGAGCCATGTGCACACTTGTAATGTGTTAGACCAAAATTGTGTACATACGATTATTTGCAAAAGAGCTCTTTGAATCACGATCGGTTTTCTGTTATGATTGCACTGTCGGCTCATAAACGTTATATCCGTGAATTTGAGTATATTTTCCAGTGTTTTATCATGTATACCTGTAATCTGTTTTTACTGAGTAGACACTGGTTAATAATACCGATATATAACAAAATAGATAATGAATGAGTGGTATTAAAATGCAGTTTTCTGTGATAAACAAATACCCCCAAACTTATCTTTGCTCGTCCCGAGCAAAACAAAAATCCTAGCCACACTTTCACAGGGAACGTGATTGCACTAAGCATGTGCAACAAGCCGTTAAACCTCTAGGTGTTCCTAGTAGGAGGAGTGTTTTCTCCTGAGGGTTTTCAGCGGATTGCACCGACAAAATCCTGTCAAGTTGGTGTCGTGCGAAAACTGTTGATTCTAATCTTAAGTTTAGAGATCAAAGCTAGAAGTTCTATCACCCTAATCAGAAATGACAAACCCTATTTTTCACTCCTTTCAATTCATTTAACATAAGCTTATACACGCCTTTAAGTTGTTGTGCGAATAGTGTCAATAAGTTTTAAAGAACTTGATTAGGGTTATCATGTCATAAATACGGACCATGATAGACATCTAAAGGATTATACGAGTTTGAAAAGACTTAATATTTTCTCAAGTTTCATTCTCTAGTTAGGTTTCAAGTCAGAATTTATATCATTTTTAACAGAGAACCAAGTCTTATTCTTCACTCCTACTTTTCACCTGTTATTGTTCATACACACCTTTCGTGTTCTTGCAAAAACGCTATTATAAATATAAACCTTCATATCTCTGCTAAAAAACTGTTTACAATAGAAACCTCGTCTTCGCTAAGATTACTCTCCCAAAAAGAACCTTGAGGACTTTTAACTCGGAGATAACACTTACTTAGCTTATTTTATTTGGCGATTGGAAACATAGTGAGCTTTGGGTCAATGGCTCCCAAACCAGATGGTTTTATGGCATTAGGTGTGGAAACACCCCAAGGACTTAAGTACCCAGGTTACCAAGGCCAAAAAACAAAAAACTCATTTTATTACGTTTAAAATGTTCTGAAATCAGTGAGAACGGAGACATTGCCATCTTTTCTTTTAAATCCCAAAGATATGATCATATGGATAAGGTGTGTAATCACTCCAACAAGGTTTCAGATGGGTTATTTTTGAGACTTGTAGCTTCTATTAAAACCTCAATAATATCCTTCATATCTACTTCACTTTACGAACTATTCCTGATATTACTTAATTCAGAACAAATCTGTTTGATCCTAAAGATATTTATCAAATTTTCAAAAAGGTTTGAGACATGTCAGACATTTCATCTAATTCTTAAGAACTCATGACACATGTAAAGTGATATAAAAAGCGTATATTAGCTACGGTTAAACTCAAATGAGGGTTATCATTTGGGTTTTTAATCACTTGAAAAGGATTTAGTTGCATCTATCTTATCAACCGAACCGTTAGACTTTGAGTCTAAGTTCCCCCGCTAGCTAACATGATGAAAAACTTTTTATGGTTTTGAAGAATTTTTCAATTTTTATGGGGGTTTTTAATATGTATTCAATGTAGAATATACACATGATGCAGCAAAATTAACACAGGGCTCACCCCCAAACCTGAGTTTTACGATGTCCCCATCGTTGTCCCCGTCTCCAGTAGCTAGACTTAGACATCATGGTGAGAATTTGTTTAAAAAAAGAAAAAACCTAAGACTAATTACAACATATACAAGTTAAAAGATTGAGTTAGTCCAGAAACTAATACCAGCCATTTAAAAATTTTGTCGATGTATGGCCAAGGCTGGTAAAAGAAAAAGTATATAACAAAGAAAAAAAAAAGAAAATGTATATGTTAGATGTTAGTGAAGAGCATGGGTGTGTGAAAGTAGAGATCAGAAGAGGCTGAATGCAAAGATGAAATTTTGAAGGAATCAAAGAATTGTTGCCCGAATGAATTAAATGTTCAAGAAGTATGTGCTCAGGTTCGTTTAAAAACTGGAGTTCATCCTTAAAAAGTTCAGCAAAAGAAAGGTTCGTAGGATGTTCCCAAATTGTTTCTGATTCAAACTCACCAAGAATATCAAGTTCATCCGCAAATATCTTCTCAAAACACCGCATGAAATACCGTTTCTCAAGGTTGTCTTTCTCCCTATGATCCTCCACAATCCTACTCTCATCTCTACAGCTCACAACTCCCAATACAAGCTCTTCCTCATCACATTCATATATGGGTAGTTCCATGTCATCTAAAAAAGTAGGTTCCTACACTAACGTTTCTTCCGAAACAATATCAATAGGTGATACAAAATTTGTGGGTTCTTGGTCCTTGATTTCTTCTAACAATCTATCCAAACCATACCTTGTTGGTGTGTAGTAGAGCCTCTAGTAAGGTTGCAACATCATAAAGTAGTGAACTTTCATTTTAAAGAGGGCTATTACAAACGAACTACGAATCGTAACTAGAGATTAGGGTAATAACATCATTATATGAAGTCTAAACTAAAGAAAAAGGAAATACAACCTTTGTAGCCAACTCCTTCAGTCTTTAGGACTCCTACGGCTTTGCACAAGGTTTGGAACGACTCCATTCGAGGTCCTTCGTCGTCTACGATGATCCACCCGGAGATTCCTAGATCAAGCTCTTAGCTTCACAAAATGAAGCAAACACTCTACACTAAAGGGCTAGGGTAGTGTAGAATGGTTGTGTGGTTGGTAAACTCACTTAAAAACCATTTCTTTTTAAGTTCCTCATTCAAAACAAAACTCAAGAGAGCTTGGAGAAGGAGGAAGGTGAAGATGGCAAAAGCTTTTTGTGAATAATAATGAAAACTTATTTCTAAAAGGAAAAAGAAAAGAATATATATGAGACATTCTCAAATATAACTATAGTTAACTAAATATCTAGATATTTTGTAGATGGGTTAAAGAACAAAGGAAATTAAACCATGGTTAAAGTCAATAGTCAAAGAAGAAGTGTGTAGAAAATGAGTCATTATGCTAATTTCCTTTTTCCTTTAATTCATTAACAAAAATCTAGATATTTATGAACTATGTAAGTCTTGCATTGCCATCTTCTTTGTATCATCAACCATGACACATATGTATGTGTGTATGTGTGCATGCACATCATCATGTGTTTGTGTGAACATACATGCATACATCCAAAAGAAAAATGGTTAATTAAAAGTGAGCTAAAAGATAATATTAAATCAACACTTGATTTAATAAATCGATCACATTAAATGCGACCCGACCAATATTGAACGTCGATTAAAATACGGTATCGCATATTCGTATTTAATCGAGCTCCTGCGCATATCACATATGCACACCACATCATTTCGCCTGAGCTAGAAAAATCCTGTGTGGAACTCTAAGACTCGTCAATACGCCGGCAGTGGTGATGATCATATCATAATACCTACAAGCCGCAAGCGATCAACTAAACGTAACGGCCACACGGGTATTGAGCGATCAGAAGAAAAACAAACGAACCCGTCAAAACTCCCGTCGAGCCATTGGCAACACTTACCGTATAGTCCGGTCTCTTCGTCTGATATGCTGCATATCAAGTCTAGGAATGGAATCGTCGAGCCCTAATAACTCAATATGTCATGTCGATATGGTCTATGACCGATTGAGAAACTACTGATAACACTTATCAATAAATCTCATCAGCCCTGGCCAGGGACTTCAAGTCAGTGCCAATCGCACATTGCACAACATCAACTCCCAATACCGGGAGAGACGAAACCCCTCCTATCGCTCACTGTCTCCATGTGTCTCGGGACTATACCCAAAGCCACCTGTTTGCACGACTCAGTAGAGCCGTGGTAGGGTGGAAATCAAAATACAGTTGGAGAACACACAAGACTCTATGACGATCTCGGGTCTACAGACTAACCTGTACCAGTGTCACCAGAGAACTGTTATCTGACGATAGATATAATACCATATAGGAATTCTCGGTGAGTCCGTTAGTGTACCCAGTCTCCACTGAGCACCCGTATACAATCTTCGATGTCACAACACTAATGGATATGGGATCATCCATCGCCTATCATATGGGTCAAGAAACGTATACGCTAGTCTACTCTGGATTAGCAATGCCCTATCTCGATATACCTACGACTAGGAACATTTAAGGATATGCTTATAGACTATACATGTCCCACTAGTATGATCTCCATCATAGCCATGGAAGTCAAGCATATATCCTCAGGGCTTTATCAACATGTATCAAATGAACAGTATCAAGTAAACATGTCAGATAAAGTAAAACCAGATAGCATACTATCATGTCGAGCAAGAAAGTCATATATCAAATATACATATATATATATGTCCAAGCATCCCGTATACATATAATGGCGTTTAGGGCATACATATATCCAACAATCTCCCACATGCACTAAGGCCAATTATTGGCGTATCTCATACCCAACATCTCAAAAAGTCGCGCATGTTGCGGCTGTAGAAGGGCCCTGGTGAGTGGATCCACGGTGTTATCTTTTGTATCTACTCTCCGAATCTCGATCTCTTGGCGATTAACTATCTCCCGGATCAAATGATATCGCCTGAGGATGTGTCTGGACTTTTGATGGGATCTAGGTTCTTTGGCCAACGCCATAGATCCATTATTATCAAAATACAATGGTATTGGATTAATAATGGTTGGAACTACTCCTAGCTCTGCAACGAACTTCTTCATCCAGACGGCTTCCTTGGATGCATCATTTGCAGCAATATACTCAGCTTCCATCGTGGAGTCTGCAACGGTATCCTGTTTGGAACTTTTCCAACATACCGCCCCTCCATTGAGGGTAATTACAAGCCTTGAGATAGATTTACTGTCATCCTTATCACTTTGGAAGCTAGAATCAGTAAAGGCCTCCATTTGGAGATCCTCATTACCATACACCAAGAACAATTCTTTAGTCCTTCGCAAGTACTTAAGGATGTTCTTCACGGCTATCCAGTGTTGCTCCCCTTGGTTGGATTGATACCGGCTCATTACAGCTAGTGCATAAGCTACATCAGGGCGATTACATATCATCGCATACATTATAGATCCTACGGCTGAAGCGTAGGGTATAATGCTCATGCGAGCTCTCTCTTCATCATTCTTCGGACAGAAGTCCTTAGAGAGAGTGATTCCATGGCAAGCGGGCAATGCACAACCTTTGGAATCTTCCATACTAAACCTTTTTAGGATGGTATCAATGTACTTTGATTAGGACAATCCCAATAATCTCTTGGATCTATCTCTATAGATCTTTATGCCCAGAATGCATGAGGCATTACCCAGGTCCTTCATGGAGAACCTTTGTGATAAGAATAATTTGATCGATTGTAGCATAGGAATATCATTTCCTATCAAGAGAATGTCATCTACGTACAATACGAGGAAAGTGACAGTACTCCCTACAATCTTCTTATAAATGCATGGTTCATCTATATTTTTGATAAATCAAACTCTTTGATTGTATCATCAAAACAGATGTTCCAGCTCCGAGATGCCTGCTTTAATCCATAAATGGATTTAAGAAACCTACTCGCTTTTTCGCTGCTCCCACTGTCAATGAAGCCCTCTGGCTGATCCATAAAAACGCACTCTTCTAAATCACCATTTAGAAATGCAGTTTTAACGTCCATTTTCCAAATTTCATAGTCGTAGTGAGCAGAAATAGCAAGTAGGATCCGAATGGATTTAAGCATTGCTACTGGTGAGAAATTTTCATCATAGTCCAGTTCTAGTTTTTGACGAAAACCTTTCGCTACAAGCCTTGTTTTATAGATCTCTACCTGTCCATCTACACCAATCTTTCTCTTAAAGATCCATTTGCACCCAACGGATTGTTAGTGTATATGCCCTAGAGGCTATTACTGTATCATACTAGTTTGTATATTACTTAATGGAAGCTTGGGATATTCAACTTGTATAGACAATCTTGCTCAAAATAGTAGTATGCTACTTGGTTTATTTCTGCTTTAATGTGTACATGTGTTTATTTTAGTATATCACTTATACACATTAGTGGAGCCCTTAGGATCTTTGCTTGATTACCAGCGTTGTGATGGCAGTCACACTCCTGGGGGCTGGGTAATCCACAAGCACATCCTTATGCAGGTCCCTAGTCGTAGGACTATCGAGACAGGGCATCGATACTCAGGAGTAGACTAGCGTATGCGCTTCTCATCCCAGCAGGGGAGACGGTCTGTCCCACAGTCGTCAGTACGTCGTACTTGAGATAGTATGCGGGTGCTCGTTAGGTTACGAGTACATTGGACAGGACTCGTCGGGAGCTGATTGGTTTGTATTATACCTATCGTCAGTTAGCAGTTCCCAGGTGACATGAGTACAGCTTAGTCCGCTGACTTGACACTGTCAGTTCGCCTCGTGTGTTCCCATTGTACTTAGATTACTACCCTACCACGGCTCAAAGGAGTCGTACAAACAGGTAGTAGTTGGGTGCAGTCCCGAAGAACTTGGAGGCAGTGACGGTTAGACAGGATTCGTCTCTCCCGGTATTGGGGGTTGATATCGCGCTGTATCTAGGAGAGCCATTACACAAAGTCCCTGGCCAGGGCAAGCGAGATATACTGGTAGGTTTCTAGTGTTATCTCAGGGTGTTCTGGGCTACACTCCGACACGACTTGTACCGCTATTAGGGGACTGACGTTTACCGCCCCCTAGGCCCGGCATGCGATATTCTCAGACGAACAGACCGGACTGTACGGAGATTGTCACATTCAGGCTCAGTAGGAGTTCAGATGGGTTTCACCTCGTCAGTCTTCTTATCGGCATCTACCTGGGGGCCGTTACGCACAGCTAGTGCCGCTTGCGGTCTGTGGTTAAACCCACTGCCAGCGTAGTGTCGAGTCTTTAGAGTCCCACAAAGAAAGCTATTCGCCTTTAGGCAAAAGAGTAGAGGTCGCATGGTTTTGCGACAGGTCGCATAGTTTTGCGACAGGGTTCGGTCACATCCGTGCACTTGTGCACGTTTAGTGTCCGGACAGTTAACACTAGCGGGCTTTGGTTTAAGCCAGATCCTAGTGTACGTTTTGGGATTAGTTTTATCTCGGTTGCATTCATGTTCCCCGGAACGCGGATGCGGGTGTGTATTCACAGTTGACAGAGACAGAGGCGGAGGATTCTCATTAGGGTTGTTGACTGTTGACTTTTGCTAAAACCCTAATGAGAATATGAAATATGATTAACAATAATATTAATTAAGTATTATAGTGACATGGTTGTTGAGGGGTTGACTTTGTTGACTTGTTGACTTTGTTGACCGGTTAACTAGGTTGGACTAGTTGACCATCATCATTACAATGGCTATCATTTCATGGCAAAGACTTTTGCTTGCTTGTTTCTTTTTGCAAAATGAGTGCATGGAATGATATGGCCATTTTGACTTGAACCATCACATAATACTCAATTACTATTATGAGTTATGATGATTTTGGATTATGAGAGGTTGGATGAAAAAAGTCTTTCTCACTTTTTCATTTGCCTTTCTCTCTCTTGAGCTTTCTCATCCTTGAGCTCTCCCTCTTCCTCTTGCTCTCTCTAGTCTATGGTTCACTTGTCTCATGTGTTGAGAAGCAAGAACCATAGAAATAAAACCCAACACACTCCTCTACTCATCCTAGTTCACAAGGTTTAGCAAACCATGTATTCTAGTTTCTTCTAGTTTGAAGAGAAGCCAAAGGTAGAAGCTTTCAGGTGGATCCATCTTCGGCGCGAGGAGACGACGAGGTGAGGCCGATCCGACCACCGCAAGGAGTTGAAGACGAAGGAGTTCAAGTTAAGGTATAAACCCCTAACCGAGTAGGTAAAACTCTTGTTAGGTTTGTTAGATAATTGTTTAACAAAGATCCGTATTTTGAGTCCATGTTACCACCTCTAGAAAAATCGTTTTTCATCATTTCCGCAAGCCCGTAAGTACCGGGGAGAGGTAACGTGGACTTACAGTGGTATCAGTGCCTAGTTAAACACTATCTAACATGTTAGCAATGTAAGTAGAAATTCGATCGTAGAAAAAGTCGCGAAACACGCCCGGGCTGCATACTTTCTGTCGAATTTTTCCTCTGTTCCAAAAATAATAAATCTTGCCTTAAAATTCGACTCAGGGTTTTTAGAGCACACTGTAGGAAAATGGTCCAGAGATCCGATCAAAGAGCCGCGGAACCGCGGCAGGAGCTTGCTCCCGCCGCGGATCCGCGGCCGAGTTGACTCGGCCGTGGACGATTTTCCTTGCAGTGTGGTCATAGGGGTGTTTTGGGATTTTTACAATATGTTTTTTCTGCCCAGATTTTCCAGAAAGCAAAATTTGTTTTTGGGGCTTAAAAAACCGTATTTTGATCGAATTTCTAAAGACTTAAGCTATCGGGTTTATATCTGTGATGTGATATATGTATTGAACGTCAGCTAATCGCTATACGTCGATTAGTAGGGGTTATACATATCTGTGATCTGTAATGTTGATGGTATGCGTATATGAATTCATTGGATTGTCGCGGATGAATAGCCGGGGGGTTGTGAGATAAGAGTTTTCTTTATCTTTCAATTCATGTAAATTTGTAATTGATGTAATATTATTTATTTGGCCGCACAACCGGGGTGAGGTTGTAGCCGTCATTGTATAATTTCTTTTACTGTTTTTGCTCCTAGGATAGACCCATGGAGGGGGTGCACAAACTACCGGGTATCTCGAAGTGCCGAGTGGCCTACTCACGAGTTGAGGGAGGTTGCTTCGCTTCGGGTATTTGGCGGGTAGTTCGCCGCCCCCGTAGGGGTCATGGGTGGGGTATTGGCTATTCATCGCGACCGTGTAATCCGCTTTCCGTTACAGGCTCGTACGGAATGCGGATTCCTAGTATATCCAATGTGTTCATCTGTGATCTGGATTGGCTATCATTGCAATATATCTATATATGATAACTATTTAGGTGTTGCTTATGTTTTGCATCCGCGCTAGTCCAGCCCCCGCTCTGTCGTTAGTTAAGTAACCTAACGGGTAATGACGGGGCCCCGTGGCGAATGCGGATGGCATAAGCGTACGTCATATTTTGGTTTTTTTCTGCAATGGTAGGATTAAATGATGGGACGCATTAAAAATTAATGCAAGAAAATAAATCAAAGTTAATGTCGTTGGAACAATTTCAAAAATCACTCGGTTTCTTTTCAAAAACAACTTTTAAACGCGGAGCTTAAGCCACTCCTTTTAAAAGCTATCAAGGTTCCTTCGATTATATCAAGTTCACTACGTTCACGGTTTCGCCAAAACCATTTGTAGCCCTCCGTCGTTTTATATGAATATTCAACAGTATTCATGCTGTGTTTGTTGGCCTTAGTCAAGGCACAGTGTTTGGTAGCTGGTGGATATTCATATGTTGCATAGATAGATGCGTTGGTTTGGGACAGTCATATTACTTTGTTGGCCATAGTCAAGGGTATATACGGGTGGGTTCAAATCAACCTGGACAACGACGAGTAGAACTTGACATGTGACTTATGATTTGTTGGCCTTAGTCAAGGTCATAAGAGCATGGGGCAAAAATCCACATCGGGAGTTTCAAAAGAACTGAAACTTGCTAGTGCTGCATACCATTTGGAGTGTGATGATTCTGGTAGGATTCCTTCAGTTTTGTCACGCAATAATATTTGGATCCCGATCCTACTTTGAGTATATGCTACTCCTCGGAAAATTTCTCACTTAACGATCAATGCTATAAACCAAGTAGGTGTCTAGAAAGGTGTTAGCGGGACTACGCCCACAGAGAAAAGAGGTTATTTAATTAAGGAACTTCGCGAAAGCGTTGGAAAACCTCCCTCGAAGTACCGACACCGGCCTGGCTGAACGGTTAAGCAAGTATTGTACGGTGAGATTGATCCTGACTAATTCTTCCTTTTTGGTTTGAGGAGGGATTCGAGAGACAGTAGGAGCCATCCTGTTTAGACAAATTAAAAACCACTCTAAACTTGTAAGAGCATCATGCTAAAGTGTTTTCTTCTCTCTCTCTTAATTGCAGTGACCCAGTGACCACACATAGGTTACATCTAGATAATAAAATGACTGAACCTGACTGTTATGATTGGCAAAGGTCTGTCCAGATGTCCATTACCCATGACAAGCTGGGACACCTCTTAACTAATCAAACCCCTGCCGTCTCAGGACCAGTTTCCCCTGTCACGGATATTGATATCCGTAAGACATCGGAAAAGGACTGTGCGAAAGCCAAGTGCCTCGTGTTGGCCTCAGTTGATGGTGCATACCAGAGGCAACACGAGAAGATGAACTTAGTTTCTATCTTCCTCCATAACAAAGATTTATATGGAGAGCAATCTCGTATCGCAAGATATGAGACCTCGAACGAATTGCTTCAAACGAGGTTAGCTATCAGGTCATCTGTAGGGGGCAACGTCCTTACAGAGACCAGCTATTTTGAGCTCACGGACCTAGAGACCATGTTGAAGAACGGGTCAAATGCTGACTTGATTCTACAGTCCCTACCTTCTACCCTGAAGGAAACCAGGGAAGAAGAAAGAATGGGAAGGGCAAAAGTTTCGGGGCTGGATATAGTAAAGGAGGGACGTTCCTATTGTTACAGGAATGAACATTGGCAGAAGGATTGCAGGGCTAGTAAAGCCAGTAGCCAGGATTCGAAGCATGTTGTGGCTTCGGCTTCGGGTGTATTTGTTGTAGAGAACTGTATGTCAGTTAACCCTATTTCCTGGGTATTGGATACCGAATCCGGATCTCACATCTGTAATTCGTTAAAGGCTCTGAGAAACCGTAGGGTTATCAGGAAAGGTGATATGACTCTCAGGGACGGAATGAGCATGGATGTTGAATCTGTAGGAGAATATCATCTTGGACTGACAACTGGGCGGATATTGATTCTGCGTAACTGTTTGTATGTACCAGGTTCGTCTTGTAATATCATATCTGTATCCTTACTTTCTAAGGAAGGATATGATTTTAGTTTTGTAAGCGATGTGGTCTACATCCACCTAAATCAAGTTCTGATTGGGTCAGGTACATTAGAAAATGGGATATACGTATTGAATTAAGCTCAGATTTTCAGTGTCCAGAACACACTTAAAAGAAAGTCTCCGGAAACAAATCAGGCTTTCTTATGGCATTGTAGACTGGGTCATATTAATGAGACACGGTTAACAAAGTTACATAAAGAGGGATACTTGAATCCATTCGAGTATCAGTCTTATGCCACTTGTGAATCTTGTCTCACGGGAAAGATGACAAAGACTCCGTCCACTGGACACGGAGTAAGAGCGAGCGAGATCTTGCGACTCATACACAGTGACGTGTGTGGTCCAATGTCTACAAATGCGCGAAGTGGTTATTCATACTTCATTACTTTCACAGATGATTTTTCTAGGTATGGACATGTCTTCTTAATGAAGCACAAATCCGAGGACTTTGAGAAATTTCGGGAATATAAGAATGAAGTTGTAAAACAAACAGGCAAAAGTATCAAGACACTGAGATCTGATCGAGGTGGTGAATACTTGAGTGCCGAGTTTTTGGACTAATTAAAAGAGAATGGAATTCTCTCTCATCGTACTCCTCCACACACACCACAACATAATGGTGTATCTGAAAGGCGGAATCGAACCCTATTGGATATGGTTCGTTCCATGATGAGTAAGGCTGAGTTACCGCGATCTTTCTGGGGTTATGCACTAGAAACAGCAGCATATCTCTTGAACCAAGTTCCTACTAAGACAGTGCCTACCACACCATATCAAATGTGGAGTGGGAAGAAACCCTGTCTTAAACCCTTTAAGACATGGGGATGTACAGCTTTTGTCAAAAAGAAGCATGCGGACAAGCTCGAGGCATGCTCAGTACAATGCAAGTTTGTAGGATACCCAAAGAACTCCAAGGGGTATCTTTTCTATTACGCAGAGGAGCAAAAAGTCTTTGTTTCTCGTCATGCCCGCTTCTTAGAAACTGAGTTTTTAGAAAATCAGATAAGTGGGAGCGCAATAGAACTGGAAGAAATTCCAGAACCACAAGCTATTACTGAAACCTTAGTAGAACCAGAAGGTTCAGGGGAACCGGACATTCCTACGCCGCTCCGCAGGAGTAGTAGGCAGTCTCATCCGGCCGAGAGATACTACGGTTTTCTCATAGACGGGGATAGAGAAGATTGCGTCATTGATTATGATGAGCCTACTAGCTTCCAGCTGTTGGAGATAGCGCCCTCAAAGTCAATTATTGGATCGCAGGTACGTGATTGCAATGATTGAGGCAGGACCTATACCGATATGACAGTCTTGCTCGAGATGATAGTATGCTATCTGGTTTGTCTTTATCATCGTATACATGCTTTAGTTCACTATTGCATGATGATAGAGCCCATAGGATTCTTGCTTGACTACCAGCAGTATGATGGCGATCATATACGTGGGAGCTGGGGTCTGTAAGCACATCCTTAAAGTGTCCCTAGTCGTGGGAGTTTCGAGATAGGGCATCGATACTCCAGAGTAGACTAGTGTATACAGTCGAGACTCCGACGAGGGGTGATGGCCGGTCTCACAAGCCATTGGTGTTAGTTGGTTCACCTAAGATGTATATAGGTGCTCATTAGGTTATGAGTACACCGGACAGGACTCGCCGGGAATCTGCTAGTTGGTATTATACATATCGTCGGATAGCAATTCCCTGGTGACATGTGCGCAGGTTAGTTCATTGACCTGAGATCGTCATTTGTCTCGTGTGAGTTCCCACTGTGCTTAGATTACTACCCTACCACGCTCAAATAAGTTGTGCAAACAGGTTTTAGTTGGGTACAGTCCCGAGCCACATTGGAGGCAAGTGAGCGGATCGTTAGGGTTTTGTCTCTCCTAGTATTGGGGGTTGATGTCGCGCAGTGCACGGGTGACCATCACTAGGAATCCTCGGCCGAAGTAGTGGAGAATTACTGATTTAGATCAGTAGTTTCTCAGGTGATGATGGGATTCATGGCGACACAATTTATCGCGTTATTAGGGGTCTGACTTTATCCACCCCCCTAGACTCGATATGCGATACTCTTTAGACGAATGGACAGGACTGTATATACATTGTCACTGTCAGGCTCAGTAGGGTTTATAGATGAGTTCGCTCGTCAGCTTCCCTTCCAATCAATACATAGGCAAACGTTACGTACAGCTCGTACCTCTGACGTGTTAGAGGTTATACCCAGTGCCAGTGTGTTGATGAGTCATTAGAGTCCCCCCACAGACACTTTCCTAAGTTCGGGCGAAACGTTGTAGAGGCCGTACGGTTTTATGGCAAGGTTCGGAAAATGCACGTGCGTTTTCGCACGTGTCGTTTTTCGGGCAGATAATACTGGTCGGCTTTGGTTTAAGCCGGATCCGAGTATTATACTGTGTAGATATAATATCTTTGTCTCAGTTGCATTTGTATTCGTTCGTAATACAAATACGGGTATGTTTATACTGATACGGGGTTATCCTGAAATTCGTTTCAGGATCACTTTTGGAAGTTGCCAGTTTCCAGTTTTCTATCAGCCATATTTAACAGTCGGTTAAATGAAGATTTATCTTTTCTTGATGAGGTGAGTCAGTATTCTAGAAGGTTCTAGAGAGGGTGACAAGGCTTGTGAGTCATTAGGTCATTAATGGTGCATTTAATGACAAGGTGACTAGGTTAATTGTGATTGGTTTGCATTGATTATGTTCATACTAGGTATCATGGTGATTCATCATCTCATTTAATCTTGTGGTCACCTCCTAGCTCCTACACTCACCTCCCTCCTCTCTTATAAGTGGCCGGCCACCCCCTTGAGGAATGATCATGGTTGTTAATTGAAAAAAGATATAAGTTTTGGTGCATAGAAATTAGATGTGATCAATTTCTCATTTCCATTCGATCCAAAAGGCAACTTCCATAACCGTTCGTCCATAGCCTTGGACGTAACGAGACAAAGTGTTCTACTCATTCTCTACTTCATCTTGGTCGTCTCTTTTAGCAAACTTGACGACCGAGTTGCCTCGGTTCAGAGGCGGGAGCCCGTTTAATGATCCGTCGACATGGTGCCACCTGGACGACGAGACTGGAGATTCAGGAGATCGGAGCAGCCGCAACAAAGCGTGGGATGATGGTTGAAGTCCGAAGGACTCGGATCGTTCGGTATAACTCTTCTACCCACTTTGTATTTTGTTAGTTTAGCTTTAATGGCAGATCCGGGTTACGGTACGCGACAGCGCCAGTTGTAAAAAGTTTTTGTTCCGCATTTGGCGTCTGTTAGATGGCCGGGGCGCTACCGTGGACTTACAGTGGTATCAGAGCCTCACCATTAAGCTATACTAACTTGCGCTAACACGTTTAAAATATCGATTGAACCGAATTTCGAAAATCACATTTTTCAGCACCTGAGTTTCTGTCGATTTTTAAAGGGGCCTAAAAATAATTTTACATATTACAGAAAGCAAAGCAGGGATTTCTAAGCAAACGGGAAAATTTTGAGCACGTGATCCCACGTGACCGCCGCGGATCCGCGGTCAAACCTAGGGTTTGACCGTGGAACCGCGGCAGTAATATGGGAACAGTGCATCAAAATTCTCCAGTGGGCTTTTCTTGGGAAATTGTGGTTTTTAGTACTGTTCATTTGGGCCCAGATTTTGTTACTGTACAGCAGAAGTACATGGGGCCCACTTCGGGAAATTTAGTCGATCAAAATTTTAAATTTGTTAGTATGCAGTATTTACTTTATATCTCCGACCGGGAATGTCATTTGATCGGTAAACCGCGTCTAATTGCTATAGTTCTTTTAGACGGGTTTGCGAACGTGACATTCGCGTTGATGTTCTGTGTTGTACTATGATGTTGCGGATTTGTCGTGGTGGATAGCAGGGTGCAATGATAGTGCAGTTTGGATTTATTTATACATTTGATATTGCGGGGCGAGCGTCCAACATGTGGACTGCCATCACTGCCTGTTTGTATAATATTTTTTTTGGGACACGACCGGGTCGAGGTCGATGTACCCGTTGTACATATTTTTATTTCGGTACTAGGTTTATCCCACGAAGGAGTGCACGGATAGCCGGGTTCTGGAGGGCAACGGGTCCGTATCTCATGGCTTTGAGAGGCAAAGGGACCTCACTCTAGAATTGGTAGACTATTCGCCGCACTCGTAGGGGGTACAGGTTGGCCCAAGGAGGGGTGCTCAATTTACCGGATTCCGTGAAGTGCCGGGTGTTCCATTCACTATGCTGTGGGGGACTACCTCGCTTCAGGTTTTGGCGGGTAACTTGCCGCACCCGTAGGGGTCTAGGTTTCATTGCACAGGCTATCCACACGACCAGGGGAACGTCAGGTTTCAACAGCGGCTCTGTGAAACCCGGGGATCCCAGATTATCTGTATTGTTCTGTGATGCTTATTACTTTTCTGTAATGTTGCACATTATCACGCCTGGAGCGATTATTGTATATTGGAATATATACTATTAGATGTTGTATATGTTTTACACCCGCGCTAGTCCAGCCCCCGCTCTGTCGTTAGTTAAGTAACCTAACGGGTGATGACGGGACCCAGTGGCGAATGCGGATGGCATATACGTACATTATATTTTCGTTCTTTTCTGGTATGATTGATTGATGGGACTGCATTGATTCTTATCAATGCAAGGATAAAACAAACCCATATTTGATGTTGTTGGAACCAATTTTAAAAGTTTTATTACAAAGACGTTTCTTTATGTTTTGCATAGTGATATTCAGTTTAGAATATCCTGCACCTCATTCGACGAGGCAAGGGCCGAGATCCCTTCACCGGGAGTGACCCCTTTGGCAGAAGTTTACGTCAGGGTAGTGACTTCAATATAGTCGATTACAAGTTGCTTTGCATCGTGGTATTCAGTTAGAATATCCTGCACCTTATTCCACGAGGAAAGAGCCGAGATCCCTTCACCGGGAGTGACCTCTTTAGCGAAACGTTTTCGCCACTATATTTTATAAAAAGCTATCAGTTTCCTTCAACGAGATCAAGTTCATTACGTTAAAGGTTTTTCGCCAAAAACCAGCCGTAGCCCTCCGTTATTTCTTTTGGGTATTCAGTAGTATTCAAGCTATGCATGCTTGGCCCTCAGTCAAGGCATAGTTTTTGGTAGCTGCTGAGTATTCATTTGTTGCATAGATAAATGAGTTGGTTTGGGACAGTCGTTCTGTCATACTTGGCCCTTAGTCAAGGGCATGTGCGGGTGGGTTCAAATTGACCTGGATATTGACGGGTAGAACTTGGCATGTGACTTATGACATACTTGGCCCTTAGCCAAGGTCATAAGAGCATGGGGAAAAATCACATCGGGAGTTTCAAATATACAGGAAACTTGCCAGGCATGCGCATACCTTCTGGAGTGTGATAACTTGAGTGGCTTCCATCAAGTTATCATGCGATGATAATTGGATCCCGATTCTCACTGATGAGTTGGTTTACTCTTCGGGTGATCCCGACTAATTCTTCTTTTAGGTTTGGAGGAGAATTTGAGATTACAGTGGGAGGTTTCCTGATTTGATAAAGTGATAACCATTCTGATCTAGGTTCGAGTGCACGCAGAGTGTTTCTTTTCTCTCTCTCTTTGGCAGGGACCTTTGACCGACCTTAGAGTATGACTCAGTGACCAAATTGATCGAACCTTCTTAAAATACTGGCGTTTGGATTGTCTTAAGTTGCATAAGTCATTGCCGCTCCTTCTTTTACCCTTTGTATTTCTCAGAACACCCCGTTTTAGTACGGATATCCACTTCCATTGGATAGATCCATCGTATGATTATATACGAACTCGAAGGGATTTCTTCGAGGATGGATCCAGGTTCAGGAGAAATAGAATTGGTTTATTCAGTTGTATTTTATTATCACCTTCTCTCAGGTTACGAGGGCTCCTTAGATTAGGAGAGTACACCTATTACGCTTATTGGATAGTCTTATTCCAAACCATAGGCTGATGCCGAAAGGTAGGGAATGAAGAAAACCAATTAGCCTAAGTAGGGTGTGCAGAAGGTAATATGTAAAGACAAGATAAAGGGATTAGAAAGAGGGCAAAGTAAATTACGACTGTTATCATTCATGACCAAACCGCGTACTTCATCGCCACTCCTATTTCACCTTTAATAGAATAAGGTATTATTCAGTAGTCTTTTATCATCACCTTCTCTCAAGTTGCGAGTACTCCTTGGATTAGGAGAGTACATCTATTATGCTTACTGGATAGTCTTCTTCCAAACCATAGGCTGGTGCCGAACGGTAGGGAAGGAAGAAAACCATTTAGCCTAACGAATGTGTACAGAAGGTAACGACTAAAGACAAATAAAGGGATTTGGAGAGATGGCAAAGATATATACGGTTAAAGTCATGAATTGGATTATGGAAGAGGCATTACTAGGAATACCAGGATACCCCTACGAAACATTTTCATGTTTCAGTTATACTGTGCATTGTTAAAAGAAAACTGATTTCCCGATTACATACTTACTCCAGGTTATGTATTTACTAGGTTTCATTCTCATATCTGTATGGTTTTTGCAGATGATGAGTGGGAGTAAGTTATTGGGAATTAGGTGATCATCCTCATTATATCGGAATTCGTTGTAATTGGTGATATTTGAGGAAATCACCTGGGTGCAGTTTTCAACCTACGATGCACAGGTTTTGAGTTATTCAACTCAGCGGACTTATACAGAGTATTGTATGTTGTCCAGTGTCCGTCAGGACAAAGGGGTAGGTCCTCGTACTATGTTCTGTTTACTTATGACTTCTCTAGTTTTTAGACTAGTGTTTCGTAGAAATACAATGTCTAAGTTTTGAGAAGTTGTGGGTATAAGAATAAAGTAGAGAACCAGGTATCACAAGTATCGGGATTCTTCAAAGAGATTGAAGATATAGATTCTTGTGATTGGTATTCAGATGATAGTAATGGTTTTGAGAAACTTGTTTCTCTTTCAGATTACTCATAAATGGATGGATTCCTAAGTTGAGTAATGCTGAGTAGCCACTTTCCATTAAGTCGATATGTACTGGAGACAGCTGCATGTTTTGAATCTGGTTCCAATTAAATTAGTGCCTCTATTTCTATATTGTATTTAGAATGGTTCATATCTTAACGATGTTAAGATACGGGGACTTGTCCAGTTTATGCTTAAAACCAGACACTGGATAGATCAAGGCACGTTTCTGTAATAGCAGTTTATGGGTTGACCCTGGCTTTGACGAGGGTTGACTTTTCTACCATCAGGAAGATCAATAGTGATATTGTTCTTGACTCGCCACAGTTTTAGTAAAATTGATTTTTTCAGAAAACACTAGTGGGAGTATGGTAGAGCTGGAAGTGATTCCAGAACTGCAAACGATTACGGAAGATTTAATAGGACCAATATATTCAATCAGGTTTGACATTCCAATAGCCACTCCGCAGATATGGTGGGTAACCTCAGACACCCGAGAGGTACTCCGGTAGCCTCAAGGACGGTGACAGGGAGGTTCTTGTTTATCCAGACTTGACACTACTGTTGTTCCAGACTCTGAGACCCGGCAAGAGGATAAGTATAACGTCGTTCTAAACTAGCTTTAGAAGTATACGTATATATATTATTCTGCCAGAGGGTTTTCGTAGTCAGTGGGAGCAGCGAAAGCATAATGGGCAAGTAGCTTTTGTCTATTTATAGGCTTGAGCAGATATAGCGGAGATTAGATCATTTGATTTTGATGAGACAGTCATGGCTTTGACTTCATCAGAATAGGGGATGGATCTGTTGAGAAGATAATAGGGTGTGATGTCCTGGTATTTGGATGACATACACCGAGTAGGAAGTAAAATTCCTATACTAGGATCGGTTGTACTGTGGTCGTCACACAGTTGTTTCTCCAGACAGGATATGGATATAACAACAGACATTCTGGTTACTAGATCTATGGTTTTAGATCTAGATTTAGGTGGTTTCCCAATGTGGGTATTTTGACAGCATTCTAATAGTATTTTAGAATAGATGACTCCTGGTATGGTGGTGTACCTGCAGGTGATGGAGTCACCCTCTCTAAAGGTGTTTTAGAGACTAAAGGAGAGAGGGATGTGCATGATTGGCAGATCACTTGCTTAGGCAATTGAATCAATCGTGAGTTGTCAAGTACCACACCAGATGTTGTTTTTGCACCAGATGCGATAAGTTTATATTAATCCAATCCTGGAGAAACATAAGGAAGCAGTTTTAGAACATAAGTGTATGTTCTACGGATTTGATGACGGCAGCCTCCTTCGGGAGACGGTTATCATTCCAGGCTTCAAAGGTGACATGGATGACAGAGTGATTGTCAGACTTATAGTTTTCCCTATGATGAGGGACAGTATTATGGACAGGTGGTCCAAAAGGATACTGTGGGAGGCATGGTGCTGGATACTGATTAGGTTCAGTGAACGATACAGTCTAAGAAGTTTGGATTTGGAGTTCATTTTTGAACTAGGTCCCATCAGATATCCAGACATATTCTAAGACAGGTATTACTCGATTCGGGAGATGGCTTTCTCCGCGAACTTGAGGTTTAAAGAGATATAGAAAGAAACATCAGGGCGGATCCACTCACTGAGGCTATTTCTCGAACATAAGAGTTTTACAAACTAGCTTTGTGAAACTGATTAGTAGAGGAGTTGGATGTTCGGTATCACACGGGCTGTGAGTATGCGACATCGCAATAATTAGCCTTAAGTGCAAGTGGGAGATTGTTGAAGATAGTGCCCTCAAAGTCAATTATTGGATCGCAGGTACGTGATTGCAATGATTGGGGCAGGACCTATACCGATATGACAGTCTTGCTCGAGATGATAGTATGCTATCTGGTTTGTCTTTATCATCGTATACATGCTTTAGTTCACTATTGCATGATGATAGAGCCCATAGGATTCTTGCTTGACTACCAGCAGTATGATGGAGATCATATACGTGGGAGCTGGGGTCTGTAAGCACATCCTTAAAGTGTCCCTAGTCGTGGGAGTTTTGAGACAGGGCATCGATACTCCAGAGTAGACTGGTGTATACAGTCGAGACCCCGACGAGAGGCGATGGCCAGTCTCACAAGCCATTGGTGTTAGCTGGTTCACTTAAGATGTATATAGGTGCTCATTAGGTTATGAGTACACCGGACATGACTCGCCGGGAATCTGCTAGTTGGTATTATACATATCGTCGGATAGCAATTCCCTGGTGACATGTGTACAGGTTAGTTCATCGATCTGAGATCGTCATTTGTCTCGTGTGAGTTCCCACTGTGCTTAGATTACTACCCTACCACGCTCAAAGGAGTTGTGCAAACAGGTTTTAGTTGGGTACAGTCCTGAGCCACATTGGAGGTAAGTTGGCGGATCGTCGGGGTTTCGTCTCTCCCGGTATTGGGGGTTGATGTCGCGTAGTGCACGGGTGGCCATCACTAGGAATCCTCAGTCGAGGTAGTGGAGAATTACTGATTTGGATCAGTAGTTTCTCAGGTGGTGATGGGCTTCATGCCAACACGATTTATCGCGTTATTAGGGGTCTGACTTTATCCACCCCCCTAAACTCGATATGCGATACTCTTTAGACGAATGGACCGGACTGTAGATACATTGTCACTGTCAGGCTCAGTAGGGTTTATAGATGAGTTCGCTCGTCAGCTTCCCTTCCAATCAATACATAGGCAAACGTTACGTACAGCTCGTACATCTGACGTGCTAGAGGTTATACCCAGTGCCAGTGTGTTGATGAGTCATTAGAGTCCTCCCACAGACACTTTCCCATGTTCAGGCAAAACGTTGTAGAGGCCGTATGGTTTTATGGCAAGGTTCAGAAAATGCACGTGCGTTTTTGCACGTGTCGTTTTTTGGGCATATAATACTTGTCGGCTTTGGTTTAAGCCGGATCTGAGTATTATACTGTGTAGATATAATATCTTTGTCTCAGTTGCATTTGTATTTGGTTGTAATACAAATGCGGGTATGTTTATACTGATACGGGGTTATCCTGAAATTCGTTTCAGGATCACTTTTGGAAGTTGTCAGTTTCCAGTTTTCTATCAGCCGTATTTAACAGTCGGTTAAATGCGGATTTATCTTTTCTTGATGAGGTGAGTCAGTGTTCTAGAAGGTTCTAGAGAGGGTGACAAGACTTGTGAGTCATTAGGTCATTAATGGTGCATTTAATGACAAGGTGACTAGGTTAATTGTGATTGGTTTTCATTGATTATGTTCATACTAGGTGTCATGGTGATTCATCATCTCATTTAATCTTGTGGTCACCTCCTAGCTCCTACACTCACCTCCCTCCTCTCCTATAATTGGCCGGCCACCCCCTTGAGGAATGATCATGGTTGTTAATTGAAAAAAGATATAAGTTTTGGTGCATAGAAATTAGATGTGATCGATTTCTCATTTCCATTCGATCCAAAAGGCAACTTCCATAACCGTTCGTCCATAGCCTTGGACGTAACGAGACAAAGTGTTTTACTCATTCTCTACTTCATCTTGGTCGTCTCTTTTAGCAAACTTGACGACCGAGTTGCCTCGGTTCAGAGGCGGGAGCCCGTTTAAAGATTCGTCGACGTGGTGCTACCTGGACGACGAGACTGGAGATTCAGGAGATCGGAGCAGCCGCAACAAAGCGTGGGATAATGGTTGAAGACCGAAGGACTCGAATCATTCGTTATAACTCTTCTACCCATTTTGTATTTTGTTAGTTTAGCTTTATTGGTAGATCCGGGTTACGGTACGCGATAGCGCCAGTTGTAAAAAGTTTTTGTTCCGTATTTGGCGTCTGTTAGATGGCCGGGGCGCTACCGTGGACTTACACCAGCAAGCCATTCAGAGCGGTGACTCAGTAAAATGGCTGGATGCAATGCGGACTGAGATGGAGTCCATGTACACCAACAAAGTTTGGACTTTGGACTTTGCTCCAGAAGGGGTAAAACCCGTAGGCTGCAAATGGATCTTCAGAAAGAAGATTGGTGTAGATAGGCAGGTTGAAACCTATAAAGCTAGGCTTGTTGCAGAGGGTTTTCGTCAATGACCTGGTTTAGACTATGACGAGACCTTTTCTCCGGTAGCTATGCTCAAATCCATTCGGATCCTTCTTGCCATTGCTGCCTTCTACGATTATAAGATCTGGCAGATGGACGTAAAGACGGCTTTCCTAAATGGAAATTTGGAAGAGTGCGTCTATATGGATCAGCCTGAGGGATTCAATCAGAGTGGGAGCAGCGGTAAAGTGTGCAAGTTGCTCAAGTCCATCTATGGACTGAAGCAGGCATCGCGGAGTTGGAACATCTGCTTTGATGATACTGTCAAAGAATTCGACTTTGTCAAAAACCCAGATGAACCATGCATTTACAGTAAGATTGTAGGGAGAAATGTGGTATTCCTCGTCTTGTACGTCGATGACATTCTCCTAATAGGAAATGATATTCCTATGTTACAGTCAGTCAAAGGATTCTTATTACAGAGGTTCTCTATGAAGGACCTGGGCGATGCCAACTACATTCTGGGGATCCAGATCTATCGTGATAGATCTAAAAGAATGTTTGGACTTTCACAGTCCAGGTACATCGACACCATACTGAAACGATTCAGTATGGAAGATTCCAAGCACGGTAATCTACCGGCTTGTCACGGAATCACCCTCTCCAAAGAGATGTCTCCCAAGACTGATTTGGAAAGGGCTCGCATGTCATCAATACCCTATGCATCTGCGGTAGGCTCTATTATGTATGCGATGTTGTGTACCAGACCAGATGTAGCATACACATTGAGCGTTGTAAGACGGTATCAATCGGACCCAGAGGAGAAACACTGGATAGCAGTAAAGAACATTCTCAAGTACCTGAGAAGGACTAAGGAAATGTTCTTGGTGTATGGCGGAAAGGACCTCCAGATCGAGGCCTTTGCTGACTCCAGCTTCCATAGTGACAAGGATGACTCCAAGTCCATGTCGGGTTATGTCTTTACCCTCAATGGAGGGGCGGTTTGCTGGAAGAGCTCCAAGCAGGAAACCGTTGCTGACTCAACTATGGAAGCGGAGTACATAGCTGCTTGCGATGCCGCAAAGGAAGCTGTCTGGATGAAGAAGTTCCTCACGGAGCTTCAGGTGGTTCCTACCAGTGTTGATCCAATACCGCTGTATTGCGACAACAACGGCGCTATAGCTTTAGCGAAGGAACCCAGGTCCCATCAGAAGTCCAGGCACATTTTGAGGCGGTACCACCTGATCAGGGAGATCGTTGATCGCCGGGAGATCGAGGTAAAGAGAGTAAATACTGAAGATAACACTGCTGATCCACTCACGAAGGCCTTACCCCAGACTCAGTTCGAGCAGCTGATCGAGATGACAGGTCTTCGATACGCCAGTACATGGCCTTAGTGCAAGTGGGAGATTGTTAGTGTATATGCCCTAAAAGCCATTACTGTATCATACTAGTTTGTATATTACATAATGGAAGCTTAGGATATTCACCTTGTATAGACAATCTTGCTCAAAATAGTAGTATGCTACTTGGTTTGTTTCTGCTTTAATGTGTACATGTGTTTATTTTAGTATATCACTTATACACATTAGTGGAGCCCTTAGGATCTTTGCTTGATTACCAGCGTTGTGATAGCAGTCACACTCATGGGGGTTGGGTAATCCACAAGCACATCCTTATGCAGGTCCCTAGTCGTAGGACTATCGAGACAGGGCATCGATACTCCGGAGTAGACTAGCGTATGCGCTTCTCATCCAAGCAGGGGAGACGGTCTGTCCCACAGCCGTCAGTACGTCGTACTTGAGATAGTATGCTGGTGCTCGTTAGGTTACGAGTACACTGGACAGGACTCGTCGGAAGCTGATTGGTTGGTATTATACCTATCGTCAGTTATCAGTCCCCATGTGACATGAGTACAGCTTAGTCCGCTGACTTGAGACTGTCACTTCGCCTCGAGTGTGTTCCCACTGTACTTAGATTACTACCCTACCACGGCTCAAAGGAGTCGTGCAAACAGGTAGTAGTTGGGTGCAGTCCCGAAGCACTTCGAGGCAGTGACGGTTAGACAGGATTCGTCTTTCCCGGTATTGGGGTTTGATATCGCGCTGTGTCTAGGAAAGCCATTACACAAAGTCCCTGGCCAGGGCAAGCGAGATATACTGGTAGGTTTCCAGTGTTATCTCAGGGTGTTTTGGGCTACACTCCGACACGACTTGCACCGCTCTTAGGGGACTGACGTTTACCGCCCCCTAGGCCCGCCATGCGATATTCTCTGACGAACAGACCGGACTGTACGAAGATTGTCATATTCAGGCTCAGTAGGAGTTCAGATGGGTTTCACCTCGTCAGTCTTCTTATCGGCATCTACCGGGGGGCCGTTACGCACAGCTAGTGCCGCTTGCGGTCTGTGGTTAAACCCACTGCCAGCGTAGTGTCGAGTCTTTAGAGTCCCATACAGAAAGCTATTCGCCTTTAGGCAAAAGAGTAGAGGTCGCATGGTTTTGTGACAGGTCGCATGGTTTTGCGACAGGGTTCAGTCACATCCGTGCACTTGTGCACGTTTAGTGTCCGGACAGTTAATACTAGCGGGCTTTGGTTTAAGCCAGATCCCAGTGTACGTTTTGGGATTGGTTTTATCTCGGTTGCATTCGTGTTCTCCGGAACGCGGATGCGGGTGTGTATGCACAGTTGACAGAGACAGAGGCGGAGGATTCTCATTAGGGTTGTTGACTGTTGACTTTTGCTAAAACCCTAATGAGAATATGAAATATGATTAACAATAATATTAATTAAGTATTATAGTGACATGGTTGTTGAGGGGTTGACTTTGTTGACCGGTTGACTAGATTGGACTAGTTGACCATCATCATTACAATGGCTATCATTTCATGGTAAAGACTTTTTCTTGCTTGTTTCTTTTTCTAAAATGAGTGCATGAAATGATATGGCCATTTTGACTTAAACCATCACATAATACTCAATTACTATTATGAGTTATGATGATTTTGGATTATGAGAGGTTGGATGAAAAAAGTCTTTCTCACTTTTTCATTTGGCTTTCTCTCTCTTGAGCTCTCTCATCCTTGAGCTCTCCCTCTTCCTCTTGCTCTCTCTAGTCTATGGTTCACTTGTCTCATGTGTTGAGAAGCAAGAACCATAGAGATAAAACCCAACACACTCCTCTACTCATCCTAGTTCACAAGGTTTAGCAAACCATGTGTTCTAGTTTCTTCTAGTTTGAAGAGAAGCCAAAGGTAGAAGCTTTTAGGTGGATCCATCTTCGGCGCGAGGAGATGACGAGGTGAGGCCGATCCGACCACCGCAAGGAGTTGAAGACGAAGGAGTTCAAGTTAAGGTATAAACCCCTAACCGAGTAGGTAAAACTCTTGTTAGGTTTGTTAGATAGTTGTTTAACAAAGATCCGTATTTTGAGTTCATGTTACCACCTCAAGAAAAATCGTTTTTCATCATTTCCGCAAGCCCGTAAGTACCGGGAGAGGTAACGTGGACTTACACGGGTTTTATCCCAGGAGGTGCAACGTCCAAAGTTTATACTTTGTTGGTGTACATGGACTTCATTTCGGATCTCATGGCATCCAGCCACTTCACCGAGTCAGCACTTATGATAGCTTGCTGAAAACTAGTAGGGTCATCATCATCCATGATGCAATCTTCTCTATCACCATCAATGAGAAACCCATAGTATCTCTCCGGCGGGCGAGAAGTTCTACTAGATCTCCGGAGCGGCTGAGCTTCTTGAAGTTCTACTGCAACATCAGTGTCAACCAATTCGTCCTGAGTAATTTGTGTCTCTAGAACCTCTTCTAGTTCTACCACTTTTCCATCAATACTGTCTGTAAAGATCTCATTTTACAAAAATATGGCATGTTGAGAAACAAACACCTTTTGTTCCTTCTTGTGGTAGAATAGATATTCATACGAGTGTTTTGGATATCCCACAAAATTACACATGACCGATCGAGTCTCAAGTTTATCCGGATTCTGCTTTTTGACATAAGCCGGACAACCCCAAAATTTAACTCTTTTAAGAGATGGTCTCCTTCCACACCATATCTCATATGGAGTGGTGGACACGGTCTTTGATGGAACCCTGTTCAATAGATAAATTGTTGTCTCTAATGCATGTCCCCAAAAGGAAAGTGGTAACTCAGCATCACTCATCATGGACCGTACCATATCTAATAGGGTACGATTCCTCCGTTCTGAAACACCGTTGTGCTGTGGTGTGTACGGAGGAGTGAGCTGAGAGAGAATCCAATTCTCTTTTAAGATGTCTGAAAACTCAGTGCTTAAATACTCTCCACCTCGATCTGATCGAAGTTTCTTGATACTCGAGACAGTTTGTTTTTCTACTTCAAGTTTGTACTCTTTGAATTTCTCGAAAGCTTCGGATTTATGCTTCAATAAAAACACGTGTCCGAATCTTGAGAAATCATCAGTAAAAGTGATGAAGTGTGAAAAACTGCCTCTAGCATGTGTAGACAGTGGTCCGCATACATCACTATGTATGAGGCAAAAGAGTTCTGTAGCTCTCTCTCCGTATCCTATAAATGGAGTTTTGGTCATTTTACCTTTGATACAAGATTGACAAGTCGCATAAGATTTATATTCAAAAGGTTTTAAATATCCATTTTTATGTAGCTTGTTTAGTCTTGTTTCATTAATATGACCAAGTCTACAATGTCAAAGAAAAGATTCATTTATTTCTGAAATCTTTCTTTTGTTTGTATGTTGTATATTAAAAACTGTGTGTTGGTGTAGGACGTAAATTCCGTTACTTAGTGTACCATACCCAATCAACTGTTGATTCAAATTAATGTTCATAAAATTATTTTGCAACACAAAATGATATCCTTCATTATCTAACAAAAATACGGATATTATATTATATAGGATACCAGGTACAAAATAACAAGGGTTCAAAACCAAAATACATCCTGAAAGCAACCCCAGATGATACTCTCCTACGGATACAGCATGTACATTGGAACCATTTCCAACCCGTAGAGTGTGGTCTTCGGTCTTCAAAACTCTACTGTTTCTCAATTCCTGCATACAATTACAGATGTGAGAACCAGAACCGGTATGTAATACCCAAGATACAGAGTTTAATGAAAAACAGTTTTCAGTTATAAACACACCTGAAGCGGAAGCATCAACATGCTTCTTCTTCTTGAGATCTGCAAGGTACAAAGCACAATTGCGTTTCCAGTGTCCCGACTTGTGCAATTAAAAACATTCTCCTTTTCCACTTCCCGCGTTCCCAGACTTTTCTTTCCCCTTCGCCTTTTCAACTCCACTTCTTGACTTGGTGGGATTCTTCTTCTTCTTTCCCTTGGCCTTGGCTTTCGAGACTGAAGAGGAAGACGGCCCATAAAGCAGAGCGGGAGTTTTTGCTATCTTAAGCGTGCTCTCTGCATTTCTCAACATATTGAGAAGTTCAGGCAATGATTTCTCCAAATCGTTCATATTGAAATTCACTATGAACGGAGCAAAGGCGGGGGAGAGAGACAGTAGAACAATATCTGTATATTGCTCATTATCCATAGTCCATCCCAGTTCCTCAAGTTCTTTTATAAGACCAATCATCTTCAGAACATGGTCTCCTACTGATGCACCAGGGGCCAACCGCATCTGAAACAGCTTTCGAGATGCGTCGTATCGTAAGTACGAGATTGCTCTTCATACAACTCCTTTGTATGAAGAAAGATGGATTGTATATCCATCATCTCGTGCTGTTTCTGATGAATACTGTCCATAGAAGCAAGCGCGAGGCACGTGGCCGTGTTGCAATCAATATCCCATGTTTTTCGGATCTCCTTATCCGAAACAGATGATTCAAGTCCTGGGACAGGTGGGGCTTTGGTAGTGAGGACATATGATACTTTATCATATGTGAGTGCAATGTTCAAGTTCCTCAACCATTCTTTATAATTTGGTCCAGTCTGTTTGTTTTTCTCTAAAAGAAGCTTAAGTCCGGTCATCGGTATCTGCCATTAGGAGAGAGAAAAGAATACACTCAGCGAAATGCTCCTGCAAAGAATTAGATTGGTTATTATCTTATCTAATCGATGTCTCCCACTGCTTTTATCAAATTCTTTTTCAAACCTAAAAAGAAAACTAGCCAGGATTAATTGCATTCTATAGTTTCGCTAACCGGTCAGCCAGGCCAGTGTCGGTATTTTGAGGGAGGTTCCCCGTGCTTGCGCACGGACCTAATTAAAATAAACCTCATTTTTCCCAGAGGTCAAACCCTGTTAACACCTTTCTAGACACCTACTGGATTAGCTAATTGTAAAGTGTAAAATTCTCCTGGGAGTAACTCTTACTCACAGTGGGATCGGGATCCAAATATCATATAGATGGTATGCAATCTCATTGCAAATTTCAACTCTTGAAACTCCAGATATAGTTTTTACCCCTAAATGCTTATGACCTTGGCTATGGTCAACATATCATAAGCACTAGTCAAGTTCTACCCGTCATTTCGTGATTAACCAGACCCACCCATATGACCCTTGACTATGATCAACATAATCACATGAATGTCCTAACTTATCGCATCATATGCTTGTAGGAAGACATCACATAGCTACCGTATACTACGCCTTGACTATAATCAACATACGTAGCACGAATACTAAGTACTCTGCTTCCTAAAATGACGGAGGGTTGCGGATGGTTTTTATGAAAACCTTTAACGCTTTGAACTTGATTTCGTTGTAGAATCTAAATTGTTTGAAGAAAAGGAGTGGCTTAAGCTCCGCATCTTTTGAAACTTTCTTTTTCATAAAAAGGAACCGAGTGGGTTTCAAATCTGATTCTACAACATCTTTAGGTTTCTTTTCTTTTACATTAATTTCATTAATGTATTCCCATCATTTAAGTTCCTAAGTCATTACAGAAAGAAATGAAAAACAGTATTACATATCACATGTATAACAATATCACATTCGTCTCAGATATTAAGCAATCACATCATAGAATAATTAGCAGCAGAAACACATATATGAAAATGTAGGATATACTAGGAACTCCGTATTTTCTACTTAGCCTAAGATAGAAAATACGGATTCTACAGTCGTGATGAATAGCCAAGCCCATACAGATATATGAAAATGTAGGATATACTAGGAACTCCATATTTTCTACTTAGCCTAAGATAGAAAATACGGATTCTACAGTCGTGATGAATAGACAAGCCCACACCCTTAGACCCCTACGAGAGTGGCAAGTGACCCTTCCAATTCTGGACTTTAGGAGACCCGGTCTCGACTCCTCGAGATGGCCTCCCACTGAACTCCAGAACCCGGACACTCGTGCTCCCCTCCTTGGGTCTATCCTAATACGGAAAAGTAAAATATACATCAATGGAGACATCATCCTCAACTCGGATGTGCCTCAATAAAAGAATAATATATACAATGAATTTTACATGAATGAAAAAAAACTCTCGTCTCACATAAAACCCCCGGCCATTCGATCACGACGATCCTATACAACATATCACATCAACAATTGAAAAGCATAGACGACGTTAAAATATATCAATCAACACATCAACATACCCACTGTTGTAATAGATCTCAACACTTGAACCTGCATAAAAAAAATTCCCAGAGAGCATATAAAGTACCTACGGACGGTCCAAGCCTCACCAACGGCGCCGCGGAACCGCGGCAAATACACCTATTTGGCCGCGGTTCCACGGTCGTTACGTCGAGTTAGGCGCTCATTTTTCTTGAGGATCCATAGAAAACCCTGCTCTATTTTCTGAATATTTTTAATTACAAAAATTCAAACTTTTGAAAAAAATTCCAGTGAGCATGTAAAAATCACATTTTTTTTATGTTCGATTGAGTTTTTAAACTTCGTCCGGTTTACCCTAAATCTCTAGCTAGGCTCTGATACCATGTTGGTATGTAGTAGCGCCTCTAGTAAGGTTGCAACATCATAAAGTAGTGAACTTTCATTTTAAAGAGGGCTATTACAAACGAACTATGAATCATAACTAGAGATTAGGGTAATAACATCATTATATGAAGTCTAAACTAAAGGAAAAGGAAATACAACATTTGTAGCCAACTCCTTCGGTCTTTAGGACTCCTACAGCTTTGTACAAGGTTTGGAACGACTCCGCTCGAGGTCCTTCGTCGTCTACGATGATCCACCCGGAGATTCCTAGATCAAGCTCTTAGCTTTACAAAATGAAGCAAACACTCTACACTAAAGGGCTAGGGTAGTGTAGAATGGTTGTGTAGTTGGTAAACTCACTTAAAAACCCTTACTTTTTAAGTTCCTCACTCTAAACAGAACTCAAGAGAGCTTGGAGAAGGAGGAAGATGAGATGGAAAAAGCTTTTTGTGAATAACAATGAAAACTTATTTCTAAAAGGAAAAAGAAAAGAATATATATGTGACATTCTCAAATATAACTATAGTTAACTAATTATCTAGATATTTTGTAGATGGGTTAAAGAACAAAGGAAATTAAACCATGGTTAAAGTCAATGGTCAAAGAAGAGGTGTGTAGAAAATGAGTCATTATGCTAATTTCTTTTTTCCTTTAATTCATTAACAAAAATCTAGATATTTATGAACGATGTAAGTCTTGCATTGCCATCTCCTTTGTATCATCAACCATGACACATATGTATGTGTGTATGTGCATGCACATCATCATGTGTATGTGTTAACATACATGCATACATCCAAAAGAAAAAGGGTTAATTAAAAGTGAGCTAAAAGATAATATTAAATCAACACTTGATTTAATAAATCGATCACATCAAATGCGAACCGACCAATATTGAACGTCCGATTAAAATACGGTATCACATATTCGTATTTAATCGAGCTCCTACGCATATCACATATGCACACCACATCATTTCGCCTGAGCTAGAAAAATCCTGTGTGGGACTCTAAAACTCGTCAATACGACTGCCGTAGGTGATGATCATATCAAAACACCGACAAGCCACAAGCGGTCAGCTAAACGTAACGGTCACCCGGGTATTGAGCGATCAGAAGAAAAACAAGCGAATCCGTCTAAACACCCATCGAGCCATTGGCAACACTTACCGTACAGTCCGGTCTCTTCGTCTGATATGCTGCATATCAAGTCTAGGGATGGAATCGTCGAGCCCTAATAACTCTATTAGTCATATCGATATGGTGTATGACCGGTCGATAAACTACTAATAGCACTTATCAATAAATCTCATCATCCCTGGCCAGGGACTTCAAGTCAGAGCCAATCGCACATTGCACAACATCAACTCCCAATACCGAGAGAGACGAAACCCCTCCTATCGCTCACTGTCTCCATGTGTCTCGGGACTATACCCAAAAGCCACCTGTTTGCATGACTCAGTAGAGCCGTGGTAGGGTGGAAATCAAAGTACAGTTGGAGAACACACAAGACTCTATGACGATCTCGGGTCTACAGACTAACCTGTACCAGTGTCACTAGAGAACTGCTATCCAACGATTGATATAATACCACATAGGAATTCTCGGTGAGTCCTTTTAGTGTACCCAGTCTCCACTGAGCACCCGTATACAATCTTTGATGTCACAACATCAATGGATATGGGATCATCCATCGCCCATCATATGGGTCAAGAAACGTATACGCTAGTCAACTCCGGAATATCGATGCCCTATCTCGATATACCTACGACTAGAAACATTTAAGGATATGCTTATAGACTACACATGCCCCACTAGTATGATCTCCATCATAGCCTTGGAAGTCAAGCATATATCCTCAGGGCTTTATCAACATGTACCAAATGAACAGTATCAAGTAAACATGTCAGATAAAGTAAAACCAGACAGCATACTATCATGTCGAGCAAGAAAGTCATATATCAAACAGACATATATACATGTCCAAGCATCCACTATACATATAATGGCCTATAGGGCATACATATATCCAGCATACCTATCAAATTCACAAGCTCCCTCCTCTAAAATTTTAGTTCAAGAATCAGCCGGTGAAAGAATTCCCTCTTTAAGTAGGATATCCGTTAAATCAACCTTAAGATTATAAGTGAGAAGAGGCTCAGTAGGTACCTGAAGGCTAGTGTTAGACTGACTCAGAGGGTTTTCTTGTTTGTCCTGATAACACTTAGTCAACTCAATCATATCATCATCTATAAAATCATCAAAATTTGTTTGATCATTTATCTCACTCAGGTGACTTCCTAGATGACAGACATTAATATTATTGGGTTCCGATTGACTGTGTTCACTCCCTAGAATCTGCACAGCTAAATGTTTCACTTGTTTTTCGATTCTAGCCAATGATTGAGCTTGAGCGTGAAACAATTGCTCAAATTGTTGTATGAACAGGGCTAGCGTCGCAGCTGTTTGATTCTCGACTGCAGCCATCACTTCAATACCCTTCTCTAAAGTGGTCAATCTAGCATTCATCTCAATATCATACCCTAATAGTCTGTCAGTTGTTTCAGGTTAGGAGGGTTGTGAAGGTAGTGATGCTAAAGATGTCATCATGTTAACCTCTTACTCTAAGTTTTCAATCATCTGGTCTATATTTGAAGTGGGACTGGGTTCAAGGATGTTAGGTAGGCGACCACTATCAAAATTCTGGGACGGTTGGCCACCCCCTAAAAAAGGATAGTTTTCATGAATATGGGAAGAATCTTGGCAATTTGCACAAACGAATTGGGGGTGAGTATAAACAAAAGAATAAGGATCATGAAAAATCGAATCGAACTGTGTATCACCCATATTAATAAGAATTCACAAAAATCATGAAAACAAAGAATATCACACCCCTAACAGTCTATGTTATGCTAAGTAAACTAGACCTGCTCAAGAACCTGATTGTCGAAGTAAAACTGTGTCGAGAATTAGGCTCAAAATATACGGATCAAAAAGCCAGGTAAGTGCAGAGATAAGGGGAGGTTTTCCAACGCTTTCACGAAGTTCCTTAATTAGAATAACCCTTTCTCTTTTGGCGGTTTTGCTGTGAACACTTGCCTAGACACATTGTGAACGATATACCGTTAAGCGGTGTTCTAAACACATTTAACTTCTCCTAATGAGCGCGAAGTCCTTAAAGTCAGAGTTCTAATTGATTTTAAGAATTACTGTCGGTATACAAGAATGCAGTTTTGTGATTTATAGGCTACGGAGAAAGGTGATGAAATCCTTTACTGTATCTTGTTTGGTTTCGTGCCCTTAATATACGTATTAAGACGCAAATACGCAAATCAATAAATGAATTTAAGAAATCAATCAATCAAGCAATTCTTTTTTCGTTTTAAGATTAAGCGCTACAACAAATACGGGTTAGTTCTCTGTGCAATTCGTGGCAAATTGTGCGAAGAATCCTCTAGAAGATAGACTATTGGAATGCGTCGGATGTGAGCGAAGGTGTTAGAAAACTACGTACCGATGTGATTTTTATTAGTTATATATGTGCCCTAGAGGACATTACTGTACATACGATGTATATTGTAGTGAATGCTTGGACATATATAGGGAGGACTTTCTTGCTCGACATGATAGTATGCTATCTGGTTGCTTTTTATCTTAACATGTACACTGATTGTCTCTATGTTACATGTTGATAAAGCCCTTAGGATGAGTACTTGACTACCAGGACTATGATGCAGATAATACTAGTGGGGATAGAGTAGTCGTTAAGTACATCCTTCAAATGTTCCTAGTCGTCGGTGTATCGAGACAGGGCATCGGTATACCAGAGTAGACTAGCGTATAGCTTCTCGACCCATGTAAATAGGCGATGGATGATCCCATATCCATTAGTGTTTGACATCAGAGACAGTATACAGGTTCTCACTAGAGACTGGGTACACTGAACGGACTCGTCGAGAACTCCCAGATGGTATTATACCTAACGTCAGATGGCAGTTCTCTGGTGACACTGGTACAGGTTAGTCTGTAGGCCCGAGATCGTCATAGGTCTTGTGTGATTCCCACTGTGCTTTGATTTCCACCTTACCACGTTCACGAGAATGTGCAAAACGGTGGCTTTTGGGTACAATCCCGAATCACATGGAGGCAATGAGCGATAGGAGGGCTTTCGTCTCTCCCGGTATTGGGGGTTGATGTTGCGCAGTGCTCGATTGGCTATAACAGGAAGTCCCTGGCCAGGGCTACTTCAGAGATATACTGGTAAGTGTTATCAGTAGTTTCTCGACCCGTTATGAACCTCATATTGACATGACTTATCGAGTTACTGGGGTCTGACGTTTACCACTCCTAGACGAGATATGCGACATATCAAATGAAGAGACCGGATTGTAGTGTTACTGATTGGATTTGCAGAAGTACGAGCAGGCTTGCTTGTTGATCTTCTGATCACTCAATACCCGGGTGGCCGTTACGTTTAGCAGACCGCTTGCGGTTTGTAGGTGTTTGATATGATCATCACCTACTGCCGGCGTATTGACGAGTCTTTAGAGTCCTACACAGGGGTTTCCTGGATGAAACGAAACGGAGTAGGAGTACATATGTGTTATGCGCAGGACTGAGATTGATACGAGTATGTGATACCGTATTCTATTCTCGCGATGTGTGACATGATTGGTTATATGTGATATAGCCGGGTTATCGGATCAAGTGTTGATTCGATAAGATGTTACATTATGATATTAGTCGGTTATATGTGATATAGCCGGATTATTAAATCAAGTGTTGATTTAATAATTTAATGTATAATTATATATTTGATATATTACATTACATTAACTAATATTAGCTAACTTAAGATTTCTTTTTCTCACTTTGGATACATTGAGGTATATGTGATATATGTTAAATGTATCATGCTAGGTTACAACTGTAACTAGGGTTTATGAGGGTTAAACCATGCTAGGGTTAAGATTAGGGTTTGTATTTATCATTAAGTTATTCATAATTTTGGATTTTATCATGGTTGATATTTGTTGAAAGCTTGTAGAAGCTTGTAAGTATCTTTGACTTTGTCCACTCTTTTGTCTAGCTTAGGATATTTATTTAACCCAACCCTTTAGCCCATGGCCATGGTTAACTCTCTACAAGGGTTAAGCATGACATGCTTAATCCTTAGTTGCATTTCTAACCTCAACAATAATTCATTTTTCATCACAACTTGCTCTTCTTCTTTTTCTCGACAAAAGCTTTCTAGCTTTTTCAAAAGTGATGATTTTGAGTGAGAAAATGATTTCTAATGTGAGCAAAATTCCTACTTTATCATCCTCTACTACTTTCCATTTAGTATAGGGTGTTTGCTTCACTAATTCTATGATTAGTGAAGAGATAGCTTGGGTTAGTGTCTCCTCGACGTAGATCATCTTCGGCCTCGAAGACTTCGAAGCAAGCATGTTCGTTTCTTCAAGGAAGCCTCTCTAGAGTCCGAGACTACTTGTTCGCAGCGAAGGGACTACTACAAGGAGATAATGAAGCGAAGGACCGGTCTACAAAGGTTGTATTCCTTGTTCGCTTTTAGTTACAAAGTGTTTGTATATTATTCTGTCGATTTCTAGTAAACGATTCTATGTTTAGGGTTAGCTAGAACGGCAAAATTTTAATTTGGCAAGGACGATGACTCCCGAAACCTTACTGCCATGCTAGGTAACCCTGCAGTGGTATCAGAGTCATGCTAGAAATTTAGACGGATTTTGTTAGGATTACGAAACCGAAATACTCTGAAACTTGAAACGCGAAAATCTTGTTTCTGTCAAATTTAAAATGTTGTAAATTTTTTTTTTAAACAAGTACAGAGTGTTATATGAGATATATCTTGAGCACCATAAAAAATTCAGGGAATCTGCTCAGATTTTGGCCGAGATCTATGTACTTGTGGCCGGCCACTTTTTTGAATTTTTCCCTGAATTTTTTAACATTATTTCGGGTTATTCGCATGTTGTCTAGACGAACTTAAAAAGTTCGATCGAATATCAAAAACCCATTTTTCCACGTTTAACGTATTCGGAAAAACATGCAAGTAATTCTATGAACCCTCTAGAAGAATGAAACCCTAACTCTACTTTTTTGGATCGCAGAACTGCGGTTATACCCTAGGGTTTGTCGTAGTTCTGTGGCGACATGAGTGAGGCTTGGGTTTGCCCTTCTACGGCTGGTGGATAGGTACTATGGCATATTCTGGGTATTGCTAAAACTGTGCTCAAGTGTTGAGCTGACGGGAAATTGTGGGACTTTGATGAATCGATCGAAAAGTTTAACATCGTCCGGAGATTATCTGATGGGATACAATATTAGGAATCCATAAGTAATTATGAGATAACTAATTTGAATGTTATAAATTTAGCAATTTAGTCTCATTTGATCGGTTCCCATGGGATTTTGATATGATCAAAAGTCCGTCGCAATCACGTAGCGTATGCGGATACTCGCCAGGTAAACTTATCAGATAGCCATGCCCCATTGCCCCGACCAAGTGACTGTAGGAGAACCCCGTCGCCAAAAGCATCTGTTCGGTTGCTCGCGGCAGCGGTGTTCCGTCTTAGTGTACTTCGTCGACGGTATCAGGGGTGCGTCCGTCTACTAAAGTTTCCGATGAGCATTCGATCAGGATGTCGGGAATCTTGTTGAATTGCCCGACTAGATATTAAAAAGTGTTTTCGAGATCAAGACTAAAATGCGGGGTTTATAATTGTTAGGTATGCGATGTCTAAGAAATTCATTTGGTTAGGCATGTGATGTCTAAGGTGGTAGGGGATTCCAACTGTTGTAGTTTTTCAGTTTCTTTTCTGCGACCGTAAGTGTAATATGTGGTGCATCGCCGGTTTTGTTACTATACATCAACGACAACTGGGATACGCATATTTACTTATGTTGATGACATGTGATATTATGTGTTGCTGTGATATGTTATATTGGATCGTCGTGATTGAATAGCCGGGGGTTTTATGTGAGATGAGAGTTTTTCATTTTCATTCATGTAAAATTCATTGTATGTAATATTCTTTTATTAGGGCACTTCTGGGTTGAGGATGATATCACCATTGTATATTATTTACTTTTCCGCATTAGGATAGACCCAAAGCTGGGAGCACAAGTAACCGGGTTCTAGGGTCCAGTAGGCGACCATCTCGAGGAGTCGAGACCGGGTCTCCTAACTCTAGAATTGGTAAGGTTGCTTGCCGCTCTCATAGGGATCTAGGTATGTGGGTTTGGCTATTCATCACGACCGTGGAATCCGTGTTTTATACAGGCTTAATTTAAAATACGGAAATCCTAGTATATCCAATATTTCATATGTTATCTTCTGCTGCTCTGTGATGTGAACACTGTGATATGTTCAGATGAATGCTTATATTATATGTATATATATGATATATATTATATATTGTTGCTTTCGTTTCATGTGTGATGCTTGGGAAGCATAATAAATGGGACTTCATTAATGAGATTAATGAAATAAAAGAAACCTAATGATGTTGTAGAAAATCGTTTTAAAAACTGGTAGCTCTAGTTCTTGTTTTGCATAGCGGTGTTCCTTGTAGAATATCCAGCACCTTATTCGATAAGGAAAGAGCCGAGATCCCTTCACCGAGAGTGACCTCTTTAGCGAAACTAGCAGATGCTACAAATTCGGTTTGTCTTTTGATTGCTTTTATAGTTTTTGCTTTTCATAGTAGTATTTGTGAAATATCCTGCACCTTATTCGATAAGGAAAGAGCCGAGATCCTTTCACCGGGAGTGACCTCTTTAGCAAAACTAGTAAAAGCCTAAAAAACACTCCATTTAAAATCACTCGATTCTTCGACGATATCAAGTTCATTACGCAAAAGGTTTTCTTAAAAACCTGTCATAGCCCTCCGTCATTTCAGATAAGTACTGGTTAGTACTCATGCTACGTTTGTTGACTATGTTAAGGCGTAGTGTGCGGTAGCTGATTAATGCTTATCTGTATAAGCATATGGTGCGATTGGATTAGGGTAGTCGTGCGACTTTGTTGACTATGTTAAGAGTAGTGCGGGTGGGTTTAATTCAATCAGGAAATGACGGGTTGAACTTGGCTAGCACTTATGATTTGTTGACCTTGTTAAGGTCATAATTTGCTAGGGGCAAAATATTATTGGGAATTTCAAGTGTTGAAATATGCAATGAGATTGCATATCTTCTATGAGATAGTTGGATCCCGATACCCACTGCGAGTAAGAGTTTCTCCTGGGAGAGTTTTTCACATTATAATTAGCCGATCAAGTTGGTGTCTAGAAAGGTGTTAACGGGGTTACGCCCATGGGAAAACGAGGTTTATTTTAATTAGGTCCGTGTAAAAGCACGGGGAACCTCCCTCAAAGTACCGACACTGGCCTGGCCGAAAGATTGGCGAACTTATAAGCTATAATTAATCCCGGATAGTCTTTCCTTTTAGGATTTGAAAGAAGATTTGACTAAAACAGTAGGAGCCATCCTGATTAGATATATTAATAACCAATCTAATCTTGCAAGTGCATACTTGAGTGTTTTCTTCTCTCTCTCTCCAGGTAGCGACCGTGTCACGCCTTAATCAAGATAAAAATATGGATGTATTGACCGAACCCGCTTATTATACTGAGCTAGGGAACGTTGGTCCCGCTCTAACTTATGATTGTTATAAGACCGAGCACGAAATAGGGGATTACCAGGATACCCGTACCGCCCAAACGAAGAAAGTGCATGATGATGCATCTTCTTCGGGTGTGTTCATTACCGAGAACTGTTTCTCAGTATTCTCTACGTCCTTGGTATGAGATACCGGGTCAGGATCCCACATATGTAATCTGTTACATGGGCTACAGATAGATAGAGAACTGAGAATGGGTGATAAGTTTCAAGAGTTGGAAATGGTGCAAGTGTTACAGCCAAGTTTGTTAGCAGTTATCACCCTGTATTACCAGAATACATTGATTCTGAACAAATGTTATTAGATACCGAATCTGATATACAATATCATATCAGTCTCTTTATTTAGTAAAGAAGGATATAATTTTGTATTGTTGGATAATGTTTTGAACATTTTCTATATCATGAGTTGATCGGTTCAGGCACGTTATCTAAAAGCATATACGTTCTAAATCAAACTATAGTTCTTAATGTACAGAACACACACAAGAGGAAGAGTTCATAAATGAACGAATCCTTCTTGAGGTATTGTAGACTAGGTCATATCAATGCGACTCGACTAGCTGAAGTTATATTAAGATGCATATTTAAATCATTTTGAATTTACATCTTGTGAAACTTGCCAGTCATGTCACAAATATAAGATGACCATAGCTCCGTTTATTGGAAATAAAGAAAGAGTTAGTGAACTCTTAGGATTGATACATGATGATGTATGTAGGTCCCCTGTCTGCACATGCCAGGACTGGTTCTTTGTACTTCATTACATTCACGGATGATCTCTTAAGATTCGCACAAGTGTTCCTGTTGAAACACAAGTCTGAAACTTTTGAGAAATTCATAGAATATAAGTCAGAAATAGAGAACCAAAAATGGGTATAAGTATTATGTCCTTTGATGTGATCAGGGGGGAGAATACTTGAGCACGGAATTCCTGGACTATTCTAAAGGAGAATGAGATTCTCTCTCAGCATTACTTCTCCGTATACACCACAGCACATTGGTATATCGGGGCGGAGCAATCGCACCCTATGTGATATGGTGTGCTCTATGATGAGTACTACTGAGTTGCCTATTTCCTTTTGGGGGTTATGCACTTGTGAAGCTGCATACCTATTGAATAGGGTTCCAAGCAAATCAGGTGCCTACCACTCCATATGATGATATGGTATGGGAAGAGCCCATCCCTTAAAGATGTTAAGATTTGGGGTTGTCCGGCTGTTCATACCATAATATTGCATTATTCTATTCCCCATTCTTATTCATTTTATAAATAAAACAGGAGCTTTTGACGCATGTCCACTACATATTACAGGTTACTGATTCTTGGATCTAAAACAGTGAAAAAGATAAAAGACGATGGAAAAATGAGACTATAACCAGCAAACAGAAGGATCATGATCAAGCCTACAGAAAGATCAGTTCACCAAATATAAGGCATCGCAAGATTCAAGATTACAAAGCGAACGGTTAAAAGTCCACCGCAATTATTCACTGGAGATCTGGAAGAAACATAGAAGCTATTTTAATAAAAGAACCAAATAATAAGGAAGCCCAAAGACAGAAGAGTCAACAAAGGAAATTTCAAGGCCCAATACTTCCTTTTAAAGAGACAGAGACATAAAATTTTACCAAAGCTTGGAGTCTACTTTGACTAGGTCTTCCTAAGGATATTTTAGTAAATGTAGACGTGCGAATCAATTGTAACCTAGGGTTTCCTATCCTCTATAAATAGGAACTCTAAATCAATGTAAAGGCTATGCTTCTCTATGCCTCCTTTCATTAATAAAATTCAGAATTCTTTTTGGAGAGCATCAATTTGTAAGTTCTTAATTTATTTTTCTACCCTAGGTTAAATTTCTATTCCTTGCCCTAGTTAAATTTAATTTCTTGCCCTAGTTAGATAGATAGATCTTTTATTCTCTGCCCTAGATAAATGTATTTCAATTCCCTAATGAGTGAGTAGTCTCTTCGCTTGTTATGGTTAGATCTGGAGAAGGTTTGAGAGACGAAGATCTCTCATCCCCTTTCTTGCCCGTCATATATTTTCATAGGACTCTATGCATACATGCACATACCGCTCCCTACGGCATCCTATCCATCGAGGTAGCGGTGATACCGTAGTATTAAGGCCCGGTTGTGATGGTTTTCTATGGAGGTTAGGGTAAGGATTTCTAAAGGAAGGACAAGAACCTAGAGAAAGAAACATCTTTCCAAATGGTTCTAATCCCTTTTATTAATAATTACCATAACACCTAATTAGATCTTCATATGGGCATAGAAAGCGGTGAGATTTATAGACTTTCCAAATTTAACCTAGACCTAACCCTTGCAAGATTTAGATATAGATTAATTTAGTTTTTAGATTTAATAATCAATCCGGCTCCCATCGGAATTAACTCGTTAGAGCGATTAGGAAATTCACAACATCCCTGTGGACCGACCCGTAATCACCGGCTAGCTGCAAAGCGATGCCGTTCTTGATTGCGGTTATTAGATAGTTTTTGAGATCAATCAAATGGCGTCGTTGCCGGGGATGGCATAAAATTTCCTTTTTGCAATTTCGGGTTAATCAAAATTAAAAAATCATAAAAATCTAAAAAATTCAAAAAATATAAAAATATATTATCTGTTAATTTTGGAAAGGGTATTTTTGTGTGAATTTTGCAGGATCTACAATCGAGTTCGGATCTGAAAAAATCCAGAAATCAAAACAGAAAACAGCAGATCTGAACAACAGAGATTTACAATAACACAGGAGCAGAATTTTTCTCGGGACTCGAACCGCCCAAACCACCGCGGATCCGCCGCAGTACCCCTACTCCGACCGCGGAACCGCCGCGCCCTGGTGACATCATCACCAAAAAAAAGGGGGGGCGCGGAACCGCGGCGGTAGTACCACTTTGGCGGCGTAAGCGCGGCCAAAAAAAAAAAACAGTAAGCTTTTTCTCTCTCCTCTGTAAATCTCAATATCTCATCTGTCAAATCTCCTGCAGGATTCTTTGCGCTTAAAAAATCTTCCCCCTTCCAAATAACAAATCTTGTGCAGGATTCTTTGCGCCGCGCATAAAATAAAAAAGATTTGATTGCAAGTGATTTACTGTTTTGCATATCTTTAATCGGACTTTAAGGGGCTTTTGACCAATTCAGATTGGGTGGGGATTTCATCACCCTTCCCAGGACCCCAGAAATCACATAAGGCATTTGCATTGACCATTCTTAATTAAAAAATACTATACTCAGCCCTAAGGACTTCGAGCTCAATAGGACAGAGGACTAGTTATAGGCATCGACCGTTTATCCTAACCTGACTTTGCGGTGTCTAGGCAAGTGTGTCAAAGGCTAGTGGTTATTAATTAGGCCCACTACTGTGGTTCCTTCCCACTTACCTGGCACTTACCTGGCCATAATTGACGGTGAAGAGGCGGTTTGAGGTCCTATCTCTAGCCCTTTGGAACAGTTAGGAGCTGTCTAGCTGACCTAGGTGACCCTAGATCTAGGCCTGATTGTGCCTTTTTGGTTGATCGAAAGTGTGTCTTAGCCCTTTATCAAAAATCTTTTTTTGCAAACAGTTCCAAATGAAAAAAAGGGAAAAAGACTAAAAATCTTTTATTAGAAAACTTGCAAACTTTTGTCGCTAAGAAATCCTTGCACCACCAACCTACTTTCTCTTCTCTTTCTTCTATCATGGGTACCCCACATCATAAATCACTTTCCGAACTTTGGTATCCCGAACCTAACTTTGCTTCGTGCGTCAATTGTTTCGGTCGATTTAAGGAAAATCCCTCCATGCCCAAAATTTCTTTGAAAGATCAAATACAAGCGTCTAGGAGAAACAGTTTGACGTTGCAACCCACCTTGTGTCAACCATGTCCACCTTCACCACCTTCGTATTTTGACACCACTTTTTCGAGTCCTGTTGAAACTCCTAAGCCAATGTCTATTGCTGAGCACATTGCACAATCTCGTATCCGATCTTTCACCGCTCACAACATATCTAGTTCTAGGGATCAACAAATCCATTCACCTTTTTATCCATATGTTGATCCTACTCGTGTCCAACCATCCACTTCCTACCAGTCCTTCCCGACTTTCCCACCGTCACCAGACACTGTTTCTACACAGCCTTTTGGGAGTTTCACATTTCCAAACAATTTCGAATCTTTTACTGAAACCCCCTTACCACCCAAGTGTAGTTTGGAAGAGTCGTTGGAGGCTTATATCTTAGCAACAAATAAAATGATTAGGAATGTGGGTGCGTCCATAGCCTCCCTTATGCAACCTACTGAACCGGTAGCTAGTTTTCCACTAGTTTCAAATTTTTCAATGTATGAGGAGGCGGTTGGACACAGGGAGAATTTGAGAGGAGCGAGTGAGTTCTACACATTCCCAAATCAAACCTACCCATACCCACTTGAAGCCCACAACTCCGGTTTTGTCATCGATTGTCCCAAATGCTTCACAAGTTACAAACAAAACATCTAACGAGTTGTGTGACTATATAATGCTTGATTTGCCAGATTATGAGGAACCCCTTTCGAGTGAAACCGCACCTGATCCGTTTGATCTTTACACCTCCACTCTAGAACCTAAATCGATAAATATCCATGCTTTTGATAAGGTGTCAGAAAAAATTGATTTTCACTTGATTGAGGATATAGACGCCGGGAATATTTCGGATGATGAACCTGTCGATTTGCTTGAAATTTTAGGTCCAATTCATCATCCCGAGTCATTAAATGTTTCTCCCGAACTTCATATGCGTCTTGATTTTGATGATAATGGCATGGATGAGTTAACTATTGAGGAGAATTATGAGGAGAGTATTGAGGAGAGTATTAAGGAGAGTATTGAGGATAATATTGAGGATAATATTGAGGTTAAACCATTCTTATTTGATGTGTCGGATTTTCCAATTCATCCTCTTGAACCTTTAACTAAATCACCCTCCCTTCTTTCCATCGTTCCGACCACGCAAAAGATCACGCTTGAAGACTGTGAGTTTGAAAAATTTCTCTTTGAATCTGACATAGTTCTCACAGACGATAATGATTACGAGTGTTTCACTTTTTCGGACGATGTTGATGACTCACTACCCGAGTTTGGGTCCTTTACATTTTCAGATGAGTTAGTTGAACCATCAGACTCGGTTGCTTACAGTTGTTTCGAACCATTGTTGGAATCTTTCCAATTCGAGACAGTTTACTACGGTGAGAATGAGACTATCCCTAATTCACTCCCTTCCATCCTTCCTATCGTTCCGACCTTACAAGAGACCGTTACGCTTTCATCTCCAATACCAAGTTCGGCGTACCCATGCTTTCTTGCGAATCTTGAGGGATTTGACCCCATTTCTCGACGGGTTGATAGGTTAGCACAATCGCTTTTAACACATTGGTCATCACAAATTGCGCTAATTTATTCACTCGATTTACACCCTCAAGATCGTGCTACCCTTCTTTCTCTTTTCCGTCCTTCTTCTCCTCCACCGAGACCATATTCCACCCTTCTTCCCATTCGGTCTCGTGTGCTTCTCATTTCTTTCCTTTACACCCCATTCTTTCACCAACCCTACCATTACCACGACAAGATCTTTGAATGGTTGGTGCTAACCTTTGGCTTATGTAAGGCCAAGCTTAAGTTTGGGGGGAACCTTGTTGTATATATGTATATTTATTTATTTTTTTCTTTTTCTATAAAAAATTAAAAAAAAATTTCAAAACATTAAAAAAAATATTTTGTAAATAAATAAACAGGGGAGTGCCGACATTTTGACCGTCTTGGTGTAGCATGACAGTGAGGACACTGTCAAGTTTAAGTTTGGGGGTATGCTCGGTACGTCTTCTTTCTTCGCATTCATATGTATATTTTTGCATTTGCATATTTATTTGAAAACCCATAAAAATTGAAAATTTTTGAAAAATTATAAAAATTATTGTATTCAATTTTGGCTTATTTGACTAGAGTTTGACAGATAGGTTAACTAGCTAGGAACAACTAGATCTTAGACTTAGTAAATTAAAAACCCTAAAAATAACCTTCTTTAGAGTTTAACGGTAGAAAGTATATGCCTTGTAGTTTATTTAGAAATAGGCAAATTTTGAGTTCACTTCTTAGGCTAAGTTAAAACAAAGGAAAAGTATTGATATTTTTATTAGAGTATGAGTTTGAAAAATAATTCCAAGCTTAAGTCTAGATTATGAAAATGTATACCCTACAATTTGCACAATCACGCACCTTGAAACTTGGAATAGTAGAAGAGACCTTGAAATGCTCTTGTCTAAAGTCCTTAGTACGAAGAAAATAAAAGGAAAAAAAAGTGAATAAAGAAAAAAAAATGAACACTGGTTTTTGTGATTACTTAAGGCTGTTAAAATAGAAAAATATTTAGCGAGGGTGCTTCATCACCTAGTGCCTTAGACCAACTGGTTTGGGAGTCACTGCTAAAAGCCTTGGGTATTGCAAGACTAGGAATTACGCTTTAAAGTGCAAACATATCTTGTAATCGGTTGTTGGTACCTCAAGAAGTATTAACGGTCGCATGAAGGATGTGTAAGCAATATTCATTTAAAAATTCACCAATTAATAAGTACTTTGGACAACGGACAAGAGTATGATTGCTTGATTTGAATTTCCAAGTGTAGTGGTGATCTATACACACACGTAGGGGTATGTGATTGGAGTTTAGATGAGAGAAAGGAGTGAAGAATAGAACTTGTATCTTTAGTAAGGGTTGATAGAAATTCCTAAGTGGAGATGGAACCCTAGAAGGAAAACTTAAGAAATGCCGAAAGCTAAGTAGGTCTGCAAAACATATATAATTTTAAGTTAAATGAGGAGGAAGTGTGAAGAATATGGGTGGATAATTTACGAGTCGACGATAATAGAATTCCTTGTTAGAAAACCTAATTGGAGAATTAAAGTCGAAAAGCCAAATTGATAGGATTTTGTGGGTAGTATCCGCTGAAAACCCTCAGGAGACAACACTCCTCCTACTAGGGACACCTAGAGATTTAACGGCTTGTTGCACGAGCTCAGTGCAATCGCGTTTCCCTGCGAAAGTGCGGTTAGGATTTTTGTCGAGAATAAAAAAATAAGTTTGCTCGGAGACGAGCAAAAAATAAGTTTGGGGGTATTTGTTTATACCATAATATTGCATTATTCTATTCCCCATTCTTATTCATTTTATAAATAAAACAGGTGCTTTTGACGCATGTCCGCTACATATTACAGGTTACAGGTTCTTGGATCTAAAACAGTGAAAAAGATAAAAGACGATGGAAAAATGAGACTATAACCAGCAAACAGAAGGATCTTGATCAAGTCTACAGAAAGATCAGTTCACAAAATACAACGCATCGCAAGATTCAAGATTACAAAGCGAACGGTTAAAAGTCCACCGCAATTATTCACTGGAGATCTGGAAGAAACATAGAAGCTATTTTAATAAAAGAACCAAATAATAAGGAAGCCCAAAGGCAGAAGAGCCAACAAAGGAAATTTCAAGGCCCAATACTTCCTTTTAAAGAGACAGAGACATAAAATTTTACCAAAGCTTGGAGTCTACTTTGACTAGGCCTTCCTAAGGATATTTTAGTAAATGTAGACGTGCGAATCAATTGTAACCTAGGGTTTCCTATCCTCTATAAATAGGAACTCTAAATCATTGTAAAGGCTATGCCTCCCTATGCCTCCTTTCATTAATAAAATTCAGAATTCTTTTTGGAGAGCATCAATTTGTAAGTTCTTAATTTATTTTTCTGCCCTAGGTTAAATTTCTATTCCTTGCCCTAGATAAATTTAATTTCTTTCCCTAGTTAGATAGATAGATCTTTTATTCTCTGTCCTAGATAAATGTATTTCAATTCCCTAATGAGTGAGTAGTCTCCTCGCTTGTTTGGGTTAGATCCGGAGAAGGTTTGAGAGACGAAGATCTCTCATCCTCTTTCTTGCCCGTCATATATTTTCATAGGACTCTATGCATACATGCACATACCGCTCCCTACGGCACCCTATCCATCGAGGTAGCGGTGATACCGTAGTATAAAGGCCCGGTTGTGATGGTTTTCCATGGAGGTTAGGGTAAGGATTTCTAAAGGAAGGACAAGAACCTAGAGGAAGAAACATCTTTCCAAATGGTTCTAATCCCTTTTATTAATAATTACCATAATACCTAATTAGATCTTCATATGGGCATATAAAGCGGTGAGATTTATAGACTTTCCAAACTTAACCTAGACCTAACCCTTGCAAGATTTAGATATAGATTAATTTAGTTTTTAGATTTAATAATTAATCCGGCTCCCATCGGAATTGACTCGTTAGAGCGATTAGAAAATTCACAACATCCCTGTGGACCGACTCGTACTCACCGGCTAGCTGCAAAGTGACGCCGTTCTTGATTGCGGTTATTAGATAGTTTTTTAGATCAATCACCGGCCTATGTCAAAAGAAAAATCCGGACAAGCTCGAGGCAAGGTCAGTTCTGTGGAAGTTTGTTGGATATCCCAAGCATTCGCAAGGGAATATCTTCTACCACACTGAGGAGCAAAAGGTGTTTTGTTTCTTAGCATGCCACCATTTGGAAAGGGAATTTCTTATGAAGAAATTAGTGGTCATGAGGTAGAATTGGAAGGAGTTCCAGCTATACAAACTGCAGCTGCTGATTTGGTAGAATCGAAGGATTCAATAGTTCCCAACGAACCTCAGCCTCTCCGCCGATCTGGTAGGGTTCCTCACCTACCTGAGAGATACTTCGGTTTTCTCTATGACAGTGGGAGTGAGGATTGCATCATGAGATGATGACCCAACTAGTTTCGAGCAGGCCATCAGGAGTGGGGACTCTGTGAGAATGGCTGGATGCTAAGCGATCTAAGATGGAACCAATATACACCAACAAAGTATGGACTTTGGTTGCGATATCTGAAGGGTTAAATCCCCATCAGGAGCAAGTATATCTTGAGAAGATTACTTGGTGTACATAGAAAAGTTAAGACTTTCAAAGCTAAGGCTTGTTGTAAAAGGTTTTCGTCATCGACCAGGTGTGGATAATGATGAAAACTTTTCTAGTCCCTATGCTTAAGTCCATCCGGATCCTACTTTCCATTGCTACATACCATGACTATGATATCTGGCGGTTGGGTGTTATGACTGCTTTTCTAGATAGTTATTTAGAAGAGAGCGTCTATAAGTACACGGCCAGAGGGCTTCGTAGACAGTGGGAGCAGCGGAAACGTGTGCAAAGTGCTTTATGAGTTAAAGCAGGCATCGCAGAGTTGGAACATCAGTTTTGATGTGGTAGTCAAAGCGTTTGACTTCATCAAAATGGTAGATGAACCTTGTATATACAAAAAGGTAGTAGGGACTATGGTGGTGATCCTCGTATTGTATGTGGATGACATACTCTTGATAGGAAAGGAGTTTCCTATGCTACGCCCGGTCAATCTCCTCATATCACAAGGATTCCCCATACAGGATCAAGGTGATACGTCCTAAATCCTTGATTTTGGATCTATGAGATAGATCTAAATGGATATTAGGATTCTCACTAGATGTAGTGAGATAGTTTCAATCGATCTTGGGGAGAATCACTGGATAGCTTCCAGGGCGGTATGGTCGACTGAATGTCAGTCACATGCATTGTCTTTACCCTCAGTGGAGGGACGGTATGTTGGAAGAGTTCCAAGATAGATACCGTGACAAACTAGACGATAAAAGCTGGGTACATTTCTACCAAGGATGCTACCAAAGAGGCAGTTTGGATATATAAAAGTTCATGAGATGAACTTCGTTCCTATCATTGTGTGATAATGGAGTTGTGGCTTAGACCTAGGAACCCCTGTCCCATTAGTGATCCAGACGTATTCTGAGGTAGTATCACCTGATCAAGGAGATGGTTGATCTCCAGGGAGATCAAAGTTAGGAGAGTAGACACAGAGGACAACAGGGCGGATCCACTCACAAAGGCCTATACCTAGAATAGACTTTTATGGGATGGTTGTGTATGAGATACTACAACCACTGCTGATTGTTGGGTATTGGATACTACAATAGATGGACCTAGTACAAGTGGGAGATTGTTAGTTATATGTGTGCCCTAGAGGCCATTATTGTACATACGATGTATATTGTAGTGGATGGTTGGACATATATAAGGAGGACTTTCTTGCTCGACATGATAGTATGCTATCTGGTTGATCTTTATCTTAACATGTACACTGATTGTCTCTATGTTACATGTTGATAAAGCCTTTAGGATGAGTACTTGACTACCAGGACTACGATGCAGATCATACTAATGGGGACAGAGTAGTCGTTAAGTACATCCTTCAAATGTTCCTAGTCGTCGGTGTATCGAGACAGGGCATCGATATACTAGAGTAGACTAGCGTATAGCTTCTCGATCCATGTAGATGGGTGATGGATGATCCCATATCCATTAGTGTTTGACATCAAAGACAGTATACAGGTGCTCAGTAGAGACTGGGTACACTGAACGGTCTCGCCGAGAACTCCCAGATGGTATTATACCTAACGTCAGATGGCAGTTCTCTGGTAATACTGGTACAGGTTAGTCTGTAGACCTGAGATCGTCATAGAGTCTTGTGTGATTCCCACTGTGCTTTGATTTCTACCTTACCACGTTCAGGAGAACGTGCAAAACAGTGGCTTTTGGGTACAGTCCCGAATCAAATGGAGGCAATGAGCGATAGGAGGGGTTTCGTCTCTCCCAGTATTGGGGGTTGATGTTGCGCAGTGCTCAATTTGCTACAACAGGAAGTCTCTGGCCAGGGCTGCTTCAGAGATATACTGGTAAGTGTTATCAGTAGTTTCTCAACCCGTTATAAGCCTCATATCGACATGATTTATCGAGTTACTGGGGTCTGACGTTTACCACCCCTAGACGAGATATGCGACATATCAGATGAAGAGACCGGATTGTACGGTAGTGTTACTGATTGGATTCGCAGGAGTACGAGCAGTTTTGCTTGTTGATCTTCTTATCGCTCAATAGCTGGGTGGCCGTTACATTTAGAAGACCGATTGCAGCTTGTGGGTGTTTGATATGATCATCACCTACTGCCGGCGTATTGATGAGTCTTTAGAGTCCTACACAGGGGTTTTCTGGCTCAAGCGAAACGGAGTAGGAGTACATATGTGATATACGAGGGACCGAGATTGATACGAGTATGCGATACCGTATTTTATTCTCGCGATGTGTGACATGATTGGTTATATGTGATATAGCCGGGTTATCGGATCAAGTGTTGATTCGATAAGATGTTACATTATGATTTTAGTCGGTTATATGTTATATAGCCGGATTATTAAATCAAGTGTTGATTTAATAATTTAATGTATAATTATATATTTGATATATTACATTACATTATCTAATATTAGCTAACTTAAGATTTCTTTTTCTCACTTTGGATACATTGATGTATATGTGATATATGTTAAATTTATCATGCTAGGTTACAAATGCAACTAGGGTTTATGAGGGTTAAACCATGCTAGGGTTAAGATTAGGGTTTGTATTTATCATTAAATTATTCAAAATTGAGGATTTTATCATGGTTGATATTTGTTGAAAGCTTGCAGAAGATTGTAAGCATTTTTTACTTTGTCCACTCTTTTGTCTAGCTTAGGATATATATTTAACCAAACCCTTCAACCTATGGCCATGGTTAACTCTTTACAAGGGTTAAGCATGACATTCTTAGCCCGTGGTTGCAATTCTAAGCTCAACAATAATTCATTTTTCATCACAACTTGCTCTTCTTCTTCTTCTTGACAAAAGCTTTCTAGCTTTTTCAAAAGTGATGATTTTGAGTGAGAAAATGATTTCTAATGTGAGCAAAATTCTTACTTTATCATCCTCTACTACTTGGCATTTAGTATAGGGTGTTTTCTTCACTAATTCCATAATTAGTGAAGAGATAGCTTGGATTAGTGTCTCCTCGATGTAGATCATCTTCGGCCTCGAAGACTTAGAAGCAAGCATGTTCATTTCTTCAAGGAAGCCTTTCTAGAGTCCGAGACTTCATGATCGCAACGAAGGAACTACTACACGGAGCTAATGAAGCGAAGGACCGGTTTGCAAAGGTTGTATTCCTTGTTCTCTTTTTGTTACAAAGTGTTTGAATATTATTCCATCGATTTCTAGTAAATGATTCTATGTTTAGGGTTAGCTAGAACGGCAAAATTTTAATTTAGCATGGATGATGGCTCCTTAAACCTTGCTGCCGTGCTAGGTTACCCTGCAGTTGTATCAGAGCCATGCTAGAAATTTAGACGGATTTTGTTAGGATTACGAAACCGAAATACTCCGAAACTTGAAACGCGAAAATCTTGTTTCTGTCGAATTTAAAATGTTGTCAAAAATTTTTTTAAACAAGTACAGAGTGTTATATGGGATATATCATGAACACCGTAAAAAATTCAGGGAATCTGCTTGGATTTTGGCCGAGATCTATGTACTTGTGGCCGGCCACTTTTTTGAATTTTGCCCTGAAATTTTTGTGTGTTCCAATGACTTGGTTTTGATGTTTCTGTTGGATATAGTGCCCTCAAAGTCAATTATTGGATCGCAGGCACGTGATTTCAATAATTGTGGGAGGACCTATACCGGTAAGACAGTGTTACTTAAGATGATAGTATGCTATCTGGTTTATCTTTGTCATCGTGTACATGCTTTAGGTGATATTACAGATCACTATTACATATTGATAGAGCCCTTAGGATTCTTGCTTGACTACCAGCAGTATGATGGCAATCATATACGTGAGAGTTGGGTAGTCTAAAAGTACATCCTTAAAATGTCCCTAATCGTGGGAGTTTCGAGACTGGGCATCGATACTTCATCAGTAGACTAGTGTATACAGTCGAGACCCCAACGAGGGGCGGTGGCCGGTCTCACAAGCCATTGGTGTCAGTTGGTTCACCTAAGATATATACAGGTGCTCATTGGGTTATGAGTACACCAGATAGGACTCGCCGGGAACATGCTAGTTGGTTTTATACCTAGCGTCAGATAGCAGTTCCCTGGTGACATGTGTACAGGTTAGTCTATCGACCTGAGATCATCACTTGTCTCGTGTGAGTTCCCACTGTGCTTTGATTACTACCCTACCATGGCTCAAAATAGTCGTGCAAACAGGTTTTAGTTGGGTACAGTCCCGAGCCATATGGAGGCAGTGAGCGGATCGGCAGAGGATTCGTCTCTCCCGGTATTGGGGGTGAGATCGCGCTGTGTTTAGGAGAGCCATTACATGAAGTCCTTCGCCATGGCAAGTGAGATTTACTTTTAGGTATTCCGGTAGTATTTCAGCGTGTTCTGGGCTAGATTCCGACACGACTTGTACCGATTTTAGGGGTCTGACGTTTACCAGCCCCCTAGGCCCGACATGCGATACTCATAGACGAACGGACCGGACTATACGGATATTGTCACTGACAGACTCAGTAGGGTTCCAGGATGAGTTCGCTCATCGGCTTCTCTTTTGGTCAATACATGGGTAGCCCATTACGTACAGCTAGTACCACTGACGGGCTAGTGGTTAAATCCACAACCAGCGTATTGACGAATCTTTGGAGTCCCCTACATAAAGTTTTCTTAAGTTTCGGGCAAAACGTTGTAGAGGCCTTATGATATTATGGCAGGGTTCGATCAAATACGTGCAGTCATGCACGGATCATGATCGGACGGATCATACTAATGGGCTTTGGTTTAAGCCGGATCCTAGTATTAGATTTGTTATATTACTTTCGTCTCATTGCATTCGCATTCACTCAGAATGCGGATGCAGGTATGTTTATACAGGTGAAGGGTATCCTTGTGATCTGTCGTGAGATTACTTTAGATGCTGCCGTATCTTTTTATTGGACTAAACATTTGGATTAATGTTTAGATGGTGGAAGTTGTGAGTGGAAGTCATCATGAAAAGGCACAATCAATTAGGTGACTCATGGTCTCTTTTTTGGTGCAAATGTCACATAATTGATTGATTATTGTGTTGAAATGAGAGGTGGAGAGAGAATGGACAGCCATAACTCTTGGGGTTGCTCTTGAGATTATTAACAAGTGCTCTCACTTTTATCTCAACACAATAGAATAGAAAATGCCTCTTCTTCTTCTTCTTCCTCTAGTTCACAACTTCCACCATGGCTTCATCATCAACCTCCATCCATACACTCTCATGTGTTGAGAATCAATGGATGCTTGAGACAAAGTTATCACGCACATTCTCTACATCACCTTGGACATGTCGGCTGGAAAACTTCATGTCCGAGTTGCTTCGGTTTGAAGCGGGAGCCCGTAAAAAGACTTCTTGACGTGGTGCCCTTCCGACGAGGAGACGGGAGATCGGATATGCCGCGAGGAGCTAGGGATGGTGGCTAAAGACCGAAGGACATGGATCGATCGGTATAGCCTTTCTATCATCTTTCTAGTTAGCTAGTTTAGTGTTAATGGTTTGATCCGGGTAAAGGTTATGGTAGCGCCAAGTTTTGAAAAGTTTTCTTGTTCCGCATTTGGCCTCGGATTGACGGCCAGGGCGCTGCCGTAACCCAACATGGTATCAGAGCCGCGCCATTAACCCTTTACTAGTTTGTTCTAACTTGTTTAAAATATCGATCGAACGAAATTTCCAAAAACGCGAATCCATTTTTGCAGTTTCTGTCGAAATTTTTTTATGGTCGAAAAATTATTTTCAGTATGTCAGAAAATCGTGCAGGCTTTTTTAAGACTACACAAGAAATTTGGGCCAGTGAACCCACAAAACCACCGTCGAACCGCCGCATAACTCATGGGTTTGCCGCGGTTCCGCCGCCGTTTTGAGGCAACAGTGAACCATTTTCCTTATATATGTCTTTCAGGTGGAATTGTGGTTTCTGGAATATTTAGTTTTGGCCCAGATTATTTTGAGTGCTGGATTTGTACTTGGGGCCCACTTCGGAAAATTTTGTCGATCGAAATTTTAAATAAGTTAGTTCACAGTACTAACATTACTATCTGTGACCGTGAATGTCATTTGATCGGTAAATCTTGTCTAATCGCTATAGCCCTTTTAGACTGATTTGCGAACGTGACAATCACGTTGATGTTCTATGTTGCGCTGTGATGTTGCGGATTTGTCATGGTGGATAGCCTGGAAGCAATGGTAGTACAGTTTGGTTATATTTGTACATTTGATATTGCGGGGCGAGCGTCCGACATGTGGACTGCCATCACTGCCTGTTTGTATATTATTCTTTTGGGGCACGACCGGATTGAGGTCGATGTCACCGTTGTGCATATTTTCTTTTTTGTACTAGGATTAGCCCGCGGTGGGGTGCACGAATAGCCGGTTCTAGAGGGCAACGGGCCCACATCTAATGGCTTTGAGATGAAGGGGGCTTCACTCTAGAATTGGAGGGCTATTCGCCGCACTCGTAGGGGGTATAGGTTGACCCAAGGAGGGGTGCACAAGTTACCGGATTCTGTGAAGTGCTTCGTGGCCGATTCACTTTGCTGAAGGGGGCTGCCTCGCTTCTGGTTTTGGCTGGTAACTTTCCACGCCCGTAGGGGTCTAGGTTTTCATTGCACAGGCTATCCACATGACCAGGGGAACGTCGGGTTTCAGTTGCGGCTCAAAGGAAACCCGGGGATCCCAGATTATCTGTATTGTTATATGATGCTTATTACTTTCTGTGATGTTGCATTTATCATGCCTGGAGTGATTATTATATATTGTTATATATATACTAGTAGATATTGTATATGTTTTATACCTGCGCTAGTCCAGTCCCCGCTCTGTCGTTAGTTAAGTAACCTAACGGGTGATGATGGGACCCAGTGGCGAATGTGGATGGCATATACGTACATTTTATTTTCATTTTTTTGGTGTGATTAATTGATGGGACTGCATTTATTCGGATCAATGCAAGGAAAACAAACCTATTTGATGTTGTTGGAACAAATTTTAAAAAGCTATTATTATAAGGACTTTCTCTTTTGTTTTGCACAGAGGTATTCGGTTATGAATATCCAGCACCTTATTCGACGAGGCAAGGGCTGAGATCCCTTCATCGGGAGTGACCCCTTGGACAGAAGTTTGCGTCAGGATAATAACTTCACTATAGTCGATTACATTTTGTTTTGCATCACGGTATTCAGTTGGAATATCCTGCACCTCATTCTACGAGGAAAGAGTCGAGATCCCTTCACCGGGAGTGACCTCTTTAGCAATGGTTTTCGCCACTATACATTTGTAAAAGGCTATCTGGTTCCTTCAACAATATCAAGTTCATTACGTTAAAGGTTTTTCGCCAAAAACCAGCCGTAGCCCTCCGTCATTTCAGATTAGTATTACTTAGTATTCATGCTACGTATGTCGTGCATTGCCGAGGCGTAGTGTTCGGTAGCTCTGTAATGTTTTTCTGTCGCATGGATATGTGGATTGGTTAGGACAGTCGTACGATTATGTTAGCATTATCAAGGACTCGTACGGGTGGGTTTAACGCAATCAAGATAATGATGGGTTGAACTTGACTAGGACTCTTTGATATGTTGGCATTGTCAAGGTCACTTGGATCCTAGGGGTAAAAACACACATCGGGAGTTTCTAAAGAAACTGAAACTTGCCAGGCATGCGCATACCTTCTGGAGTGTGGTGACTTGAGTGGATTCCATCAAGTTATCATGCGATGATAGTTGGATCCCAATTCCCAGTGATGAGTTGGTTTACTCCTCGGGTGATCCCGACTAATTCTTTTTTCAGGTTTGGAGGAGAATTTGAGGATACAGTGGGAGACATCCTGATTAGATAAAGTGATAACCATTCTAATCTAGGTTAGAGTGCACGCAGAGTGTTTCTTTTCTCTCTCTTTAGAAGCGACCATGACCCGACCCTTGACTATGACTCAGTGACCAAGTTAACCGAACTTTCTTAAAACACTGACTTTTTGGATTGTCTAAGTTGCATACATCATTGCCACTCCTTCTTTTACCCTTTTCATTTCTCCAGAACACCCCGTATTACTACGAATATCCACTTCTATTATATAAATCCATCGTATGGTTATATACTAACTCGAAGGAACTTGTTCCAGATTCGAGGATGGATTCTGGTTCTGGAGAGATTGAATATGATTATTCAGTTGTCTTTTCCTTTTTCCTTCTCTCAGGTTTTTAGGGCTCCTAAGATTGGGAAGGGGTACACCTATTACGCCTATTGGATAGTCTTCTTCCAAACCATAGGCAGGTGCCGAAAGGTAGGGAATGAAGAAAACCAATCGGCCTAAGTGTGGTGTGCAGAAGGTAATAAGTAAAGACAAATAAAGGGATCAGAAAGAGGGCAAAGTAAATTGCAACTGCTATCATTCACGACCAAACCGAGTATCTCATCGCCACTCCTATTTCACCTTTGTATTTCTCCAGAACACCCCGTATCACTACGAAAATCCACAGTTATTGGATACTCCATCGTATGGTTATATACGAACTCGAAGGAACTTGTTCCAGTTCGGGGATGGATTCTGGTTCAGGAGAAATAAGAATAAGGTTTATTCAGTTGTCTTTTATCTTTACCTTCTCTCACGTTGCGAGTGATCCTAGGATTAGGGGAGTACACCTATTATGCTTATTGGATAGTTTTCTTCCAAACCACAGGCTGGTGTCGAACGGTAGGGAAGGAAGAAAACCATTTAGCTTAAGGGTGGTGTACAGAAGGTAACAACTAAAGACAAATAAAGGGATTTGGAGAGATGGCAAAGAAATATACGGTTACAGTTTTGAATCTGATAATGGAAGAGGCATTACTAGGAATACCCGGAAACCACTTCGAAACATTTTCATGTTTCAGTTTCACTGTACATTGTTAATAGAAAACTGATTTCCCATTTAGTCCTTACTCCAGGGTATGTATTTCCCAGGTATGATTCTCACATCTGTATAGTTTACAGATGATGAGTGGGAGTAAGTTATTAGGAATTATATGATCATCCTCATTATATCGGGATTCGTTATAATTGGTAATATTTGATGAAATCGCCTGGGTTTTTGCCGGACATCAAATATTTGGTTTTGAATATCCATTGTTATGCACCAATTTCAAATTGATATATCTGTACGTTTATTTTAATAAAGTGAGATATAACTTTTTGAAATTATGTCTATGACATTTACCTATATTAGTTGATGGTTAGGTAAGGAGTATTAAACAGCGGTATAATTCTTCATAACCATAGTACAGTTTTCAACCTACGATGCACAGGGTTTGAGTTATTCAACTCAAGGGACTTACACAGAGCATTGTATATTGTCCAGTGTCCATTAGAACAGAGGGGTTGGTCCTCGTACTATATTCTTTTTACTTATGACTTCTTTAGTTTTTAGACAAGTGTTTCGTAGAAATACAAGGTCTAGGTTTTGAGAAGTTATAGGTATAAGAATAAAGTAGAGAACCATGTGTTGCAAGTATCGGGATTCTTCAAGGTAATCGAAGATGTAGATACTTGTGTTTGGTATTCAGTTGATAGTAATGAGAAACTTGTTTCTCCTTCAGGTTACTCATGTTTGGATGCACTCCTAATTTGAGTAATGCTGATCGGCCTCTCTCCATTTAGTTGACATGTACTGGAGACAGCTGCATGATTTGAATCTGGTTCCAATTAAATCAGTGTCTCTGTTTCTATATTGTATATAGAATAGTTCGTATCTTAACGATGTTAAGATACAGGGAGTTGTCCAGCTTATGCTTAAAACCAGACTCTGGATAACTCAAGGCACGTTTTTGTAATGGCAGTTTGTGGGTTAATCCAGACTATGACGAGGGTTAGCTTTCTACCATTTGGAAGATCAATAGCGATATTGTTCTTGACTCGCCACAGTTTTATTAAAATGGATTTTTTTAGAAAACAGTAGTGGGGGTATGGTAGAACTGGGAGTGATTCCAGAACCGCAAACGATTACTGAAAATTTAATAGGTCATAAAGATTCAATCTGGATTGACATTCCATTAGCCACTCCGCAGATATGGTGGGTAACCTCAGGCACCCGATAGGTATTCCGGTAGCCTTAAGGACGGTGACAGAGAGGTTCTTGTTTACCCAGACCTGACATTACTGTTGTTCCAGGCTATTGTAAGTCCACGTTGCCCACCCCGGTGCTTGCGGGGAGGCGGAAACGGTATAAAAAACAGATTTTTAACACACTAGGCAACATGGACTAGCAAAAGGAGGATCTTTGCTAAACAAAAACTAACTACAAAGCTAAAAGGTTTAGCTACTCGGAAAAGAGGTTATACCTAGGGCTTCTAGTCCTTCTCTCCGTGCTCCTTGGAGTGAATGAAAGTGATCTCCTTGTCGCCTTCTCTTGTCGAAGAAGGATCCACCCGAGAGCCTCAACCTTTGGCTTCAACTTCAAACTAGAAGTAACTAAGATGCTTGGAGTGCTAATCTTAGAACCTTAGAAAGAGTATAGAGTATTTTAGAAGGATTTATCTCAGGCTCAAGAGATTCTCAACTCATGAGAGGGGAGAGCTAGAGAGAGAGGAAGAGGAGGAGAGAGAACCAAAATGATAGAATGAGAAGAAAATGAACCATTCTTCTCACATATATGTGAATTATGGAAACTAGATAATTAGCTAAGATAATTGTCATGGTTAATCAAGAATTGACCATTATCATTTCATATTAAATGCCTTTTGCAAAGATCAAAGAGCATCTTTCATATGGAATGATGATGGTCAACATGTCAACCTAGGTCAACAAGTCAAGTATTGTCAAATGGTCAACAACCCTAACCATGCACAATTATAATTAACTAATATCAATTAATCATAATTCACACATAAGCATTAGGGTTAAGAAAATGACAATGGTCATCAACCCTAATCAAAGTCCTCTGCCTCTGTCTCAGTCAACTGTGCATACACACCCGTATCCGTGTTCCGAGGAACACGAATACAATGAGATAAAACCAATCCCAAATCAAATACTAGGATCCGGCTTAAACCAAAGCCCGCTAGTATAAGCTGTCTGGACAGCAAACGTGCACTAGTGCGCGGATGTGAACGAACCCTGTCGCAAAACCATGCGACCTCTACTCATTTTGCCTAAAGGCGAATAACCCTCTATGTGGGACTCTAAAGACTCGACACTATGCTGGCAGTGGGTTTAACCACAGACCGCAAGCGGCACTTGCTGTACGTAACGGTCCCCAGGTAGATGCCGATAAGAAGACTGACGAGGTAAACCCATCCGAACTCCTACTGAGCCTGAATGTGACAGTCTCCGTACAGTCCGGTCTGTTCATCTGATACATCGCATGGCGGGCCTAAGGGGGCTGTAAACGTCAGTCCCCTAATAGCGGTACAAGTCATGTCGGAGTGTGGCCCAGAACACCCTGAGATAACACTGGAAACCTACCAGTATATCTCGCTTGCCCTGGCCAGGGACTACTTGTGTAATGGCTCTCCTGGACACAGCGCGATATCAACCCCCAATACCGGGAGAGACGAATCCTGTCTAACCGTCACTGCCTCCAAATGCTTCGGGACTGCACCCAAAAACTACCTGTTTGCATGACTCCTTTGAGCCGTGGTAGGGTAGTAATCAAAGTACAGTGGGAACACACTCGAGGCGAAGTGACAGTGTCAAGTCAGCGGACTAAGCTGTACTCATGTCACCTGGGAACTGATAACTGACGATAGGTATGATACCAACCAACAGTTCCCGACGAGTCCTGTCCAGTGTACTTATAACCCAATGAGCACCCGCATACTATCTCAAGTACGACGTACTGACGGCTGTGGGACAGGCCGTCTCCCGTGCTGGGATGAGAAGCGCATACTATTAGTTATATGTATGCCCTAGAGGCCATTACTATACATAGGATGTATATTGTAGTGGATGCTTGGACATATATAGGGAGGGCTTTCTTGCTCGACATGATAGTATGCTATCTGGTTGCTCTTTATCTTAACATGTACACTGATTGTCTCTCTGTTACATGTTGGTAAAGCCCTTAGGATGTGTACTTGACTACCTGGACTATGATGCGGATCAAACTAGTGGGGACATGGTAGTCCATAAGTACATCCTTCAAGGTCCCTAGTCGTGGGTGTATCGAGACGGGGCATCGATATACCAGAGTAGACTAGCGTATACCTTCTCGACCCATACAGATGGGCGATGGATGATCCCATATCTATTGGTGTTTGACATCAGAGATGATATACGGGTGCTCAGTAGAGACTGGGTACACTGGACGGACTCGCCGAGAACTCCCAGATGGTATTATACCTTACGTCAGATGGCAGTTCTCTGGTGACACTGGTACAGATTAGTCTGTAGACCCGAGATCGTCATAGAGTCTTGTGTGATTCCCACTGTGCTTTGATTTCCACCTTACCACGTCTAAGAGGGCGTGCAAAACGGTGGTTTTTGGGTACAGTCCCGAATCACATAGAGACAATGAGCGATAGGAGGGGATTCGTCTCTCCCGGTATAGGGAGTTGATGTTGCGCTGTGTTCGATTGGCTATAACCGGAAATCCCTGGCCAGGGTTGCTGAGATTTACTGGTAAGTGTTACCAGTAGTTTCTCGAACTGTTATAGACCTCATATCGACACGACTTATCGAGCTATTGGGGTCTGACGTTTACCACCCCTAGGCAAGATATGCGACATATCAGACGACGAGACCGGACTGTACGGTAAGTGTTACTGGTTGGATTCACAGGAGTGTGAGCCGGCTTACTCGTTGATCTTCTGATCGCTCAATACCCGGGTGGCCGTTACGTTTAGAAGACCGCTTGCGGCTTGTGGGTATTTGATATGATCATCACCTGCTCCCGGCGTATTGACGAGTCTTTAGAGTCCTACACAGAGGTTTCCTGGCTCAAGCGAAACGAAATAGGAGCGCATATGAGATATGTGCGGGACCGAGAATAATACCAGTATGTGATACTGTATTCTATTCTCGTGATTTGTATCATTGGATGGTTATATATGATATAGCCGGGTTACCGAATCAAGTGTTGATTCGATACATTGATACACTTGATATTAGTCGGTTATATGCGATATGACCGGATAATTAAATCAAGTGTTGATTTAATGATTTAATGTATAATTATATATTTGATATATTATTTTACATTAACTAGTATTTGTTCACTTAAGATGGATTTTCTCACTTGATGTGCACATTGTATATATGATATAGTTTTTTGCACTAGTTTGTATCATGTTTGATGATACATGCAAACTTGGGTGTATGTTTGCTTTAAACTATGATTAGGTTAATGGTTAGGGTTTGATTTATTTATTTTATTTATTTTCTTTATTCATTTTGGCAAGAAATAAAATGGTGGCTTCTTTTGTTTCTTACTTGAAGCTTCATGAAGTTTTGTGAAGCTTTGACCATTTTGTTTCTTTCCTAAACCTAACCATTACCTAAACCCTAGTTCATTCTTTACATGAGTTAAACTTACCCATGGTTGCATTATGATAAGATCACTTGATTTATTATTATTAATCAATTGATTTTTATTCATATCATATTCTTTCTTCTTCTTCTTCTTCAAGAAGAAGAAACCTTGCTACCTTCAATGGTGCCATGAGAAAAAGAGTGAGAAATCCAAATCCAAAGTGAACCCACTTTCTATTTCTTCATCCTCTACCACTTGCCATGTAGTAGAGTGTGTTATCTTCATAAGTTCTATGACCAAGTGAAGATGGAGCTTGATCTTGAGTTGCCTCGACGTAGATCATCTTCGGCATCGAAGTCGATGACCTAGCCCGCCCATTTCTCCGATGAAACCGACGCTAGAGTCCGGGATCCGATGATCGCAGCGAAGGGACAACGTCACGGAGCTAAGGATGTGGAGGACCGGATCTACAAAGGTTGTAGCCCCTTTCACTTAGCACTAAAGCAGTTTAGTAGCTTGTAGTTTCGCCTAATTTCTAGTTAACGATCTATATTAGGGTTTCTCGGCACCTAAATTTTAGAATTTAGCATGGTTGATGCCTTGTGGAATCTCATTAGTGTGCCTCCGGAGTATCGATGCCCTGTCTCGATAATCCTACGACCAGGGACGTATAAATAAGGATGTGCTTGTAGATTACCCAGCCCCCACGAGTGTGACTGCCATCACAACGCTGGTAATCAAGCAAAGATCCTAAGGGCTCCACTAATGCGTATAGATGATATAATAAAAGAAAAACATGTACACATTAAAGCAGAGACAAACCAAGTAGCATACTACCATTTCGAGCAAGATTGTCTATACAACTGTGAATATCCCAAGCTTCCATCAAGTAATATACATACTAGTATGATACAGTAATGGCCTCTAGGGCATATACACTAACAATCTCCAACTTGCACTAAGGCCATGTACTGGCGTATCGAAGACCTATCATCTCGATCAGCCGCTCGAACTGAGTCTGGGGTAAGGCCTTCGTGAATGGATCTGCAGTGTTATCTTCTGAAGCAACCCTCCGAACCTCGATCTCCTGGCGATCCACGATCTCCCTGATCAGGTGATACCGCCTCAAGATGTGTCTGGATTTCTGATGGGACCTGGGTTCCTTCGCTAAAGCTATAGCCCCGTTGTTGTCGCAATACAGAGGTATTGGATCAACAATGGACGGAACCACCTGAAGTTCATTCAAGAACTTCCTCATCCAGACGGCTTCTTTTGCGGCATCAGATGCAGCGATATATTCCGCTTCCATAGTCGAGTCAGCAACGGTTTCCTGTTTGGAACTCTTCCAACACACCGCCCCTCCATTGAGGGTAAAAACAAAGCCCGACATGGACTTGGAATCATCCTTGTCACTCTGGAAGATGGAGTCAGCAAAGGCCTCGATCTGGAGGTCTTTTCCGCCATACACCAAGAACATCTCCTTAGTCCTTCTCAGGTACTTGAGAATGTTCTTTACCGCTATCCAGTGTTTCTCTCCAGGGTTTGACTGATACCGGCTTACCACACTCAGTGTGTAAGCAACATCTGGTCTGGTACAAAACAACGCATACATTATAGAGCCTACCGCAAAAGCGTAGGGTATAATAGACATGCGATCCCTTTCCAAATCAGTCTTGGGAGACATCTCTTTAGAGAGGGTGATCCCGTGACAAGCCGGTAGATTACCGCGCGTGGAATCTTCCATACTGAATCTTTTCCGTATGGTGTCGATGTACCTGGACTGCGAAAGTCCTAATGTCCTCTTGGATCTATCACGATAGATCCGGATCCCCAGAATGTAGGAGGCATCACCCAGGTCTTTCATGGAGAACCTGTGTGACAAGAACCCCTTGACAGATTGTAGCATAGGAATGTCATTTTCTATCAACAGAATGTCATCCACGTACAAAACGAGAAATACGACAGTTCTTGCTACAAATCTACTATAGATGCATGGTTCATCTGGATTTTTGATAAAGCCAAATTCTTTGACCGTCTCATCAAAACAGATGTTCCAACTCCGCGATGCCTGCTTTAGTCCATAGATGGACTTAAGCAACTTGCACATTTTTCCACTGCTCCCACTCTGAATGAAACCCTCTGGCTGGTCCATATAGACACACTCCTCTAAATTTCCATTTAGAAAAGCGGTCTTTACGTCCATCTGCCAAATCTCATAATCGTGGAAGGCAGCAATGGCAAGAAGGATCCGAATGGATTTCAACATAGCCACTGGAGAAAAGGTTTCGTCATAGTCCAAACCAGGTCTTTGACGAAAACCCTTTGCAACAAGTCTAGCATTATAGGTCTCAACCTGTCCATCTACACCAATCTTCCTTTTGAAGATCCACTTGCATCCTACGGGTTTTACCCCATCTGGAGTAATGTCCAACGTCCATACTTTGTTGGTGTACATGGACTCCATTTCGGTCCGCATTGCATCCAGCCATTTTACCGAGTCAACGTTCTGAATGGCTTGCTGGAAGCTAGTTGGCTCATTACAATCAATGATGCAATCCTCTCTATCCCCGTCTATGAGAAAACCGCAGTATCTCTCGGGCGGATGAGACTGCCTACTACTCCTGCGGAGCGGCGTAGGAATGTCCTGATCTTTCGAACTATCTGGTTCTACTAAGCTTTCAGTAATAGCTTGTGGTTCTGGAATTTCTTCTAGTTCTACTGCGCTCCCATTAATTTCCTTTTCCAAGAACCGGTGTTCTAGAAAGTGGGCATTACGAGAAACAAAGACCTTTTGTTCCTCTGCGTGGTAGAAAAGATACCCCCTGGTGTTCTTTGGGTATCCCACAAACTTGCACAGTACTGAACGTGCCTCGAGTTTATCCGCATGCTGCTTTTTGACAAAAGCTGGACATCCCCAGATCTTCAGATATTGAAGATAGGGTTTCTTCCTACTCCATAACTCATATGGTGTGGTAGGCACAGTCTTAGTTGGATCTTGGTTCAAAAGGTATGCGGCTGATTCTAGTGCATATCCCCAGAATGATTGCGGTAACTCAGCATTACTCATCATGGACCGTACCATATCCAATAGGGTTCGGTTCCGTCTCTCCGATACACCGTTATGTTGCGGAGTGTATAGAGGAGTAAGCTGAGAGAGAATTCCATTCTCTTTTAGGTAATCCAGGAACTCGGCACTTATGTATTCACCACCTCGATCAGATCTCAGTGCCTTGATACTTTTTCCTGTTTGTTTTTCTACTTCATTCTTGTATTCCTGGAACTTTTCAAAGGCTTCAGATTTATGCTTCATTAAGAAGACATGTCCGAACCTTGAAAAATCATCCGTAAATGTAATGAAGTAAGAATAACCGCTTCGTGCATGTGTAGACATTGGACCGCACACGTCGCTGTGTACGTGTCCCAAGAGCTCGCTCGCTCTTACTCCGTGTCCAGTGAACGGAGTTTTTGTCATCTTTCCTTTGAGACAGGATTGACAAGTTGCATATGATTGATATTCGAACGGATCCAAATATCCTTCAGTATGTAACTTCGTCAATCTTCTCTCATTGATGTGACCCAGTCTACAATGCCATAAGAAAGCCTGATTGATGTCTGGAGACTTTCTTTTGTGTGTATTCTGGACATTGAAAATCTGTGGTTGGTTTAATACGTATATACCATTGCTTAATGTACCTGACCCAATCAGAGCTTGATTAAGGTGAATGTTCACAACATTACTTACAAACGCAAATTCATAACCTTCTTTAGATATTAAAGATACAGAAATGATATTACAAGTTGCATTGGGTACAAAAAAGCAATTACGTAAAACCAAAACATGTCCATCTGACATCCCCAGGTGATAGTCCCCCACGGCCTCAGCATCCATGCTAGCTCCGTTTACAATTTTGAGGGTCATGTCACTTGCCTTCAAAAACCTACGCTTTCTCAACCCCTGCAAAGAATTACAGATATGAGATCCTGATTCGGTATCCAATACCCAGGAAGTAGAGTTTATTGATAGACAATTTTCAATAACATTCACACCTGAAGCTGAAGCCGCAACTTGCTTCAGATCCTGTGTTCTGGCCTTCCAAGCCCTGCAATCTTTCTTCCAGTATCCACTCTTGTGACAGTAAAAGCACTCTTCTTTCCCCACAAGCTTTCCCGCTACCTTTGTTGCTTTTGCCTTTCCCTTCGTATCCACTTTACTAACACTGCCCCTTGGTTTGGCGGGGGCTTTCTTCTTCTTTCCCTTGGCTTTCGCCCTAGACTTAAAAGAGAAAGATCCTCCTACAAACAAAGTGGATGTTTCCCTACCTTTCTGTAGGGTGCCCTCTACACTCCTCAGCATGTTGAGGAGCTCTGAAAGTTCAACTTCCTTTTCCTGTAAGTTGAAGTTCAGGATGAACTGGGCGTAAGTGGAAGGAAGGGACTGCAGAATCAAGTCCGTATAGAGCTCATTCTCCAACGTGGTCCCAAGTTCCGCGAGCTCCTCTATGTAGCCAATCATCTTAAGCACGTGTTCCGCTACCGATGATCCGACGACCAATCTTGCTGAAAACAACTTCTTCGACACTTCGTATCTGGCGATACGAGATTGCTCTCCATACAGTTCTTTTGTATGGAGAAATATGGATTCGAGGTCCATATTCTCGTGCCTCCTCTGATGTTCATTGTCCATAGAGGCAAGCACGAGGCACTTGGCCTTCGCGCAGTCGATTTCCCAGGTCTTATAGATTTCCCTATCTACGACACTGGTTTTGGGACCTGGGACAGGGGGAGCTTTGGTGGTAAGAAGATACCCCAACCTGTCATAAGTGATTGCCATTTTGACATTCCTGAGCCAATCTTTGTAGTTTGGCCCTGTCAGTATGTTTTTATCTAGTAATAACTTAAGTATGGTCATCTTGATTGGTCGCTGCAATTAGGAGAGAGAAAAGAAACACTTTAGCATGATGGTCTTGCAAGTTTAGAGTGGTTTTTAGTTTGTCTAAACAGGATGGCTCCCACTGTCTCTCGAATCCCTCCTCAAACCATAAAGGAAGAATTAGTCGGGATCAATCTCACCGTACAATACTTGCTTAACCGTTCATCCAGGCTAGTGTTGGTACTTCGAGGGAGGTTTTCCAACGCTTTCGCAAAGTTCCGTAATTAAGTAACCTCTTTTCCCTGTGGGCGTAGCCCCGCTAACACCTTTCTAGACACCTACAAGGTTTATAGCATTGATCGTTAAGTGAGAAACTTCCTGAGGAGTAGCATATACTCACAGTAGGATCGGGATCCAAATATCATCGTGTGATAAAACTGAAGGAATCCTACCAGAATCATCACACTCCAAATGGTATGCAGCGCTAGCAAGTTTCAGTACTTATGAAACTCCCGATGTGGATTTTTGCCCCATGCTCTTATGACCTTGGCTTGAGGTCAAAATGTCATAAGTCACATGTCAAGTTCTACCCATCATTATCTAGGTTAATTTGAACCCACCCGTACCTACCCATGACGTAGGCCAAAATGGCAGTACGACTGTCTCAAATCAACGCATTCTATCTATACAACAGATAAATATCCGGCAGCTACCAATCACTATGCCTTGGCGTGAGGTCAAAATACATAGGTTGAATACTACCGAATATTTAACTGAAATGATGGAGGACTACGAATTGTTTTGGCGAAACCGTGAACGTAGTGAACTTGATATAATCGATGGAACGGGATAGCTTTTAAAAGGAGTGGTTCAAGCTCCACATTTAAAAGTTGGTTTTTGAAAAGAACCGAGTGGTTTTGAAAGTGTTCCAACGACTTTTACTTGGTTTATTTTCTTGCATTAATTCCAATGCGTCCCATCTTAATCCTACCATTGCAAAAAACAACCAAAATATGACGTGCGCTTATGCCATTCGCATTCGCCACGGGGCCCCATCATCACCTGTTAGGTTACTTAACTAACGACAGAGCGGGGGCTAGGCTAGCGCGGATGCAAAACATAAGCAACGCTTAAATAGATATCGTATATATATATATATATATATAGCAATGATAGCCAATCCAGATCACAGATGAATACATTGGATATACTAGGAATCCGCATTCCGTTCGAGCCTGTAACGAAAAGCGGATTACACGGTCGCGATGAATAGCCAATACCCCACCCTAAACCCCTACGGGTGCGGCAAACTACCCGCCAAGTACCCGAAGCGAAGCAACCTCCCTCAACTCGTGAGTAGGCAATTTGGCACTTCGAGATACCCGGTAGTTTATGCACCCCACCTTGGGTCTATCCTAGGAGCAAAAACAGTAAAAAGAAATTATACAATGGCGGCTACAACCTCGACCCGGTTATGCTGCCAAACAAATAATATTACATCAATTTACATATTACAAGAATTGAAAGAATAAGAAAACTCTCATCTCACAACCCCCCCGGCTATTCATTCGCGATAATCCAACGAATTCATATACACAAACCAACAAGCATTACAGATCACAGATATGTATAACCCTCACTAATCGACGTATAGCGATTAGCAGACGTTCAATACATATAATACATCACAGATATAACCCATTAGTCAAAGTATAGGGAAGTTCGATCAAAAATACGGATTTATAACCACCCCAAATACAAATTTCTTTTCTGGAAAATCTGGGCAGAAATAAAATAATTTAAAAATCCCAAAACCTTAACAGAAGAACACTTCACCAAACTCGGTCCACGACCGAGTCAAATCGGCCGTGGATCCGCGGCAAGAAGCATGTTCTTGCCGCGGAACCACGGCGCTTTGAACGGTTCACTGGATCGTTTTTGGTGTGCTTCTTAACAAAACCCTGAGCCGATTTTTGAAGTATGATTTATTATTTTTAGAGCAGAAAAAAAAAACAACAGAAACTTAGGGTTTTGAAAACTAGTTTTGCGATTTTTACCGATCGAACTTCTAAACACTTTACTAACTAGCTAGTTTATATTTAGTTAGGCTCTGATACCACTGTAAGTCCACTTTGCCTATCCCGGTGCTTGCGGGGAGGCGGAAACGGTATAAAAAACGGATTTTTAACACACTAGGCAACATGGACTAGCAAAAGGAGGATCTTTGCTAAACAAAAACTAACTACAAAGTTAAAAGGTTTAGCTACTCGGAAAAGAGGTTATACCTAGGGCTTCTAGTCCTTCTCTCCTTGCTCCTTGGAGTGAATGAAAGTGATCTCCTTGTCGCCTTCTCTTGTCGAAGAAGGATCCACCCGAGAGCCTCAACCTTTGGCTTCAACTTCAAACTAGAAGTAACTAAGATGCTTGGAGTGCTAATCCTAGAACCTTAGAAAGAGTAAAGAGTATTTTAGAAGGATTTATCTCAAGCTCAAGAGATCCTCAACTCATGAGAGGGGAAAGCTAGAGAGAGAGGAAGAGGAGGAGAGAGAACCAAAATGATAGAATGAGAAGAAAATGAACCATTCTTCTCACATATATGTGAATTATGGAAATTAGATAATTAGCTAAGATAATTGTCATGGTTAATCAAGAATTGACCATTATCATTTCACATTAAATGCCTTTTGCAAAGATCAAAGAGCATCTTTCATATGGAATGATGATGGTCAACATGTCAACCTAGGTCAACAAGTCAAGTATAGTCAAATGGTCAGCAACCCTAACCATGCATAATTATAATTAACTAATATCAATTAATCATAATTCACACATAAGTATTAGGGTTAAGAAAATGACAATGGTCATCAACCCTAATCAAAGTCCTCTGCCTCTGTCTCAGTTAACTGTGCATACACACCCGTATCTGTGTTCCGAGGAACACGAATACAATGAGATAAAACCAATCCCAAATCATATACTAGGATCCGGCTTAAACCAAAGCCCGCTAGTATAAGCTGTCCGGACAGCAAACGTTTACAAGTGCGCGGATGTGAACGAACCCTGTCGCAAAACCATGCGACCTCTACTCATTTTGCCTAAAGGCGAATAACCCTCTGTTTGGGACTCTAAAGACTCGACACTACACTGGCAGTGGGTTTAACCACAGACCGCAAGCGGCACTAGCTGTACGTAACGGTCCCCAGGCAGATGCCGATAAGAAGACTGACGAGGTAAACCCATCTGAACTCCTACTGAGCCTGAATGTGACAGTCTCCGTACAGTCCGATCTGTTCGTCTGATACATCGCATGACGGGCCTAGGGGCGGTAAACGTCAGTCCCCTAATAGCGGTACAAGTCGTGTCGAAGTGTAGCCCAGAACACCCTGAGATAATACTGGAAACATACCAGTATATCTCGCTTGCCCTGGCCAGGGACTACTTGTGTAATGGCTCTCCTGGACACAGCGCGATATCCACCCCCAATACCGGGAGAGACGAATCCTGTCTAACCGTCACTGCCTCCAAATGCTTCGGGACTGCACCCAAAAACTACCTGTTTGCACGACTCCTTTGAGCCGTGGTAGGGTAGTAATCAAAGTACAGTGGAAACACACTCGAGGCAAAGTGACAGTGTTAAGTCAGCGGACTAAGCTGTACTCATGTCACCTGGGAACTGATAACTGACGATAGGTATAATACCAACCAACAGTTCCCGACGAGTCCTGTCCAGTGTACTCGTAACCCAACGAGCACCCGCATACTATCTCAAGTACGACGTACTGACGGTTGTGGGACAGGCCGTCTCCCGTGCTGGGATGAGAAGCGCATACGCTAGTCTACTCCGGAGTATCGATGCCCTGTCTCGATAATCCTACGACCAGGGACGTATAAATAAGGATGTGCTTGTAGATTACCCAGCCCCTACGAGTGTGACTGCCATCACAACGCTGGTAATCAAGAAAAGATCCTAAGGGCTCCACTAATGCGTATAGGTGATATAATAAAAGAAACATATGTACACATTAAAGCAGAGACAAACCAAGTAGCATACTACCATTTCGACCAAGATTGTCTATACAACTGTGAATATCCCAAGCTTCCATCAAGTAATATACATACTAGTATGATACAGTAATGGCCTCTAGGGCATATACACTAACAGCTATGAGACCCGGCAGGAGGATGAGTATAGCGTCGTTCTAAACTTACTTTAGACGTGCACGTGTATATGAATCTGCCAGAGGGTTGTCGTAGTCAGTGGGATCAGCAGAAGCATAGTGGACAAGTAGCTTATGTCTATTTATAGACTAAAGCAGATATAGCGGAGATAGATCGTCTATTTTTGATGTAACAGACATGGGCTTCGAATTCATCAGAATAGAGGACGGATCTGTTAAGAAGGTAGTAGGGTGTGATGTCCTGGTATTTGGATGACATACACAGTAGGAGGTGAAATTCCTATACTACGATCGGTTATGCTGTGGTTGTCACACACAGGTTTCTCTATATATGATTTGGATATTATATCAGACATTCTGGTTACTAGATCTATGGTTTTAGATCTGGTTTTGGGTAGTGTCCCAATTTGGGTATTTTGATAGCATTCTAAAGGTATTTTAGAATGGACGACTCCTGGCACGGTAGTGAACCTGCAGGTGATGGAGTCACCCTCTCTAAAGGTGTCTTACAGACTAAAGGGGAGAGGGATGTGCATGATTGACATATCACTTACTTAGGCAATTGAGTCAATCATGAGATGTCAAGTACCACACCAGATGTTGTTTTTGCACTAGATGCAATAAGTTGATATTAATCCAATATTGGAGAAACGTTCGGAAGCAGTTTTAAAACAAAAGTGGATGTTCTAGGGATTTGATAACGACAGCCTCCTTCGGGAGACGGTTATCATTCCAGGCTTCCAAGGTGACCTGGATGACAGAGTGACTGTCAGAGTTATAGTTTTCCCTCTCACGAGGGGCAGTTGTTTGGACAGGTGGTCCAATTAGATACTGAGGGAGGCGGTGCAGGATACTGATTAAATTCAGTTGACGATACAGTCTAAGAAGTTTGGATTTGGAGTTCATTTATGAACTATGTCCCATCAGATATCCAGACATATTCTAAGACAGGTATTTCTTAATTCGGGAGATGGCTTTCTCCGCGAACTTGAAATTAAGAGAAACATAGAGAGAAACATCAGGGCGGATCCACTCACTGAGGCTATTTCTCGAACGCAATAGTTTCACAAACAAGCTTTGTAAGACTGATTAGTAGAGAATTTGGGTGTTCGGTATCACACGGGCTGTGAGTATACGACATCGTAATAATTAGCATTGAGTTCAAGTGGGAGATTGTTGGATATTGTGCCCTCAAAGTCAATTATCGGATCACAGGCACGTGATTTCAATGATTGAGGGAGGACCTATACCGGTAATGTTAGTTATGTATATGCCCTAGAGGCCATTGTTGTATATATGATGTATATTATGATGGATGCTTGGATATATACAGAGAGGACTTTCTTGCTCGTCATGATAGTATGCTATTTGGTTTCACTTTATCTTAACATGTTGACTTGTATTGGTTTACTGTCTTTCTCTCACATGTTGATAAAGCCCTTAGGATCTGTACTCGACTAGTGGGATTATGATGAGATCATAATAGTGGGGCCACGGTAGTCGATGAGTAAATCCTGTTCCAAGTCGAGGGTATATCGAGACGGGGCATCGATACACCAGAGTAGACTAGTGTATACGCATCTTGACCCATGTGATGGGCGATGGATGATCCCATATCCATCGGTGTTTGACATCAAGGATGGTGTACGGGTGCTCAGTGGAGACTGGGTACACTGGACGGACTCGCCGAGAACTCCCAGATGGTGATATACCACACGTTAGATGGCAGTTCTCTGGTGACACTGGTACAAGGTAGTCTGTAGACCCGAGATCGTCATAGAGTCTTGTGTGGTTCCCACTGTGCTTTGATTTCCACCTTACCACGTCCAAAAGGGAATGCAAAATGGTGGCTTTTGGGTACAGTCCCGAATCACATGGAGGCAATGAGCGATAGGAGGGGATTCGTCTCTCCCGGTATAGGGAGTTGATGTTGTGCTGTATTCGATTGGCTATAACTGGAAGTCCCTGGCCAGGGCTGATATAGAGATATACTGGTAAGTGTTACTAGTAGTTTCTCGGCCTGTTATGAGCCTCACATCAACACGACTTATCGGTTACTGGGGTCTGACGTATACTACCCCTAGACTTGATATGCGACATATCAGACGAACAGACCGGACTGTACGGGAGTGTTACTGATTGGATTCACAGGAGAACGGACAGGCTAGCTTGTTGATCTTCTGATCGCTCAATACCTGGGTGGCTGTTACGTTTAGCTGACCGCTTGCAGCTTGTGGGTGTTTGATATGATCATCACCTGCTACCGGCGTATTGACGATTCGTTAAAGTCCTACACAGAGGTTTCTTGGCTCAGACAAAATGGAGTAGAGGCACATATGTGATATGTGCAGGACCGAGGATAATGCGATATGAGATACCGTATTATATTCTCGTGATATTTAGATATGAATCGGGACATCGGATCAAGTGTTGATTCGATGAATCGGTACATGATATATTAGTCGGTTATATTCGATATAGCAGGATCGTCAGATCAAGTGTTGATTCGATGATTTAATATATAATGATATATTGTATTACATTATCTAATATTGGCTCGCTTTATTATTTCTTTTTCTCACCGGATTAATACATTGATATATATGCGATATATGTTAATTGTATTATTTTCTTTTGTTGCAAATATATAATATATATGTGATATATATTATTGTGACATGATATGATTTATTATAAAACATGTTTACGGATGATAAAGAGGGATTAGGGTTTGATTAGGGTTAGCTTCTTCTTGTTCATTCTAGAAGGATTTTATTTTGTCTTGGTTAAGATATTATGGTTGATACTTATCCTTAACCTAACTAAACCCTAACTCTAGTTTATTCTCTACAAGTTTTAACATCTCATCCTTGACCATGGTTCTATAATCAATCATATACTCTTGACTACTATTCAACACAAAAGGATTATTCTTTTCATTCTTCATCTTCTTCTCTCTTGAGTTTTGAGAGAGTGCTCACTAGAAATTCCTTTTATGATGATTTATTGTGAGAAAGTGAATTAAAAAGATAGCATAAATACTACTCCATCATCCGAATCTAATCTAGCCCATTAGATTAGGGTGTTCATCTCTTTAGAGTGAGAAAGCTTGGGTTATAGCAACTTCGACGTAGATCATCGGAGAATCGGAACACTTCAAGCTAGCAAGGATCATTCGAGTCGTGGAGCCTCTCTTGAGTCCGGGAGATCGTGGATCACGGCGAAGGGACTTCTACTCGGAGCTTGTGAAGCGAAGGAGCGGACTACAAAGGTTGTAATCCCTCACACTTAGCTTTAAAGATATCATCTTGCATGCCAAACCCTAATAATCTAGCAAAGATCCTGTCTTTGGGTTGTTCGGCACATGTAAAATTTTTATTCGGGCATGTTTGATGCTTTATGAACCTTCACAAGTGTGCCTAGGAACCCTACAGTGGTATCAGAGCCTAGTTAGAGTATTAGGCGACGTGTTTACGAAGTTAAAACTCCGATCGAACCCGAACCGACAAAGTTAACCCCCTCTCTGGATTTTTTTCAAAATCTGGGATTTTTCTGAATTAAAAATACCTAAAAAAATTAGCAGGGAAATATAAGAATTGTGGTGAAAAACGAACACTCAATGCTTCCAAACCGCCGCGGAACCGCGGCCTTACCATGCTTGGGCCGTGGATCCGCGGCCGTACAGGGGAGATTGGTAATTTGCTTTGCACAGTAATTCATATTTCTGTGATTTATATTTTATGGGTATTTTTATTATGACTCAAGTGTTGAGTATTCTGGGGTTTATTTTTTAATCGTAGATTCGATCGGAATATTTAAATTCGTTATTATTTCCGGATATTTAGAATCTATTAAAAAGTTCGAACGGATATCATTAACTCACTTTTTCCCGATACGAAAATTTTTCAAGTGTTGAATCTTTTCTCGAGTTTAAATCTTTCGTAAATGCGTGCAAGTTTTGTGGTGGACCCTCTAGAAGACAATAAACCTTAACTCGATTATGTGACCATCTTGAACTGCCTTTTGATCCTTCGGGTTTGGGGCAGTACGGTGTGCCACATATGAGTCGTTGGCTTCACCCTTCTACGGCTGGATCACTGGCACTGTGACATATTCTGGGATTATTTGAACTCCGCTCAAGTGTTGAGCACTTTAGGAAATTTTGGGTATTTGATTATCTGTTCGAAAAGTTTAATACTGTCTATTTATCTGTAATGTGATACAATATGTGGAATTCATAGAGTTAGGCATGAAATGCGAAGTATGTGATATTTCGGATTTACGATGTCTAAAGTGATTGTGGATTCCAAATATTGTAGTTTTACAATTTCTTTTCTGTGACCGTAAGTGTAGTATGTAGTTGTATTACCGATTGTCGTTGCTATACATCGGCGACGATCGGTGTATGCATACTTACTTACGTTGATGATATGAGATATTATGTGTTGCTGAGATATGATGTGCAGGATTGTCGCGATTGAATAGCCGGGGGTTTTATGTGAGATGAGAGTTTTATATTTTCATTCATGTAAATTCAAATGTAATGTAATATTCTTTTATTTGGGGCACTTCCAGGTTGAGGTTGATGCCACCCGTGTTGTATATTATTTATTTTTCCGCATTAGGATGGACCCAAGGAGGGGAGCACAGGTGACCGGGTTCTGCGGTTCAGTGGGAGGCCATCTCGAGGAGTCGAGACCGGGTCTCCTAAACTCCAGAATTGGTAGGGTCGCTTGCCGCTCTCGTAGGGGTCCAGGGTGTGGGCTTGGCTATTCATTGCGACTGTGAAATCCGTATTTTCTATTGTTGGCTAAATACTAAATACGGACGTCGTAGTATATCCCACATTATATCTATGTTTCTGCTGCGATATCTGTGATGTGATCATTTGATATGTTGTGATGGATACAGTATATAGTACATATGATATATTATATAGGCATTACTTATGTTTTACACCCGCGCTAGCCCTGCCCTGCTCTGCCGTTAGTTACCTAACCTAACGGTGCACGAGGGGACATCGAGGCGAATGCGGATGGCATAAGTGTACATCGTATTTATCTGTGATGCTTAGGAAGCATAAGCTGATGGGATTTTTTATTAATGAGATTTATAAAAAGAAAAGAAACCTAAAAGATGTTGTAGAATCAAAACTTTATAAAAAGGGTAGCTACAGTTTTGCTTTGCATAGCGGTATATATGATATACCCTGCACCTTATTCGATGAGGAAAGAGCCGAGATCCCTTCACCGGGAGTGACCACTTTAGCGAAACTGGCAGATGCTACAAAACTCGGTTTGTTTTTTTGATTTCTTTTAGAGTTTTGCTTTGCACAGTGATATATATGATATGTCATACACCTTATTCGATGAGGAAAGAGCCGAGATCCCTTCACCGGGAGTGACCTCTTTAGCAAAACTAATGAAAGCCTCAAAAACACTCCATTTCAAAATTTCACTTGATTCTACGACGATATCAAGTTCATTACGCAATAGGTTTTCAGAAAAACCTATCGTAGCCCTCCGTCATTTCAGATAAAGACTATTTAGTATTCGTGCTGCGTTTGTTGACCTCTGTCAAGGCGTAGTGTGCGGTAGCTAACTAGTAATTATCTGTAAAGCATGTGATGTGATTGGATTAGGGTAGTCGTACGACCTTATTGACCTCTGTCAAGGGTCGTGCGAGTGGGTTTGATTCAATCAAGAAATGACGGGGTGAACTTGACTAGTGCACTATGGTTTGTTTATCTCTATCAAGGTCATGGCACACTAGGGGCAAAATATTATCGGGAATTTCAAGTGTTGAAATTTGCAATAAGATTGCATGCCTCCTATGAGATAGTTGGATCCCGATACCCACTGCTAGTAAGAGTTACTCCTGGGAGAGTTTTACACAGGACAATTAGTCGATCAAGTAGGTGTCTAGAAAAGTGTTAACGAGGTTACGCCTCTGGGAAAATGAGGTTTACTTTAATTAGGTCCGTGCGAAAGCACGGGGAACCTCCCTCAAGTACCGACACTGATCTGGCTGAAAGATTGACGAAATTATAGGGTGTAATTAATCCCGGCTAATCTTACCTTTTAGGGTTTGAAGGTAGATTTGATAAAAACAGTGGGAGACATCCTGATTAGATAAGATAATAACCAATCTAATCTTGCAAGAGCATACGCTAAAGTGTTTTCTTCTCTCTCTCCAGGTAGCGATCATGTCAGGCCATAATCAAGATAATAATATGGATGTATTGACTGAACCCGTTTATTATACTGAGTAGGGGAACGTTGGACCCGTTCTTTCTTATAAGAGTTATAAGACTGAACAAGGAATGGGAGAATATCTGGATTCTCAAGCCGCCCAAAAAAACATGCATGTTGATGCATCTTCTTCAGGTGTGTTAGTTATTGTGAACTGTTTCTCAGTTCACCCTACGTCCTGGGTATTGGATACCGGATCAGGATCCCACATATGTAAATTGTTACATGGGCTACGTAATGGTAGAGAACTGGGAAAAGGTGATCATTCCGTTCAAGTAGGGAACGGTGCAAGTATTGCAGCCAAAGCAGTTGGCGAATATCACCTAGTATTGCCAAGTTGTAATACACTGATTCTAAATGAGTGCTATTATATACCGAACATGATATGCAACATTATATCAGTTTCTTTATTAAGTAAAGAAGGATATAATTTTGTAGTAAAGGATAATGTTATGAACATATTCCTAGATCAAAAGTTGATTGCATCAGGCTCGTTACATAATGGCATATTCATTCTAAATCAGAATACAGTCCTCAATATACAAAACACACACAAGAGGAAAAGTTCAGAAATGAACGAATCCTACTTGTGGCATTGTAGACTTGGTCATATCAATGCGACACGACTGGCTAAGTTACATAAGGATGGTTATTTGAATCCGTTCGAATTATCATCTTATGATACTTGCCATCATGTCTCAAAGGAAAAATGACCAAAGCTCCGTTTAGTGGACACGGAGAAAGAGTTACTGAACTCTTAGGACTGGTACATAGTGATGTATGCGGTCCCATGTCTACGCATGCCAGGAACGGTTCTTTCTACTTCATTACATTCACTGACGATCTCTCTAGATTCGGACATGTGTTCCTGATGAAACACAAGTCTGAAGCTTTTGAGAAATTCAGAGAATATAAGCACGAAGTAGAAAAACAAACGGGCAAAAGTATTAAAATCCTTCGATCTGATCGAGGAGGAGAATATTTAAGCAATGAGTTCCGAGATTATCTAAAAGAGAATGGGATTCTCTCTCAGCTTACTCCTCCTTATACACCACAGCACAACGGTGTATCGGAGCGGAGGAATCGCACCCTATTAGATATGGTGCGCTTTATGATGAGTACAGCTGAGTTACCTATTTCCTTCTGGGGGTATGCGCTTGAGACAGCAGCATACCTATTGAATCAAGTTCCAACTAAATCTATACCTACCACACCATATGAGATATGGAGTGGGAAGAGACCATTTCTTAAACGAGTTAAGATATGGGGTTGCCTGGCCTATGTCAAAAGGCAAAATCCAGACAAACTCGAGGCACGGTCAGTTTTATGTAAGTTTGTGGGATATCCTAAACATTCTAATGGATATTTTTTCTACCACAGTGAACAATAAAAGGTGTTTATTGCTCAACATGCCACCATTTTAGAAAAGGAATTTCTTGCAAAAGAGATTAGTGGCTCTGAGGTAGAACTGGAAGAAGTTCCAGCAACACAAACTGTAACTGAAGATTTAGTGGAACCAGAGGATTCGGTAGTACCCGACGAACCCCAGCCTCTCCGCTGATCTAGTAGGGTTTCTCGTCCACCTGAGAGATACTACGGTTTTCTCATAGATGGTGGAAGCGAGGATTGCATCATTGAAGATGATGACCCGACTAGTTTCGAGCAGGCCATCATGAGTGGTGACTCTGTGAAATGGCTGGATGCAATGAGATCTGAGATGGAATCCATGTACACCAATAAAGTATGGACTTTGGAAAATGCTCCTGAAGGGGTAAAACCCATTGGGAGCAAGTGGATTTTTAAAAAGAAATTTGGTGTAGATGGAAAAGTTGAGACTTTCAAAGCTAGACTTGTAGTAAAGGGATTTCGTCAACGACCAGGTATGGATTTTGACGAAACCTTTTCTCCAGTGGCTATGTTTAAGTCCATCCGGATCTTACTTGCCATTGCTGCATACCATGACTACGAAATCTGGCAAATGGATGTTAAGACCGCCTTTCTAAATGGTGATTTAGAAGAGTGCGTGTACATGACTCAGCCAGAGGGCTTCGTAGATAGCGGGAGTAGCGGAAAGGTGTGCAAACTGCTTAAATCCATTTATGGGTTAAAGCAAGCATCGCGGAGTTGGAACATCTGTTTTGATGTAGTAGTCAAAGAGTTTGACTTTATCAAAAACATAGATGAACCTTGTATCTATAAGAAGGTAGCAGAGAGTAAGGTTGTCTTCCTCGTATTGTACGTGGATGACATACTCTTGATAGGAAATGATATTCCTATGCTGCAATCAGTCAAGCTCTTCTTATCACAAAGATTCTCAATGAAAGACCTAGGTGATGCCTCCTGCATATTGGGGATTAGGATCTATAGAGATAGATCCAAAAGGATACTGGGATTGTCCCAATCCAGGCACATTGACACATACTAAAGAGGTTTAGTATGGAAGAATCCAAGCGTGGGAACCAACCCATGATCTCTGGACTCACTCTCTCCAAAGAGATGTCTCCCAAGACTGATTTGGAGAGAGCTCGCATGAAAGGGATACCCTATGCTTCGGCAGTAGGCTCTATCATGTATGCGATGCTATGTACCAGACCCGATGTAGCATACTCACTAAGTGTAGTGAGTCGGTATCAAGAAGATCCTGGAGAGAGTCACTGGACAACTGTGAAGAACATTCTCAAGTACTTGTGAAGGACTAGAAACATGTTCTTAGTGTATGGTAACGGAGAACTCCGGGTGGAGTCCTTTACCGATTCCAGCTTCCAAAGTGATAAGGACGACTCTAAGTCGCACTCGGGATTTGTCTTTACCCTCAATGGAGGGGCGGTATGTTGGAAGAGTTCCAAACATGATACCGTTGCAGACTCGACGATTGAGGCTAAATACATCGCTGCCAACGATGCTGCCAAAGAGGCTGTCTGGATGAAGAAGTTCATCACTGAACTTGGTGTGGTTCCATCATTGAACATCCAATACCTTTGTATTGCGATAACAATGGAGCTGTGGCTTTGGCCAAGGAACCCAGATCCCATCAGAAGTCCAGACATATTCTGAGGCGGTATCACCTGATCAGGGAGATAGTTGATCGCCGGGAGATCGAGGTCAGGAGAGTAGATACGAAGGACAACACTGTGGATCCACTCACAAAGGCCATTCCCCAGATACAGTTTGAGAGATTATTCGGGATGCTAGGTATGAGATACTACAGCAGCTGGCCTTAGTGCAAGTGGGAGATTGTTTGTTATGTATATGCCCTAGAGGCCATTGTTGTACATATGATGTATATTATGATGGATGCTTGGATATATACAGAGAGGACTTTCTTGCTCGTCATGATAGTATGCTATTTGGTTTCACTTTATCTTAACATGTTGACTTGTATTGGTTTACTGTCTTTCTCTCACATGTTGATAAAGCCCTTAAGATCTGTACTCGACTACTGGGATTATGATGAGATTATAATAGTGGGGCTACGGTAGTCGATGAGTACATCCTATAACTGTTCCTAGTCGAGGGTATATCGAGACGGGGCATCGATACACCAGAGTAGACTAGCGTATACGCACCTTGACCCATGTGATGGGTGTTGGATGATCCCATATCCATCGGTGTTTGACATCAAGGATGGTGTACGGGTGCTTAGTGGAGACTGGGTACACTGGACGGACTCGCCGAGAACTCCCAGATGGTGATATACCACACGTCAGATGGCAGTTCTCTGGTGACACTGGTACAGAGTAGTCTGTAAACCTGAGATCGTCATAGAGTCTTGTGTGGTTCCCACTGTGCTTTGATTTCCACCTTACCACGTCCAAAAGGGCATGCAAAACGGTGGCTTTTGGGTACAGTCCCGAATCACATGGAGGCAATGAGCGATAGGAGGGGATTCGTCTCTCCCGGTATAGGGAGTTGATGTTGTGCTGTGTTCGATTAGCTATAACTGGAAGTCCCTGGCCAGGGCTGATATAGAGATATACTGGTAAGTGTTACTAGTAGTTTCTCGACCTGTTATGAGCCTAACATCGACACGACTTATCGGTTACTGGGGTCTGACGTATACCACCCCTAGACTTGATATGCGACATATCAGACGAACAGATCGGACTGTACGGGAGTGTTACTGATTGGATTCACAGGAGAACGGACAGGCTAGCTTGTTGATCTTCTGATCGCTCAATACCTGGGTGGCTGTTACATTTAGCTGACCGCTTGCAACTTGTGGGTGTTTGATATGATCATCACCTGCTACCGGCGTATTGACGATTCTTTAGAGTCCTACACAGAGGTTTCTTGGCTCAGGCAAAACGGAGTAGAGGCACATATGTGAAATGTGCAGGACCGAGGATAATGCGATATGAGATACCGTATTATATTCTCGCGATCTTTAGATATGAATCGGGATATCAGATCAAGTGTTGATTCGATGAATAGGTACATGATATATTAGTTGGTTATATTCGATCGTCAGATCAAGTGTTGATTCGATGATTTAATGTTTAATAATATATATGATATATTGTATTACATTATCTAATATTGGCACTCTTTATTATTTCATTTTCTCACCGGATTATTACATTGATATGTATGCGATATATGTTAATTGTATTATTTTCTTTTGTTGCAAATATATAATATATATGTGATATATATTATTGTGACATGATATGATTTATTATAAAACATGTTTAAGGATGATAAAGAGGGATTATGGTTTGATTAGGGTTAGCTTCTTCTTGTTCACTCTAGAAGGATTCTATTTTGTCTTGGTTAAGATATTATGGTTGATACTTATCCTTAACCTAACTAAACCCTAACTCTAGTTTATTCTTTACAAGTTTTAACCTCTCATCCTTGACCATGGTTCTATAATCAATCATATACTCTTGACTACTATTCATCACAAAAGGATTATTCTTTTCATTCTTCATCTTCTTCTCTCTTGAGTTTTGAGAGAGTGCTCACTAGAAATTCCTTTTATGATGATTTATTGTGAGAAAGTGAATTAAAAAGATAGCATAAATACTACTCCATCATCCTAATCTAATCTAGCCTATTAGATTAGGGTGTTCATCTCTTTAGAGTGAGAAAGCTTGGGTTATAGCAACTTCGACGTAGATCATCGGAGAATCGGAACACTTCAAGCTAGCATGGATCATTCGAGTCGTGGAGCCTCTCTTGAGTCCGAGAGATCGTGGATCGCGGCGAAGGGACTTCTACTCGGAGCTTGTGAAGCGAAGGAGAGGACTACAAAGGTTGTAATCCCTCACACTTAGCTTTAAAGATATCATCTTGCATGCTAAACCGTAATAATCTAGCAAAGATCCCATCTTTGGGTTGTTCGGCACATGTAAAATTTTTATTCGGGCATATTTGATGCTTTATGAACCTTCACAAGTGTGCCTAGGAACCCTACAGGTAAGGCAGTCTTACTCAAGATGATAGTATGCTATCTAGTTTATCTTTGTCATCATGTACATGCTTTAGGTGATATTACAGATCACTATTACACTTTGATAGAGCCCTTAGGATTCTTGCTTGACTACCAGCAGTATGATGGCGATCATATACGTAAGAGTTGGGTAGTCTAAAAGCACATCCTTAAAGTGTCCCTAATCGTTGGAGTTTCGAGACTGGACATCGATACTCTATCAGTAGACTAGTGTATACAGTCGAGACGCCGACGAGGGGCGGTGGCCGGTCTCATAAGCCATTGGTGTCAGTTGGTTCACCTAAGATGTATACAGGTGCTCATTGGGTTATGAGTACACTGGACAGGACTCGCCGGGAACATGCTAGTTGGTTTTATACCTAGCGTCAGATAGCAGTTCCCTGGTGACATGTGTACAGGTTAGTCTATCGACCTGAGATTCTCACTTATCTCGTGTGAGTTTCCACTGTGCTTTGATTACAACCCTACCACGGCTCAAAGGAGTCGTGCAAACAGGTTTTAGTTGGGTACAGTCCTGAGCCACATGGAGGCAGTGAGCGGATCGGCAGGGGGTTTGTCTCTCCCGGTATTGGGGGTGAGATCGCGCTGTGTTTAGGAAAGCCATTGCACGAAGTCCTCGGCCAAGGTAAGTGAGATTTACTGGTAGATATTCCGGTAGTATCTCAGGGTGTTCTGGCCTACACTCCGATACGACTTGTACCGCTTTTGGGGGTCTGACGTTTACCAGCCCCTTAGGCCCGACATCCGATACTCATAGACGAACAGACCGGACTGTACGGATATTGTCACTGACAGGCTCAATAGGGTTCTAGGATGAGTTCGCTCATCGGCTTCCCTTTTCGTCAATACATGGGTAGCCCGTTACGTACAGCTAGTACCACTGACGTGCTAGTGGTTAAATCCACAGCCATCGTATTGACGAGTCGTTAGAGTGCCCCACAGAAAGCTTTTCCAAGTTTCAGGAGAAACGTTGTAGAAGCCGTATGATATTATAGCAAGGTTCGATCATATACGTGCAGTCGTGCACGGATCATGATCGGACGGATCATACTAGTGGGCTTTAGTTTAAGCCGGATCCTAGTATTAGATTTGTTGTATTACTTTCGTCTCATTGTATTTGCATTCACTCGGAATGCGGATGCAGGTATGTATATACAGGTGAGCGGTATCCTTATGATCCGTCACGAGTTTACTTTAGATGCTGCCGTATCTTTTTATTGGACTAAACAATTGGATTAATGTTTTTATGGTGGAAATTGTGAGTGGAAGTCATCATGAAGAGGCACAATCAATTAGGTGACTCATGGTCTCTTTTTTGGTGCAAATGTCACATAATTGATTGATTATTGTGTTGAAATGAGAGGTGGAGAGAGAATGGACAGCCATAACTCTTGGGGTTGCTCTTAAGATTATTAACAAGTGCTCTCACTTTTATCTCAACACAATAGAATAGAAAATGCCTCTTCTTCTTCTTCTGCCTCTAGCTCACTACTTCCACCATGGCTTCATCTTTAACCTCCATTTATACACTCTCATGTGTTGAGAATCAATGGATGCTTGAGACAAAATTATCACACACATTCTCTACATCACCTTGGACATGTCGGCTGGCAAACTTCATGTCTGAGTTGCTTCGGTTTGAAGCGGGAGCCCGTAAAAAGACTTCTTGACGTGGTGCCCTTCCGACGAGGAGACGGGAGATCGGATATGCCGCGAGGAGCTAGGGATGGTGACTAAAGACCGAAGGACACGGATCGATCGGTATAGCCTTTCTATCATCTTTCTAGTTAGCTAGTTTAGTGTTAATGGTTCGATCCGGGTAAAGGTTATTGTAGCGCCAAGTTTTGAAAAGTTTTTTTTCCGCATTTGGCCTCGGATTGACAGCCGGGGCGCTGCCGTAACCCAACAGTTTCAGGTGTTGTTTGTTTTTGCTAATTTTGCATGTGATGTAATCTTGCACTATAAGCAATTCGGAGTGTTTCATATTCGTAGTTTTAACATTATTTTGGGTTATTCGCATGTTGTCTAGACGAAGTTAAAAAGTTCGATCGAATGTCACAAACCCATTTTTCCATGTTTAACGTATTCGGAAAAATATGCAAGTAATTCTATGAACCCTCTAGAAGAATGAAAGCCTAACTCGAATTTTTTGGATCGCGGAACCGCGGTCATACCCTAAGGTTTGCCGTAGTTCTTTGGCGACATGAGTGAGGCTTGGGTTTGCCCTTCTAGGGCTAGTGCATAGGTACTGTGGCATATTCTGGGTTTTACTAAAACTGTGCTCAAGTGTTGAGCTGACGGGAAATTGTAGGACTTTGATGAATCGATCAAAAAGTTTAACGTTGTTCGGATATTATATGATGGGATACAATATTTGGAATCCACAAGTAGTTATGAGATAACTAATTTGAATATTATAAATCTAGCAATTTAGTCTCTTTTGATCGGTTGCCACAGGATTTTGATGTGATCAAAAGTCCGTCGCAATCACATAACGTACGCGGATACTCGCCGGGTAACCTTATCAGATAGCCAAGCCCCATAGCCCTGACCAAGTGACTGTAGGAGAACCCTGTCGCCAAAAGCATCCATTCGGGTGCTCGCGGCAGCGGTGTTCCGCCTTAGTGCACTTCGTCGACGGTATCGGGAGGTGCGTCCGTCTACTGAACTTTCCGTCGAGCATTCGATCAGGATGTCAGGAATCTTGTTGAATTGCCCGATTAGATATTGAAAAGTGTTTTCGAGAACGAGACTAAAATGCGAGGTTTATAATTGTTAGGTATGCGATGCCTAAGGAATTCATTTGGTTGGGCATGTGATGTCTAAAGTGGTTGCGGATTCCAACTGTTGTAGTTTTTCACTTTCTTTTCCGCGACCGTAAGTGTAATATGTGGTGTATCGCCGGTTTCATTGTTATTCGTCAACGACAACTGGGATACACATATTTACTCACGTTGATGACATGTGATGTTATGTGTTGCTGTGATATGTTATATTGGATCGTCGTGATTGAATAGACGGGGTTTTTATGTGAGATGAGAGTTTTTCATTTTCATTCATGTAAAATTCATTGTATGTAATATTCTTTTATTGGGGCACTTCCGGGTTGAGGATGATATCACTATTGTATATTATTTACTTTTCCGCATTAGGATAGACCCAAGGCGGGGAGCACAAGTAACCGGATTCTAGGGTCCAGTGGAACATCTCGTGGAGTCGAGACCGGATCTCCTAACTCTAGAATTGGTAGGGTTGCTTGCCGCTCTCGTAGGGGTCTAGGGGTGTGGGATTGGCTATTCATCACGACCGTGGAATCCGTGTTTTATACAGGCTTAATTTAAAACACAGAAATCCTAGTATATCCAATATTTCATATGTTATCTTCTGCTGCTCTGTGATGTGATCACTGTGATATGTTCAGACGAATGCTTATAATATATATATATATATATATATGATTTATATTATATATTGTTGCTATTGTTTCATATGTGATGCTTGGGAAGTATAATAAATGGGACTTCGTTAATGAGATTAATGAAATAAAAGAAACCTAAAGATGTTGTAGAAACTTGTTTTAAAAACTGGTAGCTCTAGTTCTTACTTTGAATAGTGGTATTCCTTGTAGAATATCCAGCAACTTATTCGATAAGGAAAGAGCCGAGATCCCTTCACCGGGAGTGACCACTTTAGCGAAACTACCAGATGCTACAAACTCGGTTTGTCTTTTGATTGCTTTTATAGTTTTTGCTTTGCATAATGGTATTTGTGAAATATCCCGCACCTCATTCGATAAGGAAAGAGCCGAGATCCCTTTACCGAGAGTGACCTCTTTAGCAAAACAAGTAAAAGCCTCAAAAACACTCCATTTAAAATCATTCGATTCTACGACGATATCAAGTTCATTATGCAAAGGGTTTTCTTAAAAAGCTGTCGTAGCCCTCTGTCATTTCAGATAAGTACTGGTTAGTATTCGTGCTACGTTTGTTGACTATGTTAAGCGTAGTGTGCGGTAGCTGATTAGTGCTTATCTGTATAAGCATATGATGGGATTGGATTAGGGTAGTCGTGCGACTTTGTTGACTATGTTAAGGGTCGTGCGGGTGGGTTTAATTCAATCAGGAAATGACGGGTTGAACTTGGCTAGTGCTTATGATTTGTTGACCTTGTTAAGGTCATAAGTTGCTTGGGGCAAAACATTATTAGGAATTTCAAGTGTTGAAATTTGCAATGAGGTTGCATACCTTCTATGAGATAGTTGGATCCCGATACCCACTGCGAGTAAGAGTTACTCCTGGGAGAGTTTTACACATTACAATTAGCCGATCAAGTAGGTATCTAGAAAGGTGTTAACGGGGTTACGCCCCTGGGAAAATGAGGTTTATTTTAATTAGTTCCGTGCGAAAGTATGGGGAACCTCCCTCAAAGTGCCAACACCGGCCTGGCCGAAAGATTGGCGAACTTGTAAGCTGTAATTAATCCCGGTTAATCTTTCCTTTTAGGGTTTGAAGAAGATTTGACTAAAACAGTGGGAGCCATCCTGATTAGATATATTAATAACCAATCTAATCTTGCAAGAGTATACGCTGAGTGTTTTCTTCTTTCTCTCTCTACGTAGTGACCATGTCACGCCTTAATCAAGATAATAATATGGATATTTGACCGAACCCGCTTACTATACTGAGCTAGTGACCGTTGGTCCCGCTGCAACTTATAATTGTTATAAGACCGAGCAGGAAATAGAGGATTACCAGGATTCCTATGCCACCCAAACGAAGAAAGTGCATGATGATGCATCTTCTTCGGGTGTGTTCATTACCGAGAACTGTTTCTCAGTATTCTCTATGTCATAGGTATGAGATACCGGATCAGGATCCCATATATGTAATCTGTTACATGGGCTACAAATAGGTAGAGAACTGAGAATGGGTGATAAGTTTCAAGAGTTGAAAACGGTGCAAGTGTTACAGCTAAGTTTGTTGGCAGTTATCACCCTGTATTATCAGGATACATTGATTACGAAAAAATGTTATTAGATACCAAACCTGATAGACAATATCTTATCAGTCTCTTTATTTAGTAAAGAAAGATATAATTTTGTATTGTTAGATAATGTTTTGAACATTTCCTATATCATATAAGTTTGTTGGATATCCCAATTATTCACAAGGGAATATCTTCTACCACACTGAGGAGCAAAAGGTGTTTTGTTTCTCAGCATGCCACTTTTTGGAAAGGGAATTTCTTGTGAAGAAATTAGTGGTCATGAGGTAGAACTGGAAGGAGTTCCAGCTATACAAACTGCAGCTGATGATTTGGTGTTTGATATGATCATCACCTACTGCCGGCGTATTGACGAGTCTTTAGTGTCCTACATAGAGGTTTCCTGGCTCAGACAAAATGGAGTAGGAGCACATATGTGATATGTGCGGGATCGAGATTGTTACGCTATGTGATACCGTATTCTATTCTCGTGATATGTGATATCGGCCGGTTATATGTGATATAGCCGGGTTATCGGATCAAGTATTGATTCGATGAAATGATAAATATTATATGCTCACTTAAGTATTTATTATTCTCACTTATGATACATTTAACATATATGTGATATATGTTTATTGTATTGTTTTCTTTTGTTACATAAATATTATATATGTGATATATAATATTGTGACATGCTTGGTTACACTTGCAACATGTATGTATGTGACTCATATCATGTAGGGGTTTATGTTATGGTTTCATTTATTATTAAGTAATCACAAATTAGTGGATTTAATCAAAGCTAGAAGCTTGGAGAAGCTTGTAGATAAGCATTGACTTAGTCCACTCCTTTGTTTCTACTTAAGATATTTTGTGACCTAACCATTTACCCCTTACCATGATTTGTTAGTGTATATGCCCTAGAGGCCATTACTGTATCATACTAGTTTGTACATTACTTAATGGAAGCTTGGGATATTCACCTTGTATGTACAATCTTGCTCAAAATAGTAGTATGCTACTTGGTTTGTTTCTACTTCAATGTGTACATGTGTTTATTTTTGTATATCGCCTATACACATTAGTGGAGCCCTTAGGATCTTTGCTTGATTACCAGCGATGTGATGGCCGTCACACTAGTGGGGCTGGGTAATCTATAAGCACATCCTTATGCAGGTCCCTGGTCGCAGGACTATCGAGACAGGGCATCGATACTCTGGAGTAGACCAGCGCATGCGCTTCTCATCCCAGTGTGGGAGACGGTCTGTCCCACATCCGTCAGTACGTCGTACTTGAGATAGTATGCGGGTGCTCGTTAGGTTACGGGTACACTGGACAGGACTCGTCGGGAACTGACTAGTTGGTATTATGCCTATCATCAGTTATCAGTTCCCAGATGACATGAGTACAGCTTAGTCCGCTGACTTGACACTGTCACTTCGCCTCGAGTGTGTTCCCACTGCACTTTGATTACTACCCTACCACGGCTCAAAGGAGTCGTGCAAACAGGTAGTGGTTGGGTGCAGTCCCGAAGCACTTGGAGGCAGTGACGGTTAGACAGGATTCGTCTCTCCCGGTATTGGGGGTTGACATCGCGCTGTGTCTAGGAGAGCCATTACACGAGTAGTCCCTGGCCAGGGCAAACAAGATATACTGGTAGGCTTCCAGTGTTATCTCAGGGTGTTTTGGGCTTCGCTCCGGCACGACTTGTACCGCTATTGGGGGACTGACGTTTACCGCCCCCTAGGCCCGCCATGCGATGTATCAGACGAACAGACCGGACTGTACGGAGAATGTCACATTCAGGCTCAGTAGGAGTTCAGATGGGTTTCGCCTCGTCGGTCTTCTTGTCGGCATTACCTGGGGACCGTTACGCACAGCTAGTGCAGCTTGCGGTCTGTGGTTAAACCCACTGCCAGCGTAGTGTCGAGTCTTTAGAGTCCCACACAGAAAGCTTTTCTCCTTTAGGCAAAAGAGTAGACGTCGCATGGTATTGCGACAGGTCGCATGGTATTGCGACAGGTCGCATGGTTTTGCGACAGGGTTCGGTCACATCCGTGCACTTGTGCACGTACAGTGTTCGGACAGTTTACACTAGCGGGCTTTGGTTTAAGCCAGATCCTAGTGTACCTTTTGGGATTGGATTTATCTAGTGTGCATTCGTGTTCCTCGGAACGCGGATGCGGGTGTGTATGCACAGTTGACAGGGAGGCAGAGGCAGCGGATTCTCATTAGGGTTGTTGACAGTTGACCGTTGACTATTTGACTTTTTGCTCAACCCTAATGAGAATATGATATGTGATTAACTATTATATTAATTAAGTATTATGGTGACATGGTTGTTGAGTTTTGTTGACTTGTTGACTTTTGTTGACTTGTTGACTTTGTTGACCGGTTGACTAGGCTTGACTAGTTGACCATCATGATAACCATAGCCATCATTTCATGGCAAAGACTTTTACTTACTTGCTCATTTGTGTAAAATGAGTGCATGAAATGATATGGTTATGGTTGCTTCAACCATCACATAAGACTTTTTTTGGTATGATGAGTTATCATGACTTTGGATTATGAGAGGGTGAGAGACAAAAGACTTGCTCATTCTTTCTTGCTCATTCTCTCTCTTGTTCTTGAGCTCTCTTGTTTTGCTCTCACCCTCTTGCTCTTGCTCCCTCTCTTTAATCTATGGTTCTCTTGTCTCATGAGTTGAGAATCAAGAACCATAGATAAAATCCCATACAAACTCTTCTCTACTCACTCTAGTTCACAAGGTTTAGCAAACCGAGTGAACTAGTTTCTTCAAAGAACGAAGAAGGAGCCAAAGGTTGGAGCTTTCAGGTGGATCTATCTTCGGCGTATGGAGACGACGGGAAGAAGCCAATCCGGACCACCATCGGAGTTTGAAGACGAAGGAGTTCAAGACAAGCAAGGTATAACCCCCTAACCGAGTAGCTAGAAACTCGTAGTTAGGTTGCTAGATAGATGTTTAACCAAGATCCGGGTTTTAGGTCCATGTTACCACCTCCGTAAAAATCGTTTTTTACCAAATTCCGCATTCTCGAAAGTACCGGGAGAGGTAGCATGGACTTACAGTGGTATCAGAGCCAGGTTAAACTCTATCTAACATGTTAGCAAGTAACTAGAAGATCGATCAAAGAAAAAGTCCCGAAAACGAACCCCAAAAATTTGAGTTTCTGTCGATTTTTATACTGTTCAAAAGTTGATTTTTTTCACACCTAAAATCGGCTCAGGGTTTTTAAAAGCCACTGTAGAAAAATCACCAAGAGATCCCCCTAAACGACCGCGGAAACGCGGCAATAGCTTGCTATTGCCGCGGTTCCGCGGCCTCCTTGGCCCCTCTCTGGTGTTTCTTTGCTACAGTGTACTTTCAGGGGTATTTTGGGATTTTTGGAATATATATTTTCTGCCCAGATTTTCCAGAATGAAAATTTTATTTTGGGGTCCCGAAAATCCGTATTTTTGATCGAACTTCTAAAAGACTTAAGCTAACGGGTTTTTCTGTAATGTGATATTTGTATTGAACGTCTACTAATCGCTATATGTCGATTAGTGGGGGTTATACAAATCTGTGATCTGTAATGTTGCTGGAATGTGGATATGAATATGTTGGATTGTCGCGGGTGAATAGCCAGGGGTTGTGAGACGAGAGTTTTCTTTTCTTTCAATTCATGTAAATTCGTAAATTGATGTAATAATTATTTGTATGGCCGCACAACCGGGTCGGGGTTGTAGCCGTCATTGTATAATTTCTTTTTACTGTTTTTGCTCCTAGGATAGACCCATGGAGGGGGTGCAAAAACTACCGGGTATGCCGAAGTGTCGAGTGGCCTACTCATGAAGATGAAGGAGGTTACTATGCTTCGGGTACTTGGCGGGTAGTTTGCCGCATCCGTAGGGGTCTTGGGTGGGGTATTTGGCTATTCACCGCGACCGTGTAATCTGTCTTTCGTTACAGGCTCGTACGAATTACAGGTTCCTAGTATATCCAATGTATTCATCTGTGATCTGAAATGTTTATCATTGCAGTATATCTATATATGATATTATTTAGGCGTTGCTTATGTTTTACAGACGCGCTAGCCCAGCCCCCGCTCTGTCGTTAGTTAAGTAACCTAACGGGTAATGACGGGGCCCAGTGGCGAATGCGAATGGCATAAGCGTACGTCATATTTTGGTTGTTTTCTGCAATGGTAGGATTAAATGATGGGACGCATTAAAAGAAGTAATGCAAGAATATCACGCATTAAAAGAACTAATGCAAGATAATAAACCAAGTTAAAGTCGTTGGAACACTTTCGAAAAACCACTCGGTTCTTTTCAAAACCAACTTTTAAAATGCGGAGCTTGAGCCACTCTTTTTAAAAGCTATCTCGTTCCATCGAACAAATCAAGTTCACTACGTTCACGGTTTTGCCAAAACCATTCGTAGCCCTCCGTCGTTTCGTATGAATATTCAATAGTATTCAAGCTGTGTTTGTTGACTTTCGTCAAGGCATAGTGATTGGTAGCTGTTGGGTATTCATATGTAGCATAGATAGATGCGTTGGTTTGGGACATTCGCATTACCTTGTTGACCTTCGTCAAGGGTATATACGGGTGGATTCAAATTAACCTGGATAATGACGGGCAGAACTTGACATGTGACTTATGATTTGTTGACCTTCGTCAAGGTCATAAGAGCATGGGGCAAAAATCCACATCGGGAGTTTCATAAGTACTGAAACTTGCTAGATTTGCATACCATTTGGAGTGTGATGATTCTGGTAGGATTCCTTCAGTTTCGTCACGCGATGATATTTGGATCCCGATCCTACTGTGAGTATATGCTACTCCTCGGGAAATTTCTCACTAAACGATCAATGCTATAAACCTAGTAGGTGCCTAGAAAGGTGTTAGCGGGGCTACGCCCCCAGGGAAAAGAGGTTCTTTAATTAAGGAACTTCGCGAAAGCGTTGGAAAACCTCCCTCGAAGTACCGACACCGGCCTGGCTGAACGGTTAAGCAAGTATTGTGCGGTGGGATTGATCCCGACTAATTCTTCCTTTATGGTTTGAGGAGGGATTCGAGAAACAGTGGGAGCCATCCTGTTTAGACAAACTAAAAACCACCCTAAACTTGCAAGAGCATCATGCTGAGTGTTTCTTCTTCTCTCTCCTAATTGCAGCGACCAAATCGACATGACTGGACTTAAGTTACTCCTAGATAAAAACAAACTGACAGGGCCAAACTACAAAGATTGGCTCAGGAATGTCAAGATAGCAATCACTTACGACAAGCTGGGGTATCTTCTTACCACCAAAGCTCCCCCTGTCCCTGGTCCCACTTCCAGCGTCGCGGATAAATAAATCCGCAAGACTTGGGAGATTGATAGCACGAAGGCCAAGTGCCTCGTACTTGCCTCGATGGACAACGAACATCAGAGGAGGCACGAGAATATGGACCTTGAATCCATATTTCTCCTTACAAAAGAACTGTATGGAGAGCAATCTCGTATCGCAAGATACGAAGCGTCGAAGAAGTTATTTTCGGCAAGAATGGCCGTCGGATCATCAGTAGCCGAGCACGTGCTAAAGATGATCGGCTACATTGAGGAGCTCGCGGACCTAGGGACCACATTGGAGAGTGAACTCTATACGGACATAGTTCTCCAGTCCCTTCCTTCCACTTACGCCCAGTTCATACTGAACTTCAACTTACAAGAAAAAGAGGTTGAACTTTCAGAGCTCCTCAACATGCTGAGGAGCGCAGAGGGCACCCTACAGAAAGGTAGGGAAACATCCACTTTGTTTGTAGGAGGATCATCTTCTTCTAGGTCCAAGGCGAAAGCCAAGGGAAAGAAGAAGAAAGCCCCCGCCAAACCAAGGGGCGGTGTTAGTAAAGTGGATACGAAGGGAAAAGCTAAAGCAACAAAGAAAGCGGGGAAGCTTGTGGATAAGGAAGAATGCTTCTTTTGTCATAAGAAAGGTCACTGGAAGAATGATTGCAGGGCCTGGAAGGCCAGAACACAGGAATTGAAGCAGGTTGCAGCTTCAGCTTCAGGTGTGTATGTTATTGAAAACTGTCTTTCAATAAACTCTACTTCCTGGGTATTGGATACCGGATCAGGATCTCATATCTGTAATTCTTTGCAGGCGTTGAGAAACCGTAGTGTTTTGAAAGCAGGTGACATGACCCTCAGAGTTGCGAACGGAGTTAGCATGGATGCTAAAGCCGTGGGGGACTATCACCTGGGAATGTCAGATGGATATGTTTTGGTTTTGCGTAATTGCTTTTTTGTACCCAACGCAACTTGTAATATCATTTCTGTATCTTTAGTTTCTACAGAAGGTTATGAATTTGCGTTTGTAAGTAATGTTGTAAACATTCACCTTAATCAAGTTCTGATTGGGTCAGGTACATTGAGTAATGGTATATACGTATTGAACCAACCACAGATTTTCAGTGTCCAGAATACACACAAAAGAAAGTCTCCGGAAATGAATCAGACTTTCTTGTGGCATTGTAGACTGGGTCACATCAATGAGAGAAGGTTGACGAAGTTACATACAGAAGGGTATTTGAATGTGTTCGAATATCAATCGTATGCCACTTGTCAATCCTGTCTCAAAGGAAAGATGACAAAGACTCCGTTTACTGGACATGGAGTAAGAGCGAGCGAGCTCTTGGGACTCGTACACAGTGACGTGTGCGGTCCAATGTCTACACATGCGCGAAGCGGATATTCTTACTTCATTACTTTTACGGATGACTTCTCAAGGTACGGTTATGTCTTCTTAATGAAACATAAGTCCGAAGCCTTTGGAAAATTCCAGGAGTATAAGAATGAAGTAGAGAAACAGACCGGCAAAAGTATTAAGATTCTAAGATCGGATCGAGGTGGAGAATACTTAAGTGCCGAGTTCCTGGACTATTTAAAAGAGAACGGAATTCTCTCTCAGCTTACTCCTCCATACACCCCGCAACATAACGGTGTATCGGAGAGACGGAACAGAACCCTATTGGATATGGTTCGGTCCATGATGAGTAACAATGAGTTACCGCGATCATTCTGGGGATATGCACTAGAAGCAGCTGCGTATCTCTTGAACAAGGCTCCCACCAAGACTGTGACTACCACCCCATATGAGATGTGGACTGGGAAGAAACCCTGCTGTAAGTATCTTAAGGTATGGGGATGTCCAGCTTTTGTAAAAAAGCAGCATGCGGACAAGCTTGAGGCACGTTCAGTACAGTGTAAGTTTGTGGGATACCCAAGGAACTCCAGGGGGTATCTTTTCTATTCCGCTGAGGAACAAAAGGTTTTTGTTTCTCAGCATGCCCGCTTCTTGGAAACTGAGTTTTTGGAAACCCAGATAAGTGGGAGCACAATAGAATTGGAAGAAGTTCCAGAACCATAGACTGTTACTGAAAGCTCAGTGGAACCAGAAGGTTCAACAGAACAGGACATTCCTACGCCGCTCCGCAGGAGTAGTAGGCAGACTCATCCGCCCGAGAGATACTACGGTTTTCTCATAGACGGGGATAGAGAGGATTGCATCACAGATTATGATGAGCCTACTAGCTTCCAGCAGGCCGTTCAGAGCGTTGACTCAGTAAAATGGCTGGATGCAATGCGGACCGAAATAGAGTCCATGTACACCAACAAGGTATGGACGTTGGACATTGCTCCAGACGGGGTAAAACCCGTAGGATGCAAGTGGATCTTCAAAAGGAAGATTGGTGTAGATGGACAGGTTGAGACCTATAAAGCTAGGCTGGTAGCAAAGGGTTTTCGTCAAAGACCTGGCTTGGACTATGACGAAACCTTTTCTCCAGTAGCCATGCTGAAATCCATTCGGATCCTTCTTGCCATTGCTGCCTTCCACGATTATGAGATCTGGCAAATGGACGTAAAGACAGCTTTTCTAAATGGAAATTTAGAGGAGTGTGTCTATATGGACCAGCCAGAGGGTTTCATTCAGAGTGGGAGAAGCGGAAAGGTGTGCAAGTTGCTTAATTCCATCTATGGACTAAAGCAGGCATCGCGGAGTTGGAACATCTGCTTTGATGAGACGGTCAAAGAATTTGGCTTTATCAAAAATCCAGATGAACCATGCATCTATAGTAGATTTGTAGCGAGAACTGTAGTATTCCTCGTTTTATACGTGGATGACATTCTCTTAATAGGAAATGACATTCCTATGCTACAATCTGTCAAGGGGTTCTTGTCACACAGGTTCTCCATGAAAGACCTGGGTGATGCCTCATACATTCTGGGTATCCGGATCTACCGTGACAGATCCAAGAGGATATTTAGACTTTCTCAGTCCAGGTACATCGACACCGTGCTGAAAAGATTCAGTATGGAAGATTCCAAGCGCGGTAACCTACCGGCTTGTCACGGGATCACCCTCTCTAAAGAGATGTCTCCCAAGACTGATTTGGAGAGGGATCGCATGTCTATTATACCCTACGCTTCTGCGGTAGGCTCTATAATGTATGCGATGTTGTGTACCAGACCGGATGTAGCTTATGCACTGAGTGTGGTAAGCCGGTATCAGTCAAACCTTGGGGAGAAATACTAGATAGCGGTAAAGAACATTCTCAAGTACCTGAGAAGGACTAAGGAGATGTTCTTGGTGTATGGCGGAAAAGACCTCCAGATCGAGGCCTTTGCTGACTCCAGCTTCCAGAGTGACAAGGATGATTCCAAGTCCATGTCGGGTTTTGTCTTTACCCTCAATGGAGGGGCGGTGTGTTGGAAGAGTTCCAAACAGAAAACCGTTGCAGACTCGACGATGGAAGCGGAATACATCGCTGCATCTGATGCCGCAAAAGAAGCTGTCTGGATGAGGAAGTTCTTGAAAGAACTTCAGGTGGTTCCGTCCATTGTTGATCCAATACCTCTGTATTGCGACAACAACGGGGCTATACCTTTAGCGAAGGAACCCAGGTCCCATCAGAGATCCAGGCACATCTTGAGGCGGTATCACCTGATCAGGGAGATCGTGGATCGCCAGGAGATCGAGGTTCGGAGAGTCGCTTCAGAAGATAACACTGCAGATCCATTCACCAAGGCCTTGCCCCAGACTCAGTTCGAGCGGCTGATCGAGATGATAGGTCTTCGATACGCCAGTACATGGCCTTAGTGTAAGTGGGAGATTGTTAGTGTATATGCCCTAGAGGCCATTACTGTATCATACTAGTTTGTATATTACTTAATGGAAGCTTGGGATATTCACCTTGTATGTACAATCTTGCTCAAAATAGTAGTATGCTACTTGGTTTGTTTCTACTTCAATGTGTACATGTGTTTATTTTTGTATATCGCCTATACACATTAGTGGAGCCCTTAGGATCTTTGCTTGATTACCAGCGATGTGATGGCCGTCACACTAGTGGGGCTGGGTAATCTATAAGCACATCCTTATGCAGGTCCCTGGTCGCAGGACTATCGAGACAGGGCATCGATACTCCGGAGTAGACCAGCGCATGCGCTTCTCATCCCAGTGTGGGAGACGGTCTGTCCCACAGCCGTCAGTACGTCGTACTTGAGATAGTATGCGGGTGCTCGTTAGGTTACGGGTACACTGGAAAGGATTCGTCGGGAACTGACTAGTTGGTATTATGCCTATCGTCAGTTATCAGCTCCCAGGTGACATGAGTACAGCTTAGTCCGCTGACTTGACACTGTCACTTCGCCTCGAGTGTGTTCCCACTGCACTTTGATTACTACCCTACCACGGCTCAAAGGAGTCGTGCAAACAGGTAGTGGTTGGGTGCAGTCCCGAAGCACTTGGAGGCAGTGACGGTTAGACAAGATTCGTCTCTCCCGGTATTGGGGGTTGACATCGCGCTGTGTCTAGGAGAGCCATTACACGAGTAGTCCCTGGCCAGGGCAAACGAGATATACTGGTAGGCTTCCAGTGTTATCTCAGGGTGTTTTGGGCTTCTCTCCGGCACGACTTGTACCGCTATTGGGGGACTGACGTTTACCGCCCCCTAGGCCCGCCATGCGATGTATCAGACGAACAGACCGGACTGTACGGAGAATGTCACACTCAGACTCAGTAGGAGTTCAGATGGGTTTTGCCTCGTCGGTCTTCTTGTCGGCATTACCTGGGGACCGTTACGCACAGCTAGTGCCACTTGCGGTCTGTGGTTAAACCCACTGCCAGCGTAGTGTCGAGTCTTTAGAGTCCCACACAGAAAGCTTTTCGCCTTTAGGCAAAAGAGTAGAGGTCGCATGGTATTGCGACAGGTCGCATGGTTTTGCGACAGGGTTCGGTCACATCCGTGCACTTGTGCACGTACAGTGTCCGGACAGTTTACACTAGCGGGCTTTGGTTTAATCCAGATCATAGTGTACCTTTTGGGATTGGATTTATCCAGTGTGCATTCGTGTTCCTCGGAACGCGGATGCGGGTGTGTATGCACAGTTGACAGGGAGGCAGAGGCAGCGGATTCTCATTAGGGTTGTTGACAGTTGACCGTTGACTATTTGACTTTTTGCTCAACCCTAATGAGAATATGATATGTGATTAACTATTATATTAATTAAGTATTATGGTGACATGGTTGTTGACTTTTGTTGACTTTGTTGACTTGTTGACTTTTGTTGACTTGTTGACTTTGTTGACCGGTTGACTAGGCTTGACTAGTTGACCATCATGATAACCATAGCCATTATTTCATGGCAAAGACTTTTACTTACTTGCTCATTTGTGTAAAATGAGTGCATGAAATGATATGGTTATGGTTGCTTCAACCATCACATAAGACTTTTTTTGGTATGATGAGTTGTCATGACTTTGGATTATAAGAGGGTGAGAGACAAAAGACTTGCTCATTCTTTCTTGCTCATTCTCTCTCTTGTTCTTGAGCTCTCTTGTTTTTCTCTCACCCTCTTGCTCTTGCTCCCTCTCTTTAATCTATGGTTCTCTTGTCTCATGAGTTGAGAATCAAGAACCATAGATAAAATCCCATACAAACTCTTCTCTACTCACTCTAGTTCACAAGGTTTAGCAAACCGAGTGAACTAGTTTCTTCAAAGAACGAAGAAGGAGCCAAAGGTTGGAGCTTTCAGGTGGATCTATCTTCGGCGTACGGAGACGACGGGAAGAAGCCAATCCGGACCACCATCGGAGTTTGAAGACGAAGGAGTTCAAGACAAGCAAGGTATAACCCCCTAACCGAGTAGCTAGAAACTTGTAGTTAGGTTGCTAGATAGATGTTTAACCAAGATCCGGGTTTTAGGTCCATGTTACCACCTCCGTAAAAATCGTTTTTTACCAAATTCCGCATTCCCGAAAGTACCGGGAGAGGTAGCATGGACTTACATGATTAACTCTCTACATGAGTTAGGGTTTTTGATATACTCATCCATGGTTGCATATATAACCAAAGAGAAGATATTTTTCATAACTATCTCATTCATTCATCTTCTTCTTCCTCATCTCATTTTTGCTCTCTTGGTTTTGAGATAAAGAAGAAAAATAGTGAGAAATTAAATTCTAAAGTGAGCAAAATTCCTACTTCATCATCCTCTTCTATACTAGCCATATAGATTAGTGTGTTAGCTTCACTAATTCCGTATTAGTGAAGAGAGAGCTTGAGTCTGTGTTTTCTCGACGTAGATCATCATAGACTTTGAAGACTTCAAGTAAAGATGCATCATACATCTTGTGGAGCCTCTTAAGAGTTCGGGAGCTCGTTGATCGCAGCGAAGGAACCACTACTTGGAGCTTGTGAACCGAAGGAGCGGACTACAAAGGTTGTAATCCCTAATCACTTAGAAGTAAAGTTGTTTACTTGATGTTTCCGTATGAATCTCTAGTTAAAGATCTTGTTTAGGATTATTAAGTATAGCAAAATTTTAATTTGTCATGGTCGATGCTACCCAAAACTTTGCTGTCGTGCTTAGGAACCCTACATTTTATCTCTCCCGGTATAGGGAGTTGATGTTGCGCTATGCTCGATTGTCTATAACAGTAAGTCCCAGGCCAGGGCTGTTGATGAGATTTACTGGTAAGTGTTATCAGTAGTTTCTCATACCATTATACGCCTTACATCGGCATGACTTATCAAGTTATTGGGGTCTGATGATACCACCCCCATACTCGATATGGGACATATCAGACGAAGAGACCGGACTGTACTGTAAGTGTTACTTATAGGCTTCATGGGAGTTTGGACAAGCTTGCTTGTTGATCTTCTAATCGCTCAATACCTGGGTAGCCGTTACGTCCAGCTAGTACCGCTGACGGCTTATGGGTGACTGATGTGATCATCACGTACTGCTGGCGTATTTAGGAGTCTTTAGAGTCCCATAAAAGTTTTCTGGTTCAAGCGAAACGAAGTAAGGTACATATGTTGATATGTGCGGGGGCCTGATTAAATACGAGTATGTGATACCGTATTCTAATCTGGCAGTTATTTATTATCGATTAGGTTATATATGATATAACCCGATTATTGAATCAAGTGTTGATTTGATAATGTGATATACAGATAAATAATATTAGTCGGTTATATGTGATATAATCGGATTATTAAATCAAGTGTTGATTTAATAATTTGATATATATTATATTTGATATAATTATATATTAACTAATATTATTAGCTCACTAATTATTCTTCATAATATATATATATATATAATGAAGCATGGCATGATTTTCTATTTATTGGAAATAGAAAATGAGGTGGAAAATGAGGAGGAATGGTGAGGCATTTCTTTTCTAATTTCTTTATTCATTTGGGATCACTATAGAAGCATGGTTGCTATATTATATTGGATATATTTTCATGCTTCATCGAGTGAGCCATATAGTTAAGCCATTCTTCACTTGCATTCCAATACTTAGCCATTATTTTAAGAGCTCATGTGATGAGCTTCTCTCTAGCTCTCTCCTCATTTTTCACATCCACCTCCAAGCTCAAACCCTCACATGAGTTATGAATCCTTGAGCTTGTGAGAACCAGCAAGAAAAAAATAAAACCCTACTTCACCATCGTACACTTCCTTAGCACTCTAATGTAGTGTGCTTCCTTCACTAAAGAGTTTAGTAAAAAGGTAGCTTGGATTGACGGACTTCGGGTGGATCATCTTCGGCACGAAGGTCATCGGAGGAAGCTTGCACCAACTTGAAGTAGAGCTTAGTCGAGTCGCGTGGACTACAACCTGGAGCACATGAAGAGAAGGAAACATTCTACAAAGGTTGTTGCCTCCTTCCCTTATATTTTTTTTTCATATCATCATAGGAAACCCTAATTATTCTAGTTAAGATCTTGGTTAGTGTTCGTTAGCACCACGATTTTTTTAAAAAAATTGCATGTGTGATGCCCGTTTAAACCTCGTCGCGGTGCTAGCGTACACTTTCAAATTGTGGATCTGCTCCCGTTTCTTGGACCGAATGTATCCGAACCCAGTTGTCTCTATCTTCCCGTTGGGTATCTTTCGTTGAGACCCGGAAATATCCCAAATCTTTTTTAGAATTGGGCTTGTCGAACTGTTTGTTCGAGGGGTATACCTTGGCATCTTAACAGACTTTTCAATCCCTCCGCGTAATATCTGGGCAGACGAATTGGTTGAAGCTTGTCGAGTACAAAATCGACACTATGCAAGACTTCTTTTTCTACTTTGGTCTCCGTATATTGGTAGAAGAGGATCGCCTTTTCACCTCTTCGCCTGAGAGGGATGTAGAAAGTTTGCAGTTCTTGTACATTGTACGTATCGAGCGCATCAAGTTCCTTATAATGTCGAGGCGGAGCCATTGTGATTTGCAGACTCTGATCTACTCCGGTGAAGGTTTGCATTGACGAGCGGATAGAGAACACTGCATTAGCCTCGTTCTCAGAGTTGCTGCCAAAGACCAGAATAGAGGTAGATGGTACAGGCTTATTTTTTTCTTTCTGGGGTTACCCCGAGTAGACTATTTCTTCGTCTTCCTCAGTATCGCTACCAAAGATTGGGATAGTGGCGATGGAATCCTATTTTTCCTCCGGCTTATGACACCTTTCCGTATCTTCAAAGCCTGGTAGGAAGTACTTTGTGTCATTATATTTCCGGACTTCGTTTACTGAGAACGGGTTTATCTCTCCCGTGACGGTGTACTCCGAGCCATCCTTAAAATACTTCATACACAGATGTTGTATAAAAGGGCTGACATTGTTCTCGTGTAACCAAGGCCTGCCGAGCAAAGCATTATAGCAAGTCTTGGCGTCAATGACATGAAATTTGATGTCAGTGATGAGCAGCCCGAAGCGTAACGTCAGTATTACGGATCCAAGTGTCCGTGACGACCGTGAGTCGAACCCGGAGATGGTAATTTTGTCTCGGGCCAGGTGCTGAACGTTCATGCAAATCTTCTTCAGCACTCTCACGTTGAGAAGGTTAACGGAGGATCCGTTATCGACAAGGATTTTCCCTATATTGATGTCGTGGCAGGACCCAGTAACGTATAACGGGCGATTGTGCTAGCATGTACCGAGGAGGAGATCCTCATCGCTGAATGTAATATCAGCCTGTGGACCTCTGCCAGCTCATCCTTCATCTTCTCTTCTGCAAAGAAAGCTTGGAACTGATTGCGCTATTATAATACCTTGATTAGGGAATCTCGTCCCTCTTTGGACAGAAGGAGAGAATTCAATATGCTCAGTTGCGATGGTATTTTCCTCAGATATGCCAGGACGTTGTAATCCACCTTGTTTTTCTTGGGCAGATCTTTTGCCGCGGGCTCTTTTACTGCTTCTTCATCGAGGGCGATCTCCTCAAGGATTTTTCCTTTCCCTTTGTCCTTTTTTTTCGAACCTTTGTTTGCAGGTCCGAGGTTCCTCTCAGGAAGCGTGCGGTTACGCAGCTGAATATTCTGGCAATTTTTCTCCTCCGCTTCTTTTTCGAAAGGGGAGTCTTTGAAGAGAGGGCTGATGTTGGATATGTATGCCCTAGAGGCTTTCATTGTATAGGATGCTAGGGATATGTATGTACATGACAATCTTGATCGATATGAAAGTATGCTATTTGGTTTGTCTTTATCTTAACATGTGATATGTTGTACTTAGTATTTCATATCTTGTATACATGTTGATAACGTCCGTAGGATCCTTGCCTGACTACCAGCGTTATGATGGCAATCATACTTGTAGGAGCTGGGTAGTCGATAAGCACATTCTTAAAATGTCCCTAGTCATGGATTGGTCCCTATAGTAGACTAGTATATACATATCTAGACCCTGACGAGGGGTGATGGATTGGTCCCACAACCATTGGTGTGGTGCACCTAAGATTGTATACAGGTGCTCACTGGGGGTGAGTACATTAGACGGACTCGCCGAGGACTAGCTAGATGGTATTATATCTAGCGTCAGATAGCAGTTCTCTGGTGACATGAGTGCAGATAGTCTGTCAACTTGAGGTCGTCATTTGTCTCATGTGAGTTCCCACTGTGCTTTTATTACTACCCTACCACGGCTCTACTAAATCGTGCAGACAGGTTTTAGTTGGGTACAGTCCCGAGCCACATGGTGGCAGTAAGCGACTGTTGGGGATTCATCTCTCCTGGTATAGGGAGTCAATGTCGCGCTGTGATTGGTTGGCCAACACTATAAGTCCCTAACCATGGCAGATTGAGAATTACTCGTAGTTGGACTAGTAGATTCTCGAATGGTCTTGAGCCACATCGGCATGACTTGTGAGGTTATTGTTGGAGATAGTGCCCTCAGAGTCAATTATTGGATCACAGGCACGTGATTGCAATGATTGAGGGAGGACCTATACCGGTATGACAGTCTTACTCAAGATGATAGTATGCTATCTGGTTTATCTTTATCATCGTGTACTGTTTTAGGTGACCTTACAGGTCACTATTACACGTTGATAGAGCCCCTAGGATTATTGCTTGACTGCCAACAGTATGAGGGCGATCATATACGTGGGAGCTAGGGTCTATAAGCAAATCCTTAAAAGGTCCCTAGTCGTGGGAGTTTCGAGACAGGGCATCGATACTCCAGAGTAGACTAGTGTATACAGTCGAGACCCCGAAGAGGGGCGGTGACCGGTCTCACAAGCCACTGGTGTCAGTTGGTTCACCTAAGATGTATACAGGTGCTCATTGGGTTATGAGTACACCGGACAGGACTCGCTGGGAACATGCTAGTTGGTCTTAAACCAGACGTCAGATAGCAGTTCCCTGGTGACATGTGTACAGGTTAGTTCATCGACCTGAGATTGTCATTTGTCTCGTGTGAGTTCCCACTGTGCATTGAATACTACCCTACCACGCTCAAAGGAGTCGTGCAAACAGGTTTTAGTTGGGTACAGTCCCGAGCCACATGGAGGCAGTGAGCGGATCTGCAGGGGTTCGTCTCTCCTGGTATTGGGGGTGAGGTCGCGCTGTGTCTAGGAGAGCCATTACACGAAGTCCTTGGCCAAGGCAGGAGATTTACTGGTAGGTATTCCAGTAGTATCTCAAGGTGTTCTGGGCTACACTCCGACACGACCTGTACCGCTTTTGGGGGTCTGACTTTTACCAACCTCCTAGGCCCGCCATGCGATGCTCATAGACGAACGGACCGGACTGTACGGATATTGTCACTGACAGGCTCAGTAGGGTGTCAGGATGAGTTCTCTCTTCGACGTACCTTTTGGTCAATACCTGGTAGCCCGTTATATATGGCTAATACATCTGACGTGCTAGTGGTTAAATCCAAAACCAAAGTATTAACGAGTCTTTAGAGTCCCCCACAGACCGTTTTCTCAAGTTTCGGGCGAAACGCTGTAGAGGCCGTATGGAGATTGGCAGGGTTCGATCAGATACGTGCGGTATTGCATGGATCATGATCGGACGGATAATACTAGCGGGCTTTGGTTTAAGCCGGATCCTAGTAATGAACAGTGTAGATTTTGTCTCATTGCATTTGTATTCGGTCGGAGTACAAATGCGGGTATGTATATACTGTCGCGGGGTTTTCCTGTAATTTATTACGGGATCAGTTTTTTTGAAGTTGCCAGTTTGTATTCCGTTTCGGCCAGTTTTCCTTTGTTCCTTCACGGCCGGATTTTTGTGATGGGAGGGGCTAATTTTCAAATTTGCAAATTAGCAATTGTGGAGGGGGTTTTTCTAAATGGAGGCTTCATGGTGGCTATTGCATTATTAGATTTTTTTTGCATCACTTCCTTTGCATTAAATGTGATGGAATATGAAGGGATTGATTTGGTAAATGGTGTGACCATTTTTTCTTCTCATTATCATACATTTTCTTCTCTTGCATTATTGATCCTTTTTTCCCTCCACCATTTGAGAGGGGTCGGCCACATTTGAGTGTGAGTGGTGAGATTTTTGGCGAGGGAAATTCATTCTTCATCTCATTCTATGCTTGAAAATGAGAGCTCCATTTTTCTCAAAAGTTCATTCTTCACCTCCATCAAATGGCAACTTCATACCCCAATGAGACAAAGCTTTCTACACTTCATCTACAGCATTTCTTTGGCACGTCGGCTCGCCAACTTCGTGCCCGAGTTGCCTCGGTCCAGAGGTGGGAGCCCGTAAAAGAACCCGGCGATGTGGTGCCCGTTCCAACGAGGAGCTGAAGACCGGAGATTCCGCGAGGAGATCGGAGTGGAGGCCGAAGACCGAAGGACACGGATCGCTCGGTATAGCTTCCTACCCATTCTTTAGTTTGCTAGGATTAGGTTAATGGCCCGATCCGGGATTTTAGTGCGCGGTGGTGTCGGTTTACAAGTTTCGTAAAAGTATCGTTTCCGCATTTTGACCTCGTTCCGATGGCCGGGGCGCCGCCGTGCACTTACACTGGTATCAGAGCCACGCCATTAACCTAGTCTAGCTTGCTCTAACGTGTTTACAAGTTCGATTGAACGGATTTTCCAAAAACCGCGTTTCTATGTCGTACTTTCTGTCGAATTTTTCTGTGCTCTAAAAATTATTTGGTACATTGGAAAATTACGTGCAGGGTTTTTTATGAATTCTATGAAAATTTGGTAGGATGATATTACTGTAGCGCGGCGGATCCGCGGCCAAAACCACGTTCTGGCGGCGGATCCGCGGCCGTACTGTTGCTTCAGTTCACCAAATTTCTACAGTGGCTCTATGACATGGAAATAAGGTTTTTGGTATGTTCTGTTTGGGCCCAGATTTATTTTGAGTGCTACAGTAGTTCTTGGGGCCCACTTCAGTAAATTTAGTCGATCGAAAGTTTTAAACATGTTAGTTCACACTATTTACATTATATCTGGGACCGTGAATGTCATTTGATCGGTAAATCCTGTCTAACTGCTATAGCCCTTTTAGACGGATTTGCGAACGTGACATTCACGTTGATGTTCTGTATTGTGCTGTGATGTTGCGGATTTGTCGTGGTGGATAGCCTGGATGCAATGGTAGTACAGTTTGGTTGTATATGTACATTTGATATTGCGGGGCGAGCGTTCAACATGTGGACTGCCGTCACTGCCTGTTTGTATATTATTCTTTTGGGGCACGATCGGGCTTAGGTCGATGTACCCGTTGTATATTTTACTTTCTGTACTAGGATTACCCCGCGGAGGGGTGCACGGATAGCCGGGTTCTAGAGGGCAACGAGCCCGCATCTCATGGCGTTGAGACGGAGGGGGCTTCATGTTGGAGATAGTGCCCTCAAAGTCAATTATTGGATCGCAGGTACGTGATTGCAATGATTGAGGAAGGACCTATACCGATATGACAGTCTTGCTCAAGATGATAGTATGCTATCCGGTTTGTCTTTATCATCATATATATACTTTAGTTCACTATTGCATGATGATAGAGCCCATAGGATTCTTGCTTGAGTACCAACAGTATGATGGTGATCATATACGTGTGAACCGGGGTCTGTAAGCACATCCTTAAAGTGTCCCTAGTCGTGGGAGTTTCGAGACAAGGCATCGATTCTCCAGAGTAGACTAGTGTATACAGTCGAGACCCCGACGAGGGGCGATGGTCGGTCTCAGAAGCCATTGGTGTCAGTAGGATCACCTGAGATGTATACAGGTGCTCATTGGGTTATGAGTACACCGGACAGGACTCGCCGGGAACCTGCTAGTTGGAATTATACATATCGTTAGATAGCAGTTCGGTGGTGACATGTGTACAGGTTAGTTCATCGATCTGAGATAGTAATTTGTCTCGTGTGAGTTCCCACTGTCCTTAGATTACTACCCTACCACGCTCAAAGGAGTTGTGCAAACAGGTTTTAGTTGGGTACAGTCCCGAGCCATATTGGAGGCAAGTGAGCGGATCGTCGGGGATTCGTCTCACCTGGTATTGGGGGTTGATGTCGCGCAGTGCACGGGTGGCCATCACTAGGAATCCTCGGCCGAGATAGTGGAGAATTACTGATTTGGATCAGTAGTTTCTCAGGTGGTGATGGGATTCATGCCGACACGATTTATCGCGTTATTAGGGGTCTGACTTAATCCACCCCCTAGACTCGATATGCGATACTCTTTAGACGAACGGACCGGACTGTATATACATTGTCACTGTCAGGCTCAGTAGGGTTTATGGATGAGTTCGCTCATCAGCTTCCCTTCCAATCAATACATAGGCAACCGTTACGTACAGCTTGTACCTCTGACGTGCTAGTGGTTATACCCAGTGCCAGTGTGTTGATGAGTCATTAGAGTCCCCCACAGACACTTTCCCAAGTTCGGGCGAAACGTTGTAGAGGTCGTATGGGTTTATGGCAAGGTTCGGAAAATGCACGTGCGTTTTCGCACGTGTCATTTTTCGGGCAGATAATACTGGTACGCTTTGGTTTAAGCCGGAACCCAGTATTATGCTGTGTAGATATAATATCTTTGTCTCAGTTGCATTTGTATTCGGTCGTAATACAAATGCGGGTATGTTTATACTGATACGGGGTTATCCTGAAATTCGTTTCAGGATCACTTTTGGAAGTTGCCAGTTTCCAGTTTTCTATCAGCCGTATTTAACACTCGGTTAAATGTGGATTTATCTTTTCTTCTTGGGTGAGTCATGAGGGTGAGTCATGCTTCTAGAAGGTTCTAGAAGTGTTGACAAGGTTAGTGACTCATGGTTGCTTTAAATGTTCATTTAATGCAAGTGTGACTAAGCTTAATGATTCATCACTTTCATTAATGCTTTCATACTAGGTGTTATGATAAGTATTGAGCTTATGGTCACCTCCCCCTCTCCTACACTCACCCCCACCTCCTTATTTAGTGGCCGGCCACCCTTGGTGAGAAAATATGGTTGCTTGGAAAAAAATTGATATTGTTTTGGACTCATGGAAATTAGATAAGCCTCATTTCTCATTTCACCCGATTCCAAAAGGCAACTTCATTAACCCTTCGTCCATAGCCTTGGACGTAACGAGACAAAGTGTTCTACTCATTCTCTACATCATCTTGGTCATCTCTTTTGGCAGACTTGACGACCGAGTTGCCTCGGTTTAGAGGCGGGAGCCCGTTTAAAGATCCGTCGACGTGGTGCCACCTGCACGAGAAGACCGGAGTTCAAGGAGATCGGAGTAGCCGCAACAAGCGTGGGATGATGGTTGAAGACCGAAGGACTCGGATTGTTCGGTATAATATTTCTACCCACTTTGTAGTTTGTTAGTTTAGCTTTAATGGCAGATCCGGGTTACGGTACACGATAGCGCCAGTTTGTAAAAAGTTTTTGTTCCGCATTTGGCGTCTGTTAGACGGCCGGGGCGCTACCGTGGACTTACAGTGGTATCAAAGCCTCACCATTAAGCTATACTAACTTGTGCTAACACGTTTAAAATATCGATCGAACCGAATTTCGAAAACCGCAAAATTCCATGATCTGAGTTTCTGTCGCTTTTTTAAAACAGTCTAAAAATTATTTTACATATTGAAGAAGACTAAGTAGGTTTTTATAAGAATTCTGAAAAAAATTGGGCACGTGATCCCACAAAACCACCGCGGATCCGCGGTCAAACCTAGGGTTTGACCGCGGAACCGCGGCGCTTCTGTGGGAACAGTGCATAATCTTTTTCCAGAGAGCTTCTTTGTGGAAATTATGGGTTTTGTTATAGTTCTTTTAGGTCTAGATTTTGTTACTGTACAGCAGATGTACGTGGGGCCCACTTCGGGAAATTTAGTCGATCGAAATTTTAAATTTGTTAGTATGCAGTATTTACATTATATCTCCGACCGGGAATGTCATTTGATCGGTAAACCGCGTCTGATTGCTATAGTTCTTTTAGACGGGTTTGCGAACGTGACATTCACGTTGATGTTCTGTGTTGAGCTGTATTGTTGCGGATATGTCGTGGTGGATAGCAGTGTGCAATGGTAGTGCAGTTTGGATTTATTTGTACATTTGATATTGCGGGGCAAGCGTCCAACATGTGGACTGCCGTTACTGCCTGTTTGTATAATATTCTTTTGGGTCACGACCGGGTCGAGGTCGATGTACCCGTTGTACATATTTTTATTTCTGTACTAGGTTTATCCCGCGAAGGAGTGCACGGATAGCCGGGTTCTGGAGGGCAACAGGTCCGTATCTCATGGCTTTGAGAGGCAAAGGGACCTCACTCTAGAATTGGCAGACTATTCGCCGCACTCGTAGGGGGTACAGGTTGACCCAAGGAGGGGTGCTCAATTTACCGGATTCCGTGAAGTGCCGGGTGTTCCATTCACTATGCTGTGGGGACTACCTCGCTTCAGGTTTTGGCGGGTAACTTGCCGCACCCGTAGGGGTCTAGGTTTCATTGCACAGGCTATCCACACGACCAGGGGAACGTCGGGTTTCAGTAGCGGCTCTGTGAAACCCTGGGATCCCAGATTATCTGTATTGTTCTGTGATGCTTATTACTTTTCTGTAATGTTGCATATTATCACGCCTGGAGCGATTATTGTATATTGGTATATATACTATTAGACGTTGTATATGTTTTACACCCGCGCTAGTCCAGCCCTCGCTCTGTCGTTAGTTAAGTAACCTAACGGGCAATTACGGGACCCAGTGACGGATGCGGATGGCATATACGTACATTATATTTTCGTTCTTTTATGGTGTGATTGATTGATGGGACTGCATTGATTCTTATCAATGCATGGATAAAACAAACCTATTTTTGATGTTGTTGGAACAAATTTTAAAAGGTGTTATTACAAAGATGTTTCCTTTTGCTTTGCACAGCGATATTCAGTCAGAATATCCTGCACCTCATTCGACGAGGCAAGGGCTGAGATCCCTTCACCGGGAGTGACCCCTTGGGCAGAAGTTTACGTCAGGGTAATAACTTCAATATAGTCGATTACAAGTTGCTTTGTATCGCGGTATTCAGTTGGAATATCCCGCACCTCATTCCAATAGGAAAGAGCCGAGATCCCTTCACCGGGAGTGACCTCTTTAGCAAAACGTTTTCACCACTATATTTTTATAAAAAGCTATCAGTTTCCTTCAACAAGATCAAGTTCATTACGTTAAAGGTTTTTTCGCCAAAAACCAGCCGTAGCCCTCCGTCATTTCTTATGGATGGTCAGTAGTATTCAAGCTATATATTTTGACCTAACGCCAAGGCATAGTGATTGGTAGCTACTGGGTATTCATTTGTTGCATAGATAGATGCGTTGGTTTGGGACAGTCGTTCTGTCATACTTGGCCCTTCGTCAAGGGCATGTGCGGGTGGGTTCAAATTAACTTGGATAATGACGGATAGAACTTGACATGTGACTTATGATATTTTGACCTAACGCCAAGGTCATAAGAGAATGGGGCAAAAATTACATCGGGAGTTTCTAAAGAAACTGAAACTTGCCAGATATGCGCATACCTTCTGGAGTGCGATAACTTGAGTGGCTTCCATCAAGTTATCATGCGATGATAGTTGGATCCCGATTCTCACTGATGAGTTGGTCTACTCTTCGGGTGATCCCGACTAATTCTTCTTTTAGGTTTGGAGGAGAATTTGAGATTACAGTGGGAGGTTTCCTGATTAGATTAAGTGATTACTATTCTGATCTAGGTTAGAGTGCACGCAGAGTGTTTCTTTTCTCTCTCTCTTTAGCAGCGACCTTTGACCGACCCTAGACTATGACTCAGTGACCAAGTTGACCGAACCTTCTTAAAATACTGGCTTTTGGATTGTCTATTGTTGCATAAGTCATTGCCGCTACTTCTTTTACCCTTTGTATTTCTCAGAACACCCCGTATTATTACGGACATCCACTTCCATTGGATAGATCCATCGTATGGTTATATACGAACTCGAAGGGACTTCTTCGAGGATGGATCCAGGTTCAGGAGAAATAGAATAAGGTATTGTTCAGTTGTCTTTTATCATCACCTTCTCTCGAGTTACGAGTACTCCTAGAATTAGGAGAGTATACCTATTATGCTTACTGGATAGTCTTCTTCCAAACCATAGGCCGGTGCCAAATGGTAGGGAAGGAAGAAAACCATTTAGCCTAACGAAGGTGTACAGAAGGTAACGACTAAAGACATATAAAGGGATTTGGAGAGATGGCAAAGAAATATACGGTTATAGTCATGAATTGGATTATGGAAGAGGCATTACTAAGAATACCAGAATACCCCTACGAAACATTTTTCATGTTTCAGTTACCAAGTGCATTGTTAAAAGAAAACTAATTTCCCGATTAGATACTTACTCCAAGGGTATGTATTTACCAGGTTTCATTCCCATATCTATATGGTTTTACAGATGATGAGTGGGAGTAAGTTATCGGGAACTAGGTGATCATCCTCATTATATCAGAATTCATTGTAATTGGTGATATTTGAGGAAATCGCCTGGGTACAGTTTTCAACCTACGACACACAGGTTTTGAGTTATTCAAGTCAGCGGACTTATACAGAGTATTGTATGTTGTCCAGTGTCCGTAAGGACAAAGGGGTAGGTCCTCGTACTATGTTCTGTTTACTTGTGACTTCTCTAGTTTTTAGACAAGTGTTTCGTAGAAATACAATGTCTATGTTTTGAGAAGTTATGGGTATAAGAATAAAGTAGAGAACCAGATGTCGCAAGTATCAGGATTCTTCAAAGAGATCGAAGATGTAGATACTTGTGATTGGTATTCAGATGAAAGTAATGGTTTTGAGAAACTTGTTTCTCTTTCAGGTTACTCATAATTAGATGGATTCCTAAGTTGAGTAATGCTGATTAGCCTCTCTTCATTAAGTTGTTATGCACTGGAGACAGCTGCATGATTTGAATCTGGTTCTAATTAAATTAGTGCCTCTGTTTCTATATTGGATATAGAATGGTTTATATCTTAACGATGTTAAGGTAAGGGGAGTTGTCCAGCTTATGCTTAAAACCAGACACTGGATAACTCAAGGCACGTTTCTGTAATGACAGTTTGTGGGTTGACCCTGGCTTTGACGAGGGTTGACATTTCTACCATCTGGAAGATCAATATTGATATTGTTCTTGACTCGCCATAGTTTTATTAAAATGGACTTTTTCAGAAAACAGTAGTGGGAGTATGGTAGAACTGGAAATGATTCCAGAACCGCTAACAATTACGGAAAATTTAATAGGACCTATATATTCAATCAGGTTTGACATTCCAATAGCCACTTCGCAGATATGAAGAGTAACCTCAGACACCCGAGAGGTACTCCGGTAGCCTCAAGGACGGTAACAGGGAGGTTCTAGTTTACCCAGACTTGACACTATTGTTGTTCCAGGCTATGAGACCCGGCAGGAGGATAAGTATAGCTTCGTTCTAAACTAGCTTTAGAAGTGTACGTATATATTATTCTGCCAGAGAGTTGTCTTAGTCAGTGGGAGCAGCGGAAGCATAGTGGATAAGAAGCTTATGTCTATTTATAGGCTTGAGCAGATATAGCGGAGATAAGATCATCTAATTTTGATGTGACAGTCATGGGTTGACTTCATCAGAATAGGGGATGGATCTGTTGAGAATGTAGTAGGGTGTGATGTCCTGGTATTTGGATGACATACACAGAGTAGGAAGTAAAATTCCTATACTACGATCAGTTGTACTGTGGTCGTCACACAGTTGTTTCTCCATACAGGATATGGATATAATATTAGACATTCTCGTTACTAGATCTATGGTATTAGATCTAGATTGGGTACTTTCCCAATGTGGGTACTGTGACAGTATTCTAATGGTATTTAGAATAGATGACTCCTGGCATGGTGGTGTACCTGCAGGTGATGGAGTCACCCTCTCTAAAGGTGTCTTAGAGACTAAAGGAGAGAGGGATGTGCATGATTGGCAGATCTCTTGCTTAGGCAATTGAGTCAATCATGAGATGTCAAGTACCACACCAAATGTTGTTTTTGCACTAGATACGATAAGTTTATATTAATCCAATCCTGGAGAAACATAAGGAAGCAGTTTTAGAACATAAGTGCATGTTCTACGGATTTGATGACGGCAACCTCCTTCGGGAGAAGGTTATCATTCCAGGCTTCAAAGGTGACATGGATAACAGAGTGATTGTCAGAGTTATAGTTTTCCCTCTGACGAGGGACAGTATTATGGACAGGTGGTCCAAGAGGATACAATGGGAGGCATGGTGCTGAATACTGATTAGGTTCAGTTATCGATACAGTCTAAGAAGTTTGGATTTGCAGTTCATTTATGAACTAGGTCCCATCAAATATCCAGACATATTCTAAGACAGGTATTACTCGATTCGGGAGATGGCTTTCTCCGCAAACTTGAGATTAAGAGAGATATAGAAAGAAAAATAAGGGCGGATCCACTCACTGAGGCTATTTCTCGAACACAAGAGTTTTACAAACTAGCTTTGTGAAACTGATTAGTAGAGAAGTTGGGTGTTCGGTATCACACGGGCAGTGAGTATGCGACATCGCAATAATTAGCCTTGAGAGCAAGTAGGAGATTATCGGAGATAGTGCCCTCAAAGTCAATTATTGGATCGAAGGTACGTGATTGCAATGATCGAGGAAGGATCTATACCGATATGACAGTCTTGCTCAAGATGATAGTATGCTATCCGGTTTGTCTTTATCATCGTATATATGCTTTAGTTCACTATTGCATGATGATAGAGCCTATAGGATTCTTGCTTGACTACCAGCAGTATGATGGCGATCATATACGCGGGAGCTGGGGTCTGTAAGCACATCCTTAAAGTGTCCCTAGTCGTGGGAGTTTCGAGACAGGGCATCGATACTCCAGAGTAGACTAGTGTATACAGTCGAGCCCCGACGAGGGGTGATGGTCGGTCTCAGAAGCCATTGGTGTCAGTAGAATCACCTAAGATGTATACAGGTGCTCATTGGGTTATGAGTACACCGGACAGGACTCGCCGGGAATCTGCTAGTTGGTATTATACATATCGTCAGATAGTAGTTTCCTGGTGACATGTGTACAGGTTAGTTCATCGACCTGAGATCGTCATTTGTCTCGTATGAGTTCCCACTGTGCTTAGATTACTACCCTACCATGCTCAAAGGAGTTGTGCAAACAGGTTTTAGTTGGGTACAGTTCCGAGCCACATTGGAGGCAAGTGAGCGGATCGTCGGGGATTCGTCTCTCCCGGTATTGGGGGTTGATGTCGCGCAGTGCACGGGTGGCCATCACTAGGAATCCTCGGCCGAGGTAGTGGAGAATTACTGATTTGGATCAGTAGTTTCTCAGGTGGTGATGGGATTCATGCCGACACGATTTATCACGTTATTAGGGGTCTGACTTAATCCACCCCCTAGACTCGATATGCGATACTCTTTAGACGAACGGACCGGACTGTATATACATTGTCACTGTCAGGCTCAGTAGGGTTTATGGATGAGTTCGCTCATCAGCTTCCCTTCCAATCAATACATAGGCAACCGTTACGTACAGCTTGTACCTCTGACGTGCTAGTGGTTATACCCAGTGCCAGTGTGTTGATGAGTCATTAGAGTCCCCCACAGACACTTTCCCAAGTTCGGGCGAAACGTTGTAGAGGCCGTATGGGTTTATGGCAAGATTCGGAAAATGCACGTACGTTTTCGCACGTGTCATTTTTCGGGCAGATAATACTGGTACGCTTTGGTTTAAGCCGGAACCCAGTATTATGCTGTGTAGATATAATATCTTTTTCTCAGTTGCATTTGTATTCGGTCGTAATACAAATGCGGGTTTGTTTATATTGATACGGGATTATCCCGAAATTCGTTTCAGGATCAATTTTGGAAGTTGCCAGTTTCCAGTTTTCTATCAGCCGTATTTAACACTCAATTAAATGCGGATTTATCTTTTCTTCTTGGGTAAGTCATGAGAGTGAGTCATGCTTCTAGAAGGTTCTAGAAGTGATGACAAGGTTAGTGACTCATGGTTGCTTTAAATGTTCATTTAATGCAAGTGTGACTAAGCTTAATGATTCATCACTTTCATTAATGCTTTCATACTAGGTGTTATGATAAGTATTGAGCTTATGGTCACCTTTCCCTCCCGTACGCTCACCCCCACCTCCTTATTTAGTGGCCGGCCACCCTTGGTGAGAAAATATGGTTGCTTGGAAAAAAATTGATATTGTTTTGGACTCATGGAAATTAGATAAGCCTCATTTCTCATTTCACCCGATTCCAAAAGGCAACTTCATTAACCGTTCGTCCATAGCCTTGGACGTAACGAGACAAAGTGTTCTACTCATTCTCTACATCATCTTGGTCATCTATTTTGGCAGACTTGACGACCATGGAAATTAGATAAGCCTCATTTCTCATTTCACCCGATTCCAAAAGGCAACTTCATTAACCGTTCGTCCATAGCCTTGGACGTAACGAGACAAAGTGTTCTACTCATTCTCTACATCATCTTGGTCGTCTATTTTGGCAGACTTGACGACCGAGTTGCCTCGGTTCAGAGGCGGGAGCCCGTTTAAAGATCCATCGACGTGGTGCCACCTGGACGAGAAGACCGGAGTTCAAGGAGATCGGAGCAGCCGCAACAAGTATGGGATGATGGTTGAAGACCGAAGGACTCGGATCGTTCGGTATAACATTTCTACCCACTTTGTAGTTTGTTAGTTTAGCTTTAATGGCAGATCAGGGTTACGGTACACGATAGCGCCAGTTTGTAAAAAGTTTTTGTTCCGCATTTGGCGTCTGTTAGACGGCCGGGGCGCTACCGTGGACTTACACTTCACTCTAGAATTGGCAGGCTATTCGCCGGACTCGTAGGGGGTATAGGTTGACCCAGGAGGGGTGCCCAAGTTACCGGATTCCGTGAAGTGCTGGGTGGTCCATTCACGTTGCTGAAGGGGGCTGCCTCGCTTCAGGTTTTGGCGGGTAACTTGCCGCGCCCGTATGGGTCTAGGATTTCATTGCACAGGCTATCCACACGACCAGAGGAACGTCGGGTTTCAGTAGTGGCTCTATGAAACCCGGGGATCCCAGATATCTTTATTGTTCTGTGATTCTTATTACTTTTCTGTGATGTTGCATTTTATCACGCCTTGAGCGAATATTATATATTGATATATATACTAGTAGATGTTGTATATGTTTTGCATCTGCGCTAGTCCTGTCCCCGCTCTGTCGTTAGTTAAGTAATCTAACGGGTGATGACGGGACCCAGTGGCGAATGCGGATGGCATATACGTACATCATTATTTTCGTTCTTTGTGGTGTGATCAATTGATGGGACTGCGTTGATTCGGATCAATGCAAGCTAAACAAACCTATTCTGATGTTGTTGGAACAATTTTTCAAAAAAAGCTGTTATTGCAAGGACGTTCTCTTTTGTTTTGCACAGTGGTATTCGGTTATGAATATCCAGCACCTCAGTCGACGAGGCAAGGGCCGAGATCCCTTCACTGGGAGTGACCCCTTGGACAGAAGTTTGCGTCAGGGCAATAACTTCACTATACTCGTTTACTTTTGCTTTGCATCGTGGTATTCAGTTGGAATATCCTGCACCTCATTCTACGGGGAAAGAGCCGAGATCCCTTCACCGGGAGTGACCTCTTTAGCAAAGGTTTTCCTCACTATATTTTTATAAAGCTATCCAGTTCCTTCAACGATATCAAGTTCATTACGTTAAAGGTTTTCGCCAGAAACCATTCGTAGCCCTCCATCATTTCAGTTAAATATTCGGTAGTATTCAAGCTATGTATTTTTACCTCACGCCAAGGCATAGTGATTGGTAGCTGCCGGATATTTATCTGTTGCATAGATAGAATGCGTTGGTTTGAGACAGTCGTACTGCCATTTTGGCCTACGTCAAGGGTAGGTACGGGTGGGTTCAAATTAACCTGGATAATGATGGGTAGAACTTGACATGTGACTTATGACATTTTGACCTCACGCTAAGGTCATAAGAGCATGGGGCAAAAATCACATCGGGAGTTTCTAAAAAAACTGAAACTTGCCAGATATGCACATACCTTCTGGAGCGTGATAACGTGAGCGGATTTCAACACGTTATCATGCGATGATAGTTGGATCCCGATTCCCACTGATGAGTTGGTTTACTCCTCGGGTGATCCCGACTAATTCTTCTTTCAGGTTTGGAGGAGAATTTGACGGTACAGTGGGAGGTTTCCTGATTAGATAAAGTGATAACCATTCTGATCTAGGTTAGAGTGCACGCTGAGTGTTTTTTCTCTCTCTCTCTTTGGCAGCGACCATGACCCGACCCTAGACTATGACTCAGTGACCAATATTAACCGAACCTTCTTAAACACTGGCTTTTGGATTGTCAGAGTTGAATACCTCATTGCCACTCCTACTTTTACCTTTTTCTCCAGGACACCCCGTATTACTACGAACGTCCACTTCCATTGGACAAAACCATCGTATGGTTATATACGAACTCGAAGGAATTTATTCGAGGATGGTTTCCGGTTCTGGAGAAAACGAATAGGATTATTCAGTTGTCTTTTCCTTTTTCCTTCTCTCAGGTTGCGAGTTCTCCTTGGTTTAGGAGATAGTACACCTATTATGCAAATTGGATAGTCTTCTTCCAAACCTTAGGCTGGTGCCGAACGGTGGGGAATGAAGAAAACCAATTAGCACAGAAGGTATTAAGTTAAGACAAATAAAGGGATTAGTAAGAAGGCAAAGTAAACTGCGACTGCTATTCACGACCAAACCAAATATTTCATTACCACTCCCACTTCACCTTTGTATTTCTCCAGGACACTTCGTATCACTATGAAGATCTACAGTTTTTTTGGATACTCTATCGTATGGTTATATACGAACTCGAAAGGAACTTGTTCCAGTTCGGGGATGGATTCTGGTTCAGGAGAAATAGGAATAAGGTTTATTCGGTTGTCTTTTATCTTCACCTTCTCTCGCATTACGAGTGATCTTAGGATTAGGACAGTACACCCATTATGCTTATTGGATAGTCTTCTTCCAAACCATAAGCTGGTGCCGAACGGTAGGGAAGGAAGAAAACCATTTGGCCTAAAGGGGTGTACAGAAGGTAATGACTAAAGACATATGAAGGGATGTGAAGAGATGGTATAGAAATATACGGTTACAGTTGTGAATCTGATGATGGAAGAGGCATTACTAGGAATACCCGGATACCCCTACGAAACATTTCAATGTTTCAGTTTCACTGTGTACTGTTGATAGAAAACTGATTTCCCAATTAGACACTTGCTCCAGGGTATGTATTTACCAGGTATGATTCTCACATCTGTATGGTTTTACATATGATGAGTGAGAGTAAGTTATTGGGAATTGGGTGATCATCCTCATTATATCGGGATTCGTTGTAATTGGTGATATTTAAGGAAATCGCCAGGACTGTTTGCCGGACGGCAAATATTTGGTTTTGAATATCCTTTATAATGCACCAATTTCCAATTAATATATCTGTACGTCTATTTTTATAGAGTGAGATATACCTTTTTGAAATTATGTCTATGACATTTACCTATATCAGTGGATGGTTAGGTAAGGAGCATTGAACAGCGGTGTAATTCTTCTTAACCATAAATACAGTTTTCAATCTACGACACACAGTGAATGAGTCACTAGACTCAGGGGACTTATACAGAGTATTGTATATTGTCCAGTGTCCATTAGGACAGAGGGGTCGGTCCTCGTACTATTTTCGGTTTACTTATGACTTCTCTAGTTTTTATACAAGTGTTTCGAAGAAACACAGGGTCTAAGTTTTGAGAAGTTATAGGTATAAGAATATAGTAGAGAACCAGGTATTGCAAGTATCAGGATTCTTCAAGGTGATCGAAGATATAGATACTTGTGTGTGGTATTCAGTTGATAGTAATGGTTTGAAGAGAACTTGCTTCTCTTTCAGGTTACTCATAATTGGAAGCACTCCAAAGTTGAGTAATGCTGATCGGCCTCCTTCCATTTAGTTGACATGCACTGGAGGCAGCTGCATGATTTGAATCTGGTTCAATTAAATCAGTGCCTCTGGTTCTATATTGGATATAGAACAGTTCATAACTTAACGATGTTAAGGTACGTGGAGTTGTCCGGCTTATGCTTAAAACCAGACTCTGGATAACTCAAGGCACGTTTCTGTAATGGCTGTTTGTGGGTTGACCCAGGATATGATGAGGGTTGATTTTCTACTATCTGGAAGATTAATAGTGATATTGTTCTTGACTCGCCACAGTTTTAGCAAAAATGGATTTTTTCAGAAAACAGTAGTGGGAGTATGGTAGAACTGGAAGTGATTCCAGAACCGCAGACGATTACTAAAAATTTGATAAGAACCTAAAGATTCAATTTGGTTTGACATTCCATTGGCCACTCCGCAGATACGGTGGGTAACCTCAGGCACCCGAAAGGTACTCCGGTAGCCTCAAGGACGGTGACAGGGAGGTTCTTGTTTACCCAGACTTGCCATTGCTGTTGTTCCAGGCTGCGAGACCCGGCAGGAGGATGAGTATAGCGTCGTTCTAAACTAGCTTTAGAAGTGTACGTGTATTTGACTCTGCCAAAGGGTTGTCGTAGTCAGTGGGAGCAGCGGAAGCATTAGTGGACAAGTGGCTTATGTCTATTTATAGACAAAAGCAGTTGTAGCGGAGATAGATCATCTATTTCTGATATGACAGTCATAGGTTTGACTTCATCAAAATAGGGGATGGATCTGTTAAGAAGGTAGTAGGGTGTGATGCCTTGGTATTTGGATGACATACACAGAGTAGGAAGTGATGTTCCTATACTACGATCGGTTATACTTTGGTTGTCATACAGTGGTTTCTCCACATGGGACTTGGATATAATATCAAGACATTCTGGTAACTAGATCTATGGTTTTAGATCTATATTTGGGAAGTGTCCCAATTTGGGTACTTAGACGGCATTCTAAAGGTGTTTTTAGAATGGACGACTCTTGGCACGGTAGTATACCTGCAGGTAATGGAGTCACCCTCTCTAAAGGTGTCTTCCAAACTAAAGGGGAGAGGGATGTGCATGATTGGCAGATCACTTGCTTAGGCAATTGAGTCAATCATGAGATGTCAAGTACCACACCGGATGTTGTTTTTTCACGAGATGCAGTAAGTTGATATTAATCCAATCCTGGAGAAACGATCGGAAGCAGTTTTAGAACATAAGTTGATGTTCTAGGGAAATGATAATGGCAGCCTCCTTTGGGAGACATTTATCATTCCAGGCTTCCAAGGTGACCTGGATGACAGAGTGACTGTCAGAGTTATAGTTCTCCCTCTGAAGAGGGGCAGTATTTTGGACAGGTGGTCCAGGCGGATACTGAGGGAGGCATGGCACAGGATACTGATTAAGTTCAGTTGACGATACAGTTTAAGAAGTTTCGATTTGGAGTTCACTTATGAACTATGTCCCATCAGACATCCAAACATATTCTAAGACAGGTATTGCTCATTTCGAGAGATGGGTTTCTCCGCGAACTTGAGATAAAGAGAGACATAGAAAGAAACATCTGAGCGGATCCACTCACTGAGGCTATTCCTCGAACGCAATAGTATCGGAAACGGGTTTTGTGAGACTGATTCGGAGAGGAGTTGGGTGTTCGGTATCACATGGGCTGTGAGTATGCGACATCGCAATAATTAGCCTTGAGTGCAAGTGGGAGATTGTTGGAGATAGTGCCCTCAGAGTGAATTATTGGATCACAGGCACGTGATTGCAATGATTGAGGGAGGACCTATACCGGTAGGATATCTTACTCAAGATGATAGTATGCTATCTGGTTTATCTTTATCATCGTGTACTGTTTTAGGTGACCTTACAGGTCGCTATTACACGTTGATAGAGCCCCTAGGATTATTGCTTGACTGCCAGCAGTATGAGGGCGATCATATACGTGGGAGCTGGGGTCTATAAGCAAATCCTTAAAAGGTCGCTAGTCGTGGGAGTTTCGAGACAGGGCATCGATACTCCAGAGTAGACTAGTGTATACAGTCGAGACCCCGACGAGGGGCAGTGGCCGGTCTCACAAGCCACTGGTGTCAGTTGGTTCACCTAAGATGTATACAGGTGCTCATTGGGTTATGAGTACACCGGACAGGACTCGCCGGGAACATGCTAGTTGGTCTTATACCAGACGTCAGATAGCAGTTCCCTGGTGACATGTGTACAGGTTAGTTCATCGACCTGAGATCGTCATTTGTCTCGTGTGAGTTCCCACTGTGCTTTGATTACTACCCTACCACTCTCAAAGGAGTCGTGCAAACAGGTTTTAGTTGGATACAGTCCCGAGCCACATGGAGGCAATGAGCGGATCTGTAGGGGTTCGTCTCTCCCGGTATTGGGGGTGAGGTCGTGCTGTGTCTAGGAGCGCCATTACACGAAGTCCTTGGCCAAGGAAGGAGATTTACTGGTAGGATTCCAGTAGTATCTTAGGGAGTTCTGGGCTTCACTCTGACACGACTTGTACCGCTTTTAGGGGTCTGACTTTTACCAACTCCCTAGGCCCGCCATGCGATGCTCATAGACGAACGGACCGGACTGTACGGATATTGTCACTGACAGGCTCAGTAGGGTGCCAGGATGAGTTCGCTCATCGACGTCCCTTTTGGTCAATACCTGGTAGCCCGTTACGTATGGCTAATACCTCTGACGTGCTAGTGGTTAAATCCACAACCAAAGTATTGACGAGTCTTTAGAGTCCCCTGCAGACCATTTCTCAAGTTTCGGGCGAAACGCTGTAGAGGCCGTATAGAGATATGGCAGGGTTCGATCAGATACGTGTGGTATTGCACGGATCATGATCGGACGGATAATACTAGCGGGCTTTGGTTTAAGCCGGATCCTAGTATTGTACAGTGTAGATTTTGTCTCATTGCATTTGTATTCGGTCGGAATACAAATGCGGGTATGTATATACAGTCGCGGGGTTTTCCTGTAATTTATTACGGGATCAGTTTTTTTGAAGTTGTCAGCTTGTATTCCGTTCCGGCCAGTTTTCCTTTGTTCCTTCACGGCCAGATTTTTGTGATGAGAAGGGCTAATTTGCAAATTTGCAAATTAGCAATTATGGGGGGGTTTGTAAATGGAGGCTTCATGGTGGCTATTGCATTATTAGATTCTTTTTGCATCACTTCCTTTGCATTAAATGTGATGGAATATGAAGGGATTGATTTGGTAAATGGTGTGACCATTTTTTCTTCTCATTATCATACATTTTCTTCTCTTGCATTATTGATCCTTTTTTCCCTCCACCATTTGAGAGGGGCCGGCCACATTTGAGTGTGAGTGGTGAGATTTTTGGAGAGGGAAATTCATTCTTCATCTCATTCTATGCTTGAAAATGAGAGCTCCATTTTTCTCAAAAGTTCATTCTTCACCTCCATCAAATGGGAACTTCATACCCCAATGAGATAAAGCTTTCTACACTTCATCTACAGCATTTCTTGGGCACGTCGGCTCGCCAACTTCGTGCCCGAGTTGCCTCGGTCCAGAGGTGGGAGCCCGTAAAAGAACCCGGCGATGTGGTGCTCGTTCCGACGAGGAGCTGAAGACCGGAGATTCCGCGAGGAGATCGGAGTGGAGGCCGAAGACCGAAGGACACGGATCGCTCGGTATAGTTTCCTACCTATTCTCTAGTTTGCTAGGATTAGGTTAATGGCCCGATCCGGGATTTTAGTGCGCGGTGGTGCCGGTTTACTAGTTTCGTAAAAGTATCGTTTCCGCATTTTAGCCTCGTTCCGACGGCCGGGGCGCCGCCGTGCACTTACTGTTATTAGGGGTCTAACGTTTCCACCCCTTAGACCCGGCATGCGATACTCTCAGATGAACAGACCAGACTGCATGGAGATTGTCATGGACAGGCTCAGTAGAGGTTCGGATGAGTTGCTCGTCGGCCTTCTTTTCGACAGATACCTGGGTAGCCGTTAGGTACAGCTAGTGCCACTGACGGACTTGTAGTTAAACCCACTGCCAGCATACTGTCGAGTCTTTAGAGTCCCACACAGAGGGTTTCCCTAGTTCAGGTGAAACGACATAGAAGCCATATGGTTTTACGTGCAGGGTTCCGATCATATACGTGTACTGGCTACACGGATGCTGTTCGGACGGATAATACTAGCGGGCTTTAGTTTAAACCAGATTCTAGTATTATATTGTTGGATTATTATTATCTCATTGTATTCGTATTTTTGCAGTACGAATACATGTATGTATATACGGAGAGGGCATTCTTGTAATTTCATAAGAGATGCTTCTAGAAGAGGACACCTCATTATTAGTTTTATCTATTTTTGGAAATAGATTAATGAGGTGGAAAATGGAGATATTTGTGGCGTGGTTGAAGCATTGCTAATTCATTTGTTTATTGCATTTGACTTTACTATTCAAGCATGGTTGCTTATTTTCTATTGAAAATATTGTATGCTTGATTATTGTGAATGACTTAGCCATTCTTCACTTGCCTCTTCACTCAAGCTCATTTGTGTTTGCTCTTTCTCTCTCCATTTTTTCTCCTCCTTCTTCCTCAAGCCCTAACCCTCACATGTGTTGTGAATCCTAGGGTTTCTTGAGATAAAATAGTTTAATTAACATTCTACATCTCCTAAACTATCTAGATTAGCAAACTAGATACCTTAGTTACCTCATTCTTGAGGTTGAAGCTTGAACCAAAGACTCTCGGGTGGATCATCTTCGACACGAGGAGGCCAACAACCGAGTTTTATCCAAAACGTCTAGGAGCTTAAGAAGAGGAGAAGAAGACCCGAAGGACTTGATCTCTAGAGGTATAAAACTCTTTCACAAGTAGTTTAGAATCTCTTTGTAGTTATGCTAGTTAGGGTTTCCGTAAAGATCCTGGAGTTTAGGTCGATGTTGCAACTTAAAAATCGTTTTTGTGAATTCCACCTCCCCGCGAAGCCGCAGGGTGTGCGGCATCGACTTATACTTGTATTAGAGCCTACTTAAACCATAACTAGATAGTTAGCTACTAGTTAGAAGTTCGATCGACGGAAAAATGTAGGCTGCACAGGCTTCTCGGTCTTCTTCTTTTTCTTCGAAGACTTTGAAGGCTTGACTTGGTGGTTTTCCCCATCGTCAACAATTTTCGCTGAGGGACGTGGTTTCAGCATCCCTTCGATGATTTTGGGTTCAAGTGGGCTTTTTCACCTGACTGATGGACATTCTTGTAGATCCTTCAGCATTCTTTTGGTTTTTGCTAAAAGAACGACTTCCCATGGAGTTTCTTCCACGAGTGAGCATGATGCCCCCTGCGCATCCACCTTTTTGGAAGTATACTTCTGGGGTGGGTTTACTCTCCAGTTATCAGACAACGCGAATTTTCCCTGTTGATACTGGTCTTCGACCCAGTTCTTGAAGACGTAGCAATCTTCAATTGGGTAGCTCACCATTCTATAATAGGAGTAGTAGTTTGGGTTATTGATGTCGGCGGGTTACGGTGGACGCCGCGGTTCTAGCAATGTGATGAGTTTATTACGCACTGCCAATTCGAACAGTCTCCTCCTCTTATCGTGGGGAAATGAGTAAGCGTGTCCTAGTCTTTCCTCCAAGGATGGGTGCGGACGTGCGTTGTTTTGGCGAGCTGCCGGTTTTTGACCACTCGATTGTTGTTGTGTGTTGGCAAAGAAGGCTGCTTTCTCTTTACCTTTGTTATTCCGAGGGTCCTTATTTAAGGAGGAAGGCCCGTGGCCCATATGGCCTATTTGTGCCAGTTTATCTATCAGAGCCTAGAAGGTGGTTGGTTTGAAGAATGTCATGAACTGGGAGACAGTCGTTTGTGGATCTAGGGTCCTGATGAACATGCCTACGACGGGAGATTCTTCAATGTGATGTTCACACTTAGACCACAAGATCCACCACCGGATCGCGTATTGGACCCAAGTTTCTTCTGGCTTTACCCTGGTATTGATTAATGCCGTAATTGGAGTGCGCTCCCTCATGCTGGCGAACCGCTATATGAACAGCAGTTCCATCTCTGTGAATGTTTTTACGGAGTCAGTTGGGAGCTCTGAGTACCATTCAAAGCCTATTTCTGATGGGCTTCCAACGAACTAGCGAAGTAACAGTTTGTCGTTGCCTCCAGTGTTGCCGCACAGAGCTCTGAACTACGCGATGTGCTGGTGAGGGTTGCCTGTCCTTTTGTATATATGGAATTTGGGGATCGTATACCCCAGAGGGTACTTGATTTGATCATACCAGCCTGGATACGGTCGCCCAGTTCTGATGATTTGGCCAGCCGTTTCATTAGCTTGATGAGCTCTTATTTGTTGAGCAATATAATCATCAAGAGCAGCCTTAGAGATCGTTTCCTCCTTGGCTGTTGATAAGGCCGGAGGAGGGTTTGATGTTCCCCCCTGTCATCCTCGACGATTATCAGCGGATCTTCGGCCGGGGGTTCTGGCTGGATGTAACACCTTAGAACGTGATTAGTATTAATTGAGTGATAATGCGGGTTTTTAACGAAAAGTTACCAAATTGGTTTCCTCACATTTTATAACAATTAATTAATATTTTATTATTATTTGTTTTGGCTTGCACACACTTGTGCATGTTAGTGTGGGGGTTAGTTAGTGTTAATTTTGTTAAATAGCCATGGCAACTTAAGCTAATTCTTGCTATGTTAACCTTATACTTAGCATTGTTGTGTTGAGTTATCTTCTTGTTTTGGATTGAAGAGAGGTGGCTAGATGAGTCATGGAGGGTATTAATACTTGCATTAATGGAGGTGAGGGAGAGAGTAAGTGTAAAAGGTATACTCACCCAACACTCACCTTCTCATCATTATCTCCCCTCACTCTCTCATTCTTATCTCTTTCTCAATTATTCCTTCATTTCCTCAACTCTCAACTGAAGCCCTCCCTACTTCATCACAAAATCTTGCAAAACCTCATTAAATCCCACTAAAACTCTTCTCAAGTTTTGTTTTAGCCATTAAGATGACTTGGAGCTTGGAAAGATTGGATTTTTGAGCAAGAGTGGCTTGGTAATGACCTCTAACTCATTATTAGGTGTTTATATTGTTGTGTTGCCTTGTAGTTGTCGTTTAGAACACTAAAGGTATAGTTTTGTGCACATATCATATTTTTAGTGTATATTAGAGTCTATGTGTTCTGCTGTGACCCCAAGTGTGTACTGGAAAATCAAGCAATGTAGTAGTGATGTACTAGTGACCCTGAGTGTACACCTAAAGCATGAACCCCACCTGGGCGGTTTTGGCCGGCGACAATATGGGAAAATCCGGTGAGCTCGGTCTTTTGGGGGAGTTGGGGCTTGGGTTTTGTTGGGTAGCCGTCTGCAGTTGTTTAGAAGTGTTTGGTATTGCTTTATTTTTATGTTTTAACAGTATACAAATCTGGGATCACTTTGTTATAATCTATTGTTTTGACTACACGTGTTACGTTATCCGACACGGTTTGTGATCTTTTGTAGCTGTTGCACTTGGATTGGTTTCGGGATGTCGCTACACACGTTAGCCACTAGATGGACACTTGAGAATTGGATTGGAGTTGGTGCGTCGGTCAAACGTAGTTTGTACGTGATATTGGTCTATTTCTGAGATTTGCACTTGTTATGTTTTGTGTTAATAGGATCGCAGGCTGGGACTTCGAACGCTGTGAAGAAAGGGAAGCAGGTGATTGGATTTACCTAGTTCGAGATCGTCGGTGAGTAGATTTAACATCTACGGGAAAATCGCCCGTATGGCGTTAAGCGTCAGGGCTAGATATGATATGATTTTAGCCCCATGTTTATATGAACATATAGAGATTGTGCATGAACTTCATCATATATTATTACCTGTTGTGCCTGGACTTATACCCATTGGACACTGCACTATTATTGACGGTTCATGTCGTACGAGCACCAATTGTATGCTACACACACACCGTCGGTAATTGCCATGACACGCACAACACATATACATATGTGATATTGTATTGATTAGTGATATTGAGACATTAATTCTTGTGCGAGTGCGCATATGAAATAGTTCGCATGCATACTACATGCTTACACATATACCTTGCTATAGTTATATGTTCACTTTTATATGATATTGCGTTGGATTTTGGATAAATTGGGAACCACATGATATATTTAATAACTTCATGCATTTAAATAGCGGTTTTCCCTTGATATACTCATATTACTGTTCTATGTTACATATATCATATTACATGGATTTACGCATTGAGATATGGATTTCATGTGATTTTCTGGATTTGAGAACTGTGGAGATATTTCAAGAAACGTGTATTGTTTTGAAAACCCGGTTTCTCTTGTTATGATATTTCGATGCGTCCACCATGAGTGTTCTCGGTTCTGAGACTTGTGTTAGAAACCCGATGCGAGGAGTGGATGAGGCCATGTTGCGGGTTCATGGGACTCGGTATGATACCCCGGGGTAAGAAAGGTATGTCGATGGATTAGCCGATGAGCCTGGCAGGAGGACTACTACCTACCGGTGATAGTTTTGGACTCGGCAGTTATCCGAAGGATATCGACCGGAGCCGTGAGATGGATATGGGCCGATTTGTAGTGCCGGATCCCGCGGGCCGATCCCGGCAGACGGAGCCCCTGATATGTGAATTTGCATGTCGATGTTGGACATGAGTATTTCATGATATTTCGAGTGCTTATGTTGGACACTCAGGTTCCATAAGAAGTAGGGATATGAGGGCCGGTCCTGGTGACGGCGCCTGAGGATTTTGGGATTTAGGATGCTGTTGATGGACACCGGGTTTTTTCCATGCTGATGATTTATTCATGAGATTTATTATTTATCCCACACTCAGGATTTATTTGGTATGCATTTGATTTATGTAGATGTAGTACCCTGGTGGTGTACCTTGATCATGATTGTTGCATATCCATATTGCCATACTTTTATTATCAGATTACATATGATAGATTATCGTTGTTCATGCATACTTACGATTATAGTATGATGTTATTTACTATTCATGAGTTGGCAACTCACCCCCGTTGTGCCACAGTTTTTTGCAGGTCTGACCCTCAGAGTAGTCGCGGCAGGGCGCCTTATTATCTCTACTTTTGCGGATACAGCTACGGTTGGCTCTGAGGTCTTTTGCTATAGGTGGGTTTTGCGGTTATCCGATGATATTCATTGTATATATTATTGTATCTAGTACTCTCCATCTACCACCTTCATGTATTGACTTAGAGACGAGTTGTGAGGATCGATGTTGTATATTCTTGTGACTCTGGGTGTCATGCTCGTGTGAGCTGGCCTTTGTTTATGTTGATTATCTCTTTTATATTGTTCCTTCACTACGGCGTCGTATATCTTCTTGTGGTGGTTGTTTCCACCTTTGGGCGAGATTTGCTCCTGTTTGGGGATGCTTTACTTATATCTTATGTTTGTACCTGTTTCGGGGCTAGCTTTTTCAAAGGATGTGCTGCCGAAATTTTATGAAAACAAACTTAAGTTTTAAGTTTTTCTTGAGATTTAAAAATGTTTCTATCTTTTCCTTCTTGTAATGGTTTATATTGCTGGATTTTCAGCTTACTTAAATTGCGTTACGGCTGATGACGTTACGTGGTCTAAGTGCCGGTTATGTGCCTAACTTGGGTCGTGACACTGGATCATCATTCCAACCATGTCTTGGAACAAGAGAGCCATCTGCTTTATGTTAGCAATTTGATCAACGTCTTCCTTGTCCTTTCTCTCGAGTATCCTTCACAGAAACTCTGTATCGGTCTCCTGCTCTTGGCGCTGTTCAGCTTCTTTGTCTGGACATTCTTTCTGTCCGGTAAGTGCTGCCATTTTGGTAAGCATTTCCTGGAGCTTCTGTTGTTGCTCCTGAGCCTTGGTCAGTGACCGAGTTGAAAGTATGTCTTAGCACCTCTACTAGGTTTCAACAAGTATCAAGTATGCAATTTTAAAAAATCTAGAGGTGTAAGTATACTAACTTAGAATCGAACAAGAGAATTAGGGTTTTTAATGTAAAGCAAACAAGTTCTACACTAAGTGAAGAGAGTATACAACCTTTGTAGACCGGTCCTTCACTTCTAAATCTCTGAGTAATGGTCCCTATAACTCTTCTTTCACTCCACTTGAGAAAGGAACGAGCTTTCTTGTAGTTTTCGAGGCCGAAAATGATCCACCTTGAAGTCTCTCTCACTCAAGATCACTCTGCACTAATCAAGGTATTAGTGAAGCAAACAACCTAAACTAATGGGCTAGAAAAATGTAGGTTGATGAATTAGGAATTTTGCTCACTTTATTTTCTTCTTTCTCTTTTCTTTTCTCACCTCAAGAAAATTCTAGAGAGGAAAGGAAGAAGGAGATGGGAAATGAACTTGGATGAGAGTGGGAACCATGAGGTGAGTGATGAGATGGTGTGGTAAAATATCTATGAATAAAATAAAAGATAAATGGTGAGTTGTGGCTTCTCAAGGCTTCCACGAGTATCCAAGAAAAATGACTCATTTCCCTTTTCTATTATTCATAAATAACCCATTATCTACTCATCATAATCCCCATGTATGATTTTCGTACATCCTAGTTCTATGTATATCAACCATGATACAATATAAAATACACACACACACATATATCACATATATATAAATATATAACAAGAGAAGAAAATCATTAGTGAGCTAAATATTTGTTAATATATATATATATATATATATATCTCAAATATATAAATATATATTAAATTATTAAATCAATTCCTGATTCAATAATCCGGTTATATCATATATAACTGACTAATATCATTTATATATGCATATCAAATTATTAAATCAACACTTGATTCAATAATCCGGTCATATCACATACAACCGGCTTGTATTCAATATTAGTTAATATATATAACACACACACACACATACATATATATATATATAATTATTAAATCAACACTTGATTTAATAATCCGGCTAATATCAAATATAAATAAACAATATATACATAAATTATTGAATCAACACTTGATTCAATAATCCGGTTATATCACACATAACCTGACTGATATCAAATATCGCTAGATTAGAATACAGTATCACATACTCGTATCCAATCAAGCTCTCGCACATATCTTCATATGTGCCCTACTTCGTTTCGCTTGAGCTAGAAAACCTCTGTGTGGGGCTCTAAAGACTCGTCAATACGCCAGCAGTAGGTAATGATTATATCAGATATCCACAAGCCGTCAGCTGTACTAGCTGGACATAACGGCTACCCAGGTATTGAATGAATAGAAGATCAACAAGCAAACTTGTCCGAACTCCCGTAGAGCTTATAAGCAACACTTACCGTATAGTCCGGTCTCTTTGTCTGATATGTCGCATATCGAGTCTGTGGGTAGAATTTTCAGACCCCAATAACTTGATAAGTCAAGCCGATGTGTGGCCTATAACCATTCGAGAAACTACTGATAACATTTACCAATAAATCTCATCAGCCCTGGCCAGGGACTTGCTGTTATAGCTAATCAAGCATAACGCAACATTAACTCCCAATACCGGGAGAGAAGAAACCCCTCCTGTCACTCACTGCTTCCATGTGACTCGGGACTGTATCCAAAATTTTCCTGTTTGTACGACTCCTTTGAGCCGTGGTAGGAAGGAAATCAAAGCACAGTAGGAACGACATAAGAAACTTAGACGATATTGGGTCTACAGACTAACCTGTACAAGTGTCACCAGAGAACTGCTATCTGACGATAGGTATTGTACCGTCTAGGAGTTCTCGGCGAGTCCTGCTCGGTGTAGCCATTCTCCAATGAGCACCTGTGTACAATCTTTGATGTCAAACACCAATGGTTGTGGGATCAGCCATCGCCCCATACAGGGTTAAGAAATGTACGCACTAGTCTACTCTGGAATATCGATGCCCTCTCTCGACACTCCTTCGACTAGGAACTGTTAAAGGATGCGCTTGCGGACTACACAAGCCCCATTAGTATGATCTGCATCATAGTTTTGGTAGTCAAGCCAACATCCTAAAGGCTTTATCAACATGTATCAGAGAGACAGTATAAAAATACAAGTGTACAAGTTAAGATAAAGAGAAACCAGATAGCATACTATCATGTCGAGCAAGAAAGTCTTCTATATATATATATATATATATATATATATATATATATATATATCCAAGCATCCACTATATCATACAATAATAGACTCTAGGACTTACATATTTCTAACAATCTCCTACTTGCACTAAGACCAATTGTTGCAGTATCTCATAACCAACATCCCAAAAAGTCTCTCAAACTGCGTCTTGGGAAGGGCCTTCGTGAGTGGATCCGTTGTGTTGTCCTCTATATCTACTCTCTTGAGCTCGATCTCCCGGCGATCAACCATCTCCCGGATCAGGTGATACGGCCTCAGAATATGTCTGGATCGCTGATAAGACCGGGGTTCCTTGGCCAAAGCCATAGCTCCATTGTTATCACAATACAAGGGTGTTGGATCTTCAATGGATGGAACCACACCAAGTTCAATAATGAACTTCTTCATCCAGATAGCCTCTTTGGCAGCATCGTTAGCAGCGATGTATTCGGCCTCCATCATCGAGTCTGCTATAGTATCTTGCTTGGAACTCTTCCAACATACCGCCCCTCTATTGAGGGTGAAAAAAAAACCCGAGACCGACTTACTGTCTTCCTTATCACTCTGGAAGCTTGAATCGGTAATGGACTCAACTTGGAGTTCTCTGTTACCATACACCAAGAACATCACTGTAGTCCTTCTCAAGTACTTAAGAATGTTCTTCACAGCTGTCCAGTGCTTCTCCCCAGGATCTGATTGATACGTACTTACCACACTAAGTGCGTAATCTACATCCGGTCTGGTACATAACATCATGTACATGATTGACCCAACTGCAGAAGCATAGGGTATCCCTTGCATGTGAGCCCTCTCCAAATCAGTCTTAGGAGATATCTCTTTGGAGCGAGTGATTCCTGAGCAAGTGGGTAAATTATCTCGCTTAGAATCTTCCATACTAAATCTCTTTAGTATGGTGTCAATGTACCTGGATTGGAACAATCCTAATTTCCTCTTAGATCTATCTCTATAGATCTTAATTCTCAGGATGTAGGAGGCATCACCTAGATCTTTCATGGAGAACTTTTGTGGTAAGAAAAGCTTGACCGAGTGTAGCATAGGAACATCATTTTCTATTAAGAGTATGTCATCCACGTACAATAAGAGGAAGACAATTTTACTCTCTACAACCTTCTTGTATATACAAGATTTATCTACATTTTTGATGAAATCAAATTTTTTGGCTGCCACATCAAAACAGATGTTCCAGCTCCATGATACCTGTTTTAATCCATAGATTGATTTAAGCAGCATTCACACATTTCCGCTGCTCCCACTGTCTATGAAGCCTTCTGTTTGTGTCATGTACACTCTCTCTTCTAAATCACCATTTAGAAAAGCGGTCTTGACATCCCTCTGCCATATTTCATAGTCATGGTATGCAGCAATGGAAACTAGGATCTTGATGAACTTAAGTATAGCCACTGGAGAAAAGGTTTCATCATAGTCGACACTTGGTCGTTGACAAAAACCTTTTTCTACAAGTCTAGCTTTGAAGGTCTCAACTTTTCCATCTACACTAAGTTTCTTCTTAAAGATCCACATGCTCCCAATGGGTTTTACCCCTTCAGGAGAAACTTCCAAGGTCCATACTTTGTTGGTGTACATGGATTCCATCTCAGATCGCATAGCATCCAGCCATTTCACAGAGTCCCCACTTGTGATGGCCTGTTCGAAACTATTATGACCATTAGTCTTGCCAAAACATCAAGATTTGTTTTAAAACGGTTAATTTTGCTTGCTAGGTTTTCGGAAAAAATAGCTTTTAAAGTGAGTTTGAGGTTTTTGTGAAATTCAACCTATTTCATATTATAATTAGTGTTTGTGAATGTGCAAATGGGTGCGTTTGGGTTTTATCGCGATCAATTGGCGTTTATACGCCGATGTCGAGGGATATTTGGTTCTTTTACTTGAGCGAATCCTAAGTTTTTGCCTATGTGAAATTCGTATGTTGTTTTGGACTTTCATCCGCGATTTCGGTTTACGATACTATATGTTTACATGTAGGTACCCTCACGAGGGCTTCAAAACGACAAGCAAGCGCGTGGCGATATCGATTTCGGCAAGCGAGGACCAGGTGAGTAGATATATATCTACGGGGGAAGTCGGGTGGATGGCGTATACCACCCCCGCAGTTCGTAGTATAGTTATGATATATACATGTTATATATGTGATTCATGATTCGTGGATGTTATCAAGAGATGATTATTGTGCTCATGGTTTAGTTTAGGGTAATTAGGAGTAAACTAGCATAGTTTCTTACTCGCGAACCCTAGAATAGGTTCACACCAACACGCACACACGCATTTGCATACATCTTTTTACATGTGCGTATATAGGGATATGTATACACACACACATGGGTATGGGACTATGTATATATATATATATATATATATATACGTATGCATATACATGGATGTTGGAGATAAATACTTGGGATTGGAGATGGGTCGATGAGATTGGGCTTGAGGCCGTGAGATCGATGATGTGATAGGGTTCGTATTCGAGTTACGACGCGATATGTTTAGCGGGTCCTTTAAGCATGGTGTTTTCATATACACGCATGCATACATAGATGGTATAAGTATTGTACTAGACGTAGATCAGTACCCCCGATCATGATATTTGATAAAGATGATACCAGATGAATAATGTTGTAGATGAGATATTTGACCCGTACCCAGATTTAGGAGGCCGTACGACGGATTTACCATACGAGCTATATATTGATGATAGATCCGCACTCTTGACTCGAGGATATCATATTATATAGGGTATCGTATGGGATACTATTAAGGTGGGATCACCGACTATTATACACATATATATATCGACTCAGATTCAGGTAGTTTCTATACCTCTTCCGATTGGTTGTTAGTTAGACCTGTAGTTACCTAGTAGATGTTAGACTGGACCTGAGTCATACCTAATTCCAAAACTAACGAATCGTGAGGATTTTAAAGATATTTCAAGGGATACTACGGATATTTCAAAAGACGTACCTTTTCTTAAAAACACCGTAGCCCTTATTTTCAAAATGCCACGATTCGTGCTATTTCAAACGGCAAAACAGTATAACACAGGTGTAGCGATGTAGATTCCTTATTGTTACGTTATCATTCAGGTTCCGCATATTATTGTAGCAATTACTATTCATTGACATTTATCATGTTGTTATCGTCTCATTGCATGTTTATTGTGTACTTAGTGATTATGAACAATGTTATCAGGACACCAGCACCATTACCGATGATGCGTATGTTCCACACACACTTACTTGCCGGCTCACACACATCATCATCGGTAATTGCCTTGTCACGTACACTTTAGAAAACACTATTTCATTGACATAGCTTGCTAACTGATAGTTGCTATATGTTTTAGCTTTCATATGCTAGTTAATTTATTGCATGATATCAGATGCATCCATATATTTATTAGTTATGCAGTATTATGGAGATTTATGCCGATTTTCATTATTTATTGATATCATGATATTGATGATTTCGGATCCTTCTTGAGATTTCTGGATTTGGGGGAAAACCGCAAGGATTTATAAACTTATTATCCTTTTATAAAATGCAAGTTGCGGTTTTCCCGTGATGTATGAGTCGTCCACCATGAGTTTTCAGGATTGCTGTTGGATTTCGAGACCCAATTCGAGGAGTTGGATGAACCGTCTCGGGTACATGGTGGGCCCGGTATGGTACCCCGGGGCAAGAAGCTCGAGTTGTATTCGATGAGCCTAGAAGGGGAGCACTACCTACCGGTGATATTATTTGGACTCGCCGGTTATCCGGAGGATACCGGCCGGAGTCATGAGATGGTTATAGGCTGATCCGTTCTGCCGGAGCCCGCGGGCCGATCCCGCAGATGATACGGATGCCTGAGATACTGATATTTGAAATTTGAGATTTGAGATATTGAGATACTGAGACTTATGTTTTGTGTCGATGCTTGACACTGATTTCTCTGTTGCATTCATTGATGATACTTGATTGATATACATATAGAAATCTCATTAAATAAGAAAACAGTTTTTCCATCATGATATATTCTGCTTTCATTTGTATAGCATTTGCATGTCATATCCATGCCTTCATACATCATATATCTTATATGTGGCTATCTAAGGCACGGACACGAGCACGTGGTATCGTACTTATATATAGATGTATCCGGATATTTATTGAGGATATTACTAGTTTTGACCTAGGATAGTTTCATACATGCGATTTCTGCTGGTAGATGTTTTCTACTCACGAGTTGGCAACTCATCCCCGTTGTGCTACAGTTCCTTGCAGGCTTTGCCGTACAGGTTTCGTTGCGGTTTTGCTGGCACACTGTCCCTTCCAGGTGATTGCTTCGGTAGGTGGGTTCTTTTGCATCAGAACCACCATTGTTTATTTATTATTTCAGTTGTATTTAGAAACTCCATCAACCAGATTGTATATTTGACAGAGATAGAAAACTGGACTTGTTATTATTTCGACCTTAGAGTCGCGCGTTGTATTATTATGGTTTACATGCTGATTTTGGGTTTTCTTTTGTGTTTTGATCCTCACCCTTCGGCGTTGTATATTATATTGCTTGCGTGGTTGTGACCGTCGTTTGACGAAGAGCTAGCTCCCGCTTGGGGTTGCCTTTTTTTGTATTTCGTATACTATTCATGTTGTATCCCATTTGGGGCCAGTATTTACAAAGGAGACTCTGCCGAAATTTTCAGAAAATATTTGAGATTTTAAAAATACATACTTCGGCCTATGTTGATTAAAACTACTTGCTTTAAATTGGTTTTTCCTTCACTCTACTGCTTCTTGGTTTTGATTTCTGGGTTTTGGCTTACTTAGATTACGTACGCCTCGAGACGTTTCGTAATTTAAATGCCGGTCATGTTCCGTACTTTTCGAGGCGTGACAATGTTGGTATCAGAGCGTTAGCTTTTACCTTCGGAGTGTAGGATGACCCTTGGTTGATGGAGTAGGTGGATTTAGTAGAGTGATGTTCCGTACGTATGTTCCGCGGCATATTTACGATACGATACTCCGCTTAAGAAGCCTTAGGATGTACATTTCCTTGCATAGTATTATATTCATTCCTATGATCTATCCTCATCAGTACCAGTTATTGTTTTGTTACCACGGTTGTATGGGTAGAGAGAGCTGCGGCTAGAATTGCGGTCAACACGAGCTCGTCACGGACTAGGACTGACCACGGCGTGATTCCAGGGACATACGAGTGCATAGAGGCATCGTTTTATTGTGTTTTCACGCCACGAGCGTTTGATGGATCGCTTTTACGAGATTTCTCGAACATACAGATCAGCACCAGAGGATTACGCTACTGTTAGAGGCCAGCCAGAATGTGATGACCGTCAATACATCGATTACTTGTTGATTTAGACACGGTTCAGCGTGCGGAAAAATGAGCCAGTTATTGCTGCGAATGACGAGATATCACCCCAGAAGTTTGGAGCTATTGCCGCACGAGTTGTACTTAGAGATATGATAGAAGATCGCTAGTCACCAAAGATGAAAGACTAGGATATGTGATTCATTGCCTACCCAGATGCGAGGTCATCAGATAGATTGATTCCAGCTAGAGACGACTTCACGCTGATAAGTTGAGAGTCGATAGAGACGATCGAATGTCTGGAACAATTTTTCCAAGTTTAAAGTATTTGGAAAACAATGCAAGCAATTCTACGGACCCTCTTGAAGAATGAAACCCTAACTCGACTTAATGACCATGGAACGCCGGTGAACCTTAGGGTTTGCGGCAGTTCAGCGGTACCATTAGTGAGGCTTGGGTTTGCCCTTCTACGGTTGGTCCATAGGTGCTGTGGCATATATTCGATACTATTATATTGTACCCAAGATGTTGAGCTCATGGGGGATTATGGAACCTCGACGAATCGATCGAAAAGTTCGACATCATTCGGATATCATATGATGGGATATATTGCTTGGGAGACTCTAGATACGAGTATAGCCGTTAGAGCGCAGTACATGCAGCCACGAGGAGACGGGTCCGAATCAGTCGACATTAGAGAAAAGTGGAAAAAGAGGTTCGTACGAGATCTTGATAAGATGACGTTCCACTCCGCTGACATCAGAGATGTGATACACAAGCTGAGGTGTTGACTATGGATATATCTTCCAGGAGGAGTCGTGATGAGTATGTAGCCGTTCCGGAATAAGATACAGATTTAGTAGGAGATGATAACTTCCGGGCAGTTCGGCAGAAACGAGATTGGGAGAGACCTCGACAAGACATTTCTGGAATACTATACGAGAAGAGTTGGACCCAGGATCGGTCATATTATGCACACCAGCAAGCCAAAGTTCAGCATCGTCAAAGAGACATGTTATGAGTAACCATGATAGTTGGCCAGAGATCTTTAGAGGATGTGTCAGAGCGGACTGCTTCTGTTATCGTTTCTATATTGGATCGTTGAGCCGAGAAGCTATGTACGTAGCAATCTGTAATGAGAGACGAGAGCCTAAGGGCACTAGGCGATAGGCCATGATCAGGAGGCAAGTAGATATCTTGCTCTGCTAGTATTGGATGCACCGACACCTTCTCGACTTTGAAGGACGGACATATCGATGACAGTATTTATGATTTGTGATTTTGTGATTGACTATCATGTATCCATCACTTTGGATTTCAGTATATTTGGACGATTTATTTGCATGATTGAGATTTTGTGCACCATAGTTGCACTTGACTTTGATTTGATGTCATTAGAGATGTTGATTTTGATTTCATGCCTGTGGTATGCAGGTGATTTGACTTATGCTTTCGGCATAGTTTACATGCACTTTTAGTATTTCGATTCGATTTTGTGTGTGCTGATGCACATGGTTGTGAGATTATATACCACGGTATACCTGATTTGGATTTGGATTGAGATACGTTGTATACCGTCGATTTCGATTTTGATATTCGATATTTGTTTTCGTGCACCTTGTGCACTTGATTTGGATTCTTGCACATACTTGGGCGCTTGAGGCGATTTTCGTGCACACCAGATGCACTAATTCGAGATTTTTCGTGCATATCAGATGCACCTGGTATTGCTGTCAGGCACATCCGCTGCCTTAGACAGGTGTTTCGTGCACACCCGTTGCACCTAGATTTTGTTTCCATGCACATGTATGGCACATTCATGGATTTCAATTTCCATACGCACCAGATGCACGTGGAATTCATATGCGGCTTTGGGGATTGATTTCTTTTAGAGTAGTATATTTTTTATACTTACTTTTTAGTATAGTAGCTGAGCAGGACTAGTCAGAGGACAGTACCTGAGTATATTTTTGCATGCATTGATAGTTATCGAAGGGATTTCCAAGGAGGGGCTATAGTCTCAGTATTCACCTATGTGACCATGATGACACGAAATTTTTTACAAGGGAAACCCTTCTAAATTAATTTCAAAACGGCGGGACGTGTATGTTAGACAAAGTATATATATATATATATAGTTATTTTCTTACAATAGACGTCCGCCACTGTGCAGTGTTGCGAGCATCGCACAGCGATTTGAAAAGATTTAGCATGCATTGCTTCCAGATATTTTAATGATGTATATCATATTGATTTTCTTTTTGGAGTTAGACATTGATGTCTTCCCCATAACTCCGATAATTGCGGGATGCTTGACGGAGTTTTGATTTTTGAGTTATACATTCTTTTTCATGCGCATGCATTGCGCTACGATGTGTTTTATGTATTTATGATTTCGGAGCCCCGACGATTTGATTGTTTTGCTGAATGTTATAGTATTTGGGAAAATTTTGATTTAAATTCGGGGACCGAATTTCTTTAAGGGGGAAAGATTGTAACGATTTGAAAATCGTTTAGGTGAAATTTCGGAAAATCGGTAAAATAACGGGTGTTTTCCGTAAAAATCAAGATATAAATATCTTTTAATATAAAATTTAATATACATATTCTAGCTATGTAATTGCTAGTATTTGGTGTTTATTGAGCCACTTGTAAAATTTCTAGTTTACTTAAAATTTTTCCGAAATTAATTATTTAAATATTATTTTAAGCCGTCACTAATACATTTAATTAGGAATAATTACAAATTGGAATGGGTTAATACAAATTTTGTGCATCATGACACACTAAACTAACATGAAAAATATTGTTTTTGAAATGAAATGAAACTGTCAAACGGTGTTAGAAAATATCGAAGAAAAAAACTTAAATAGTGATATTAGTGTAAATATGGGATATAATATTTATCATTTTCTTTCCTCACCCATACCCACCCACACCCTCTCACCCCCTCCCCATGGGCTTGGCCGGCCATGGGCTGCCCCCCACTCCCACTTTTCCCCACTTAATGATTTGGAAAAGAAAAGAAAAGAAAACAAAGAAATGAAAAGAAAAGAATAAGAAAGTCAATGGATGTATGGGCTTTATCTTTTCTTCTCATTTTTCAACACCTCACTCTCTCTCCTCACCCCTCCATTTCTGGCCGAGCCCTCCCCTTTCCCCCTCAACAGCAGCCCCTCATTTTCCCCTCTCATTTCCTCATCAAAAACCCTCACAAAATGCATCAAAAATCCACCAAAAATCCCACAAAATCAAAATCTAATCCCTACCCATTTTACTTGGTTATTCTAGTATGGATCTAGGGAACAAGATGGCAATTTGAGAGGCTAGATTTCAAGTTTGATCAATAGGTTGTGAGGTATAAATCTTGACCCTTTTGTTAAATTGTTTGTCATTACTTCAATTTTAGCTAATGAGATGCTTAATTAGGTTTTAATTTCAAGATTTGGAAATTCTAGAAAAGAGTTTGGATCAAGTTAGGGTTTTGAGTATTTTGATTAGGGTGTGTGATGTAGGCTAGCATCTTAAGACTTGCTAAAACTAATCTAGTTGTTAAATTGCATATTGTTATTTGTAAATTGTTAAAATTGGTTATGTTTGCAAACTAGATTTTTGAGATTAATTTTAAGAGGTAAGTTTAAAATCTAATTAACATTGGTATGAATTAATTAAGATGTTTAATGAACATTATAGCCACTAGAATTGTTAAAATATTTAGATTGGTTAAAACACCAAGTTTTGAACTAAAAATGGGTAATTGTGCTAACTAGGTTTTGGTTTCATGAAATTTAGAAAGATTAAAACTCTAGAAAATATTATGTGGCCTAATTAAGATAATTAGTGAGTATTGTGACCACTAGTTTTGCCAAAACATCAAGATTTGTTTTAAAACGGTTAATTTTGCTTGCTAGGTTTTCGGAAAAATAGCTTTTAAAGTGAGTTTGAGGTTTTTGTGAAATTCAACCTATTTCATATTATAATTAGTATTTGTGATTGTGCCAATGGGTGCGTTTGGGTTTTATCGTGATCAATTGGCGTTTATACGCCGATGTCGAGAGATATTTGGTTCTTTTACTTGAGCGGATCCTAAGTTTTTACCTATGTGAAATTCGTATGCTGTTTTGGACTTTCATCCGCGATTTCGGTTTACGATACTATATATTTACATGCAGGTGCCCTCACAAGGGCTTCAAGACGATAAGAAAGCGCGTGAAGACATCGATTTCGGCAAGCAAGGACCAGGTGAGTAGATATATATCTACGGGGGAAGTCGGGTGGATGGCGTATAGCACCCCCGCAGTTCGTAGTATAGTTTTGATATATACATGTTATATATGTGATTCATGATACGTGGATGTTATCAAGAGATGATTATTGTGCTCATGGTTTACTTTAGGGTAATTAGGAGTAAACTCGCATAGTTTCTTAGTCGCGAACCCTAGAATAGGTTCACACCCACACGCACGCACGCATTTTCATATATATTTTTACATGTGCGTATATAGGGATATGTATACACACACACACACAAACATGGGTATGGGACTCTGTGTGTGTGTGTGTGTGTGTGTGTGTATACACATGGGTGTTGGAGGATAAATACTTGGGATTGGAGATGAGTCGAGGAGATTGGACTTGAGGCCATGAGATCGGTGATGTGACAGGGTTTGTAATCGAGTTACGACGTGATATGTTTAGAGGGTCCTTTAGGCGTGGTGTTTTCATACACACACATGCATACAAAGATGGTATAAGTATTGTACTAGACGTAGATCAGTACCCCCGATCATAATATTTGGTAAAGCGGATAACAGATGAATAATGCGATAGATGTGATATTTGACCCGTACCCAGATTTGGGAGGCCGTACGACGAATTTACCATACGAGCTATTTATTGATGATAGATCCGCACTCTTGACTCGAGGATGCCATATTATATAGGTGTAACACCTGAGGTTGTGTTTAGTGGTAATTGTGTGTTAATGTGGGGGTTTTGGTAAAAAGTTTACCAAAAAGGGTTTCTAATAATTTATCTGGTTGTATGGTTATTTTAGTAGAATTTTATCTCGACCGCACACACTTGTGCATATTAACTAGGGTTAAGTCTAGGGTTGCCAAGTCTAGTTGTGCATGTGGGTTGACCATGTTTAGACAACCATGGTGGTCTAACACCCTTAGTTAAGTTAACTAGTTTAAATTGAGGTTTTTAGTTTTGGAAATTCAAATTGGTTTTGGGGTTGACTTGTGTTGAGGAGAGAGAGGTTATGATGGCTTGTGCAAGCAAGCATTAAATAAGAGAGAGAGAATGGAGGCTTTAAGGTTAAGTCACACCATCTCATTTGACAACTTTTTCTTGTCACTCATATCCTTCTCTCTCACTCACACATAAACTCATCTCTCACTCACTCACCCTCTGACTCAAATACTACAGCAGTAGCTGCTGCTACATCAACCCCAAACACAACAACAAACACAATAACAACAGCTTCAGCTTCATGTAGCACCAACAGCAGTTTTCAGCCCCAGCAGCAGCAGCTGTAACAACAGCAACAACCACACAGCAGCAACAACACACCCTCTTCCCTCTACTTCTTCTCTTCTCCTTGGTGTCTAGGGTCAAGCGAGGTATACTTCTTTATCTTAGCTTCTTAGCTTGCCAAGTTTATGTGAAGAAATAGCTTCGATTAGAGTAAAATGTGAGATTTTGTGCTTGTTTTGGTGATTTGTGTGAAGTTTTGTTTAAGTGATATTAGTGTTGGGTAGACTAGCCTAAGTAAGTGTTGTTAGGGCCAAATTAACCTAGGTAAACCCCAGATTACACTAAAATACCCTCAGTTTTCAAATTGTACAAAACATGACGTTTTTGAGCAAAACATAGCTTTTTGGAAATCTGCTGTTAACCCAGTGAGTTCAGAATGAAATTGATTGGACCGTAGCCTACTGGTGATACCCTGATCCCACCACCAGAGCCCGACCCCACCACTCCAGCCTACGGCCGCCGGAAAAATCATTCTGGCCGCAAATTGCGGCCAGATCAGGGAGTTAGGAGCTAGGGTTTTTGGTACAGGTGTCTGCTACATTTTGTAGGTCCATGGTATATATAGTTTTGTAATATTCTAACCTGGGTAAAATCTGGGGCAGTATGTCATTTTCTGGTATTTTTAGTTTGCGCGATACGTGCGATACGCGAGTGGATTCTGTGATTCAGCGTATCGCGGCGTATCGGGTTGAGTTTTAGACACACACACACGTTCCAGCGTATCTCGTGCACGCGTGTTAATTCGCGATGCGAGTTTCTCGTTTTGTTCCGATATCGCGTTTTACGAGATTTGATTATATTTGGATTCTTATGTAAATTCCAGGTTCGCAGGCGGGTACGTCAGACGCCGCCAGAAAAGGGAAGCAGGTGGTCGGCTATACTTTGCACTCGACCAGGTGAGTAGATTTAACATCTACGGGGAAATCGCCGTATGGCGTTAAGCGTCAGGGCGTAATAGGATATTTAGTCATGTGTGTTCATATAGATATACTAGTAGCATACTCTCTTGTTATATATAGAACTGGTAGTATAGAACACTGCACTGTCACTAACGGTCCAAGTTGCACGAGCACGATTTATATGCTACACTCACACCATTAGTGATTGCCATGACACTCACATTATAGGATTGCTATAAACCGCATATTTGATTCTGCCTTATTGACGTTGTCATGATTTGCCGCATACTATCATATGTATATTCATACCATGCATAGAAGGTACGCACTTTTGTGCGTACCTTCATTGATATATCACTACTTAGGCACATATACATCACGTATCTATACTTGTGCCATATACATCACATATGTTCATACTTGGGCACATATGCATCATATGTCTACAACAGTGCACATGTACATTGCTACATTCACTTTGCATACTTATCCATTCGCACATCCATACCTATACACATATTCATATGCTACATACATGGATGGTATTGACTTGATTTAAAACTAAGGGGCCGCAAGCGATATTTTCAAAACTTGATCTTTTAAGAGAGCGGTTCTCCCTTTCTTTTACTCTTGTGTCATACGACACATTGCATGGATTTACGCATTGGATTTGATTTATGTGATTTCTGGATTTGGGAACCGGAGTAATATTTTTAAGAAAATACGCACTGTTTAAAAACCCGGTTTCCCTTGATATGATATTTTAGTGCGTCCACCATGAGTTTTCTCGGTTCCAGAGAGCTTGTGTGAGTATACTCGATTCGAGGAGAGGTAGACACCGATTGCGGGTACATGGTGGACCCGGTACGGTATCCAGGGCGAGAAGACTCGTATTGTTAGACGGTGAGCCCGGCGGAGGGACTACTACCTACCGGTGATTGGTTGGACCTGGTGATTATCCGGAGGATACCGACCAGAGTCGATAGATGGATACGAGACGACGCGTACTGCCGGGGGCGGAGGGCCGATTCCGCAGACGGAGCCCGTGGGCGGATCCGATGGACGGATGCCCCATGCTGGAGGATTTGCGTGTCGATGCTGGACACGGCTGATTTTATGAGATTTGGAGTGCCGATGTTGGGCACTCACGATTGTATGAGATTCATAGGATTTGAGGGCCGATGTGGATGATGGCGCCTGAGTTTTACTGGGATTTGGGTATATTGACGGACACCGGTCATTTTTCCACGTTGATATTCCGTGTAGAAACTATTTATTCCCATGCTCAACATTTAGTATTTGACATCTCATCCTGTACCTATTGTACCTGATATAGTACACATGCTATACATGATTATCGCATACCCTGCTCATGTTATATAGGGTTGTTATATTCCATATCAGACATGATTATTGCATATCTTGCACATCATATGGAGAGACTTTTAGATTGCACTTGTTGCCTGATGTGAGCATTCAGTTCATCATATAGATATTATCTGTTGGCATAGGTTAGAGTATCGCAGCACGTGCATACTCACGATTACCTTTATATGTTATCTACTATTCACGAGTTGGCAACTCACCCCCGTTGTGCTACAGTGCTTGCAGGTTGCCCTTTGGAGTAGTCGTGGCTGGCTGTTTACCGCATCTTTTGGCACATATACCATTGCTGAGGCGTGTTAGCCTCTTGCTATTAGGTGGGTTTTGTACGGTATCTGTTTACTTTTTAGTTGCATCTTGATGTATCTAGTACTCTCCATCTACTTTCATGTATTGACTTAGAGACAGCTGTGAGGACGGTGTATGTTATTTGTATTCTGGTGTCGAGCTCGTTGTGAGCCGACTTTACTTATGCAGTTTTATCTTTTATGATATTTGTTTTCACTTTGCTTCTCATTCTTCGCTTCGGCGTCGTATATTATATTGAGGTGATTGCTCCGCCGTTGGGCGCGATTCTCCCATTGAAATACTCTATTTATTTCACATGTTACTTTTACTTATATCTCGCCTTTTACCCGATTTCGGGACAATTTTTTGGTAAAGCAAATGTTGCTAAAATTATTTAAATAATAACTTGAACCTAAAAGGATTTCTACTATACAACTTAAGGTTTTCTAAATGTTTTAACACTCCATATTTTAATGGTTTTGATTTTTTGGTTCGGCTTACTTAGTCACGTTACGCCTGTAGACGTTGCGTGGTTAAGTGCCGGTCACGGGCTGAACTTTGGGTCGTGACAAAGTTGGTATCAGAGCGTAGGTTTTACCTTCGGAGTGTAGGATGACCCTGGTATGATGGAGTAGGTAGCTACAGCAGGGTGGTGTGGCGTGTGTATATTCCGCGGCATACTCACGACACGGTACTCCGCCTAAGAGACCTTAGGACTTATTGATTGAAATTCCTTCATGACTGTATACATTCTTACGATTCGATTTCCGTATCCTTATCGAATCCTGCCTTCCTTTTCAGCCACTATGCTGCCAAAGACTACGAAGGCACAGAGAGCGGCTGCAAGAGCCGAGGTTCGTGTTGACTCGTCCGAGACGAGGACTGATCCGGGTAGTGCACCTGTTGCACCCGAGCAGACTGTCCCTCCTATTACAGATCAGATCACCACACTAGGGGCTGGTATGCAGGAGATGCGCCAGACGGTGGGATTCAGCATGCAGGAGATGCGTCAGATGATAGGATCGCTAGTTGAGACTCTCCGAGCGCAGCGACCAGAGGTACCTCCATCAGTCACGGGGACCGCGATGGTATCTACAACACAGGCAGTTGCCCCTGCAGCCACGGAGGTGATTACGGTATCGTTAGCAGAATTCATGAGGCTGAAGCCTCCGGTCTTCACAGGCACCGACGCAGTCGAGGACCCACAGTCCTTCATTGATAGGATGACCCGGATATGCCGTTCCCTTAGATGCTCAGATACGAGATGGGTCGAGTTCGTGAGCTTTCGCCTGGAAGGACTTGCACAGAAATGGTGCGAATCGGTCGAGAAGGGCAGAGCAGCAGGTCTTCCTCCTATGACCTGGACATAGTTTGTGACGATCTTTCTAGCCCGCTTCCTTCCCCAGAGTGTCAGGGATGCCCGAGCACGCAGATTTGAGTCCTTGCGCCAGACGCCAGAGATGACTGTGGCAGAGTACGATGTGCTGTTCACCGAGTTATCAGTTTATGCTCCGTACCTAGTGGCTACTGAGGAACTGCGAGTCAAGATATTTGTCCGAGGCTTGCTTACACCACTGTTCCTTGCGATTAGCGCACAGCATTACGAGACATATGCCGCAGCTGTAGACGCAGCCCTATTAGTCGAGGAGCGCCTTGCCGAGACTTCGGTAGTTCCAGGGCCGAAGAGGGTTCGTACTGATACAACAGCTCAGAGACATCCATTCAGACGCCGTGATAGACGTTGTACAGGTGGCAGAGACTCGGGGCAAGGTCAGATGTTTAGCTCATACCCCCAGGAGGGTCAGCAGTCGTCCTGTGGATACTTTGGATGTGGTAGTCTTCATCACCACGTCAGAGATTGTACCGAGACACACCAGAGGGAGCCAGCCGTACCTCATGTCACACTTCCACCTTCTCTACCCCATAGGGTATTGCCCATTGTACCCACAGTTGCTCCGCGTCAGACTCAGGCACAAAGAGGCCATGGTCGCGGAGGGTTTGTTCCTAGAGGGCGAGGCGGTCGAGGCAGAGGACAGCCAGCCACCGGCAGAGTACAGCCAGTTGCTAGTAGGGGATCGCCAGTTACAGGTGGAGGACAGGCACGGGTTTTCGCTTTGACGCATCAGGACGCGCAGGCATCCAATGCGGTGGTCTCAGGTACCTTATCAGTATGTTCTGTTGATGCACACTTATTATTCGATCGCGGATCCACGCACCCGTACGTTTCCACACATTTTGTGCCGAGTTTGGGTAGGGAGTTTGGGTTGCTTGATCAGCCGCTTATTGTGACCACTCCCATGGGAGAGTCGTTTGTTGCTAGGCACGTGTTCCGATCCTTCGTTGTCCGTATTGGCGAGAGAGAGCTGCCTGTCGATTTGATCCTTCTTGAGATGTTGGACTTCGATGTTCTTTTAGGCATGGATTGATTGGCCACGTGCTATGCGTCTGTGGACTGCCGCGAGAAGACAGTTAGATTCTGTTTTCCCAGCGAGTCGACTTTTGTTGTGCAGGGTGACCGTGGTGCCACCCCTCACCTTTTGATTTCTTCTCTTCGCGCTGGACAGCTTTTGAGGAAGGGATGTCCGGGATTCCTAGCCTATGTTTGTGATATTAGAGCTACGGATGTTCCATTGGACCAGGTTCCGATTGTATGTGAGTTCCCTGACGTGTTCCCTGACGAGCTTCCTGGGCTACCGCCTGAGCGTGAGGTTTTGTTCTGTATTGATTTGATTCCCGGCACGGGGCCTATTTTTATACCGCCTTATCGGATGGCACCGGCGGAGCTTAGTGAGTTGAAGAGTCAGTTGCAAGATTTGCTGGACAAGGGACTCATTCGACCCAGTGTTTCTCCTTGGGGTGCTCCGGTCCTGTTTGTTAAGAAGGACGGCAGTTTGCGTCTGTGTATCGACTACCGGCAGCTAAACCGGGTGACCGTGCGGAACAGATATCCGTTGCCATGCATCAACGACTTGTTCGACCAACTTTAGGGGGAAGGATATTTTTCGAGGATCGATTTGCGATCGGGCTATCATCAGCTGAGAGTTCGACAGGAGGATATTCCGAAGACAGCTTTCCGTACGCGTTATGGCCATTATGAGTTTTTGGTGATGTCGTTCGGACTCACCAACGCGCCAGCAGCCTTCATGGACTTGATGAACCGTATATTTAGGACGTATCTCGACTTGTTCATCATCGTATTCATTGACGATATATTGGTGTATTCCCGGAGCAGAGATGAGCACGAGCAGCACCAGCGGATCACACTGCAGACTTTGAGGGAGCACCAGCTTTATGCAAAATTCTCCAAGTGAGCGTTCTGGTTGGACAGCGTGGACTTCTTGGGTCACGTGATTACACGGGATGGTATATGTGTAGACCCGAGGAAGGTCGAGGCCGTTCGGAGTTGGCCCAGACCTACATCCGTTACTGAAATACGCAGCTTTCTAGGACTGGCCGGCTACTATAGGAGATTTGTACAGGATTTCTCCCGTATTGCTGCACCTTTGACCGGTTTGACCCGGAAGGGGGTTCCTTTCATTTGGACAGAGGAGTGCGAGCACAGTTTCCAGCAGCTACGGACTTGTTTGACTACGGCGCCGGTGTTATCATTGCCTTCAGGATCAGGCGGGCTTGTAGCCTATTGTGACGCCTCACGAGTGGGTCTAGGGTGCGTATTGATACAGCATGGCAGGGTGATCGCATATGCTTCCCGGCAATTGAAGAAACATGAACAGAACTACCCCACTCACGATTTGGAGATGGCTGCAGTGGTCTTTGCATTTAAGATCTGGCGACTTTACCTCTATGGCAAGTCGTGCCAGATATTCACTGATCATAAGAGCCTAAAGTATATATTTCAGCAGCAAGACCTGAATCTCCGACAGCACCGTTGGATGGAACTGGTGAAGGACTACGACTACGAGATCTTGTATCACCCGGGCAAGGCTAATGTAGTAGCAGATGCTTTGAGCAGGAGGCCCGAGGGTAGTCTATCATGTTTGAGTGCAGTACAGGGACAGTCATCAGCAGATTGGCAGATATTATGCGACAGCCGAGTGCAGTTTGAGTTCATGCAGATCGGGGGACAACTTGCGCACGTTCGTGCACGCCCACAGTTGCTTGACCGTATATATGAGGCACAGCACAGTGATGACCGTTGCTCAGAGATTATGGCACAGATCGGACAGGGCAGATTCTCCGAGTTCGTGATCGATGATCAGGGGATATTACGATTTGGGTCTAGACTGTGCGTACCAGATGCTGAGGGATTGCGGCGCTATATTCTTGAGGAGGCACATCGATCGGTGTACAGTGTCCATCCCGGTTCCACCAAGATATACCATAATATGAGAGAGGTCTACTGGTGGGACGGAATGAAGAGGGACATCGCAGATTTCGTATCAAGATGCCTGACTTGTCAGCAAGTCAAGACCGAGCACCAGAGGCCCGCAGGAGAGTTACAGCCGTTACCCATTCTGGAGTGGAAATGGGAACAGATTTCGATGGATTTCGTTGTGGGTCTACCCAGGACTAGGCGGGGGTATGACTCCATTTGGGTGATCATGGATCGTTTGACTAAAGCGGCTCACTTCCTGCTGGTGAAGACGACTTTCGGATTTTCTCAGTACGCCCATATTTACATCGACGAGATTGTACGACTGCATGGGGTCCCGATGTGTATTGTGTCCGACCGAGGCACCCAGTTTACCAGCCGACTATGGCAGAGACTTCAGTAGGCTTTAGGCACTCGTTTGAGTTTCAGCACGGCATTTCATCCGCAGACCGACGGACAGTCAGAGCGGACCATTTAGACTCTCGAGGACATGCTCCGAGCGTGCGTTTTAGACTTTAGTGGTAGCTGGGATCATCATTTACCCTTGGTGGAGTTCTCCTACAACAACAGCTTCCAGGACACTATTCAGATGGCACCTTTTGAGGCTTTGTATGGGAGGAGATCTAGATCGCCCGTCTATTGGACAGAGCTCAGTGAGAGCAGTATTTTAGGGCCACAGATCGTACAGGAGACGACCGAGAAGATACAGCTGATTCGATACAGGATGAAGACAGCTCAGAGCAGGCAGAATCGTATGCTGACAGACGTCGCCGCAGATTAGAGTTCGCAGTTGGCGATCACGTTTTTCTGAAGGTCTCTCCAATGAAGGGAGTGATGAGGTTTGGATGAAAGGGGAAGCTTAGCCCCAGATTCATAGGTCCTTTCGAGATCCTCGAGCGGGTAGGCGCAGTAGCATATCGTTTGGCTCTTCCACCCAGTCTTTCGGATGTTCACCCCGTCTTCCACGTGTCGATGCTACGCAAATATCTTCATGACCCTTCCCACACGATCCAGCATCAGACAGTTCAGCTTTGGCCCGACCTTTCGTTCACTGTGCAGCCAGTAGAGATATTGGATCGGCAGGTAAAGAAACTTCGATCTAGGGTCCTGCCGTCGGTGAAGGTTCTTTGGCGCAGCCCAAATAGTGAGGAGATCACTTGGGAGGCCGAGGAAGAGATGTAGAAGAAATTCCCTCATCTCTTTGAAGGTACGCGTAGTTATATATTTTAAATTCGGGGACGAATTTCCTTAAGGGGGGAAGACTGTAACACCTGAGGTTGTGTTTAGTGGTAATTGTGTGTTAATGTGGGGTTTTTGGTAAAAAGTTTACCAAAAAGGGTTTCTAATAATTTATCTGGTTTTATGGTTATTTTAGTAGAATTTTATCTCGACCGCACAAACTTGTGCATGTTAACTAGGGTTAAGTCTAGGGTTGCCACGTCTAGTTGTGCATGTGGGTTGACCATGTTTAGACAACCATGGTGGTCTAACACCCTTGGTTAAGTTAATTAATTTTAATTGAGGTTTTTAGTTTTGGAAATTCAAATTCGTTTTGGGGTTGACTTGTGTTGAGGAGAGAGAGGTTATGATGGCTTGTGCAAGCAAGCATTAAATAAGAGAGAGAGAACGGAGGCTTTAAGGTTAAGTCACACCATCTCATTTCACAACTTTTTCTTGTCACTCACATCCTTCTCTCTCACTCACACATACTCTCATCTCTCACTCACTCACCCTCTCACTCAAATACTATAGCAGTAGCTGCTGCTACATCAACCCCAAACACAACAACAAACACAATAACAACAGCATCAGCTTCATGCAGCAGCAGCAGCAGTTTTCAGCCCCAGCAGCAGCAGCTGTAACAACAGCAGCAACCACACAGTAGCAGCAACACACCCTCTTCCCTCTACTTCTTCTCTTCTCCTTGGTGTCTAGGGTCAAGCGAGGTATACTTCTTTAGCTTGCCAAGTTTATGTGTAGAAATAGCTTCGATTAGTGTAAAATGTGAGATTTTGTGCTTGTTTTGGTGATTTGTATGAAGTTTTGTTTAAGTGATATTAGTGTTGGGTAGACTAGCCTAAGTAAGTGTTGTTAGGGCCAAATTTACCTAGGTAAACCCCAGATTACACTAAAATATCCTCAGTTTTCAAATTGTACAAAACTTGATGTTTTTGAGCAAAACTTAGCTTTTTGGAAATCTGCTGTTAACCCAGTGAGTTCAGAATGAAATTGAGTGGACCGTAGCCTACTGGTGATACCCTGACCCCACCACCAGAGCCCGACCCCACCACTCCAACCTACGGCCGCCGGAAAAATCATTCTGGCTGCAAATTGCGGCCAGACCAGGGAGTTAGGAGCTAGGGTTTTTGGTACAGGTGTCTGCTACATTTTGTAGGTCCATGGTATATATAGTTTTGTAATATTCTAACCTGGGTAAAATCTGGGGCAGTATGTCGTTTTATGGTATTTTTAGTTTGCGCGATACGCGCGATACGCGAGTGGATTATGTGATTCAGCGTATCGCGGCGTATCGGGTTGAGTTTTAGACACACACACACGTTCCAGCGTATTGCGCGCACGTGCGTTAATTCGCGACGCTAGTTTCTCGTTTTGTTCCGATATCGTGTTTTACGAGAATTGATTATATTTGGATTCTTGTGTAAATTCCAGGTTCGCAGGCGGGTACATCAGACGCCGCCAGAAAAGGGAAGCAGGTGGTCGGCTATACTTAGCACGCGACCAGGTGAGTAGATTTAACATCTACGGGGAAATCGCCCGTATGGCGTTAAGCGTCAGGGCGTAATAGGATATTTAGTCATGTGTGTTCATATAGATATACTAGTAGCATACTCTCTTGTTATATATAGAACTGGTAGTATAGAACACTGCACTGTCACTAACGGTCCAAGTTGCACGAGCACGATTTATATGCTACACTCACACCGTTAGTGATTGCCATGACACTCACATTATAGGATTGCTATAAACCGCATATTTGATTCTGCCTTATTGACGTTGTCATGATTTGCCGCATACTATCATATGTATATTCATACCATGCACACTGTATACGCACTTTTGTGCGTACCTTCATTGATATATCACTACTTGGGCACATATACATCACGTATCTATACTTGTGCCATATAAATCACATATGTTCATACTTGGGCACATATGCATCATATGTCTACAACAGTGCAAATGTACATTGCTACGTTGACTTTGCATACTTATCCATTCGCACATCCATACCTATACACATATTCATATTCTACATACATGGATGGTATTGACTTGATTTAAAACTAAGGGGCCGCAAGCGATATTTTCAAAACTGGATCCTTTAAGAGAGTGGTTCTCCCTTTCTTTTACTCTTGTGTCATACGACACATTGCATGGATTTACGCATTGGATTTGATTTATGTGATTTCTGGATTTGGGAACCGGAGTAATATTTTTAAGAAAATACGCACTGTTTAAAAACCCGGTTTCCATTGATATGATATTTTAGTGCGTCCACCATGAGTTTTCTCGGTTCCAGAGAGCTTGTGTAAGTATACCCGATTTGAGGAGAGGTAGGCACCGATTGCGGGTACATGGTGGACCCGGTACGGTACCCCGGGACGAGAAGACTCGTATTGTTAGACGGTGAGCCCGGCGGAGGGACTAATACCTACCGGTCATTGGTTAGACCTGGCGATTATCCGGAGGATACCGACCAGAGTCGATAGATGGATACGGGACGACGCGTACTGCTGGGGGCCGAAGGCCGATTCCGCAGATGGAGCCCCTAGGAGGATCCGATGGACGGACGTGATTGTTAGAGATTCTGCGTGTTCAAGTTTTAGTTAAATACCGCAATCAAGACGGTTTCGCTTGTAGCTAGCCGGTTGAGTACGGGTCGTCCGCAGGGAGATGGGAATCTTTTTCTATGTGCTTTAACGAGTTAAGTCCAGTTTTTCAGATTTTGTTGTGATTAATTAGGTGTTAAAATGATATGTAAAGAGAGCTTGTTAGGGTTAGGATTAGGTTAGTTTGAGTTAGGAGTCTCCCACATCTTTCGTTGCCCCTCTTAATATCGGTGTTATGGTAATCGGCAACAACGGGGATTAGCACGACTAGGAAGGAACTTGCGAGTATAAGCTAGGCTTTCCAACGCATAAGTTCTTCCTTTTAGTGCTTGTCCGTCCGTTCTTGGCTCTTAGCCATAACCTCCGGTTAATTCAACCACAACCGGTCTCACTACGGAATCACCGCTATCATGTAGGATAGGGTGCCGTAAGGAGCGGATTGTGGTTCAATTAACGGGAGTCGAATTAAGTTGTTGGGCAAGGAAAGAGTGAGAGAGATTTCCTTCTCTCAAACTTCCCTTATCCTACCCTAACAAGTATGAAACTACTCACACATCATAATGAAAAGAAAACAAAACAAAAGAGGAAGATAGAAAGAAGGAGATTAGAAGATAACAACTAGCTATTTGCGACCTCACCTTGGCAAGGATCAAGCGTAAGCATCATGGTTGTTTTAATGATAAAGGAAAAGAGAAGAGAAAGAAAGAACAAGAAATAACAACAAGTAGTTAACAAATTAAAATTACAAGCAATTATAAAAGAACAAGACAAGATATAATAGCAAAAGAGTCTTCTTTATTCATCATTCTTCACTCACAAAGCTCACTACAAGTTTTAATGGAGAAGAGATGAGAAGAGGAAGAAGAAACACAACTAAACCTAGAAAATAAAATATAAGATTATGCACCCTTTCCTTCACAAAGTTCTGGGCTATTTATAGGCAGGGAAATGGAAATCTAGGGCAAAATTCTGCATGTACATACAAAGACCAAAATACCCCTAAAAAATCATCATCTTTGGCGCCAGAACGGCCGTGGAACCGCGGCCTAGACCCCCTATTGGCCGCGGTTCCGCGGCCATATAGAAGAGTTGGAGGCTCTGTTTTTTTGTGCTTCCCTGGTCTTCATTGTACTTAATTCTGGTATATGTATTTTCTCAATTTGTCTTCACGATTTTTCCAGAATTTCTGTTGAGGGAAAGGTGATTTGATGTGGACTTTTTGTCATGATTTCCTCGAGCTCCGCGTAGATTTCTTGGATCTTGTGCTGCCATTGAGCCTTGTGCATGAAAACGACATTGATTTGACATTTTGTCTCTTAAACTGGTGTGTGGCAACAGACGGATAAAGAGCGGAGATCCGTGTTTTATCTGTGGTTGGCAGGAACCCGGATTTTGTCGTGTTTTCCATAAATTTCACCGTTTTAGAACCGAGAACCTGTATCCTGCAATTGACTAGCAAACACGGCTCAAGAGTATCTACCGATATGCAATGTGATAAAAATTGGGCGGTATGAAAATGCAAAAATCTGATATGAACAAATACCCCCAAACTTATCATTTGCTCGTCCCGAGCAAAACCAATTTATTCACAAAAAATTTCCTAACCTCACTTTCGCAGGGAACGCGATTGCACTGAGCATGTGCAACAAGCCGTTAAACCTCTAGGTGTCCCTAGTAGGAGGAGTGTTGTCTCCTGAGGGTTTTCAGCGGATACTACCCACAAAATCCGGTCAAGCTAGTTTTGTAAAATAACTAAGATTCAAACCCTAAAGTTTTGTTTCAGAAAATAACAATTCTATAATCCTAAGTCTAGACTATCGAACCATTATTTTTCACACCTCGCTTCTTATTTAACTACAAATTTTATATGTCTTTACGTGCAGTGCAAATAGTGTCGTTAAGTTCCAGAAGGATCGATTAAAGTCATCATGTCGCACAATAAAGCCCAGATAACAATTTTAAAAGGATCATATAAGTTTTATAAAGAGTTAAGCATTTTTCAAGTTTCGTTTTCCAGTAAGGTTTCAACTTCAGAATTTCTATCTTCCTTAACAGGAAACTAAGTCGTATTTTTCACTCCACCTTTTTCTTGTTTTCATTTCATACACACCTCTGTGAACGTGCAATAGTCTTTATCATAGAATAAAACCTTCATATCTCCGTTAAATTTTTTTTATAAAAGCCTGTCTTTTATCAAGATTATTCTCACACAAAGAACCGTTAGGAATTTTAACTCGGAGAGAACACTTGCTTGACTTTGTTTTAATCTGGACTTTCTAGGCTTCTTAGCGAGTTTTGGGCCAATGCACCCAAACCAGTTGGTTTTAGGGCATTAGGTGTAGAAACACTCCAGTGGACTTAATTACTCAAGTTACCTAGGTCCAAAAACAAAAGACAGTTTGGCGTGAAAATCAGATGATTTAATACGAACGGAGATATAACCGGCAGTTCAGTTATTTTTTTCGGATAAAAGACGTGTTTAGTAGGTTTGGTGTGTAATCATTCCAATCAAGTTCCAGATGGGTTATTTTTCAGATTTAGTTCCAATTACGGCATCAATAACATTCCTTCATATTCGCTTTACTTCAAAAACTATTCTTGACATTACTTATTTCAGAACAGACCTATTTGATCCTCAGAAAATCATTTATCTGTTTAAAAGTTTTTAAACATAAAAGACTTGTCATCTAATTCCCAAAAACTCACGACACGTGTAGTGTGATGTAAAGACGTATATCAGCTATAGTTAACTTCAAAGGAGAGTTATCTTTCAGGTTTTCAAAATCTAAACATAAGATTTAGTTATTCTTATTTTATCAAACAAAACCGTCGAAATGTTGAATCAGAGTTCTCCCACTAGCTAACTTGACAGAAAAGTTTTTATGTTTTTAGAAATTTTTTAGATTTTTATGGATTTTATGGATTTTAATATGCAGATGCAAAATATACATATGAATGCGAAGGTAAGAAATGCGTACCGAGCGTACCCCCAAACTTAAACTGGACAGTGTCCTCACTGTCATTGCATGAAGAGATCATTTGAAGGGTCAAAAATGTCGGTTAGCGATACACAATTTTTATTTGTCTTTGTTTTTAAAGAAAAGAAAAAGAATATACACAAATATATACAAAATGGTTTGTACATACCCCCAAACTTATTTGGAACAGTGTCCACTGTTCTTGGCTGGATAACCGAAGTTTGGTGGTAGGCAGAGGAAGATTATGCAGGGTAAACCGGCTCCTGTAAGAATAGGAGCTCCTCTGTTGGTTCGGCGCTAAGGTACGGTTTTAGTCGGTGTCCGTTCACTTTGAAAAATGAACCGTCCTTTGGATTTTCCAAATCCACAGCGCCCTGCGGATACACATTCCGCACAAAATACGGCCCTTTCCAGCGAGATCTGAGCTTTCCTGGATGGAAGTGAAGTCGGGTGTCGTAAAGCAGTACCTGCTGACCAGGTACGAAAGTTTTGCGCAAAAGGTGTTTATCGTGAAACACCTTCGTTCGATTCTTAACGACAACCGCATTATCGTAAGCCTCATCCCTAAGCTCGCTTAGTTCGTTCAACTGCAGCTTCCGATGGCTGCCCGCATCTTCGAAAGACAGATTCAGCTCCTTTATCGCCCAAAATGCGCGATACTCTATTTCGACAGGTAGGTGGCAGGCTTCTCCGTACACAAGCCGATAGGGAGACATGCCAAGGTCGGTCTTATAAGCGGTTCGAAAGGCCCAAAGGGCATCAGTGAGTTTCAGCGACCAATCCTTACGGTTCTTGGAAACCGTCTTCTCCAGTATCTGCTTGATTTGCCGATTTGAAACTTCGGCCTGCCCGCAGGTTTGGGGGTGGTAGGGCGTAGAGAGCTTATGATTAATGGAGTATTTCCGCATCAAGGCCCCGAAAGTCTTGTTGCAGAAATGACTTCCATTGTCGCTAATGATCGCTCGGGGGTGCCAAAACCGGGAGAAAATATTTTCTTTAAGGAACCTAACGACAACCTTGTTGTCGTTAGTCCGGCTGGGCATAGCCTCGACCCATTTAGAGACGTAATCAACAGCGAGAAGGATGTACAAGTTCCCGAAAGAGCTGAGAAACGGCCCCATGAAATCTATCCCCCAAACATCGAAAATCTCCACAACCAAGATCGGTTGGAGCGGCATCTCGTTCCTCCGGGATATCCGGCCCATGTGTTGGCACCGGGAGCAAGTCTTGCAATAGTCATGAGCGTCTTTGAAGAGTTGTGGCCAGTAGAAACCACATTGCAAGATCTTCTCAGCTGTCTTTCTGGGGCCAAAATGCCCGCTACATGCTTGATCGTGGCAAACCGACAGCACACTCTTGAATTCCTCGTCAGGGACACACCGACGAATAATCTGGTCAGGACAGTACTTGAACAAATAGGGTTCGTCCCAGTAAAAGTGCTTTACTTGGGATAAAAAGCGAAGTCTGTCCTGACTTGACCATTCAGTCGGTAGTAATCCCGTGGCCAAATAATTCACAATATCTGCGAACCAGGGTTCGCAAGATACTGTCAAGAGCTGTTCATCCGGGAAAACGTCATTGATCGGAATTGGAAGCGAAGGCGAAGAAGGAAGTCGGGAGAGATGGTCGGCAACTACGTTTTCACATCCTCGTTTGTCCTTAATGACAAGGTCAAACTCTTGCAGCAAGAGGATCCAACGTATTAGCCGAGATTTTGCATCTTTCTTCTCAAAAAGATGGCGTAGAGCAGAATGGTCTGTGTAGACAATGACTAGAGTGCCGATGAGGTAGGGCCTGAACTTCTCTAAAGCAAATACAACAGCTAAGAATTCCTTCTCAGTTGTTGTATAATTGAGTTGGGCGTCGTTCAGGGTTAGGCTCGCATAATAGATTACGTGCGGCATCTTGTTTATGTATTGTCCAAGGACAGCACCAATGGCAAAGTCGGATGCATCGGACATAATCTCAAATGGGTGCGTCCAGTCAGGCGAAGAAAGAACGGGAGCAGAAGTGAGTGAGCTTTTCAATGACTCGAATGCAGTCACACAGCTCGAGTTGAAGTCGAATGGCGTATCCTTGGCCAGCAAAAGAGTCAAGGGCCTAGCAATCTTGCTAAAGTCCTTGATGAACCGTCTATAGAAACCGGCATGGCCAAGGAAGGCTCGGATATCTCTGACGCAACGGGGAGGAGGTAGATTGGAAATGACCTCAATCTTTGCTTTGTCAACCTCTATGCCATTTTGCGAGATGATATGTCCTAAGACAATACCTTCGCGCACCATGAAGTGGCACTTCTCCCAATTCAAAGTGAGATTCTTGTCCTTACATCGGGTAAGGACAGCGTCAAGATGCAGCAAACACTCGTTGAAGGAATCGCCGAAGATGGAGAAATCATCCATGAAAATCTTTAGAAATTTTTCCACCATGTCTGAGAAAATTCCCATCATACACCGCTGGAAGGTAGCGGGCGTATTGCATAACCCAAAGGGCATGCGTCGATATGCAAACGTGCCGAAAGGACAAGTGAAAGTGGTCTTGTCCTGGTCTTTTTCGGCGATGGGAATTTGATTATAGCCGGAGTAGCCATCAAGAAAACAGTAGTACTCGTGTCCGGCCAATCGTTCAAGCATCTGGTCAATGAAAGGTAGCGGAAAGTGGTCTTTCCGCGTTGCGGCGTTGAGTTTTCTGTAATCGATGCATACTCGCCACCCAGTTTGGGTGCGAGTAGGGATTAACTCGTTCGCCTCGTTAGTTATGACCGTGATGCCCGACTTCTTAAGGAAAACATGAATGGGGCTCACCCACTGGCTATCAGAGATAGGGTAAATGATACCACTATCTAGACATTTTACGATCTCCTTCTTCACAGCCTCTTTCATGACTGGATTGAGCCGTCTTTGTGGATCCCGGGCTGGTTTGGCATCATCCATCAGATGAATGTGATGCTCAACGATCAGGGGACTAATCCCTTTAATGTCCGCCATGGACCAGCCAAAAGATTGCATGTTGCTGTGCAAGACCGCGAGAAGGGCTTTCTCTTGTTCTGGAGCTAGAGAAGCCGAGATGATGACAGGGAGGGTCTCGTTCTCACCTAAGTAAGCGTACTTAAGGTGAGACGACAAAGGCTTGAGTTCGAGCGTTGGAGGTGAAACGATTGAAAGCAAGATTGGTGCAAAGGTCTCGAACTCAAAGGACTCCAGCAAAGGTTCAAAACGAGTGTAAGCAACCGAGTCGGATGGTTCAGGTAACTCATCCGGAAATTCAAAAGATTCAAACTCGGGTTGTGCGCGGCTAAGATCGTTTGAAAACGTGAAACACTCGTAGTCATTGTCGGGCGCAGAAACAGCAGCAGGTTCGAGGAGGAACGCACTGGTGGCGTCAAGATTATCGTGATCAAACAGAAACTCCTCGAATTCACACTCTTCTGGGGTGATCTCCTGGATCGAGCAGACGTCCAGTATATGAGCATTAGGTTCGGCGGGCTGATTCCCTAACCTAAAAATGTTGAGTTCAATTGTCATGTTTCCAAAAGAGAGGTTCATCGAACCATTGCGACAATTGATCACAGCATTTGAGGTTGCAAGGAATGGGCGACCGAGTATCACCGGAATTTGATTCCGGGGGTTAGCTACAGGCTGTGTGTCTAATACAATGAAGTCAACGGGGAATATGAAGTCCCCGACTTTGATTAACACATTCTCTAGCTCACCCCTAGGATGGGTGATCGATCGGTCGGAGAGTGCAGTGCGTGGGTTTCAGCTCTCCGACGCCTAATTGCTCGTATACTGAATACGGAAGCAGGTTAACACTGGCACCAAGATCTAATAGTGCGCGGTTGATGTTCTTATCCCCAATGGTAATTGAAATCGTAGGACAGCCAGGGTCCTTCCGTTTTTGCGGTAAAGATTGAGTAAGGGCATCACTCACAGCACTAGCCAAGAAAACTTTCTTGGGTACCTGAGACTTCCTCTTTTTCGTGCACAAGTCCTTTAAGATTTTCGCGTAGGATGGGACTTGTTGGACAACATCTAAAAGAGGAATGTTAATGTTAACCTGCTTGAATAACTCCAGAATCTTCTCCATTTGAGGATTTTGTTTATTAGACCTCAACCGGTTTGGAAATGGAACATTTTGAAAATTGGTTGAGTCTAATGCTGGAGGAGATTGTGGAGTTGGAACGGATCCCAGAACAGGTGTTTTCATGGAGTGAGAAGTGGGTCCATTCAGAGCAGAAGAAGAGGAAGGAGAGCCTTGTGAAGAACGGAGAATAGGCTCAAAAGACGAGGAAGAAGAAGAAGAAGAAGCGGCCGGGGTGTCATCGTTGATCCGTTTGCCAATGTTGTTTTGCAGCATCCTTCTCGATCTCAGTATGGTCACGGCACTCACATTATGGTTCTGTTGTTCAAGAGCAACATGTGCATTATGTGGGTGACCGGGATTTGGGAGTGGCTGGGACGGGAGCTTCCCCTTCTCTCGCTCGCTTAAGGCCGCATTCAGCTGTGCAATCTGGGCCTCGATTGTCTTGATGCTTTGCCCGTGTGCGGCAGTGTGTTGCACTAAGGACTGAATGGAAGACTGGATGTTTGCGGTGGATTGAGTCGATTGTTTGACGAACGCCTCCAGACTTCGTTCGAGCGAGGAAACCTTATCGTTGTTTGACGGAACAAAGTTGTTTGGTGGAAAAGAATTATTGGGTGCAAAGTTGTTCGTCTGATTTTGGAAAGGTTGGGGTTGGAAGGGTTGCTGAAACTGCTGTTGAGTTTGTTGTTGCGCTTGTTGTTGCGGCGGAGGGGCCCTTTGGAAATTGTTGCCTTGGAATTGATTCTGATTCTGATTCCAGGCGAAATTAGGGTGGTTCCTCCAACCGGGATTGTAGGTGGAAGAGTATGGATCATTCCTCGGTCTTTGCTGGAATGCAGCATTAACCTGATCCTGTCCTTGCGATGGTGGATTGTAAGGACACTCTTCGGTCAAGTGAGAAGGATCGGAACAACAAGCGCAGATGGTACGAAGGGGAAGAACAGGGGTAGGAGCAGGAGAAGAGAATTTGCTCTCTATCGCTTCAAGCTTTCTCGTTATTGCAGCCATCTCAGCTTTCATCGCAATAGAGACGTCAAGTTGGTGAATTCCTACCCTAGACTGACCGGTAGAAGTGGAGGTAGAAGAAGAAGAAGTCGGTCTGGTGCTCTCCCATTATAGCGTTTGCTCCGCAAGGTCGTCAAAGAACTGCCACGCTTCCTCGTCAGATTTCGATAGGAAGTGGCCCTGACAGATGGTTTCCAACAACTGCTTCGTTGCTGGGTTCAGGCCCTCGTATAAGGTTTGGCAAAGTTGCCATTTCTCTATACCGTGGTGAGGACACTGAACAAGAAGGTCTTTGTACCAGTCAAAGCACTTCCAGAAGGGTTCAGAAGGAAGCTGAGAGAATTGGTTAATTTCGTTGCGGATCCTTGCGGTTTTGTGATTCAGATAAAACTTTTTGAGAAACGCTTTAACAAACTCGTCCCAGCTGGTTATTGAGTGGGAAGCGGTGCTATACAGCCATTTTTCAGCAAGATCGCATAAAGTGAACGGAATGACCCATAGACGTATAGCATCGTCCGACAGCTGGGTGGTTTTCATCATGGCACAGACGTTTTGAAATTTATTGATGAAGATATAGGCATCTTCAGATTCAAGCCCATGAAATCGTGGAAGCATGTTGATGAAGTGGGGCTTAATTTCAAAGTTATCCCCATTGGCCGGAGGAAGAGAAAGGCAGGTGGGAAGTGCAGAACGGGTGGGATAGAAATGATCCTGGAGCGCGATTCGCTGCGGCGCTACAACAGGCGGTGGTGGTGGGATATTGGTCTCCGTAGGAGGTGGAGCCAATCCAGGGGTAGTCAAAGAGATGTTCGGATTAAATCCTGACATCGCGGAAGAAGAGGTTGGTGATGGTGAAGGTGAAGATGTATGAACAGAATTCCGGTCAACGTCGGAGTTGGCCGGCAAAGGAAGGGGTGAAAGAGGAGTGGACGGAGTTTCGACGTCTGAGTCGATCGCGTAGTCGGTAGCGACTAACGTAACGCGGACTAGGCGGGCGCTAGTGTCCCGAGTCCAAGCGGACATACACTAAACGAGTTTAGTATAGTCAAAGCGGAGAAGGTGAGGGTAAGAAAACGTCAATGGAGAAAGGCGATGGGTGGTGGGTGAAAAATGGATTTTGGTGACAAAGGGCAAGTTTTTATAAAAGTTTTTGATTTTTTTCGTTTTTTCGTTTTTTGTTTAGAAAGAGCTTTACAGAAATATGTACGGATTTACGGCTTAAGTAATCACAAACAAGATATGCACAATCACACCTAGATCTACGGTCACCTAGGTCTGCTAGACCTGCTCCAGAACTTGATTGTCGAAGTAAAACAGTGTCGAGAAACGGGCTCAAGATACACTGATCACGAGGCCAGGTAAGTGCAGAGATAAGGGGAGGTTTTCCAACGCTTTCGCGAAGTTCCTTAATTAAATAACCCTTTCTCTTTTGGCGGTTGCGCCGTTAACACTTTCCTAGACACCCCGTAAACAATATACCGTTAAGCGAGGTTCTAAACACGGTTTAACTTCTCCTAATGAGCGCGAAGTCCTTAGGGCTGCAGTCTAGTATTTTTTAATTACAATGGACAATGCATATGCTTTTGTGATTTCTGGGGTCCTGGGAAGGGTGATGAAATCCCCACCCAATCTGAATTGGTTTCAAGCCCCTTAAGTCCGTATTAAAAAATGCAAAGCGGTAACAAATCAACTGCAAACAATTTTTATTTTTAGCGCGGCGCAAAGAATCCTGCACAAGAATAGTTTATTGGAAGGGGGAGAAGAGTTTGCGCAAAGAATGCTGCAGAAAACACAATTTATTGGAGTCCAGAGGAGTGGGGAAGAGAAGAAAGAGTTACCCAGAGGTTTTAGCACCCTGAAGACACCAAGTGGCCGCGGTTCCGCGGCAATAAGGCCCTAATGCCGCGGTTCCGCGGCAATAAGGCCCTAATGCCGCGGTTCCGCGGCTAAGTTATGGACTTGGGGCTCCAGTTTGCTGGTGTGGGCTGTTTTGGGTGTCCTCTGCTGTTTTTAAGACCCTGAATCTGGATTTGCTCACTGGAACTGCTCCAGAATCTTCAATAGACCGTCTTTTTCATTTTTGATCCGTCGCGGTGTAGCCGCGAAATGTGGGTCTATCTTCCTACGTCTTTGGCACTGTACTTGAACTCCGTATATTCTACGTCTTGGCCACTGAACTCGAACTTCGTATTTTCCTGCACACTTGCACAAAAACTAATCAAAAATAACAAGATGATTTTTTTACAACGTGTATTTTTTGTTTTGTTTTTCGGTTATATTTATATTCACAAGTTAACCCGAAATTACACAAAGAAATAAACTACCGTCTCCCCGGCAACGGCGCCATTTGATTGTTAGAGATTCTGCGTGTTCAAGTTTTAGTTAAATACCGCAATCAAGACGGTTTCGCTTGTAGCTAGCCGGTTGAGTACGGGTCGTCCGCAGGGAGATGGGAATCTTTTTCTATGTGCTTTAACGAGTTAAGTCCAGTTTTTCAGATTTTGTTGTGATTAATTAGGTGTTAAAATGATATGTAAAGAGAGCTTGTTAGGGTTAGGATTAGGTTAGTTTGAGTTAGGAGTCTCCCACATCTTTCGTTGCCCCTCTTAATATCGGTGTTACGGTAATCGGCAACAACGGGGATTAGCACGACTAGGAAGGAACTTGCGAGTATAAGCTAGGCTTTCCAACGCATAAGTTCTTCCTTTTGGTGCTTGTCCGTCCGTTCTTGGCTCTTAGCCATAACCTCCGGTTAATTCAACCACAACCGGTCTCACTACGGAATCACCGCTATCATGTAGGATAGGGTGCCGTAAGGAGCGGATTGTGGTTCAATTAACGGGAGTCGAATTAAGTTGTTGGGCAAGGAAAGAGTGAGAGAGATTTCCTTCTCTCAAACTTCCCTTATCCTACCCTAACAAGTATGAAACTACTCACACATCATAATGAAAAGAAAACAAAACAAAAGAGGAAGATAGAAAGAAGGAGATTAGAAGATAACAACTAGCTATTTGCGACCTCACCTTGGCAAGGATCAAGCGTAAGCAACATGGTTGTTTTAATGATAAAGGAAAAGAGAAGAGAAAGAAAGAACAAGAAATAACAATAAGTAGTTAACAAATTAAAATTACAAGCAATTATAAAAGAACAAGACAAGATATAATAGCAAAAGAGTCTTCTTTATTCATCATTCTTCACTCACAAAGCTCACTACAAGTTTTAATGGAGAAGAGATGAGAAGAGGAAGAAGAAACACAACTAAACCTAGAAAATAAAATACAAGATTATGCACCCTTTCCTTCACAAAGTTCTGGGCTATTTATAGGCAGGGAAATGGAAATCTAGGGCAAAATTCTGCATGTACATACAAAGACCAAAATACCCCTAAAAAATCATCATCTTTGGCGCCAGAACGGCCGCGGAACCGCGGCCTAGACCCCCTATTGGCCGCGGTTCCGCGGCCATATAGAAGAGTTGGAGGCTCTGTTTTTTTGTGCTTCCCTGGTCTTCATTGTACTTAATTCTGGTATATGTATTTTCTCAATTTGTCTTCACGATTTTTCCAGAATTTCTGTTGAGGGAAAGGTGATTTGATGTGGACTTTTTGTCATGATTTCCTCGAGCTCCGCGTAGATTTCTTGGATCTTGTGCTGCCATTGAGCCTTGTGCATGAAAACGACATTGATTTGACATTTTGTCTCTTAAACTGGTGTGTGGCAACAGACGGATAAAGAGCGGAGATCCGTGTTTTATCTGTGGTTGGCAGGAACCCGGATTTTGTCGTGTTTTCCATGAATTTCACCGTTTTAGAACCGAGAACCTGTATCCTGCAATTGACTAGCAAACACGGCTCAAGAGTATCTACCGATATGCAATGTGATAAAAATTGGGCAGTATGAAAATGCAAAAATCTGATATGAACAGGACGCCCCATGCTAGAGGATTTGCGTGTCGATGCTGGACATGGCTGATTTTATGAGATTTGGAGTGCCGATGTTGGGCACTCACGATTGTACGAGATTCACAGGATTTGAGGGCCGATGTGGATGATGGCGCCTGAGTTTTACTGGGATTTGGGTATATTGATGGACACCGGTCATTTTTCCACGTTGATATTCCGTGTAGAAACTATTTATTCCCATGCTTAGCATTTAGTATTTGACATCTCATCCTGTACCTATTGTACCTTATATAGTACACATGCTATACATGATTATCGCATACCCTGCTCATGTTATATAGGGTTGTTAGATTCCATATCAGACATGATTATAGCATATCTTGCGCATCATATGGAGAGACTTTTAAATTGCACTTGTTGCCTGATGTAAGCATTCAGTTCATTATATAGATGTTATCTGTTGGCATAGGTTAGAGTATCGCAGCACGTGCATACTCGCGATTACCTTTATATGTTATCTACTATTCACGAGTTGGCAACTCACCCCCGTTGTGCCACAGTGCTTGCAGGTTGCCCTTTGGAGTAGTCGCGGCTGGCTGTTTACCGCATCTTTTGGCACATATACCATTGCTGAGGCGTGTTAGCCTCTTGCTATTAGGTGGGTTTTGTATGGTATCTGTTTACTTTTTAGTTGCATCTTGATGTATCTAGTACTCTCCATCTACTTTCATGTATTGACTTAGAGACAGTTGTGAGGATGATGTATGTTATTTGTTTTCTGGTGTCGAGCTCGTTGTGAGCCGACTTTACTTATGCGGTTTTATCTTTTATGATATTTGTTTTCACTTTGCTGCTCATTCTTCGCTTCGGCGTCGCATATTATATTGTGGTGATTGCTCCACCGTTGGGCGCGATTCTCCTATTGAGATGCTCTATTTATTTCACATGTTACTTTTACTTATATCTCGCCTTTTACCCGATTTCGGAACAAATTTTTGGTAAAGGAAATGTTGCTAAAATTATTTAAATAATAACTTGAACCTAAAAGGATTTCTACTATACAACTTAAGGTTTTCTAAATGTTTTAACACTCCATATTTTAATGGTTTTGATTTCTGGGTTCGGCTTACTTAGTCACGTTACGCTTGTAGACGTTGCGTGGTTAAGTGACGGTCACGGGCCGAACTTTGGGTCGTGACAATAGGGTATCGTATGGGATACTATTGAGGCGGGATCACCGACTATTATACACATATATATATCGACTCAGATTCGGGTAGTTTCCATACCCCTTCCGATTGGTTGTTAGTTAGACCTGTAGTTACCTAGTAGATGTTAGACTGGACCCGAGTCATACCTAATTCCAAAACTAACGAATCATGAGGATTTTAAAGACATGTCAAGGGATACTACGTAAGTTTCAAAAGACGTACCTTTTCTTAAAAACACCGTAACCCTTATTTTCAAAACGCCACGATTCGTACTATTTCAAACGGGAAAACAGTATAACACAGGTGTAGCGATGTAGATTCCTTATTGTTACGTTATCATTCAGGTTCCGCATATTATTGTTGCAATTACTATTCATTGCCATTTATCATGTTGTTATCGTCTCATTGCATGTTTATTGTGTACTTAGTGATTATGAACCATGCTTGTTAGTTATATATATGTCTTAGAGGCCATTGTTGTACATATGATGTATATTATAGTGGATACTTGGATATATATAGAGAGGACTTTCTTGCTCGACATGATAGTATGCTATTTGGTTTCACTTTGTCTTAACATGTTGACTTGTATTAGTTTACTATCTTACTCTCACATGTTGATAAAGCCCTTGGGATATGTACTCGACTACTGGGACTATGATGAGATCATACTAGTGGGGCCAGAGTAGTCGTCGAGTACATCCTATAACTGTTCCTAGTCGAGGGTGTATCGAGACAGGGCATCGATACACCAGTGTAGACTAGCGTATACGCATCTTGACCCATATGATGGGCGATGGATGATCCCATATCCATTGGTGTTTGACATCAAAGATGGTGTATGGGTGCTCAGTGGAGACTGGGTACACTGAACGGACTCGCCGAGAACTCCTAGATGGTAATATACCTATCGTCAGATAGCAGTTCTCCGGTGACACTGGTACAGGTTAGTCTGTAGACATGAGATCGTCATAGAGTTTTGTGTGATTCCCACTGTGCTTTGATTTCCACCTTACCACGTCCAAGAGGGCGTGCAAAACGGTTGCTTTTGGGTACAGTCCCGAATCACATGGAGGCAATGAGCGATAGGAGGGGTTTCATCTCTCCCGGTATAGGGAGTTGATGTTGTGCTGTGTTCGATTGGCTATAACTGGAAGTCCCTAGCCAGGGATGATATAGAGTGCTACTGGTAAGTGTTATCAGTAGTTTCTCGACTTGTTATGAGCCTCACATCGACACGACTTATCGGTTACTGGGGTCTGACGTTTACCACCCCTAGACTAGATATGCGACATATCAGGCGAAAAGACCGGACTGTACGGTAGTGTTACTGATTAGATTCACAAGAGAATGTACAGGCTTGCTCGTTGATCTTCTGATCGCTCAATACCTTGATGGCTGTTACGTTTAGCTCACCGCTTGCAGCTTGTGGGTGTTTGATATGTTCATCACTTGCTGCCGGCGTATTGACGATTCTTTAGAGTCCTACACAGAGGTTTCTTGACTCAGGCAAAACGGAGTAGGAGCACAGATGTGATATGTGCGGGATGGAGAATATTACGATATGAGATACCGTATTCTATTCTCGCGATATTAGATATCGGTCGGGTATATGTGATATAGCCGAGTCATCGGATCAAGTATTGATTCGATGAACTGATACAGATTATATTAGTCGGTTATTTGAGAAATAGCCGGATTTTCGGATCAAGCGTTGATTCGGTAATTTAATGTATAATTATATATGTGATATATTACATTACATTAACTGATATAAGCTCTCTTTATTGATTCATTTTCTCACCGGATAATACATTGATATATATGCGATATATGTTAATTGTAATATTTTCTTTTGTTACAAAAATATATTATATATGTGATATATAATATTGTAACAAGTTATGATTACAAATGCAACATGATTTGTGGAGATTAAACATAGTTAAGGTTTGATTTTGGTTAGCTTTTTTATGAAGCTTCTAGAAGCTTTATTTTTGTTTTAAGCTTAGATATTTTGTGAAGATGTTTCTTAACCCAACCTAAACCCTTTACCATGGTTTATTCTCTACAATGGTTAAGTCTTTCTTTCTTAACCAAGGGTTGCAATTGTAACCATAACAACAATTTCATTATTCATCACAAATAGATTTCTTCTTCTTCTTCCTCTTGAAAAAGCATTCTAGCTTTTTGTAAAATGATGAATTAAAGTGAGAAAATGAAAACAAAAGAGAGCTAAATTCCTACTTCATCATCCTCATCTATTCTAGCCACTTAGATTAGGGTGTTCACTTCATTAATACTTGATTAGAGAAGTGAGAGCTTGAGTTAAAAATCTTCAAGGTAGATCATCTTCGAAAAGGAAGACTTCAAGCAAGCATGGATCATTCGGCTTGTGGACCCTCTCTAGAGTCCGGCAGTTCATGGATCGCGGCGAAGGGATTACTACTCGGAGCTTATGAAGCGAAGGAGCGGACTACAAAGGTTGTAATCCCTCTCTCTTAGATGTAAAGATGTTTACATGCTTTGTTAACCCTAATTATCTAGCAAAGATCCTCGCTTTAGGTTGTTCGGCACTTGAAAAAATTTAGATTTGGCATGGTTGATGCCTTATGAGCTTTGTGATAGTGACTAGTAACCCTACTGTGGTATCAGAGACTAGCTAGAGCATTAGGCGACGTGTAGACGAAGTTAAAAGTCCGATCGAACCCCGAAACGTCATATTTGACCCCCTCTCTGGAAATTGTTTAAAAAGATGGTTTTTTCCACATTAAAAATACTCAAAAAATCAAGCAGATAATTGAATAGATTACTGTGAAATACGAGTCACTGTAGCCTTTAAGTAGCCACGGAACCGCGGCCATACCATGATTTTGGTGGCGGTTCCGCGGCCGTACTTGGGTGTCAGGGATAGTAATTTCTTGGGTTCATCCGTATGTATTACTACATGCTTCTGGGAATTTTTAATATTTCTCAAGTGTTGAGTTTTCTGGAGATCTATAGAATTCGTTGATTCGATCGAAAAGTTTAACATCGTTTAGTTTTTCGGGTAATTTAGAACGTGTTAAAAGGTTCGAACGGATATCAATAACTCATTTTTTTCATGACGGAAAACTTTCAAGTGTTGGATTTTTCCTCTGTTTAAAACTTTCGGGAAATCATGCTAGTGTATATGTGGACCCTCTAGAAGAACGTAACCTTAACTCGATTATGTGACCGTCAAAACTGCCATTGAACCCTAGGGTTTTTGGTAGTTTAGCGTTGCCACATGTGAGGCGTTTGTTTGACCCTTCTACGGCTGGTTCATTGGGGCTGTGACATGTTCTGGGATTTTTGAACTCCGCTTAAGTGTTGAGCTATTTGGGAAATCTTGGGTATTTGATTATTCGATCGGAAAGTTTAAAATTGTCTATTTATCTGGAATGTGATACAATATGTTGAATTCATATAGTTAGGCATGAAATGCGAAGTATGTGATATTTCGGATTTAAGATGTCTAAAGATTTGTGGATTCCAAATGTTGTAGTTTTACACTTTCTTTTCTGTGACCGTAAGCGTAGTATATGGTGTATCGCCGGCTTCGTTGCTATACATCAACGACAATCGGGATACGCATACTTGCTTACGTTGATGATATGAGATATTATGTGTTGCTGTGATATGTTATATTGGATCGTCGTGTTCTGAATAGCCGGGGGTTTTATGTCAGATGAGAGTTTTTAATTTTCGTTCATGTAAAATTCATTTGTATGTAATATTCTTTTATTGGGGCACTTCCGGGTTGAGGATGATGTCACCATTGTATATTATTTACTTTTCCGCATTAGGATAGACCCGAGGAGGGGAGCACAAGTAACTGGGTTCTAGGGTCCAGTAGGAGGCCATCTCGAGGTGTCGAGACCGGGTCTCCTAACCCTAGAATTGGTAGTGTTGCTTGCCGCTCTCGTAGGGGTCTAGGGATGTTGGTTTGGCTGTTCATCGCGACCGTGGAATCCGTATTTTATACAGGCTCGATATAAAACACGGACGTCCTAATATATCCAATATTTCATCTGTTATTTTCTGCTGCAATGTTCTGTGATGAGATCATATTACTGCCTGAGACGAATGCTTATGATATATATGATGATATATAAATATTACTGCTTTCGATTCTTCTGTGATGCTTAGGAAGCATAATTGATGGGATTTATTAATGAGATTAATATAAGAAAAGAAACCTAAAATATGTAGAATCAAAACTTTATAAAAAGGGTAGCTACAGTTTTGCTTTGCATAGCGGTATATATGATATACCCTGCACCTTATTCGATGAGGAAAGAGCCGAGATCTCTTCACCGGGAGTGACCTCTTTAGCAAAACTGGCAGATGCTACAAACTCACGTATTAGTTTTTGATTGCTTCTATAGTTCTTGCTTTGCACAGCGGTATTTATGAAATATCCTGCACCTTATTCGATGAGGAAAGAGCCGAGATCCCTTCACCGGGAGTGACCTCTTTAGCAAAACTAGAAAAGCCTCAAAAACATTCCTTTTCAAAATCACTTGTTTCTACAACGATATCAAGTTCATTACGCTTATAGTTTTATGAAAAACCTGCGTAACCCTCCGTCATTTCAGATAAATAATATTTAGTATTTGTGCTACGTTTGTTGACTTAGTCAAGGCGTAGTGTACGGTAGCTAAATAGTGTTTATCTGCTAAAGCATGAGATGCGATTGGATTAGGGTAGTCATACAGCCTTGTTGACTTGGTCAAGGGTCGTACGGGTAGGTTTAATTCAATCGGGAAATATACGGGTTGAACTTGACTTGCGATTTATGGTTTGTTAACTTAGTCAAGGTCATAGATCGCTAGGGGTAAAAAGTATTATCAAGAATTTCAAGAGTTGAAATTTGCAATGAGATTGCATACTTCCTATGAGATAGTTGGATCTCGATACCCACTGCGAGTAAGAGTTACTCCTGGGAGAATTTTACACAGGACAATTAACCGATCAAGTAGGTGACTAGAAAGGTGTTTACGGGGTTAAGCCTCTGGGAAAATGAGGTTTATTTTAATTAGGTCCGTGCGAAAGCACGGGGAACCTCCCTCAAAGTACCACCACTAACCTGGCTGAAAGATTGGCGAACTTGTAAGGTGTAATTAATCCTGACTAGTCTTACCTTTTAGGGTTTGAAGGAAGATTTGATAAAAACAGTGGGAGACATCCTGATTAGATAAGATTATAACTAATCTAAGCTTGCAAGAGCATACGCTAAAGTGTTTACTTCTCTCTCTCTCTCCTTAGTGCAAGTGGGAGATTGTTAGTTATATATTTGTCCTAGAGGCCATTGTTGTACATATGATGTATATTATAGTGGATGCTTGGATATATATAGAGAGGACTTTCTTGCTCGACAAGATAGTATGCTATTTGGTTTCACTTTGTCTTAACATGTTGACTTGTATTAGTTTACTTTCTTGCTCTCACATGCTGATAAAGCCCTTAGGATATGTACTCGACTACTGGGAATATGATGAGATCATACTAGTGGGGCCAGGGTAGTCAACGGGTACATCCTATAACTGTTCCTAGTCGAGGGTGTATCGAGACAGGGAATCGATACACCAGAGTAGACTAGCGTATATGCATCTTGACCCATATGATGGGCGATGGATGATCCCATATCCATTGGTATTTGACATCAAAGATGGTGTACGGGTGCTCAGTGGAGGCTGGGTACACTGAACGGACTCGCCGAGAACTCCTAGATGGTAATATACCTATCGTCAGATAGCAGTTCTCCGGTGACACTGGTACAGGTTAGTCTGTAGATCCGAGATCGTCATAGAGTCTTGTGTGATTCCCACTGTGCTTTGATTTCAACCTTACCACGTCCAAGAGGGCGTGCAAAACGGTGGCTTTTGGGTACAGTCCCGAATCAAATGGAGGCATTGTGCGATAGGAGGGGTTTCGTCTCTCCCAGTATAGGGAGTTGATGTTGTGCTGTGTTCGATTGGCTATAACTGGAAGTCCCTGGCCAGGACTGATATAGAGTGCTATTGGTAAGTGTTATCAGTAGTTTCTCGACCTGTTATAAGCCTCACATCGACACGACTTATCGGTTACTGGGGTCTGATGTTTACCACCCCTAGACTAGATATGCGACATATCAGGCGAAAAGACCGGACTGTACGGTAGTGTTACTGATTGGATTCATAGGAGAATGTACAGGCTTGCTCGTTGATCTTCTGATCGCTCAATACCTGGATGGCTTTTACGTTTAGCTGTCCGCTTGCAGCTTGTGGGTGTTTGATATGATCATCACCTGCTGCCGGCGTATTGACGATACTTTAGAGTCCTACACAGAGGTTTCTTGACTCAGGAAAAACAGAGTAGGAGCACATATGTGATATGTGCGGGATCAAGAATATTACGATATGAGATACCGTATTCTATTCTCGCGATATTAGATATCGGTCGGGTATATGTGATATAGCCGGGTCATTGGATCAAGTGTTGATTCGATGAACTGATACATATTATATTAGTCGGTTATTTAAGAAATACCCGGATTGTCGGATCAAGTGTTGATTCAATAATTTAATGTATAATTATATATGTGATATATTACATTACATTAACTGATATAAGCTCGCTTTATTGATTCATTTTCTCACCGGATAATACATTGATATATATGCGATATATGTTAATTGTATTATTTTCTTTTGTTACAAAAATATATTATATATGTGATATATAATATTGTAACAAGTTATGATTAAAAATGCAACAAGATTTGTGGAGATTAAATATAGTTAGGGTTTGATTTGGGTTAGCTTTTTTATGAAGCTTCTGGAAGCTTTATTTTTTTTTTAAGCTTAAATATTTTGTGAAGATATTTCTTAACCCAATCCAAACCCTTTACCTTGGTTTATTCTCTACAATGGTTAAGTCTTTCTTTCTTAACCAAGTGTTGCAATTGTAACCATAACAACAACTTCATTATTCATCACAAATAGATCTCTTCTTCTTCTTCCACTTGAAAAAGCTTTCTAGCTTTTTGTAAAATGATGAATTAAAGTGAGAAAATGAAAACAAAAGAGAGCTAAATTCATACTTCATCATCCTCATCTATTCTAGCCACTTAGATTAAGGTGTTCACTTCATTAATACTTGATTAGAGAAGTGAGAGCTTGAGTTAAAGATTCTTCAAGGAAGATCATCTTCGAAAAGGAAGACTTAAAGCAAGCATGGATCATTCGGCTTGTGGACCCTCTCTAGAGTCCGGCTGTTCATGGATCGCGGCGAAGGGACTACTACACGGAGCTTATGAAGCGAAGGAGCGGAATACAAAGGTTGTAATCTCTCTCTCTTAGATGTAAAGATGTTTACATGCTTTGTTAACCCTAATTATCTAGCAAAGATCCTCGCTTTAGTTTGTCCGACACTTGAAAAAATTTAGATTTGGCATGGTTGATGCCTTATGAGCCTTGTGATAGTGCCTAATAACCCTACAATGCTGTCAGGACACCAGCACCATTACCGATGATGCGTATGTTCCACACACACTTACTTGCCAGCTCACACACATCATCATCAGAAATTGCCATGTCAGGTACACTTTAGAAAACACTATTTCATTGACATAGCTTGCTAACTGATAGTTGCTACATGCTTTAGCTTTCATATGCTAGTTAATTTATTGCATGATATCAGATGCATCCATATATTCATTGGTTATGCAGTATTATGGAGATTTATGCCGGTTTTCATTGTTTATTGATATCATGATATTGATGATTTTGGATCCTTCTTGAGATTTCTGGATTTAGGGGAAAACCATAAGGATTTATAAACTTATTATCCTTTTAAAAAAATGCATGTTGCGGTTTTCCCGTGATGTTTGAGTCGTCCACCATGAGTTTTCAGGATTGCTGTTGGATTTCGAGACCCGATTCGAGGAGTTGGATGAACCGTCTCGGGTACATGGTGGGCCCGGTATTGTACCCCGGGGCAAGAAGCTCGAGTTGTATTCGATGAGCCTGGAAGGGGAGCACTACCTACCGGTGATATTATTTGGACTCGTCGGTTATCCGGAGGATACCGGCCGGAGTCATGAGAAGGTTATAGGCTGATCCGTTCTGCCACAGCCCGCAGGCCGATCCCGCAGATGATACAGATGCCTGAGATATTGATATTTGAGATTTGAGATTTGAGATATTGAGATACTGAGACTTATGATTTGTGTCGATGCTTGACACTGATTTCTCTGTTGCATTCATTGATGATACTTGATTGATATACATATAGAAATCTCATTAAATAAGAAAACAGTTTTTCCATCATGATGTATTCTGCTTTCATTTGTATAGCATTTGCAATCATATTCATGCCTTCATACATCTGATATGTGGCAATCTGAAGCACGGACACGAGCACGTGGTATCGCACTTATATATTGATGTATCAGGATATTTATTGAGGATATTACTAGTTTTGACCTAGGATAGTGTCATACATGCGATTTCTGCTGGTAGATGTTTTCTACTCACGAGTTGGTAACTCACCCCCGTTGTGCCACAGTTCCTTACAGGTTTTGCCGTACAGGTTTCGTTGCGGTTTTGCTGGCACACTGTCCCTTCCGAGTGATTGCTTCGGTAGGTGGGTTCTTTTGCATCAGGACCACCATTGTTTATTTATTATTTCAGTTGTATCTAGAAACTCCATCAACCAGATTGTATATTTGACAGAGATAGAAGATCAGACTTGTTATTATTTCAACCTTAGAGTCGCGATTTGTATTATTATGGTTTTCATGCTGATTTTGGGTTTTCTTTTGAGTTTTGATCCTCGCCTTTTAGCGTTGTATATTATATTGCTTGCGTGGTTTTGACCGTCGTTTGATAAAGAGCTAGCTCCCGCTTGGCGATGCTTTTTTTTGTATTTCGTATACTATTCATGTTGTATCCCGTTTGGGGCCAGTATTTACAAAGGAGACTGCCGAAATTTTCAGAAAATACTTGAGATTTTAAAAATACATACTTAGGCCTATGTTGATTAAAACTAATTGCTTTAAATTGGTTTTTCCTTCACTCTACTGCTTCTTTGTTTTGATTTCAGGGTTTTGGCTTATTTAGATACGTACGCCTCGAGACGTTTCGTAATTTAAGTGCCGGTCATGTTACTTATTTTTCGGGGCGTGACACTTTCAGATAATCTCGGAATTTCGTGCTTAAGTATTCTCCTCCTCGATCAGATCGAAGGATTTTAATACTTGTACCCGTCTGGTTCTCTACTTCGCACTTATATTCCTTGAATTTCTCAAAAGCTTCAGATTTGTGTTTCAACAGGAACAAATGTACGAATCTTGAAAGATCATCGGTGAATGTAATGAGGTATGAAGATCCATTCCTGGTATGTGTAGACATAGGACCGCATACATCACTATGTATCAGTTCGAAGAGTAAACGGAGTTTTGGTCATCTTGCCTTTGAGACATGACTGGCAAGTTTCATAAGATGTAAATTCAAACGGATTCAAATATCTATCTTTATGTAACTTAGCTAGTCTAGTCGCATTGATATGACCAAGTCTACAATGCCACAAGAAGGCTTCGTTCATTTATGAATTTTTCTTCTTGTATATACCATTACACAACGTACCAAACCCAATCAAAACTTGATTTAGGAAAATGTTCATAACTTTTTTCTCTAATGCAAAGTTATATCCTTCTTTATCTAATAAAGAAATGGATATTATATTGCACATCATTGACGGTACGTAATAACAGTCGTTCAAAATCAATGTATTACCATTTGGCAATACTAGGTGATATTCGCCGACAGCTTCGGCAGCAACAATTGCTCTGTTCCCTACTCTGAGAGACATATCACCATTTCCCTATTCTTTACTTCTCTTTAACCCTTGTAACTGATTACAAATGTAGGATCCTGATCCGGTATCCAATACCCAGGACGTAGAGCAGACTGAGAAACAGTTCTCAATAACTAACACACCCGAAGAAGATGCATCAGAATGTTGTTTCTTCATTCGGGTTGTATGGGAATCCAGGCATTTCCGTATCCCTTGCCCAGACTTATGACAGTCATAAGATAGAGCGAAACCAATGTTCGCCAGCCCAGTATAATAAGCGGGTTTGGTCAATACATCCAAATTATTATCTTGATTAAGGCGTGACTTGGTCGCTACCGAGAGAGAGAAAGAGAGAAGAAAACACTTTAGCGTGCGCTCTTGCAAGATTAGATTGGTTAATATCTTATCTAATTAGGATGGCTCACACTGTTTTTATCAAATCTTCTTTCAAACCCTAAAAGGTAAGATTAGCTGGGATTAATTACACCCTACAAGTTCGCCAATCGGTCAGTCAGGCAGGTATTGGTACTCCGTGTTAATGATATATGCCCTAGGTGCCATTATTGTATCATACTGGTTTGTATATTACATATTGGAAGCTTGGGATATACACGGATATAGTAACAGTCTTGCTCGAAATGGTAGTGTGCTACCTGGTTTGTTTCTACTTCAATATGTGCATGTGTTTCTTTTAGCATATCGCTTATACATATTGGTAGAGCCCTTAGGATTGATTACCAGCGTTGTGATGGCAGTCACACTAGTGGGGGCTAGATAGTCTATAAGCGCATCCTTATACAGGTCACTAGTCGTAGGATTATCGAGACGGGGCATCGATACTCCAGAGTAGACTAGTGTATATGCTTCTCATCCCAGCAGGGGAGATGGACTGTCCCACAGCCATTAGTACGTCGTACTGGAGATAGTATGCAGGTGCTCATTGGGTTATGAGTACACTAGACAAGACTCGTAGGGAGCTGCTGGTCGGTATTATACCTATCGTCGGGTAGCAGTTCCCAGGTGATATGAGTACAGCTTAGTCCGTCGACTTGACAGTGCTACTTCGCCTCGAGTGTTTTCCCACTATTCTTAGATTACTATCCAACCATGGCTTTAAGGAGTCGTGCAAACAGGTAGAGTTGGGTGCAGTTCCGAATCACTTAGAGGCAGTGGCTGTTAGATAGGATTCGTCTCTCCCGGTATTGGGGGTTGATATCGCGCTGTGTTCCGAAAGCCATTACACAAAGTCCCTGGCCAGGGCAAGCGAGATTTACTGGTAGGTACTCCAGTAGTTTCTCAGGATGTTTTGGGCTACACTCCGACATGACTTATTGCGCTATTAAGGGTCTGATGGCTACCGCCACCTAGGCCCGATATGCGATACTCTTAGACGAACCGACCGGACTGTATGGAGATTATCACAGATAGGTTCAGTAGGAATTCGGATGAGTTTGCTCATCGGCCTTCTTATCGACAGATACCTGGGTAGTCGTTATGTGCAGCTAGTACAACTGATGGCTTGTGCTTAAACCCACTGCCAGCGTAGTTTCGAGTCTTTAGAGTCCCACACAGAGGGCTTCCCTGCATCGGGAAAAAGATGTAGAGGTCGTATGGTTTTACGATAGGGTTCGATCATGTACGTGTACTTGTGTACGGATGATGATTCGGAAATATAATACTAGTGGGCTTTGGTTTAAGCCGGATCCTAGTATTATATTGATGGATTATTTTCGTCTCTTTGTATTCATACTTTTCGTAATACGGATACGGGTATGTATATACGGATGAGAGGCATTCTTGTAATTTGCTCAAGATTGCTTCTAGAAGGAGACACCTCATTTATGGATTTAATCATTTTGTTAAATGATTAATGAGGTGTTATTTGACAAATAATGAAGCATGGCTACTTGATGACTCACTAGGTGATTCATGGATGACTATTGGGGCATGGTGCATAAAAATATTTTGTGGTGAGTTATTTGCCTCATAGTCATCACAAGACTTAGCCATCTTCACTCATTATCTCCTCAACACTCTCTCTCCTCCAAAGTTCCTTCTTCTTCCTCTAACCCTAAATCTCTCATGTGTTGAGAATCCTAGGGTACTTAGAGACATACTAATCCATCTACACTCTTTACATCATCTAGGATATCTAGTTTAGCGAACTATATGCCGTAGTTACATCAGATTTGAGGTTGGAGCTCAGACTATAGACTCTTAGGTGGATCGTCTTTGACTCGAGGAAGCCGACGAGGAGGCATCGATCCAAACGATCGTTGGAGCTTATGACGAGGAGGAAGACAGCGATAAGAAGACTCGAAGGACATGGTAACGTGAGGTAGAACTTCCTATCCGAGTAGTTAACCTCATTCAGTTTTGCTAGTTACTGTTTAGTATCAATCCTGGAGTTCAAGTCGGTGTTGCGAAGCCTGTAAAAATCGTTTTTTATGCATTCCGCCTCCTCGCGACACCGCGGGGTGTGCGACATCGACTTACAGTGATATCAGAGCCTACTAAACCTTAGCTAACAGTTTAGACAACGTTTAAAACTACGAAACCGAAATAACTCTGAAACATCGAAACGTAGATCCTAGTTTCTGTCGATTTTTCTGGAGGCTCTAAATTTTTTTAAACAATTGCAGAGTGCTCTTTTACTTGTTAAATGAACGTATAACAAAAACGAGGCAATTCTCACTCAATGTGGCCGGCCAAACCCCCTAAAAAACTGGCCTCACTGGTTTTGTTGTGTTGGATTGCATCGAGTTTTGTTCTGGGTTCCTATCTCTTGGATTTAGGGTTTGAGGTGGTGTTTGATTTTGGCAATTTTGATTATACTGTTAATTCTCTATTGTGGCAATACGGGATATTTCGAAGTCGCAGTTTTAACATAGTTTAACATGTTTCAGTTTGATATATGTGTTCGTAAACTTCCGCTAATTGCTATACGTTGGTTAGTTGGGGGTTGGACATATCTGTGATAGTTTGTGTATATGAACTTTATTGGATCACTGTGGATGAATAGCCGGGGATGTGAGAAGAGAGATTCTTTCATTCGAAGTAAATTGTAATGTGACGTAATATTATTTTGCGGGGCACACCCGGGTTGAGCTTGTATCCACCGTTGTATTATTTCTTTTACTGTTTTTTCTCCTAGGATAGATTCAAGGTGGGGTGCAGAAACTACCGAGTTCTTTGAAGTGCCGTGTGGCCTACCCATTTTACTGAGGGAGGTTGCTTCACTTCGGGAATTTCGCGGTAGTTTGCCGCACCCGTAAGGGTCTACGGTGGGGTTTGGCTATTCATCACTACCGTGGAATCCGTTTTTCGTTATGGGCTTAAACGAAACGCGGAATTCCTAGTATATCTAATATATTCATCTATGATCTGGAATGGCTATTATTGTGTGAGACGAATAGATGTTATATATATGCTATATAGTAGACGTTGCTTATGTTTTGCACCCGTGTTTGTCCAGTCCCCGCTCTGACATTAGTTAAGTAACCTAACGGTGTTAGGCAGGGCCCAGTGGCGAATGCGGATGGCATAAGCGTATGTGGTATTTTCGTTTCTTTCTGCAATGGTAAGTGTAAATGATGGGACTGCATTATATGATTAATGCAAAGCAAACAAACCAAAGCTGAATCATTGGAACAATTTCAAAACCATTCAGTTTTTTCAAAAAGCAAACTTTTAAATACGGAGCTTAAACCACTCCTTTAAAAGCTATCAGGTTCCTTCGATTAAGTCAAGTTCATTACGTTCACGGTTTCGCCAAAACCATTCGTAGCCCTCCGTCATTTCAATTGGATATTCAGTAGAATTTAAGCTATATATTTTGACCTTCGCCAAGGCATAGTGATTGGTAACTACTATTTTGGCCTTTGTCAAGGGTATGTACGGATGGGTTCAGATTAACCTGGACAATAACGGGTAGAACTTGACTTGTGACATATGATATGTCGGCCTTCGTCAAGGTCATAAGAGCTTAGGGCAAAAATCAACATCGGGAGTTTCTAAAGAAACTGAAACTTGCTAGTGTTGCATACCATTTGGAGTGTGATAATTTTGGTAGGATTCCTTCAGGATTATCGCACAATGATATTTTGATCCCGATCCTACTGTGAGTATCCGCTATTCCTCGGGAGATTTTTTCACTAAACAATCAATGTTATAAACCAAGTAGGTGTCTAGAACGGTGTTAGCGGGGCTATGCCTCCAGGGAAAAAAGGTTATGTAATTAAGGAACTTCGCGAAAGCGTTGGAAAACCTCCCTCGAAGTACCAACACCAACCTGGTCGAAAGGTTAAGCAAGTATTGTAGATTGAGATTAATCCTGACTAATTCTTCTTATATGGTTTGAGAAAGGATTCGAGATACAGTGGGAGCCATCCTGTTTAGATAAACTAATAACCGATCTAAACTTGCAAGAGTATCATGCTAAGTATTCTCTCTCTCTCTCTCTTAATTGTAGCGACCAGGTGACCAGACTTAGGTTACAACTAGATAATAAATTGACTGAGCCAGACTATATTGATTGGCAAATTTTTGTCCAGATGTCCATTACCTATGACAGACTGGGCCACCTGCTTACTACTAAATCCCCCACCATCCCAGGTCCAGTTTCTACCATCGCGGATGTTGATATCCGTAAGATAAGGGAAAAAGACTGTGCGAATGCCAAGTGCCTCGTGTTAGCCTCATTGGATAGTGAACACCAGAGGCAGCATGAGAAGAAGGACTTAGCTTCCATCTTCCTCCATAATAAAGATTTATATAGAGAACAATCTCGTATTGCAAGATATGAGACCTCGAAAGAATTGCTTCAAGCGAGGTTGGCTGTTGGGTCATCTGTAGGGGACCACGTCCTTACAATGATCAGCTATATTGAAGAGCTTACGGACCAGGAGACCACGTTGGAGAATGAGTCAAATACTGACTTGATTCTACAGACCCAACCTTCTATTTACATCTTGAAGGAAACCAGGGAGACACCCATTCTGCTTATTGGGGAATCTTCCTCTTCTAGATCCAAGGCGAAAGTAAAGGGAGAGAAGAAGAAGGCCTCCACCAAGCCGATAGGCGGTGTCAGTAAGGTAGAAAGAAAGGGAATGACAAAAGTTTTGGGGATAACAGTAAGGAAGGAGGGATGTTCCTATTGTCATGGAAAAGGGCATTGGCAGAAAAAATGCAGGGCTTGAAAAGACAGAATCCAGGATCTGAAGCACGTTGTGGCTTCGGTTTCGGGTGTGTTTGTGATTGAAAACCGTATGTCAATTAACTCTACTTCCTGGGTACTAGATATCGGATCAGAATCTCATATCTGTAATTCATTATAGGCTTTGAGAAACCATAGAGTTATCAAGGAAGATGATATGACTCTCAGGGTTGCTAACGGAATGAGCGAGGACGCTGTATCCATAGGGGAATATCACCTAAGATTGACAAGTGGGCAGATATTGATTTTACGTAACTGTTTGTGTGTACCTGGTCTAGCTTGTAATATCATATCTGTATCTTTACTTTCTAAAGAAGGATATTATTTTACATTTATAAGCGATGTGGTCCACATCAACCTTAATCATGGTTTGATTGGGTCATGTACACTAGATAATGGTATATACGTATTAAATCAAGCTCAGGTTTTCAACGTCCAGAACACACATAAAAGAAAGTCTTCAGAATTAAATAAGGCTTTCCTATGGCATTATAGACTGGGTCACATCAATGAAACAGGGTTGACGAAGTTATATATAGAGGGATATTTGGATCCGTTCGAATATCGGTCTTATGAAACTTGTCAATCTTGTCTCATAGGAAAGATGATAAAGACTCCGTTCACTGGACACAGAGTAAGAGCGAGCGAGCTCCTGGGACTCATACACAGCGACGTGTGTGGTCCAATGTCTACACATGCACAAAGTGGTTATTCCTATTTCATTACTTTTATGGATGATTTCTCTAGGTATGGACATATCTTCTTGATGAAACATAAATCCAAGGCTTTTGAGAAATTCCGGGAATATAAGAATGAAGTGGAAAAACTAACAGGCAAAAGATCAAGAAACTAAGATCTGATTGAGGTGGTGAATACTTCATTGCCGAGTTCTTGGATTACTTAAAAGAGAATGGAATTCTCTCTCAACTTACTCCTCCATACACACCATAACACAACGGTGTATCGGAAAGGCAGAACAGAACCCTATTGGATATGGTACGTTCCATGATGATTAACGCTGAGTTGCCACGATCCTTCTGTGGTTATGCACTAGAATCAGCTGCATATCTTTTGAAAAAGGTTCCTACCAAGACTGTGCCTACCACACCATATCAAATGTGGAGTGGAAAGAAACCATATCTTCAGTATCTGAAGATATGGGGATGTCCAGCTTTTGTAAAAAAGCAGCATGCAGACAAACTCGAGCACACTCAGTACTGTGTAAGTTTGTGGGATACCCAAAGAACTCCAGGGGGTATCTTTTCTATTATGCAGAGGAACAAAAGGTTTTTGTTTCTCATCATGCTCACTTATTGGAAAATCAATTTTTAGAAAAAGAAACTAGTGGGAGCGTAATAGAACTGGAAGAAATTCCAGAACCACATGCTATTACTGAAAGCATGGTAGAACCAGAGGTTTCGAAAGAACAGGACATCCCCGCGCCACTCTGCAAAACTAGTAGGCAGTCTCATTCGCCCGAGAGATACTACGGTTTTCTCATAGACGGGGATAGAGAGGATTGCATCATTGACAATAATGAGCCAATTAGCTTCCAGCAAGCCATTCAGAGCGGTGACTTGGTAAAATGGCTGGATACAATGCGGATCGAGATAGAGTCCATATACACCAACAAAGTATGGACTTTGGACATTGCTCCAGAAGGGTTAAAACCCATAGGCTGCAAATGGATCTTAAGCATGAAGATTTGTTGTAGATGAATAGCTTGAAACTTATAAGGCTAGACTTGTTGCAAAAGGTTTCCGTCAAAGACCTGGTTTGGACTATGATGAATCATTTTCTCCAGTGGCTATGTCAAATCCATTCTGATCCATCTTACCATTGCTGCCTTCCACGATTACGAGATTTGGCAGATGGACGTAAAGACCGCTTTTCTAAATAGTAATTTGGAAGGGTGCGTCTATATGGATCAGCCAGAGGGTTTCATTCAGAGTGGGAGCAGGGGGAAAGTGTGCAAGTTGCTTAAATCTATTTATGTATTGAAGAAGGCATCGCGGAGTTGGAACATCTGTTTTGATGAGAGGGTCAAAGAATTTGACTTCATCAAAAATCCAGATAAACCTTGCATCTATAGTGAGATTGTAGCGAGAAGTGTGGTAATCCTTTTCTTGTACATGGATGACATTCTCCTGATAGGAAATGACATTCTTATGTTACAATCAGTCAAAGGATTCTTGTCACAGAGGTTCTCCATGAAAGAACTGGGTGATGCCACTTACATTCTGGGGATCCAGATCTATCGTGATATATCTAAGACGATGTTAGGACTTTCGCAGTCTAGGTATATCGACACCTTACTAAAGAGATTTAGTATGGAAGATTCAAAGCGCGGTAGTCTACCGGCTTCTCACGGAATCACCCTCTCTAAAGAGATGTCTCCCAAGACTAATTTGGAAAGGGCTCACATGTCGATTATACCCTACGCCTCTGCAGTAGGCTCTATAATGTATGTGATGTTGTGTACCAGACCAGATGTTGCTTATGCACTTAGCATGGTAATCCGGTATCAGTCAAACCCAGGGGAGAACTACTGAATAGCAGTAAAGAACATTCTCAAGTACCTGAGAAGGACTAAGGAGATGTTCTTGGTGTATGGCGGAAAAAACCTCCAGATCGAGGCCTTTGCTGACTCTAGATTCTAGAGTGACAAGGATGACTCCAAGTCCTTGTCGGGTTATGTCTTTACCCTCAATGGAAGGGCGGTCTATTGGAAGAGCCCCAAGAAGGACACCGTTGCTGACTCGACGATGGAAGCAGAGTATATCGCTGCTTGTGACGCCGCAAAAGAAGCAGTCTGGAAGAGGAAGTTCCTAATAGAGCTTCAGGTGATTCCGTCCAATGTAGATCCAATACCTCTGTATTGTGACAACAACGGCGCTATAGCTTTAGCTTAAGAACCCAGGTCCCATCAGAAGTCCAGATATATCTTGAGGCGGTACCACCTGATCAGGAAGATCGTTGATTGCTAGGAGATCGAGCTGCGGAGAGTTGATTCAGAGAACACCGCAGATCCACTCATAAAGGCCATCTGTTCATACCATAATATTGCATTATTATATTCCCCATTCTTATGCATTTTACAAATAAACAGGTGCTTTTGACCCATGTCTGCTACTTAGTTACAGGTTACAGGTTCTTGGAGCAAAAACGGTGAAATGATGAAATGATGATGCAAAAGTGAGACTTCGACCAACAAACCGAGAATCTTTATCTTGCCTACAGTTTGAAGACTAAACAAAGATCAATGGACAATTTCACAAAGCGCAAAGGCAGAGTAAGGTTCAAGACTTCGACACGAAGCAAGCGGTAAAAGTCCACGACTTTACTCACTGTGGAAATCTGGAAGAGAACCAGAAGCTACTCTGAAGAACCAAGTAAAGAAGTAGGAAGAAAAACAATATCAGAGCCAGCACAAGAAAACAGAAGGCCCAAGCCTCCTGTTTGGCCGCGGAACCGCGGCCAAACCAGGCCTGAGGCCGCGGTTCCGCGGCAGGGTTAAGCATGTAGAGAATAAAAATTTTACTATAATGCGTGGCGGCACTGACTAGTCTTCCTAGGGGTATTTTTGTAAATGCAGACATGCGGCAATTGCAAACCTAGGGTTTTCTTTGTCCTATAAATAGAAGCCCAATTCCTTGTATTAGGTCATGCCTCCTTTCATTAATAAAATTCAGAATTCTTTTTGGAGAGCATCAATTTGTAAGTTCTTAAATTTCTTATCTGCCCTAGGTAATTTCTCTTCTTGCCCTACTTAAATTTAATTCTTTGCCTTAGTTAGATAGTTAGATCTTTTATTCTCTGCCCTAGATAAATGTTCTTCAATTCCCTAATGAGTGAGTAGTCTCCTCGTTTGTTAGGGTTAGATTTGGGGAAGGTTTGAGAGATGAAGATCTCTCATCCCTTTCTTGCCCATCACATATAATTTATAGATCTCTATGCATACATGCACACACCGCTCCCTACGGTACCATATCCCACGAGGTAGCGGTGATACCGTAGTATAAAGGCCCGGTTGAGCGTGTTTTCCATGGAGGTTAGGGTAAGGATTGATAAAGGAAGGACAAGAACCTAGAGGAAGAAATATCTTCCCGAATGGTTCTAATCCCCTCTATTAATAATTACCATAACTCCTAATAGATCTTAATATGGGTATAGAAAGCGGTGAGATTTATTGACTTTCCAAACTAAACCTAAAGCTAACCCTAGCAAGATTTAGATCTAGATAGATTTAGTTTTTAGATTTAATTAATCAATCCGGCAACCATCGGAATTAACTCGTTAGAGCGATTAGGAAATTCACAAAATCCATGTGGACCGACCCGTACTCACTGGCTAGCTGCAAAGCGACGCCGTTCTTGATTGCGGTTACTAAATTCTTGGATTCATCTTTTAAAAAGCGCAAGCACGCTAAAATCATTTCAATCAAATGGCGCCATTGCTAGGGATGGCGTAAAAATTTCCTTTTTGTAATTTCGGGTTAATATAAAATATAAAAAATCATAAAAACTGAAAAATCATAAAAATATGAAAAATTATCATCTTGGTATTTTGTGAAGGGTATTTTTGTTTGAATTTTGCAGGATCAACGGATTTGGAAATCTCCAGAAATCAAAACAGCATACGAAAGATCTGAATTAACAGAGGAGTATCACATCTGAGAATAGCAGAAATCTTGGGTTCCGAGCCAACTTCTTGACCGCGCTTCCGCGGCGGGAAACCCGATTTGACCGCGCATACGCGGCGGGAAAGTGACGTCGCCTTCTGCAAAAATTTCTTGGGGCTTGAACCATACTGTAGACCGTGGATCAGCGGCAATAACCTCCTATGGCAGCGGATTGGCTGCAGGAATCTGACATCAGCAAGAAAAATTTTCACTGTTAGTTTCCTTTCTCTCTCCTTTGCAATCTCCGATATATCTTCTGTAAATTTGTCTGTAGGATTCTTTGCGCTTTAAAAATCTTCCCCCTTCCTAATAACAAATCTTGTGCAGGATTCTTTGCGCCGCGCTAAAAATAAAAATTGATTGCAAGTGATTTTTACTGTTTTGCATATTTTTAATCGGACTTTAAGGGGCTTGAAACCAATTCAGATTGGGTGGGGATTTCATCACCCTTCCCATGACCCCAGAAATCACATAAGACATTTGCATTGACCAAATTTAATTAAAAAATACTAGACTCAGCCCTAAGGACGTCGCGCTCAATAGGACAGAGGACTAGTTGTAGGCATCGGCCGTTGATCCTAACCTGACTTTGTGGTGTCTAGGCAAGTGTGTCTAAGGCGAGTGGTTACTTAATTAGGGCCACTACTTGTAGTGGAGAGCCTCCCACTCACCTGGCACTTACCTGGCCGCAATTGGCGGTGAAGAGGCGGTTTGAGATCCTATTTCTATCCCTTTGGAACAATTAGGAGCTGTCTAGCTGACCTAGGTGACCCTAGATCTAGGCCTGATTGTGCATTTGTGGTTGATTGAAAGTGTGTTTAAGCCCTTTATCGTAAATCTTTTTTTGCAAAAAAAAAAGTTCCAACTAAAGAAAAAAAAAGACAAAAAAGGAAATTTTTTTATAAAAACTTGCAACGTTTGTCGCTAAGAAATCCGTGCACCCCAACCTTCTTTCTCTTCTCCTTCTTACATCATGGGTACCCCACCTCATAAATCTCTTGCCGAACTTTGGTATCCCGAACCTAACTTTGCCTCGTACGTCAATTGTTTCGGTCGATTTAAGGACGATCCATCCATGCCCAAAATTTCTTTGAAAGATCAAATAGAAGAGTCTAGGAGAAACAGTTCGACGTTCCAATCCAATTTGTGTCAACCATGTCAACCTTCACCACCTTCGTACGTTGATACCACTTTTTCGAGTCCTGTTGTAACTCCTAAACCGATGTCTATTGCTGAGCACATTGCACAATCTCGTAGCCGATCTTTCACTCCTCTCCACACATCCAGTTCTAGGGATCAACAAGTCCATTCACCTTTTTATCCAAATGTTGACCCTACTCCTGTCCAACCATCCAATTCCTACCAGTCCTACCCGACTTTCCCACCTTCACTAGACATTGCTTCTACACAGCCATTTGGGAGTTTCACGTATCCAAACAATTTCGAATCTATTACCGAAACCCCTTCCTAACCCATGTCTAGTTTGGAACAGTCGTTGGAAGCTTATATTTTAGCCACAAACAAAATGGTGAGGAATGTGGATGCATCCATTGCCGCCCTTATGCAACCTAGTGAACCGGTAGCTAGTTTCCACCTAGCTCCACAAATTCCAATGTATGAGGAGGCGGTTGGACAGAGTGAGAATTTGAGAGGAGCGAGTGAGTTCTACACCTTTCCAAATCAAACCTACCCATACCCAGTTGAAGCCCACAACTCCGGTTTTTCATCGATTGTCCCAAATGATTCACAAGTTGAAAATAAAACAGTTAATGAGTTGTGCGACTTTGTAGTGCTTGATTTGGCAGATTGTGAAGAATCCCTTTCGAGTGAAACCATACCTAATCCTTTTGAACTTTACACCTCCACTCTAGAACCTACATTAATAAAGATCCATGCTTTTGAGGAGGTGTCCGAAAAAATTGATTTTCACTTGATTGAGGATTTAGACGCCGGGAATATTTTGGATGATGAACCCATCGATTTGATTGAAATTTTATGTCCAATTCATCATCCCGAGTCATTAAATGTTTCTCCCGAACTTCATATGCGTCTTGATTTTGATGATAATGGCATGGATGAGCTAAATTTTGAGGAGAATATTGAGAAAATTATTGAGGATGAACCAGTTTTGTTCGATGAGTGGGGTTTCCCAATTCATCATGTCCCTTCCACTGATTGTGTCCACCCTCCTGAATCTTTAACTGCTACCCTTCCTCACTCAGTTCCCTCCGTCCTCGTTCCACCTTGCAAGAGACCGTTACGCTTTCATCTCCATTACCAAGTTCGACGTACTCATATTTGCTCACGAATCTTGAGGGATTTAATCTCATTTTTCCGCGGGTTGATAGATTAGCACAATCGCTTTTTACACATCGGTCATTACAAATTGTGCTAATTTATACACTCCATCCCCACCCTCAAGTTCGTATTCCCACTTTCTTTGGTTCTTCTAATCTTCCTTTAACGATACCGAGTGTTGATGAATCACAATCCGATATTTTGAGTTTGATAACTTTCAGTTGGACCTTTAATGAAAGTTTCGAAGATATTTTCGCCGACGAACTCGCATTCTTAAACGATACGGATTTTGTGATTACTCAACCTCCACTCGAAGAAGTAGAACCACTACCATTTCTTTTTTCCCTCCGCCATTCTCCTCCATCGAGACCGTATACCGTTTCTACCTCCACACGGTCTCGTGTGCTTCTCATTTCTTTTCTTCCCACTCCATTCTTTCTCCAACTCTACCATTACCACGATAGAATTTTTGAATGGTTGGTGCTAACCTTTGGCTTGTGTAAGGCCTTGCTTAAGTTTGGGGGGAACCTAGTTGTATATATGTATATATATATTTTTTGTTTCTTTTTCTATTAACAATAAAAATAAAAAATTTCAAAAAATAAAATAAAATAAAAATAAATTTTTTTTATAAATAAATAAACAGGGGAGTGACGACATTTTGACCCTCTTGGTGCATCATGACAGTGAGGACACTGTCAAGTTTAAGTTTGGGGGTATGCTCGGTAAGCCTTCTTCCTTCGCATTCATATGTATATTTTTGCATTTGCATACTTATTTCAAAACCCATAAAAATTTAAAATTTTTGAAAATTATAAAAATTATTGTATTCAATTTTGGCCTTATTTTGACTTGAGTTTGACAAATAGGTTAACTGGTTAGGAACAACTAGATCTTAGACTTAGTAAATTAAAAACCCTAAAAATAACCTTTCTTAAAGTTTAACGGTAGAAAGTATATGTCTTTATAGTTTATTTAGAAATAGGCAAATTTTGAGTTCAGTTCTTGGGATAAGTTAAAACAAAGGAAGAGTATTGATATTTTTATTAAAGTATAGCTTTGAAAGATAATTCCTAGCTTAAGTCTAGATTCTGAAAATGTATACCCTACAAATTGCACAAACACGCACCTTGAAACTTGGAATAATAGAAGAGACCTTAAAATGCTCTTTTCTAAAGTCCTTAGTACGATGGAAAATAAAATAAAAAATATACAAGTGTGAATAAAGAAAAAATGAACACTGGTTTTTGTAATTACTTGAGGCTGCAAAAATAGAAAAAATATTTTGCGAGGGTGCTTCATCACCTAGTGCCTTAGACCAACTGGTTTGGGAGTCACTGCTAAAAAGCCTTGGTGGTTACAAGATTAGGAAGTACGCTTTAAAGTGCAAGCGCATTTTGTAATCGGTCGTTGGTACCTCAAGAAATATTAACGGTCGCATGAAGGATGTGTAAGCAAAAATTCAGTTAAATTCACCAATTAAGAAGTGCTTGGGACAACGGACAAGAGTATGATTACTTGATTTGAATTTCCGCGTGTAGGGGTGATATACACACACACGTAGGGATATGTGATTGGAGTTTAGATGAGAGATAGGAGTGAAGAATAAAACTTGTATCTTTAGTAGAGTTGATAAAAATTCCTAAGTGGAGATGGAACCCTAGAAGGAAAACTTAAGAGATGCCGAAAGCTAAATAGGTCTGCAAAACATATATAATCTTAAGTTGAATGATGAGGAAGTGTGAAGAATATGGGTGGATAATTTATTAGTCGACGATAATAGAATTCCTTGTTAGAAAACCTAGTTGGAGAATAAAAGTCGAAAAGCCGAATTGATAGGATTTTGTGGGTGGTATCCGCTGAAAACCCTCAGGAGACAAACTCCTCCTGCTAGGGACACCTAGAAGTTTAACAGCTTGTTGCACGAGCTCAGTGCAATCGCGATTCCCTGCGAAAGTGTGGTTAGGTTTTTGTTGAGAATAAAACTAGGTTTGCTCGAGGACGAGCAAAAGATAAGTTTGGGGGTATTTGTTCATACCATAAAATTGCATTATTATATTCCCCATTCTTACGCATTTTACAAATAAACGGGTGCTTTTGACCCATGTCTGCTACTTAGTTACAGGTTACAGGTTCTCGGAGCAAAAACAGTGAAATGATGAAAAGATGATGCAAAAATGTGACTTCGACCAACAAACAAAGAATCTTTATCTTGCCTATAGTTTGAAGACTAAACAAAGATCAATGGACAATTTCACAAAGCGCAAAGGCAGAGTAAGGTTCAAGACTTCGACACGAAGTAAGCGGTAAAAGTCCACGACTTTACTCACTGTGGAAATCTGGAAGAGAACCAGAAGCTACTCTGAAGAACCAAGTAAAGAAGTAGGAAGAAAAACAATATCAGAGCCAGCACAAGAAAACAGAAGGCCCAAGCCTCCTGTTTGGCCGCGGAACCGCGGCCAAACCAGGCCTGAGGCCGCGGTTCCGCGGCAGGGTTAAGCATGTAGAGGATAAAAATTTTACCATAATGCGTGGCGGCGCTGACTAGTCTTCCTAGGGGTATTTTTGTAAATGCAGACATGCGGCAATTGTAAACCTAGGTTTTTCTATATCCTATAAATAGAAGCCCAATTCCATATATTAGGTCATGCCTCCTTTCATTAATAAAATTCAGAATTCTTTTTGGAGAGCATCAATTTGTAAGTTAAATTTCTTATCTGCCCTAGGTAATTTCTCTTCTTGCCCTAGTTAAATTTAATTCTTTGCCTTAGTTAGATAGTCAGATCTTTTATTCTCTGCCCTAGATAAATGTTCTTCAATTCCCTAATGAGCGAGTAGTCTCCTCGCTTGTTAGGGTTGGATTTGGGGATGGTTTAAGAGATGAAGATCTCTCATCCCTTTCTTGCCCATCACATATAATTTATAGATCTCTATGCATACATGCACACACCGCTCCCTACGGCACCATATCCCATGAGGTAGCGGTGATACCGTAGTATAAAGGCCCGGTTGAGCGTGTTTTCCATGGAGGTTAGGGTAAGGATTGATAAAGGAATGACAAGAACCTAGAGGAAGAAACATCTTCCCGAATGGTTCTAATCCGCTCTATTAATAATTACCATAACTCCTAATAGATCTTAATATGGGTATAGAAAGCGGTGAGATTTATTGACTTTCCAAACTTAACCTAAACCTAACCCTAGCCAGATTTAGATCTAGATAGATTTAGCTTTTAGATTTAATTAATCAATCCGGCAACCATCGGAATTAACTCGTTAGAGCGATTAGGAAATTCACAAAATCCCTGTGAACCGACCCGTACTCACCGGCTAGCTGCAAAGCGATGCCGTTCTTGATTGCGGTTACTAAATTCTTTGATTCATCTTTTAAAAAGCGCAAGCACGCTAAAATCATTTCAATCACCATCCCTCAGACATAGTTCGAGCGGCTAATCGAGATGATAGGTCTGCGATATGCCAATATATGACCTTAGTGCAAGTGGGAGATTGTTCGTGATATATGCCCTAGAGGCCATTATTGTATCATACTGGATTGTATATTACATATTGGATGCTTGGGATATTTCACAGTTATAATAACAATCTTGCTCGATATAGTAGTATGCTACCTGGTTTGATTATACCTCAATATATGCATGTGTTTCTTTTAGCATATCGCTTATACATATTGGTAGAGCTCTTAGGATCTTTGCTTGACTACCAGCGTTGTGAAGACAGTCACACTTGTGGGGGCTGGGTAGTCTATAAGCACATCCATATACAAGTCCCTAGTCATAGGATTATCGAGACAGGGTATCGATACTCCAGAGAAGACTATTGTATACGCTTCTCATCCTAGTAGGGGAGATGGTCTGTCCCACAGCCATTAGTACGTCGTACTAGAGATAGTATGCAGGTGCTCATTGGGTTATGAGTATATTGGACAGGACTCGTAGGGAGCTGCTGGTAGGTATTATACTTATCATCGGGTAGCAATTCCCAGGTGACATGAGTACAGCTTAGTCCGTCGACTTGACAGTGCTACTTCGCCTCGAGTGTGTTCCCACTGTTCTTAGATTACTATCCAACCATAGCTTTAAGGAGTCGTGCAAACAGGTAGAGTTGGGTGCAGTTCCGAAGCACTTAGAGGCAGTGGCTGTTAGATAGGATTCATCTCTCCCGGTATTGGGGGTTGATATCGCGCCGTGTTCCGAAAGCCATTACACAAAGTCCCTGGCCAGGGCAAGCGAGATTTACTGGTAGGTACTCCAGTAGTTTCTCTGGGTGTTTTAGGCCACACTCTGACATGACTTATTGCGCTATTAAGGGTCTGATGGCTACTGCCCCCTAGGCCCGATATGCGATACTGTTAGACGAACAGACCGGACTGTATAGAGATTATCACAGATAGATTCAGTAGGAGTTCGGATGAGTTTGCTCATCGGCCTTCTTATCGACAGATACCTGGGTAGCCATTATGTGTAGCTAGTACCGCTGACGGCTTATGGTTAAACCCACTGCCAGTATAGTGTCGAGTCTTTAGAGTTCCACACAGAGGGTTTCCCTGCATCGGGCAAAAGATGTAGAGGTCGTATGGTTTTACGACAAGGTTCGATCATGTACGTGTACTTGTGCACGGATGATGATTCAGACAGATAATACTAGTGGGCTTTGGTTTAAGCCGGATCCTGGTATTATATTGATGGATTATTTTCGTTTCTTTGTATTCGTTTTTTTCTGAATACGGATACGGGTATGTATATACGAATGAGGGGCATTCTTGTAATTTGCTTAAGATTGCTTCTAGAAGGAGACACCTCATTTGTGGATTTAATCATTTTGTTAAATGATTAATTAGGTGGAGGATGAGGTGTTATTTGACAAATAATGAAGCTTGGCTACTTGGTGACTCACTCGGTGACTCAAGGATGACTATTGAGGCATGGTGCATAAAGATATTTTGTGGTGAATTATTTGCCTAATAATCATCACAAGACTTAGCTATCTTCACACATTATCTACTCAACACTCTCTCTCCTCCAAAGCCCCTTCTTCTTCCTTTAACCCTAAATCTCTCATGTGTTGAGAATCCTAGGGTACACAGAGACATACTAATCCATCTACACTCTCTACATCATCTTGGACATCTATTTAAGCGAACTTGATGTCGTAGTTACCTCAGATTTGAGGTTGGAGCTCAGATTATAGACTCTCGGGTGGATCGTCTTTGACTCGAGGAGGCTGATGAGGAGGTATCGATCCAAACGATCCTTAGAGCTTATGATGAGGAGGAGGACAGCGACAAGAAGACCCGAAGGACATGGTAACGTGAGGTATAACTTCCTATCTGAGTAGTTAATCTCATTCAGTTTTGCTAGTTACGGTTTAGTATCGATCCTGGAGTTCAAATCGGTGTTGCGAAACCCGTAAAAATCATTTTTTATGCATTCCACCTCCCCGTGAACCCGCGGGGTGTGCGACATCGACTTACACTCCGAGGGAGTCTCCCCGTGCTTTCGCATGGAACTAATTAAATTATCTCATTTCCGCATGGGCATAACCTCGTTAACACCTTTCTAAGACATCTAGTAGATTGGCTAATTGTAAAGTAGAAAACTCTCTCAGGAGTAACACTTATTCGTAGTGGGTATCGGGATCCAACTATCATATAGAAGGTATGGAATCTCATTACAAATTTCAACATTTGAAATTCTCGATATCTGTTTTTACCCTTTGCGACTTATGACCTTGGCTATGGTCAACAAATCATAAGCGCTAGTCAAGGTCAACACGCTATTTCGTAATTGAATTAAACCCACCCGTAAGATCCTTAACTATGGTCAACAAGGCTGTACGACTACCATTATCCAATTGCATCAATATGCTGCAGATAAGCACTAATTAGCTACCGCACACTATGCCTTGACTATGGTCAATAAACGCAGCACGAATACTAAATAGTAATTATCTGGAATGATGGAGGGCTATGACCAATTTTGAAGAAACCCTTTAACGTAATGAACTTGATATCGTTGTAGAATTTAGAGATTTGAAAAAGAGTGGATTAAGCTCTGCTTTAAAATCGAATAGTTTTCAAAATAAACCGAGTGGGTTGTAGCATATGCTAGTTTTGCTAAAGAGGTCATTCCCGGTGAAGGGATCTAGGCTCTTTCCTCATCGAATGAGGTGCTAGATATTCATAATGGAATACCGCTATGCAAAGAAAGAACTAGAGCTATCTTTTTGAAAAAATTAATTCTACAACATCTTTAGGTTTCTTTTCTTTTCATTAATCTCATTAATGACGTCCCATCATTTATGTTTCCTAAACATCATAGAAGAAATGAAAATAAAACACACATATATTCCATCCACATTCGCTACAGGGACCCGGGTCTTCACCGTAAGGTTACTTAACTTACGACTGGGTGGGGTCAGGACTAGCGCGGATGCAAAACTTATATAGTGTCTACTAGTATATCACATATATAAGTAGCATTCGTCTCACGCAGTTATATGATCACATCATATCACAGGATCAGCAGAAGCAGACATATGAAATATAAGATATACTAGGAGGTCCGTGTTTTAGTTTAATCCAATAATGAAAATCACGGATTCCACGGACAAGATGAACTGCCAAGCCCACATCCCTAGACCCCTATGAGAGCGACAAGCAACCCTGCTAATTCAAGAGTTAGGCGACCCGGTCTCGACTCCTCGAGATGGCCTCCTACTGGACTCTAGAACCTGGTTACTTGTGCTCCCTGCCTTGGGTCTATCCAAATGCGGAAAAGTAAATAATATACATCAAATGGTGACAACAATCTCAACCCGAAAGTGTCCCAATAAAAGAATATTACATAGAAATTTTTATATGAATGAAAATTGAAAAACTCTCATCTCACAAAAAAAAAACCCGGCTATTCAATCACGACGATCCAATATAACATACCAACAGCAACACAATAATATCACATGTCATCAACGTAAGTAAATATGCGTATCCCTAATATCGTTGACGTATAGCAACGAGATCGGGGATACTGCCACATATTACACTTACGGTCGCAGAAAAGAAATGAAAACTATAATAATTAGAATCCACATCATCCTTAGACATCATAAACCTGGATTATCACATATTCCGGATTTCATGCCTAACCCTATAAACCTTGCATTTAAGTCTCGAATTTGAAGACACTTTTCAGAAATGAAGTCGAGTAATTCAACAAGATTCCTAATTATAAGATCGAATACTCGTTGGGAAATTTAGTAGATGGCCGCACCCCCGAGGACGTCAACGAAGTGCACTTGGGCGGAACACCGCGGCCGCGAGCACCCGAGTGGATGCTTTAGGCCATGGGGTTCTCCTGTATTCACTTGGTCAGGGCTATGCGGCGTGGCTGTCTAATAGTGTCTCTCGGCGAGTGTTCGCGTACGATACGAGATTATGACAGAGTTTTGATCCGAATCGAAACTCCATGGAAATCCATCACTTGAGACTAAAACATGAGATTTACAAAACGATAACTAGTTTTCAAAAAACTAATTAATGTGGATTCCAAAAATTATATCACATATCCAAACTATCTAGATGATGTTAAACATTTTGATCAATATTTCAAACACCAACAAATCACAGAGAGATCAACAACTTGAGCCCCACTAAAAATACCCAGAAAGTACAAAATGAGACAATGAAGCTGCAGAAGAAAAACGATTCCATAACCCCTCAAATCGGTGGCGGAACTGTGGCCAAACTATGGTTTAGGAGGAGGTTCTGTGGCCATTTTATTGGAGTTAGGCTCTCGTTCTGCTTATGGCTCCATAAAATTACCTGCATGATTTTCTGAGAATTTTTAACCGTGAAAATATCTACTTTTGATGAAATGGACAGAAACCACCAAATACGGGTTTTGAAAACTATGATCGAACACTTTAACGTCGTCTAGACTTTGCCTAAGTCTCCAGCTTGGCTCCGATACCTTGAAATTATGTTTTAGCACCTTTAATAGGTTTCAACAAATATCAAGTATGCAATTTTAAGAAATCTAGAGGTCTAAGTATACTAACCTAGAATCGAACTAAATAATTAGGGTTTTTAACGAAAAGCAAACAAGTTCTACACTAAGTGAAGACAGTATACAACCTTTGTAGACGGGTTCTTCACTTCTAAAGCTCCAAGTAGTAGTTCCTAGAACTATTCTTTGACTCCACTTGAGAAAAGAACGAGTTTGCTTATAGTCTTCGAGGCTGAAGATGATCCGCCTTGAAGTCTCTCTCACTCAAGCTCACTCTTCACTAATCAAGGTATTAGTGATGCAAACAAGCTAAACTAATGGGCTAGAAAAGTGTAGGTTGATGAAGTAGGAATTTTGCTCACTTTATTTTCTTCTTTCTCTTTTCTTTTCTCACCTCAAGAAAATTCTAGAGAGGAAAGGAAGAAGGAGATGGGAGATAAACATGGATGAGAGAGAAATGTTAGTTATATGTATGTCCTAGAGGCCATTATTATACATGTGATGTATATTATAGTGGATGCTTAGACATATATAGGGAGGACCTTCTTGCTCTACATGATAGTATTCTATCTGGTTGCTCTTTATCTTAACATGTACACTTATTGTCTTTCTATTACATGTTGATTAAGCCATTAAGATGGGTACTTGACAACCAGGATTATGATGTAGATCTTACTAGTAGGGCATAGGTGGTCGGTATGTATATCCTTCAATTATTCTTAGTCATGGAAGTATTGAGACAGGGCATCGATATTCCAGAGTATACTGGCGTATACGCTTCTCGACCCATATGATGGGCGATGGATGATCCCATATCCATTGGTGTTTAACATCAGAGATGGTATACGGGTGATCAGTGAAGACTGGGTACACTGGACGGAATCTTCGAGAACTCCAAGATGGTATTATACCTATCGTTAGATAGTAGTTCTTTAGTGACACTGGTATAGGTTAGTCTGTCGACCCGAGATCGTCATAGAGTCTTGTGTGATTCCCACTGTGCTTTGATTTCCACCTTACCACGTTCAAGAGATCATGCAAAACAGTGGTTTTTGGGTACAATCCCGAGTCACATGGAGGCAATGAGCGATAGCAGGGGATTTCGTCTCTCCCGGTATTGGGGGTTGATGTTGCGCTATGCTTGATTGGCCATAACAGGAAATCCCTGGCCAAGATTGCTGAGATCTACTGATAAGTGTTATCAGTAGTTTCTCGAACCGTTATGATCCTCACATCGGCATGACTTATCAGGCTATTAGGGTCTGACGTTATACCACCCCCAGGCTATGATATGCGACATATCAGACAAAGAGACCGGACTGTACGGTAGTGTTACTTATTGGATTCGCAGGAGTATGAGCAGGCTTTCTTGTTGATCTTCTGATCGCTCAATGCCCAGGTGGCCGTTACGTTTAGCAGACCACTTGCGGCTTGTGGGTGACTGATATGATCACCACCTACTACCGGCGTATTGACGAGTCTTTATAGTCCTACACAAAGGTTTCCTGGCTCAGGAAAAACGAAGTAGGAGCACATATATGATATGTGTGGGACCGAGATTAATACTTGTATGTGATACCGTATTCTATTCTCGCGATATGTGATATCGGTCGGTTATATGTGATATAGCCGGGTTATCAAATCAATTGTTGATTCGATAAATTGTTACATATGATATTAGTCGGTTATATATGATATAACCGGATTATTAAATCAAGTGTTGATTTAATAATTTAATGTATAATTATATATTTGTTATATTAATTTACATTAACTAATATTAGCTCACTTAAATATTTCTTTTTCTCACTTTTGTGTACACTTTAATATATTTGTGATATATGTTATTGTGTCATGGTTGTTGATTTATGCAACATGAGTGTATGAGACTAACACCAGGCTCTTGATAATTAAAGGTTTTTATTTATTTTAGTAATTCACAAATTGGTGGAATTAGTCATGGTTGAAACTTGTAGAAGCTTGTAGTGTCCATTGACTTAGTCCACTAATTTGTTTTACATAAGATATTTATTAACTTAACCTTTATCCTTAGCCATAGTTTAGTCTCTACATGAGTTAGTATATGATACAAACTCATCCATGGTTGCTATTCTCACCTCATGAGTTTCATTCTCATCTCCACTTCATCTTCTTCTTGATCAAGGGAAAGCTTTCTAGCTTTTCTTAAGGTGATGAAATATTATAAGAAAAATAAATCTAAAGTGAGCAATATTCCTACTTCATCATCCTCTACTATACTAGCCATTTAGTTTAGGGTGTTTGCTTCACTAATTCCATATTAGTGAAGAGATAGCTTGAGTTGGTGTCTTCTCGACGTAGATCATCTTCGGCCTCAAAGACTTCAAGCAAGCTTGTTCCGTTCATCTTGTGGAGCCATTCTAGAGTCCGGGAGTTCACTACTTGGAGCGAAAGGACTACTACACGGAGCTATTGAAGTGAAGGACCGTTCTACAAAGGTTGTATTCCTTGTTCACTTAGATATAAAGTTGTTTACATTGTTATTTTGTCTAAATCTCTAGTTAAGATTCTAGGGTTAGGGTTGTTTAGCGCGGCAATTTTTGAAAAACGGCATGGACGATGCCTTCTGAAACCTTGCCGTCGTGCTACGCATCCCAACAAGAGAACCATGAGGTGAGTGATGAGATGGTGTGGTAAAATATCTATGAATAAAACAAAGGATAAATGGTGAGTCATGGCTTCTCAAGGCTTCCACAAGCATCCAAGAAAAATGGCTCATTTCTCTTTTCTTTTCTTGTATTTATAAATCAAACCATTATCTACTCATCACAATCCTCATGTGTGATTGTCATACATCCTAGTTCTATGTATCATCAAGCATGATACAATAATATATATATATATAGTTAATATATATATATATATATATATCAAATATATATATTTATATATATATATTAAATTATTAAATAAACTCATGATTCAATAATCCGGTTATATCATATATAACCGACTAATATCATTTATATATGTATATCAAATTATTAAATCAACAATTGATTCAATAATCCAATCATATCACATACAACCAGCTTATATTCAATATTAGGTAATATATATATAACACACACACATATATATCTCAAATTATTAAATCAACACTTGATTTAATAATCCGGCTATATCAAATATAATCCGGCTAATATCAAATATAAATAAACAATATATACATAAATCATTGAATCAACACTTGATTCAATAATACGGTCATATCACATATAACTTGACTGATATCAAATATCGCTAGATTAGAATACGGTATCACATACTTGTATCTTATCACGCTCCCGCACATATCTCCATTTGTGCCCTACTTCGTTTTTCTTGAGCTAGGAAATCTCTGTGTGGGACTCTAAAGACTCGTCAATACGCCAGCAGTAGATAATGATCACATCAAATATCCATAAGCCGTTAGCGGTACTAGCTGGATGTAACGGCTACCCAGGTATTGAACAAATAGAAGATCAACAAGCAAATTTGTCCAAACTCCCGTAGAGCCTATAAGCAACACTTACTGTACAGTCCGGTCTCTTCGTCTTATATGTTGCATATCGAGTCTGGAGGTGGAATCGTCAGACCCCAATAAGTTGATAAGTCATGCCGATGTGTGGCTTATAACCATTCGAGAAACTACTGATAACACTTACTAGTAAATCTCATCATCTCTAGCCAGGGACTTGCTGTTATAACCAATCGAGCATAGCGCAACATCAACTCCCAATACCGAAAGAGACGAAACCCCTCCTATCGCTCACTGCCTTCATGTGACTCGAGACTGTACCCAAAATCCACCTGTTTGCATGACCCGTTTGAGCCGTGGTAGGGAGGAAATCAAAGCACAATGGGAACCACACAAAACACTATGACGATCTCGAATCTATATACTAACCTGTACCGGTGTCACCAGAGAACTGCTATCTGACGATAGGTATGGTATCATCTAGGAGTTCTCGGTGAGTCCTGTTCGGTGTACCTAATTTGGGCTTAGTCTCCTGAGATTTCGTTGGATTCACACATGAACTACCCCAACACCCAGTGTATTCTACATTACTGTTAAAACTACTAGCCTTGCTCGAATCCATAAATACATAAAGTTGCAAGATTGAGTTCATGTCAATATCAAGTATTCGTGTCATGTGTTCATGTCAAGTTTATTCATGGTTCGAGTCAAGTCAGTTTCAAGTATACAAGTTTGAGTTTGATATCGATTTCGAGTATTCATGTTCATGATCAAGTATTCAAGTTCTTATTTGATGTTGGATTCCGGTTTGAGTTTGGACTCACCTTGAGTCAGACACTTATAAAGGGATTTAACTCTTGAATTTCTTAGGTTCGGGAGTCATCGGCAACTGCTGCACATGGACGGTAAGATTTGTGTCTTTTTCCAAGGTAATTGCTATTGATAACTCTTGTTAAGTTTTTTAACCTGAATAGGCAAGCACTCACTTTCTCCGGTTCCCTGGGGCTCAAGAGAATTGATCTCGCTTTAACACATATTTACTAGAATCCTTGAAATATTATTTTGTATATCTCGAGGGGGTTTTATGAAAAATATTTTAATATAGATTAAAAATAAAACCTCAAGAGTGATTAGTATTATATAGGGTTTTCATGAGCTTGGATTTAAGTATTGGGGTATTTTAATGATAAATACTTAGCTTTGGAAAGTTTATGGCATTTTATTGAAAACTTGCCTTTTTTGATAAGTTGATGGTATTTTATTAACATTTTTTTAATCTTTCATTTTTAGAAAAATATAGGTTTATTATATTTTGAAAATATGGATTTATAATTTTATATAATTTTTAAAAAATTAGTTTTATTTCGAAATTCGTTTTTCTTAAAAATCGTATTTATAACCTTTCGAGATCGAATACTCCGTGAGGAGCTCTGCAACTCGCTCTACTATCTTGGGAGTTTGGTCTCGAGAATTGTGTCACGTAGATTTTTCTGTGTTTACACCATTTTGCACATATTTGATTTTTTTGAACTTTTCATTTCCTCGTATATTGCACGTGCAACCTTTTGAGCTTCCAATTTTTTTTTAAAAAATTAGAAAAATAAATGTGTCTAATGGGAATCGAACACACAGGCTATGTTACCGTAGTGTAAAGGCTTTACTAATGAGCTACAAGTTATTTCTTGATGTTATTTAACAAAAGTAATTTATAACTCATACACGGTCTGTAAAACTCTTTTCTGTATATTAACAGGAAAATTTCTGTACAGAGATTTCAGAGTCGTTACAGGCCTCAGGATGGTTTTTCTCCCTATAAATCGAGAGGATCTCATAGGTGCATATTCTCTTTAGAAATCATGAGGATTCCTAAGTGTTCATGACCTTCATAAGTTGTAAGGATCTCACTCGGATACTTTCTCCATACAAGTTGAGAGAACCCATAAGTGACTGTTTTACTTTATCGGCATGCAATTTTGATGAATGTGGCCTATGGATAGTACACAAGAGTCAGTGACTTCCTTGTAGGGCAATAGTGGCTTAGGAACAGGTCGATATCCCTGTCGCCTAAGGCTTTTCATCTTTATGATCCGTGAGGGTCTCATAAAGACGTTTTTCACTATGAGTCAAAAGGGTCTCACAGGTGTATCCTAACGTGAAATATAGATAATCTCTTTCATTTATGCTAGGGGTTCGTTAGGTTTGTGGTACTGTGTTAAGTCTATTGTACCGTTGCGTTGGCTAATATTTTCTCGACATGCAGTCCCTTAGGTTGCTGCTCGAGTAGCCCCGCGTCTGTCGTGTCTCTGATCCCTTCTGAGGCTGGACAAGACGTCTTCAAGAAATCTTCTTAGGTTGGAATATCTATATTATCATCGGAAGATCAAGCGTTAGGCAGTGCCGGGGCGCTTTACTTAAGATTAGGCTTAATTTGAAGCCCCGACGAGTCATAACCGCACGCTTATGGGGTAGAATGACATCCAATGGTCTCTAGGCTTGCCGTCAAGACCCAAAGCTAGGAATATGCCGCTACTTCATTTTTTTTAGTGTCGTACCGATTCTTCGCTGACGTAGGGTAGACATTCGTATGACCTCTATGCTGTATGTATTGCAATCGAAACCTGGAGACAGGAATATGCCATTGCTTGGATTTTATATGACCGTTGCGTATGCATCCTGCTGGAATGAGGAGGAATGTCGAGATGATCACTAGGCTGTAGATATGCCATCAAGATCTGGAGGTAGGTATATACCGCCACTCCACTTTCGTTTTGACCATTGGGTCTTTGTTGATGTTGTGTCTGCAACGAAAAGGAACGTCGAGTTGGAGCTAGGATTTTGCCGTTACTCCGTTTTGATTTGGCTCTTTGGAGCTTTGTCAACACCACGTCTGTACTTTTTTGGAATAAGAGAGATGTCCAAATAGTCTCTAGGCTGTAGATATGCCATTAAGACTTGTTTCTTCTTTTGACGAAGTATAGTGGGAAATATAGTTCCCTTTCTTTCATTGGCGTCCATGGATTGTGTACAAGAGTCAGTATGGACCTACTTGCAGGAAAGAAAAGTTTTATTTTATTCTTTTTTTATATTTCCGCGACGCTCTATCTTTTCAGCTTTTTATATTGCGAAAGTCGCGATTGTCTAATCATTTCGGCTATTTTATTCACGGTGCCGAATCATTTCGGTTATATCATTTTTTATTTTACTCGCTACTTTTTATTTCGAGTTGTGGATTTGGAATCTAATACCAATTTTTGCATCAGCAACGCTACAACTGGGATATTGCCAGGAATGAATCATCGTTTGCTTTCGTTTATTTGAACAAAGGTGGCTTAGCAAACAGGGTTAGGATCCTGCCGACTTAGGATTTTTGACTTTATAAGCCGTAAGGGTCTCATAAAGGCATTTCTCCCTACAAGTCGAGAGAATTTCGTAGGTGTATTTTCTCCTTAGGAATCGTGAGAATTCGTAAGTGGAATTTTCTCTTGCAAGTCATAAGGACTCGTAAGTGCCATTCACCTTGTCGAGCAATATTTCTTGATTTTAGTGGGACATGGTTGGAAATAGATTTATTTACGCCCGTGGATTGTATACAAGGGTTAATATTGGACCGCCTGTAGGGTATAAAATTGTGGGGTTATGATGGCTTAAGAACAGGTTCAGATCCTTGTAACTTAAGATTTTTTAATTCGGTAAGCCATGAGAGTTTTATAGAGGGTATATTCTCCTTACGAGTCGTGAGGATCTCGCAAGTGCATTTTCTCCTCAGGGATCGTGTGGATTCCTAAGTGTGTTGCTCCTTTGTGAGTCGTAAGGATCTCACGCAGGTGTTTTCTCCTTATGAAGTTGTGAGAACTTTGCAAGTGCATCTTTTAACGAGTTTACGCCCTCTCGAGTTTTCACAAGCTTGTCGGTAGCCCTGCTGTTTTTACTAACGGCGCGCATTCGGGTTCTCATTTGTGCCCATTCTTCTTGTGGACATTCCTTTTTTATAGGCGGCCCTTAAGGTAACACACTAACAATTGTAGATCACAACTTTCTTCGAAGGACCACATTATATGGGATCTGGGAAGGATATGAATTGTTTTATGCCTGTGGATTGTATACGGTGCTCGATATGGAGACCCACCGTAGGGCAATATGTTATTTTAAGGACATTACCGTCCAAAATCACTGTGTTTTGGAGCGAATATTAGTGTAAGGACATTTCGGTCCGATACCAGTTTAAGGACGTAGCGTTCCATTTTTAGTTTAGGGACGTTTCGGTCCATCATTAGTTTAGGGACGTTTCGGTCCAACATTCTCGTATTTGGGACGAATATTAGTTTAAGGACATTTCATTCCATTATCGTCGTGTTTGGAGCGAATATTAGTTTAAGGACATTTAGGTCCATTTTTAGTTTAAGAATGTTTTGGGCCAGTATTAGTTTAAGGACTTCTCGGCCCAACATTCCCATGTTCGGGACGAATTTCACTTGACACCATTTTCAGAGTTTTGACTTAGGAAGATAGCTAGCGGACACAAGTGATGTCATCTATCATTGACCTATGTCATGACTCTTTAGGCGCAGTACTTTTTGAGGAATCGACCGTTTATCGGCCGGAATGGCCTTTCGCCATGCATATCCATAAGCAGATAAGCTCCACCTTAGTAAACCTTATTTATAATGTACATGCCTTCATAGTTTGGCTCGAAATTCCCCCGTTAAGCACGATTGGGGATCATTGCTCTTTTAACGACCATCACGAGTTCGTCTTGGCGAAAAGTTCTCGATCTGGTTAGTCTTTCATACAACCGTGTCATCCTTGCCTTATAAGCTTCCAGATTTTGCTGTACTATAAAGCGGGTTTCATCGAGAGCATCGAGCTCCTCGAGCCTAAGAAGGGTATTTTCTTCATCATTTAGCTCGTATTAAACCGCTACTCGTAATTAAGCGAGTTCTATCTCCAGTGGGAGCACTGCTTCAGTGCTAAACACCGATGCATATGGTATTGTATTTGTGGCAGTCTTGCAAGTTATTTAGTATGCCCAAAGAGTTTCATGCAGCCTTTCGTGCCAGTCTTTTTTATTCCTGGACACTGTCTTTTTTATAATCTTGGTCAAAGTCTTGTTGAATGCCTCAGCAAGACTATTGGCTCGAGGATTATAGACTGAGAAGTATCTCTAGTCTATCTTGTGCTGCTGTGCGAAGTGATTTATTTTGTGTCTGTTCCCCGCCGAAAGACACACGAAGACGCGGCGAATGTCTCTCCTGAATTTTGGGGCAGATTCTAATTGGTGCTATCCGTCCACCTCTCCGAAGATGCCAAGTTGATTTATGGCACCATGTATCAAAGGTTTAAATGGATGCGGACGATATAGCAGACTTCGTCAGATTTCCCCTCGTTGATGAGGGGTTTTTGATTGTGGGGACGCTCTTCCCTGCAGGCGCAAGCCCCTACAGTTAATTACGCTACTGCATCGCGGTAACAACTTTCTCCTTCTCCAGATGGTCACTTCGTGTCGTGGGTGTTTGTTTTGTTTTTGGTTGCCCGTGGATTGTATATGGAGACTAATTTATGTTGTCGCCCGTAGGGCGTGGATTAGTCCAAATCCGTATTTTCTTAGATTTGGGTTTTGGTTTGGGTTTAAGGATACGTTAGTCTCATTTGAGACTAAGATCAACTTAAACGTTTGTTAAGGATACGTTAGTCTAATTTTAGACTAAGATTAACTTAACAGGATCATTTAGATCCAACAAAAGAGTATTTGAACTCTATTGTTTAGTTTAGGGACATTGCGGTCAATTACCAGTTTAAGGACATGGTGGTCCAAGGTTAAGGACATTATAGTCCATGGGCTTAAGGACCCCACAGTCCAGGTTAAGGACATCGTAGTCCGTGAGTTTAAGGACCCCACAGTCCGGTTTAAAGATGTCATAGTCTATGAAATGTATGGTAGTCGGGACCCGTCAGCTCTCTGAAGACGTTGAAGGATTACAACGACAAATATTAGAGAAGTAAAGAGATGTACCCTCGAACCGATATGAGTTGGTTGAAAGATCCGTAGTCCAATTTGAGACTAAGATCTGTTAAATATTCATGAGCAGATAGGCTCAAGTAAATATAAGTTGAGGACTTATGGCCAATATTGGGTTAAGTCCAATAAATGTTTAACATTTTTATTCTGGCTATTCAGCCTTTATTTGGGCTTGGCCCTTCTGACAATATTTTTGTCTTGTATTGAATGTTGAGCATTCATCAGAGCTCTGGCTTATTAAAGAACAATTTATGTTCTGTCAACGCGACACGTGGCACGTCAGGCGCTTTGCGCCAGTTAATGAGCGCAATGCGCTTCTGCCAAGTAGCGCACATGTGAAGGACACGTGTCACTCTTGGCGCTAAGCGCTAGAGGATGGGCGCATTGCGCCAGTTTATGGGCGCTAAGCGCTAGTCCATGAGCGCATTGCGCTATCAATTTAGTGGCACACACGTGAGTGACACGTGGCGCACACGTGAGTGACACGTGGCGCATTTAGCGTGAGTGCCAGCCCATGAGCGCAGTGCGCTATTTCAGAAGCGCAAAGCGCAAGTTACATACGTGGTTGACACGTGGCGCATTTGGCGCTGAGCGCCGGTCCAGAGAGCGCAGAAGCGCTGTTCAAGAGCGCAGGGCGCAGTTCAATAGCGAAAAGCGTATTTGATCAATTTTATGATCTGGGAACAAATTTATCTTCTTCATTTTTTTTTAAAGAGACTTTGTCTCAAGATTCAAGAACAATAGTTCTTATTTTTGAAAGCGCTTTGCCTTTATAGATCAATGATCTGTGTGAAGAATATATTCTTCTTTTATTATGTGATGAGATCTTTTGATCTTTTTTATGAAAGACTTTAGTCTTTGTAGATCTATGATCTTTTAAGAAGATAATTCTTCTTTTTATGAGATGATCTCATCTCTGTGTTCATCATTCATCATCTTTACCTTGAAGAAATAATCTTCATTCAAGAGCTTGCTTTCTTTCTTTGAATTTTTCAAAGTTTATGGCGGGGGATGGTTCTCTATATTAGACTTGAAGTCTTGGGGTCTTTATATAGGGAAAGTTGATTTGGTAAATCAGTTAAAGAGATCTTTCTCTGATTGATTTGGGGATGTTTCCCCACCATTGGATCTTTGATCCTAGGGCTTCTGTTTTACAGAAGGCAATCTTCTTATTTTTAACAAGATTGAGAAATCTTTCCATAACAGAATTTTAATTCTGATTAATTAATGATTTACTATTATTATTAGATCTTTTGATCTAAGGGTAGGGAATTTTTAATTCCAGCGCCAGCACACCCGTGCTTTGCACGTGGTGCGCTGCTCAGAGCGCAACGCACTTTGCGCTAGCGCACCTATGTTTAACACGTGGTGCGCTACTCAAAGTGCAGCGCAGCCTGCGCTAGCGTACACATGGTGCACTGCCTAGGACGCAGCGCACCTGGCGCTAGGGCATCCGTGTTTGACACGTGGCGCGCAGCGCGCCTAGCGCTGGATCTGAAGCGTTGCTTCAATTTTTCAATTTTGAATTTCAAAATAGAGGTTTGCTCTGATTGGGGGAAACAAATGCCTCCCCACCGTTGCGCTCTCGTGGCCCACATGTGAGTGCAACGGTGGAGACATCTGCGCCCTTAGATCAACTCAGAAGTTGAAGAGGCATTTCAATGCGTATAAATAGGACCTTTGGTTCCTTAGATGAATTTCATCTTCTTCTTTGAGAACTTTTATTCAGAGCATAGCTCTTTTGTTTTAGAACTTTTTTAAGAGTAAAAACTCTGTTAAAATTTTAGGTAAAATTTAAATCTTTTAATAAATTAGGGGCTTACTCATTAACAGAGCCTTGCTCTTCATAGATCTTTGAGCTAAAGAACCCATTTAGGGTTTCATTAACAGAGCTTTGCTCTCCTGAACATGTAGATTTTTTTAATCTCTTGTGAAGAACTCTTAAGAGTCTGTTCATGGATCTTGAAGATCAAAAATGAAATTTTATTTTTGATGGATCATCTTCACAGAGCAAGGCTCTTCTTGAGGAATTTTATTTCTTCATCATTAGACTTTGTCAGATGTCTGTCTAGTGAAGAGCGATGCTCTCAATGGGAGTTTTACTCCACTGCCTGATGGATTTCTCATTTAATGAGAATCTCTTGGGGATTTCCTCTTTTAATGACAGCCCCATCCAATGATGAGGCTGCTTTATTAATGATGAACTGTCATCTAGATTTTGTGGGTGCCCTTTGGTCCCTTTTAACTGCATTGCAGTACGGTACGGATTTTAAAGTACCAAGTGTCAGAATTTAAATTAAATTATAGCACTGACAGTTGACTTTTGCCCCTTTTTGCGCAGGCGACATGTCTTTCGACACCTCCTTTCCATTCATCCAATCAGAAGGCGGATTTCCTGAGGCGCCTATAGACCGAGAGGTTCTCGCGCTGATCAAAAACCACGACCGGGAACACAAAAATCTTCACCCGTGGGGTAGATGGTATGATCAGATTATCAGAGGCCGCCGGAGCTTTTCTTGTGCGACGCCTTCGGAGCCTATCTCGGCGCTCCCGTATGCAGATGCACCCCCGGTGAACTATGCCGTGGAGGTGGTTAATTGGAATTCGAAGGGTCTCCTTCAGCCTTCGATCGCCGCCGTACCCGTGCAGCCACCGGTGGCTTTGGACATCCTAGGACGGCGTATATGTCAGGGCGAGTCACGCCCTTGGGGACAGCCATACAATGTAGGACTAACTCCCCGTCACCCGGCCGGGTATTTGCAGTGGGCTCGGTATATCTTATCGGTGAAGAAATCCCAGTTTATGAAGCTTAGATTGTATCCCGTCGTTTATGCTTCCTTGTTTCAATATTCCCCGCCTCCAACATGGTGGGTCAGGGCCTTTCTGGAGCAGTGGAATATTCCTGCCCATACCTTCCTCCTATCTGATCGAGAAGTATCTATTTCTTTGGAGGAATTTGCAGAGGTCTCGGGTTTACCCGTTAGAGGAGAACATTATAAGGAATTGCTTCCCCCGGATGAGTATATTTCGCCACCAAATCAGCGGTAATGGATCCTACTCCCGAGAACGCTATTCAACACCAATTTCCAAGTTTGATAAGGTGTTGAATATCTACGAGAACCTCTTTCTTGCATCCGAAGGTCGTGGAGTTAATTTTACGGCTTTTGTCGCTGATTTTCTTCGCCCAGAAGTATTGAAGGAAGAAATCGAGAAATTCTCCTGTCTTGACGATCCCTTCGGCTTAGGTCTGGGTAACCTGCCGGCGGCGGAGGCGGATCAGAAGAGCTTCTTTCTGCCCGATACCCCGGTCATCCCTTTTGCCTAGCTGGCGGCTCCCTGGATTGACGAAGAAACATTCTTTTTAGGGTTTCTTGGGTTATTGCTGAGTTGGTTTGCGCTCCCCATGCACCCTCGCCATATGAGGTAGTCTGTCTTCTATCCTGCGCATCGGATGGTTGCTGGGATACAAGTGGCTGTAGGGATCGCTGGGTTAACCCATGTGTATCACGGCCTCAGCCTGGCAGTGGATACTACTGAGCCAGGGGTACAGTCAGTAAATTTCCCGATGCATTATTTCACGTCATGGCTCGAGTTGCACGTGCTAGGCGTCTTTGGTATCCACAAGAGGCCGGGTTTTTATGACAAGTGCAGGTTCCCTCGGATCATGTGACTGGTCGGTGCCTCTATTGTGACTCCAACGCAACGGGAAGCTAGAGGCTTGCTTCTTCGCCCGCGCACGGTTGGAGCTGGCATGTCCTTTACTGATAAAGTTTTGACCGTTGGCCAGGAATCGGGGAAGACAGTGCTGCCCTTGCAAGACATATTTAAAGATGGGGTCTCCGTCTTAAAGGCTCGGGAGATTCTTCATCTGTACTCTATCCGGCCGGGCTTTCTTGTATTCAAGATGAATGAGTCGGCTTTATTTATGAGGTATAACCCGCATCGCTTCGCCCAGCAGTTAAGCTACAATCAGGGCGTCCCACTCGAGGAATTCTTGGCAGAACCGGCTGCCACTGAACAAGGTACTCGGAGCGCACTTCATCATTTTATGCGCCTGAATACAGGGTCTAACTTCTTCATCAGCGAACCGAGTTGTGTTCCGCAAGCCCTGAACGTGTATGTGGCATGGTACCAACATTCGATGGGTGCCGTCATTAGGGAAGAAAAGCAATTACTGCTTGATCGCAAGGGCGCAGTGTCAGCTGGTGATCGAAATGTTCCTCTGAAACGACGGAACATTTTTCATCCTTCCTTGAAAGAGGTCACTGCAGTTGAGCCCCCACACATGCTAAGCCCTACGCATGGGTTCTCTCGATCTAGCGTGCCTGAAAAAGAGGTGGCTGTCGCTTCCCCCGAGTCGGACGTCGGAAAAGAAATTGGGACTCGTCGTCCAAAGGCGCCTGCTAAACGCAAACTCGTGTTATCGGCCACTGGCGCTCGTCCTCAAAAGAAAAGGAAACAAGTACTTTCTTTAGACACCATATTAGGCTCGACGCCCCCTACTCCGTCTAGCGAAGGCTTCAGCGAATACGGGAACAATGAGGGTTTATTCGGGACGCTCGATGATACCGATTTGGAGGCTGCCATCGAAGCTTCCAAACAGTCAGCCCTCTTCGAATAAGAACTGGCTGCCCTTGCGCAGTCAGGTATACATTACCCTTATCTGTCCGCTGTCTATATATATATATATATATATATATATATATATATTATCATGCTTTGACTGACGCTTGCTGTTTTAACAGGTGCCTCCACAGAAGAAGCTATTGCTGCTTCGCTTAAAACCTTTGGAGAGGAGGAAAGGCTTCGCGCCTTATTGCCAACAGAGGCTTCGCTTGAACGACCGATGATGGATACCGTAACGGTTCCGGAGATAAAACCTAGCTCTAGTGATAATATCTCCTTGGCGAAGGTTCTGAAGAAGTCTCCTCTCCCCGTCAAAACCAAGAAGCAGCCCAAAAAACAGACGGCAAGGGGAAAGAAGCGATCTTCTGGAATCACTAGCTCTGGACCAAAGCGGGGGAAGAAGACCATTACTAGTCCACCATAAGACGGTCTTCTTTTTCCTGGTTCATCTGCCGAGGAAGCCGCACAATTGGCTGAGCCTATAAGAAGCTCACAAGACGAATCCGAGAATGTAAGGATCCCGAAGAGGCCTTACCCTGCCGTCATCTTTTATGAAGACCCTCCATGGATACGGCGACTATTCATAGGCCCTCTGGAAGAATAGGGCGAAAGGGCTCTTAAGCAGGCCGTCTCAGCCGACGCCGAGGATGCACTTTCATTGTGGATCGGTGGCCACGAGTCTACTCTCGAACTCGGCGAGCATACCTTCTCAGGAAGGAGCGTCGGATTGAACAAGCGATACTAGAAGCTCCCTTGCGCATCGGTATGTTTATGTATCTTTTTGTAATATTTTGTATTGCTTGTATACATATATATATATATATATATATATATATATATATCCTTATCCTCGTACAAACTTTGCAGGGACTTCAACGATGGCAAAGGAGCCGAGTCCAAGTCGCGCCCTGACTATGGACTTCGCAGATATCCCTGATGAGGCATTAATAAGTGTGGAGGGGGTTGACGCCATTGTTGTTCCTGCGATGGAGCTTCGCTTAGTGATTCCTGCTCTCTAGGTGATTGCTCCTCCGGAAGAGGCATCTTCATTGGCCGTGGATTCAACGGGTCTCTCTGGGAATGGCCCGGAGACTACGGGACAGGTAGTCAAGGCCACCGTCCTTCCATTGGAGCCTGTAGCGATGGTTACTGCTTCTCCACCGGAAGTTACTATACCGGCCCACATCCCTGATGATGTGCTCAGGAGTACGGAGGAGGGTAAGAAAGTCGCTGCATCCAGTGATGCCCTTGTTGTGGTCTCGACCGGTGACTTACCAGGTAAATTTCAGGTTATTGCTTTCTATTTTATTTTGCAATCCCTTTTCTACCTTTTCAGACAGTACTTTTGTTTTGAATGCAGCTGCGGTAGGCGTCGAGGTTGTGCCACCCGAGGAAGCACCACCAGTTACCGCTTTGACGGTGACTGCTCCTCTACCTTCTCTCGTACCATCTCCGATGTTGGAAGGTGCGGATTTGTGACCCATCAGTTTTATCTCTAGGCTGTATAACTTATGTACTGACATTGCATTACTGCGTCCTTGCAGGAGTCCTTTTTGATCACCTGTATCAGGTGCTACACCCACACTTCTCTTTCCAGCCAGAGATTAGTCCACCCGTTGGTGTCGGTGAGTATCTTTTCTAACCGAAGTCCTTTCTTTAACGGGCAATCACATTATTGCTAATTTTTCTTTGCATTGCTTGTAGCCTTACAAATTGAAGGAATGGGCGAGGGTATCGTTGCGCCACCAGTACTCCCAGCTCTGCCTCCTATCGCGGCCGGTATAGTAGACTCTATTGTTCGTGTATTTTGTTTATTTCTTGAGCCGACATCCGACTATGATTTATTTTGCAGCAATCACATCGACTCTAACTCCGTTCGAGTCTTGCATCACAATGCCAGCAGGCCCTTTTTATCAACGTGCATCCTCGAAAGGCGCCGCGAATAGTCTGCGCATGTTGAGCGACTATATTAAGGAGCTTGACGTGGAGACTCCCACATTCTCTGCGGATTTTGCCGCGGAGGTTAACCCTATGCTGGCGACGCTCGTGAACTTTCATAGTGAGGGCGTCGTTGAGTCTTGAGTTAATCACTACAGGAACATTGAGGCTTGCCTGCATGAGCTCGAGGTCGGGCGTCCTGCTCCAAAGGTCCTGGCTGTGAACACTCAACGGGCTGCGTGGGTCGAACAGAGCACTCCTTACTTCCGCCATCTTGAACAAGAAGCGGCCTTAAAGCATAAGGAATGTGAAGAGACTTTGATAGAATCTGCCCAATTGCATGCTCAGGTTGACGCCAATGCTGTGCAGTTGAAAACCATCTTTGAGAGCCTTCTATGATGTATTTCCGAGGGGTTAACGCTGAGGCAGAAGCTCGACCTCATCGAGCAGGATGCACAGAGTCATGAGGCAGCTCGGCGGGTCGTTCATGAGCGACTTTCATCTTACTTGCAGCAACGAGCCCAAGTCGAAGCAGAATTAGCCGCGGCAGCTGATCAAGAAAAGGGGCTGAGGGAAGTGCACGAGCGGCTGATCGGACTATTGAAAGTGCTTCCCTCTCAATAATTTTTTTTGTACCATTTGTAATTTTGAATAAAATGTTTCCATTTTTTTTCTTTCATATGATGTATCTGGTATTCAATTGAGTTCATGAATAAAGACATATTTTTCTTATCTCTCACTGTCGCTTTCTTCTCTTTGCTGTGTTGTTGGTATGTCACTCTGGCAAGTGTGGCCTGTAGATAATAAAGAACATTTCATCTTGAACTCTTCGAGAGGTAATGATGGCTTAGGAAGCAGGTTCAGATCTGCTACCTAAGACTTTTCAACTTCATGAGCCGTGAGGGTCTCATGAAGACTTTTCTCCCTACGAGTCGAGAGGATCCCACAGGTGTATTTTCTTCTTAGGGATCATGAGGATTCCTAAGCGCGTTTTCTCTTGAGAGTCATAAGGATCTCACAAGAGAATTTTCCTTCTTACAAGTCGAGAGGACTCGTAAGTGGTTGTTTCCCTCCTTGTCGAGATTCGACTTTGGAGAGTGTGGTCTGTGAATAGTATGCAAGAGTCTATTTTGGACTGACCTGCAGGGCCCCAGTGCTTAGGAAACAGATCCTTATCCCCATTGCCTAAGGCTTTTTCCTACGAGTCGAGACGAATCGAGAAGTTCTCGCAAAGACACTAATTTCCTTACGAGTCGAGATGAATCGAGCAGTTCTCGCAAGAATATCCTAACGTCACAGATAACCTCTACTCTTTACGATAGAGGTCCGTTAGGGTTTGTGGTACTAGGGCTTTGTCCATCGTACCGTCGCATTGCCTGATGTATTCCTCGATAGGCAATCTTGCTGTTCGAGTAGCCTTGCGACTGTCGTGTCTCCGATCCCTTCGGGGGCTGGACAAGACGTATTCAAGCAATCCTTCTAGGCAGTTTGACCGTCGGAAGAGCAAGCGTTAGGAATTTTGCCATGCCGCTTTTTACTTGAGATTAGGCTCATTTTGGAGATCCCGGATGAGTCATAACCACTTTGCGCTGGGGTGGGATGATCTCCGATAGTCTTTCAGGTTTTATATGAGTTGCCGTTAAGACCCTGAAGCTAGGAATTTGGCCTTTACTTCGTTTGCTGGCATTGCGTCTGCTGTATCGAGACAAATGTCGCGGTTTTCTCTAGGTTACTGGTGAACCGTCGAGGTTTGGAACTAGGGATTTTTCAGTGGCTCCGTTGTTTGATTGTCACGTCTGAATCCTGCTGGAGGAAGAACGCCGTAGTGACATCTCATCTGCTGTATCGAGATGAACGTCAAGGTGGTGACCACTCCGCGCTAGCGTGGGATGATCTCCGATAGTCTTTCAGGTTTTATATGAGTTGCCGTCAAGACCCTGAAGCTAGGAACTTGGCCTTCGCTTCATTTTTTTTAGCGTCTCCGAATCCTATTGGAGGAAGGACGCTGTGATGACATCTCGTCTGTTGTATCGAGATGAACGTCGATGTGGTGACCACTCCGCACTGGTATGAGATGATCTCCGATGGTTTTTCAGGTTTTATATGAGTTACCGTCAAGACCCTGAAGCTAGGAATTTGGCCTTTGCTTCGTTTGCTGGCATTGCGTCTGCTGTATCGAGACGAATGTCGTGGTTATCTCTAGGTTGTCTGTGAACCATCGAGATTTGGAACTAGGGACTAAGCCATGGCTCCGTTTGGTGATGTTGCGTCTGAGTCCTGCTGGAATGAGGAGGAACGCTGTTGTAGGTCTCCAGCCTGTAGATTTGGCCGTCGAGACTTGGAACTAGGGATTTTGCCGTTGCTCCGTTGTTTTGACTGTGAGGTCTTTCGTTGACGTTGCATCTGCATCCTGCTGGACTGCGAAGGAACGCCGTTGTTGACATTACGTCTGGTGTAATGAAACGAATGTTGTGGTGGAATTGGGATTTTGCCATCACTCCGCCTTGCTGACGTTGCGTCTGCTGTAACGAGACGAATGTCGAGGTGGTCTCTAGGTTGTCTGGGAACCATCGAAATTTAGAGTAGGGGCTTTGCCGTAGCTCCAGGGTTGATTACAGTGTCTGAATCCTGTTGGAATAGGGAGGAACGCTGTTGATGATCTCTAGGCTATCCCTGAACCGTCGATATTTGGCTTCGTTTTCTGATGAAGCCTGGGGAGGGAAGGTGTGATTCCTTCTTTGTTTGCGCCCCTAGATTGTATACAGGGATTGACGTGATATCACATGTAGGGCATAAGTTTTATTTACATTTTTTTATTTCTTTCCGCGATGCTCTATCATTTCAGCTTTTATATCGCGAAGGTCGCGATTGCCCAATCATTTCGGCTATTTTTCGCGGCGCCCAATCATTTCGGCTATTTATTTTATTTTTACTCGCTGCTTTTTATTGGGAGTTGCCCAATCATTTCGGCTATTTTGCATGCATACATTTTTACTTGCTGATTTTGTTGCAAGTTGGCCCATCATTTCGGCTATTTCGTATGTATGTGTGGCTCGCTAGCTTCTTTGCTGCAAGCTTGGAGTTAGACACCGATTTTGGCATCAGCACCGCTACAACTGGAATCTTGCCAGGAGCAAATCATCATTTGCCTCTGTCGATGTCAAACAAAGGTGGCTTAGCGATCAGGGTTAGGATCCTGTCGACTAAGACTTTTGACTTCATGAGCCGTAAGGGTCTTATAAAGGTATTTCTCCCTGCGAGTCGTGAGGATCTCGTAGGTGTGTTTTCTCCTTAGGGATCATGAGGATTCCTAAGTGCGTGGTCTCTTATAAGTCGTAAGGATCCTACAAGAGTATTTTCTCCTTATAAGTTGAGAGGACTTACAGGGTCGTTCACCATGTAGACATATCCCTAGTCACGGATGGGGCTTTGTTAGGGAAATGTTTATTCGCGCCTGTGGATTGTATACAAGGGTCATTATTGGGCCGCTTGTAGGGCAGCATTGGAGGTTGTGGTGGCCGCTTAAGAACAGGTTCAGATCCCTGTAGCTTAAGATTTTTGAATCTTATGAACCGTGAGGGTCTCATAAGAGGGTTCTCCTTACGAGTCGTGAGGATCTCGCAAGTGTAATTTCTCCTTAGGAATCGTGGGGATCCCTAAGTGTGTTGCTCCCTTGTGAGTCGTAAGGATCTCATGCGGGTGGTTTCTCCTTACAAGGTCGAGAGGACCTTGCAAGTGCCTTTTAACGATATTGCGCCCTTTTGGGTTTTCACAGAACTCGCCGGTAGCCCTGCTGTTTTTACTTACGGAGCCCTCTCGGGTTTTCATCCGTGCCCTTTTCGCTTGTAGACGTACCGTTTTTTTTACCACGTCGGCCTGAGGTTGCCGCGGGTTGGTAGTAGTTTAACGATGTTTCGGTCATAAGTCAACATACGATTACGCAGCTAGATTTTGCCGCAAATCTTCGCATGTTTTGTGTCGGAGGTGGATTCCCTGAAAAGAGGGCTGAGAGTGATTTCTTCGTCAGAGTCGCTTCTGAAGGTGATAACTTGCGATCCCTTGATGTCGGCTATGTGACAGTTGCCAGCAGCTCTTTCGCGCTCATCTGTCGTGCTTTTCTGTTCCCGACGAGCCTTGCGCTTCACTCGTTGAACGTGTCGTCGATGGGCAACATATCCCTGCCACCAGTTTTTAAAGGCTATGCACTCCTCGGTAGGGTGTGTAATCCTCTGATGGTATAGGCAGAAGTTAAGATGTATGTCCGCTTTATCAAGACGTATATTGCCAGGGGAATTTCCTTTGAAAGAGGGCAACTTCATTCCTATTGCCAGGGCCCTAGCGAATCGTTTCCTTACATTAAGCTTGCTTTTGCTGGCGATAGGGATGCTTTGCTCCAGTTGGGGTGTCTCGACCTTTTCCTCCAGTCGTCGGCGTTTGGATTTTTCGAATATAGCCAGTTCACGCTCTCGATTGGCTTTACTTTTCTGACAGGCTTCGTTCAGTAGCAAGTCGATTATCTTGTCAGACGGTTCCAAGGGTTTTAGCTTCGATCTTGCCCCCAGCTCTTTTATGCTGTCTTCTATCGCTGAGTGCGTTTCTTCATTAGTTAATGCCGAATGAGAGATCATGTGGCAACTTGCCACATAGTCCTCAGATTCTTTTGACGAGTCATCCCTGTCGTTATTGTCGTTATCTCCATTCTCAAGGATATTGTTGAGAAATTTTTGGAGTGTGACCGGGGTCCGCGCCTTTTGGTTATATTCTTCCATAGCGTCAATCTATTTTTGCAGGTCTGTGCGCTTGTTATCAAGCTTCACTGGCTTTTGGGTCTTCTTCTTCTTCTTCGAAGACTTTGACGGCTGGGTGCGAGCGCTTTGACTATTACCACCAATTTTTGTAGTTGGGCACGGTTTCAGCATTCCCTCGATATCTCGGGTTCCAGTAGATTTTTCCACCTGATTGCCGGGCACGTTTGGAGATCCTTCAGCATTCTTTTCGTTTTTGCCGAAAGAACAACTTCCCATTAGGCTTCCCTTATGAATGAGCACGATGCCCCCGGCATGTCCAATTTTTTAGGGGCGTGAGGTTGTGCCGGGTTCACCTTCCAGTTTTCGGATAATGCGAACTTGCCTTGTTGGTATTGGTCTTCAATCTAGCCTTTGAAGACGAAGCAATCTTCGATTGGATGGCTTACTGCTTGGTGGTAAGGGCAGTAATTAGGATTGTTGACATCACCTGGCTCCAACGGACGTTTTGGATTCGGCAAATTTATGAGCCTGTTGCGCACAGCCAGCTCGAACAGTCTCCTCGTTTTATCCTGGGGAAACGAGTAAGGACGTCCCAGTCTTTCCTCGAGGGATGGGCGTGGACGCACGTTGTTTTGACGAACAACCAGTTTTAAGTTGCTCGGCTGTTGTTGAGTAGTGGCAACGAAAGTTGCTTTTCCTTTCCCCTTTTCATTCAAAGGATCCGTCTTTGAAGGAGATAGTCTATAACCCATCTGGTCCATTTGGGCCAACTTGTCAATCAAGACCTGGAATGTGATCGGCTTGAAGAACATCATGAATTGGGAAATAGTTGCTTGAGGGTCAAGAGTACCCACGAACATGCCTACCACAGGCGCTTCTTCGATGCGCTGCTCGCATTTTGACCACAAATTTCGCCATCGTAACGCATATTGGACCCATGTTTCTCCAGGCTTCACCCTGGAATTGATCAATGCCGTTATTGGGGTACGTTCACTAGCACTCGCGAAACACTAGGTGAATAGTAGCTCCATCTCTGCAAAAGTTATAACGGAATCGTTGGGATGTTCAGAATACCACTCGAATGTTGTCTCCGACAAACTGCCGACGAATTGGCGAAGTAGCAATTTATCATCGCCCCCGGTGTTGTCGCAAAGAGCCCTAAACTGAGCGACATGTTGATGGGGATTTCCTGTCCCCTTGTACACATGGAATTTGGGGATCGTATATCCTGGCGAGTAACTTATTTGGTCATACCAGCCTGGATATGGTCGCCCAGTTTTAACGACTTGGCCGGCCGCTTCATTCGCCTAGTGAGCTCGTATTTGCTGAGCAATATAGTCATCCAGAGCGGCCTTGGAAATAGTTTCCTCTTTGGCTGCTGAAAGAGCCGGAGGAGTGTTCGATGTCTCCCCTCTGTCATCTTCAATAATGATAGGGGGTCTTCAGCTGGAGGTTCTGGTTGTAACATCATCCCGACCATGTCTTGGAAGAGAAGCGCTATTCGTTTTATATTAGGCGCTTGTTCTGCCGCTTCTCTGTCCCGTTTTTCGAGGACTCTGCGGAGAAAGTCAGCATCGGTTTCTTGTTTATGACGCTACTCCGATGACGCCTCAGGGCTTTCTTTTGGCCCGGTGAGTGCGGCCATTTGCGTTAGCATTTCCTGAAACTTCTGTTGCTGCTCCTGGGCTTTTGTCATGGATCGGGTGAGCAGTCGGTGACCCATAGAAGCGCGGCTTTCCTCTTTTCCGGAAGCCATATAAACAGTATGCACCATTATGCCCCCAGACTTGGGGCATTTGGGTTCAGCGTCTTTGTGACCTGCCGTAGTCACAGGGGCTTTCTCTGGCCTCCTTCTCTTTTGAGCAATTGACGTTGAGGGGGCCGTTGCAGCGGGCACCCAGGTAGTTGTTGTCCTTTGTGGCTTGACAGGACGGTTCTCTTCCTGCTGAACCTTCACCTTTTTCTGTCTGCGAGAGTAATCTTGATCAATTACTGAGCCCTGAACCTATCGCCAGACTTTGTAAATTTTGGAGGACAGCCGCTGAGGGGGCTGCTCCGGCTTCGTTTCTGTAACATTCCCCACTGGTGGAGGAGATCTTTTCTGTACGGCGGTGGGTGAATTCCTGCGCACCCTATTTAGCAGCTCGAAGCTGTTCCCAACTGGAACAGCAGCATTGACTTCCACCGTTGGAGCTGGTGGAGTAAATCCAGACGGAGAGCTGCCCCCAGCCTTCTGTACTCGACGCCAGTGACGACGGAGAGCATGTCGCACAGATGGTGTTGGTTCGGCTATGGGGATGGTTTTGTCATGCCCTCTGTTTTGAGGAGAGGCTGTTATTGGCGCTAGCCGGTCGAAGACTGATGTCCGTTGAGAGGGGATAGTCAGTCTTGCGAAGGCCGACTTTCGAACAGGAGAAGCAGCCTTCGTGACTTCGCATGGAATAGGAGCTGAAACAGACAGTCTTGTGAAGACCGACCCTTTATCAGGGGAAGCTACCTTGACGACTTTAAGAGCAGGAATGGCTATCCGCTTCAGGATGGCTACTTCAGGTATCACGGGCTTCTTCATGGGCCTGCTTGAGCTTTGGTCCAGTTTGCTGAAAACTGAGGTATTGGACTTGGGCGACCCATTGAGAGGGGCCGCGGTAGTTGTAAGCCGATCAAAGACCGACTTCTTTAGAGCTTCTTGCGACGATATTGGGGCATTGAAGCTCATCGGTGGGAGCATAGTCCCGAAGAATAACCCAGTGGTGGCCTGAGTCACCTGTTCCACCGGCATAGCGAAGATGGAGGCCGCTTGGGGCCCGTAAGTCACTCTTCCGGACAGGACGGAGCGAGAGTTGCAGTTGCAGTTAGTGCAGTTTGAAGCCATTGATCTTCTGTTTTCTGCACGGACAAGACACCAAATCTTAGTACCTCAAATCCACAGGAAACAATAGCAAACCGCGATTCGTTCGCGAACACGACACACGAAGTGTGGAGTGGAAAGAGGAAAAGGTCCCACCGGGCGTGCCAAAATCTGTTCCCCGCCGAAAGACGCACGAAGACGCGGCGAACGTCTCGCCTGAATTTCAGGGCAGATGCTAATTGGTGATATCCGTCCACCTCTCCGAAGATGCCAAGTTGATTTATGGCACCATGTATCGAAGGTGTAAACGAATGCGGCCGATATAGCAGACTTCGTCAGATTCCCCCTCGTTGATGAGGGGTTTTTGATTGTGGGGACGCTCTTCCCTGCAGGAGCAAGCCCCTGCAGTTAATTACGCTACCGCATCTCGGTAACAACTTTCTCCTTCTCCAGATGGTCACTTCGTGTCGTGGGTATTTGTTTTGTTTTTGGTTGCCCATGGATTGTATACGGAGACTAATTTATGTTGTCGCCCGTAGGGCATGGATTAGTCCAAATCCGTATTTTCTTAGATTTGGGTTTTGGTTTGGGTTTAAGGATACGTTAGTCTCATTTGAGACTAAGATCAACTTAAACGTTTGTTAAGGATACGTTAGTCTAATTTTAGACTAAGATCAACTTAACAGGATCATTTAGATCCAACAAAAGAGCATTTGAACTCTATTGTTTAGTTTAGGGACATTGCGGTCGATTACCAGTTTAAGGACATGGTGGTCCAAGGTTAAGAACATCATAGTCCATGGGCTTAAGGACCCCACTGTCCAGGTTAAGGACATCGTAGTCCGTGAGTTTAAGGACCCCATAATCCGGTTTAAAGACGTCATAGTCTATGAAATGTATGGTTGTAGGGACCCGTCACCTCTCTGAAGATGTTGAAGGATTACAACGATAAATATCAGAGGAGTAAAGAGATATACCCTTGAACCGGTGTGAGTTGGTTGAAATATCTGTAGTCCAATTTAGGACTAAGATCTGTTAAATATTCATGAGCAGATAGGCTCAAGTAAATATAAGTTGAGGAATTATGGCCAATATTGGGCTAAGTCCAATAAATGTTTAAAATTTTTATTCTGGCTATTGAGCCTTTATTTAGGCTTGGCCCTTCTGACAATATTTTTTTCTTGTATTGAATGTTGAGCATTCATCAGAGCTCTGGCTTATTAAAGAACAATTTATGTTCTGTCAACGTGACACGTGGCGTGCCAGGCGCTTTGCGCCAGTTAATGAGCGCAATGCGCTTCTGCCAAGTAGCGCACATGTGAAGGACACGTGTCTCTCTTGGCGCTAAGCGCCAGAGAATGGGCGCATTGCGCCAGTTTATGAGCGCTAAGTGCTAGTCCATGAGTGCATTGCGCTATCAATTTAGTAGTGCACACGTGAGTGACACGTGGCGCATTTGGCGCTGAGCGCCAGCCCATGAGCGCAGTGCGCTATTTCAGAAGCGCAAAGCGCAAGTTACATACGTGGTTGACACGTGGCGTATTTAGCGCTGAGCGCCGGTCCAGAGAGCGCAGAAGCGCTATCCAAGAGCGCAAGGCGCAGTTCAATAGAGTAAAGTGCATTCGATCAATTTTATGATCTAAGAACAAATTTATGTTCTTCTTTTTTTTAAAAAGAGTCTTTGTCTCAAGATTCAAGAACAATAGTTCTTATTTTCGAAAGGGCTTTGCCTTTATAGATCAATGATCTGTATGAAGAATATGTTCTTCTTTTATTATGTGATGAGATCTTTTGATCTTTTTTATGAAAGACTTTGGTCTTTGTAGATCTATGATCTTTTAAGAAGATAATTCTTCTTTTTATGAGATGATTTCATCTCTGTGTTCATCATTCATCATCTTTACCTTGAAGAAATAATTATCTTTCAAGAGCTTGCTCTCTTTCTTTGAATTTTTCAAAGTTTATGGGGGGTTTCTCTATATCAGACTTGAAGTCTTGGGGCCTTTATATAGGTCAAGTTGATTTGTTAAATCAGTTAAAGAGATCTTTCTCTGATTGATTTGGGGATGTTTCCCCACCATTGGATCTTTGATCCTAGGGCTTCCGTTTTACAGAAGGCAATCTTCTTGTTTTTAAGAAGATTGTGAAATCTTTCCATAACAGAATTTTAATTCTGATTAATTAATGATTTATCATTATTATTAGATCTTTTGATCTAAGGGTAGGGAATTTTTAATTCCAGCGCCAGCGCACCCGTGCTTTGCGCGTGGTGTGCTGCTCAGAGCGCAGCACACTTTGCGCTAGCGCATCTTTGTTTGACACATGGTGCGCTTCTCAGAGCGCAGTACAGCCTATGCTAGCACACCTGTGTTTGACACGTGGCGCGCAGCGCGCCTAGCGCTAGCGCACACATGGTGCGCTGCCTAGGGCGCAGCGCACCTGGCGCTAGCACATCCGTGTTTGACACGTGGCGAGCAGCGCGCCTAGCGCTGGATCTGAAGCATTACTTTAATTTTTGAATTTTGAATTTCAAAACAGAGATTTACTCTGATTGGGGGAAACATTGTCTTCTAAAAGCTGGTCCGTTATCCGAGATTATACGTCACGGAGTCCTGAATCGGTAGATAACATGGGTCTTAAAGAAGTGGAGAATATTCTCCGTCTTCACCTCTCTTAGCGGCACTGCTTCCACCCACTTAGAGAAGTAGTCGGTTGTTGCAACTATAAACTGATGTCCTTTGGATGACACTGGTTCGATGGGGTCGATTATATATGTTCCCCACATCTTGAATGGCCAACTTGCCACTGTCGGATATAGCGGATTTAGATGTTAATGTATGAAGCCCTCGTGTATTTGGCATGAGTGACACTGCTTCGCATATCCGAGACAGTTTTGAATCATCATGGGCCAATAGTAGCCCATCCTTTTTATCTTCAGCTTCATCTTTAGACCCGCTTGATGTGATCCGCAAAGTCCGTCGTGTACTTCTCGGACGACTCTCTTTGCTTCCTTCGGCCCTAGGCACCTTAGCCATAGAAAGTCAAATGATCTCTTATATAGAGTATCATTAATGAAGGCGAATGATAAAGATTATTTCATGAGTTGATGTCTAGATGACGTATTTTCGTGTGTTCGTTGGGACTTAAAGTAGTCTATGAAGACTTCTCTCCAGTCCTTGATCTCTTCTTCGTCCTCTATTTGGAGGACTTCTTGTTCGGTCGTTTCTTTTCCTTCGGGTGGCTCTTTCAGGTCTTCATCCAAAGATGTATCTACTGGCGGGAGGACTCTGCAGCATTGTATAATGATCCTTACGTCATCGGGGTCTTCATCGGACAATTCTTTAGCCAACTTGGATAGTGAATCCGCTTTGCTGTTTTCCGCTCGCGGTACGCTCTCTAAGGTATATTAAGGGATTTAGATCAGCAGTTGCTGAACTCTTTCGTCATACTTTATTAGTTCTGACTTGCATGTCTTATAGTCGCTGTTTACTTGACTAACGAACAGCTGGGAATCTCCATATATGAGGAGCTTCTCGATTCCCATATCGACAGCGATCTCATGACCGGCTATCAAAGCTTCATATTCCGCTTTGTTATTGGTCCTGGGTTCCATCAAGGAGAGGGTATAACGTAATATTACTCCTCGCGGGGTTACGGAGATAAGACCCACCTCGGTTTGATTATGGGACTATTCTTCTTTCGCCTCTTCATGGAAGATACTCCGTCGTAGTAGAGTTCCCATTGAGACTCATTTTCTTCTTTTTCTTCTTCAACTGCATCGAACACGTGTTCATCTGGCAACTCGCAATTTAGGAAAGAGTCTGCTGGTATTAGATATTCCGTGAGAAAGTCAGCGATGACATGTCCTTTGACCACTTTGAGGGGTCGATAAGTTATCGAGAATTCCATCTGCATGAGGGCCCATTTGGCAAGATTTCCCGTCAGTATGGCCTTTGACATCAGATACTTCAGAGGATCCATTTTTGATATGAGATGGACCTCCTGTGCCCAGGCATAATATCTGAGCTTCATTATTGCGAAGATCAACGCCGGGCAATACTTTTCAAGGGGGAATAATTGCTTTCAGCTCCCATGAGAACTCTGCTTAGACAGTAGAGAGCTCTCTCCTTTCCTTGATCATTCTCTTTTGCCCATAGTGCGCCTAGAGAACGTTCGAGGGCCGTCGTGTATAAGATAAGGGGTTTTCCCTTAATTGGGGCGGCTAATACTGGTGGATTTTGTAGGTATTGTTTGGTTTTGTCTAGTTCATTTTGGCACTTCTGATCTTAGACGAACGGGGTCCCCTTCTTCATCAGATGGCTATAGGGACGACATTTTCTAGAGATGTTGGCTTTGAACCGCCGGATATACGTGAGCTTTCTTTGGAAAGACCGCAGTTGTTTGAGGGTTTTTGGTGAGGGCATTTCTATAATCCAATTGATTTTTGAGGGGTCGATTTCGATACCTTGGTGGCATATGATGAAGCCTAGGAATTTACTTGAGGAGACTCCAAATGCGCACTTTAGAGGGTTCATCTTCAGATTATACTTTCGAAGATGCTCGAAAACGATCATTAGATGTTCCCAGTGTTCTTCATGAGATTTTCTTTTGACCACGAGTTGTCGATATAACATTCAACGATCTCGTGTATGAGATCATCGAATATCTTTGTCATGGCTCTTTGGTATGTTGCTCCGGCGTTTTTCAAACCAAAAGGCATCACCTTATAGCAGAATACGCCTAAAGGTGTCCGGAAGGCGGTATGTTTCTGTTCCTCAGGGTCCATTTTTATTTGGTTGTATTCTGAAGATCCGTCCATGAAGGAGAAGACCTCGTGGGTGGATATGTTATCGATCATCAGCTCGGTAACAGGTACTGGGAAGTCATTTTTCGGGCATGCCTTATTGAGGTCCCGAATGTCCACTCAGATGCGAATTGTCCTATTTTTTTCATCACCGGAACGATTTAGCGATCCAGTCGGGATATTGAACTTCTTAGATAAAGTCGGAGATGCTTAATTCTTGACTTCAGTGTTGATACCTATCTCAAGTTCGAGCCGTATCCTTCTTGGTGCCTGTTTGACTGGCTTTATGTCTGGCCATATGGTCAGTTTGTGTATCACCACTTCTGGATCTAAACCCAGCATTTCAGAGTAGTTCCAAGCGAAGCAGTCTTTGTACTACATAAGCACGTCTTTCAGTGTGGTTACTTGTTTTTCAGATAGCAGCTCACTGACAAATGTCGGCCTCGGATCATCCTCCATTCGTAAGTCAATTTAAAATCGAGTCATTTTCAAAACAAACAGAGTGGGTTATAGCATATGCTAGTTATTGCTAAAGAGATCATTCTCGGTGAAGGGATCTAGGCTCTTTCCTCATCGAATGAGATGCTGGATATTCATAATGGAATATCGCTATGCAAAGAAAGAACTAGAGCTACCTTTTAGAAAAAGTGATTATATAATATCTTTTATGTTTCTTTTCTTTTCATTAATCTTATTAATGAATTCTCATCAATTATGTTTCCTAAACATCACAACAGAAATGAAAATAAAACACACATATATGCCATCCGCATTCGCCACAGGGACCTTGGTCTTCACTGTAAGATTACTTAACTTATGGCAGGGCGGTCTCAGGACTAGCACGGATGCAAAATATATATAATTTCTACTAATATATCATATATATAAATAGCATCCATCTCATGCAGTTATATGATTACATCACATTACAGAACAACAAAAGCAGATATATGAAATATAGGATATACTTGGAGGTCCGTGTTTTAGATTAAGCCAGTAACGAAAAACACGGATTCCATGGTCGTGATGAATAGCCAAGCCCACACCCTTAGACTCCTACGAGAGCGGAAAGCAACCCTGCCAATTCTAGAGTTAGGCGACCGGTCTCGACTCCTCGAAATGGCCTCCTACTCGACTCTAGAACCCGGTTACTTGTGCTCTCCACCTTGGGTCTATCCTAATACGGAAAAGTAAATAATATACATCGAATGGAGACAACAATCTCAACCCGGAAGTGTCTCAATAAAAGAATATTACATACAATTATTTACATGAATGAAAATTGAAAAACTCTCATCTCACATAAAATCGCCGTCTATTCAATCACAACAATCCAATATAACATATCGATAACAAAACAATAACATCACATGTCATCAACGTAAGTAAATATGCATATCCCTAATTTCGTTGTCGTGTAGCAACAAGATCGGAGATACGGCCGCATATTACACTTACGGTCGCAAAAAAGAAATGAAAACTACAATAATTAGAATCCGCGTCTATAGACATCATAAACCTGGATTATCACATATTCCGAATTTCATACCTAACCCTATAAACCTTACATTTAAGTCTCGAATTGAAAACCTTTTTCAAAGATTAAGCTGGGCAATTCAACAAGATTCCTGATGAAAAGATCAAATGCTCGTCGGGAAATTTAGTGGATGGCCGCACCCCCGAGGCCTTCAATGAAATGGACTTAGGCGGAACACCGTGGCCGCGAGCACCCGAGTCGATGCACTTGGCCATGGGGTTCTCCTATAGTCACTTGGTCGGGTAAAGGGGCGTCGCTTTCTACTAGTTCTCCCGGCAAGTATTCGCGTACAGTATGAGATTACGACGGAGTTTCGATCCAAATCCAAACTCCATGGTAATCCATCATTTGAGACTAAAATGCAAGATTTACAAATCGACAACTAGTTTTCGTAAAACTAATGAATGTGAATTCCAAAAATTGTATCACATAACCAAAGCAATATAGACGATATTAACATTTCGATCGATATTTTAAACAACAACAATTCACAGAGACCTCAACTACTTGAGCCTCAGTAAAAATATCCAGAAAATCCAAAATGTCAAAATGAAGCTGCACAAGAAAAATGGAGTTCTAAATCCTCAAGTGCACGGCGGAACCGCGACCAAGACATGGTCTAGGCGGCGGTTCCACGGCCACTTTGAGGAATTAGACGCTCGTATTTCTTGTACCTCCAGAGAATTACCTACACGATTTTATGAGCATTTCTAATCTTGAAAAAATTGAAGTTTGAAAAATTAGACAGAAACTAGCAAAGTTGGTGTTTAAAATGTCGATCGAACACTTTAACTTCGTCTAAACTATTTCTAATATCTGTAGCTTTGCTCTGATACCATGAAAGTATGTCTTAGCACCTCTACTAGGGATCTATAAGTATCAAGTATGCAATTTTTAAAAAACTAGAAGGCAAAGTATACTAAATACGAATCGAACTTAAGAATTAGGGTTTCAAAGATGAGCAAAACAAGTATTCTAACTAAGTGAAGAGAAACTACAACCTTTGTAGTCTAATCTTTTACTTCAAATGCTCTGAGTAGTAGTCCTAGAACTCTTCTTTCACTCCACTTGAAGGTTGGAACGATCTTGCTCGTTATCTTCATCGTCGAAAATGATCCACTTTGAGGCAACTCACACTCAAACTCACATTTCACTAATCAAGATATTAGTGAAGAGAACAGCATATACTAATTTGCTAGAGTAGTGTAGCTTGATGAAATAGGAATTTTTCTCACTAAAAATCTTTCTTTCTTTTTCTTTTTCTCAACCTAGAAAAATCTAGAGAGGAGATGAAGAAGATGAACTTGGAAGTGAGTGTGAACCATGAGGATAAGATGAGATCAAGAGAATGATAAATATCTATGAATAAAACAAGAATAAGAAAATGAGTCGTGGCTTCTCCATGCTTCTCTAAGCACCCAAGAATAATGACTCATTCTCCATTTCTTTAATTCAAAAAACTTTATCATTATCTTTATCCTAATATGATTCTCACACATCCTGGTTCTATGTATCATTAGGAATGATACAATATGCGCGCAGGCGCGCACACATATTATATATATAAAGAGAATAAAATCTTAAGTGAGTTTAATATTAGTTTATATATATATATATATATATATATATATATATATATATCATATATATATATAAATATATCAAATTATTAAATCAACACTTGATTCAATAATTCGGTTGTATCATATATAACCCGGCTAATATCAAATATACAAATATATATATATATATATATATATATATATATAGAGAGAGAGAGAGAGAGAGAGAATAATGGAGGAAAGAGGCCATAGGAGGGGATTTCCTCCTATGGCGTCGAAAACATATAACCTCCACCATTTTTTCCGACGATCGACATCAATCATCATCATCGTTATCATCTAAGATGTGCATACACCAAATTTCATGTGATTCCACCATTTTCTCACCGTTGAATTAGCAATGTAAAAAGTTCTATTGTCGGTAAACCATTAATTTTGCACCAACTAAATCAATGGTGAAAAAATGGTATAATCACATGAAATTTGGTGTATCTACATCTTAGATGATAAAGATGGACATGATGTATGCCGATCGTCGAAAAAAATCATGGAGGGTGTACATAGGAGGAAATTCCCTCCTATGGCACCTTTCCTCCATTAACCTCATATATACATATTAACAAATATTAAATATTATCTAGTTATATATGATATAACCAGATTATTGAATCAAGTGTTGATATCATATACTTGAATCAATAATCTGGTTATATCATATATAACTAGCTAATATTCAACACTTGATTCAATAATCTGGTTATATCATATATAACTAGCTAATATTTAATATTAGTTAATATATATATATATATATATATATATATATATCAAATCATTAAATCAACACTTGATTCAATAATCTGGTTATATCATATATAACTAGCTAATATTTAATATTAGTTAATATATATATATATATATATATATATATCAAATTATTAAATCAACACTTGATTCAATAATCCGGTTATATCATATATAACCCGGATAATATCAAATATATAAATATATACATATAAATCAAATCATTGAATCAACACTTGATTCAATAATCCGGTTATATCATATATAACCCGGCTGATATCAAACACGCTAGATTAGAATACGGTATCATATACTCGTATTTAATCAAGCTCCCGCACATATCTCCATACGTGCCCTACTTCGTTTTCTTGAGCTAGGAATCCTCTATGCGGGACTCTAAAAACTCGCCAATACGCTAGCAGCAGGTAATGATCACATCAAAGACCTACAAGCCGTCAGCGGTACTAGCTGGACGTAACGGCTACCCAGGTATTGAACGAATAGAAAATTCATAAGGAAACTCATCTAAACTCCCGTAGAGCCTATAATCAACACTTACCTACAGTCTGGTCACTTTGTCTGATATGTCGCATATCGAGTCCGGGGGATAGAATCGTCAGACCCCAATAACTCGATAAGTCATGCCAATGTGTGGCCTATAATCTTTCGAGAAACTACTGCTAACAATTATCAGTAAATCACATCAGCCCTGGACAGGGACTTGCTGTTATAACCAATCGAGCATAGCACAATATCAACTCCCAATACCAGGAGAGATGAAACCCCTCTTATCGCTCACTGCCTCCATGTAACTCATGACTGTACCCAAAAACCACCTGTTTGTGCAACTCATTTGAGCCGTGGTTAGGAGGATCAAAGCAAAGTGGGCACCACACAAGACACTATGACGATCTCAGGTCTACAGACTAACCTGTACAAGTGTCACCAGAGAACTTCTATCTGACGATTGGTATGGTACCATCTAGGAGTTCTCGGCAAGTCCTGTTCAGTGTACTCATTCTCTGATGAGCACCTGTGTACAATCTTTGATGTCAAACACCAATGGCAGTGGGAGCAACCATCGCCCAATACAGGGTCAAGAAATGTACACACTAGTCTACTTTGGAATATCGATGCCCTGTCTCGATACTCCCTCAACTAGGAACTGTTAAGAATGTGCTTGTGAACTACACAAGCCCTATTAGTATGATCTGCATCATAGTCTTAGTAGTCAAGACAACATCCTAAGGGCTTTATTAACATGTATCAAAGAGACGGTAAACTAAAACAAGTGCGCATGTTAAGATAAAGAGCTACCAGATAGTATACTATCATGTTGAGCCAGAAAGTCCTTTATATATATGTCCAAGCATCCATTATAGTATACAATAATGGCCTCTAGAGCATACATATTCCTAACACTTTTATTAGAGGTTGGAGCTGAAGGCGCCATTATGACAGACACTTTTCTAGGAGAATCCCTCCGTTGTATGGCGGATGAGTGGTCTTTTTCTTATCGGCCGTTAGATTTCTTAGATCGATGACAGTAACTTTCATCGAGCATGGAGTCTTGGACGTTTCGCCAGACTCTATTCATTTGCGAGGAGAGCTATTGGTGAGGCTGCTCTGGGTGCTTCAGTAATGGGGTTTCTGCCCGTGGAGGTGATTTTTCAGTACCGCCGTCCGGGAGTTCTTGCGCACCCTTCTAAATGGGTCGAAGCTGTTTCCAGTTAGAACATCAGCGTTGATATCCACCACAGGAGCTTGTGGGGTGAGCCCAGAGGGGGAGTTGTCCCGAGCTCGCCTCACTCGGCGCCAGTGGCGACGTCGAGCATGTCTTGCAGTAGGAACGACCTCCGTATTAGAGGCGCCTTCATCATGCCTCCGGCGTTACTGGGGAGCTTTGCTAGGCATGAGCCACTTGAAGACCGACGTCCTTGTTGGAACTGGAGTGGAGTTGGCCAATATATCGAAGACCAACCGTCTGGGAGGGGAAGCACTTTTTTCGGCTTCACATGTAACAAGAGTAGGGAGGGCTAGTCGTTTTGGGGAAGCACCCTCTGGTATCATGAGCTTCTTTACGGGACCTTTCGAGTTCTTCTCCAGCCTGTTGAAGACGGAAACTTTAGAGTTGGATGGCTTGTTTATAGGAGCCATCACGGATGCTATCCAATCAAAGACCAACCTTCGGGGAGCTTCTTCTTATGGCGTTAAAGCGCCAAAACTCGCGAGTGGGAGCATGGTCCTAAAGAATAGTCTGCTGGTGGCCTGTGTGACCTGTCCCACCGGCATTGAGAATATGGAGGCCGCATTAGGCCCGTAACCCACCCCTCCAAATGAGACGACATGAGAGTTGCTTTTGTATGAAGTGCAGTTGAGAGCCATTGATTCTGCACAGAAGAGAAATACCAAGTTTTAGTATCTCGAATCCAGGGGAAACCATGAATATAGCGAACCGCGATTTTACTCGCGAAACAGGACACACGAAGTGTGGAGTGGAAAGAGAAAGAGGTCCCACCGGCTATGCCAGAATGTGTTTACCACCGAAAACTGGATTAAGACGTTGAGACGTCTAGATTAAATTTTAGGGCAAATGCTATTTGGACATATCCATCCACCTCTCCGAAGATACTAAGTTGATTTATGGTACCGTATATCGAAGGTTTGGATAGATACGACCGACATAGCAGATTTTATCAGATTCTCCCTCATTTGTGAGGGGTTTTTGATTGTGGGTATGCTATTCCCTACAGACGCAAGCCCCTGCAGTTAATTACGTTATCGCATTGCGATAACCACTTTCTCCTGCTCCAGTAGGTCATTTCGTATCGTGCTATGTTTTTTTTATTTTGGTTGCTCGTAGGTTATATACGGAGACTATTTTTTGTCGTCGCCCGTAGGGCGCGGATTAGTCCAAATCCGTATGTGTGTGTGTGTGTGTGTATGTGTGTGTGTGTGTGTGTGTATGAATTTCGGTTTGAAACATAGGACGCAGATCTCGTATAAACGAGATCCATCAGTTTGAATATTTTACGTGAGGATCGTTAGTCATTTTCGAGACTAAGATTAACTCAAGATTATATAGTTAAGGCTCGTTAATTCTGTTTTGGATTAAGATCAACTTAACAAATGTAGATTAAGGATCTTTAGTCATTTTTGAGACTATGATCTCTTGGGTTTATTTATGTTTTGATCAACAGGAGCTTAAACATTATTAAAGTGATTAAATGGTACAAGTGCGCAGGTATATATGATGCAAATGCTTGTTTATTTTATTTGAAAGGAGTGCGCACATGTGTGTCACATGATACATCTAATATGGGTCTCAAGTTATATATACAAGCATGTATGTTTGTGCGCATGTATTTAGTAAGACAACATGCATTGCACAATAGTGCGCATTCCTTTGTAGGTAACTTTTATTAAGTGCGTACACGCGTGTATCATATGATGCACATGCCTTCAGGGGCAAATTTTATCAAGTGCGTACACGTATGTGTCACGTAGTGTACATGCCTTCACGGGCAAATTTTATCAAGTGCGCACATCTGTGTATCACGTGGTGCGCATGCTTTTAGGGGCAATTTTTATCAAGTGCGCACGCATGTGTATCACGTGGTGTGCATGCCTTCATATACTATTTTTATTAAGTGCGTACACGTGGATATAAGTGGTGTGCATCCCCAAGGCACTATTTTATTAGGGACAACAATTTTTATCATTAAGCACGCGCTAATTTGAGTGCGCACTTCTTTTCATCAAAAAGCAAAATTTTTCACTAAGAAGCAATGGCTTATGTTTCACTTTCTTTTCTTCTTCTCTTATTTTCCGAGAAGTGAAAACCTTGGTTTTCATCTGTTCAGCAGTCGGGTCTTCATGCGTTTTTGTGGTGCGCATCTTATATTTCTTTGGATTAATCTCTCACAAAAGTATAATCTTTATGAACGAGGGACAAACCTTAAGATCATTTGATCTTTTAATGGTGAATCAATAGGTTCGAGAAGAAGCAAAGGATTCTGTAAAAACGCAAAAGCTTTTTTGAAAAGAGAAGTTTTTCTCTTTATTTCTACCTTGCGCAGTTTTACCGAGGAAGGAGAAGTCTTGAATTTTTTCAAACTTATAGGAAGATTTTCATCCTCTATTTCTTCATATGAGCCTCCTATTTATAGGAGAGAAGAAATTAGCATTTGTTCAGTTTGTTTTAGTTTGTTTTTATCTCAATCTGATTTTAGGTTGATTTAAAAAGATTTAATTGATTTATATCAATTAAGGGTAACATGTGAAAGTGTTTGCTAGCACCACAGTGGGGTTAAAACGGGCATCACACATGCAATTTAAAAAAAATTCTGGGTGCTAATTAACACTAACCTAGTATCAAACTAGAAGTTTATGGTTTAACTATGATGATATCACAAACTAAGGTAAAGGAAAGAGTATACGACCTTCGTCGACCAAGTCCTTCTCTTCAAATGCTCCGGGTAGTAGTCCACGCGACTCCACTAGGCTCCACTTAAAGAATAAATAAGCTTCCTCCGATGATCTTCGTGCCGAAAATGATCCACCCGAAGTCCGCCAATCCAAGTTATCTCTTCACTAAACTTTTTAGTGAAGGAAACACACTACACTAGAGTGCTAATGAAATGTAGGATGGTGAAGTAGGGTATTTTTTTGCTCACTAGGGTTTCAAGCTCAATGGTTCGCATCACATGTGAAGGTTTAAAGCTTGACGTATGAGGAAAAGGATGATGATGGAAAAAACTAGAGAAACTCATCACATGAGCTCTCAAAAAATGGCTAAGTGTTAGAATAAGCAAGCATGAATGGCTCTACCTTCATCTCACTTATTCAAGAATGGAATAAATTGCAATAAGAAATTGAAACCATGCTTGAATAGTGAGTCAAGACTAATAAACAATTGAAAAAACCCATGCCTTGCCATTCCACAAATATCTTGACATATTACACCTCATTTTCTATTTTCTAAAAATAGAAAATCCATGACATGCTTCATATATATATATATATATATATATATATATATATATATATATATATATATATATATATTATGATGAAAATAATTAGTGAGCTAATATTAGTTAATACATAACTATATCAAATATAAATATATATCATATTATTAAATCAACACTTGATTTAATAATCCAGTTATATTACATATAACTGACTAGTATCATTTATCTGTATATCGCATTATCGAATCAAAACATGAGTCGATAAACCGGTTATATCATATATAACCTAACCGATAACAAATAACCACCAGATTAGAATACGATATCACATACTCGTATTTAATCAGCCCCCAGCACATATCAACATTTGTGCCCTATTTCGTTTCACTTGAACCAGGAAACTTCTGTATGGGACTCTAAAGACTCGTCAATACGCCAGCAGTAGGTGATGATCACATCAGTCACCCACAAGGCGTCAGCGGTACTAGCTGGACATAACGGCTACCCAGGTATTGAGTGATTAGAAGATCAACAAGGAAGCTTGTGCAAACTCCCATGAAGCCTATAGGTAACACTTACCGTACAGTCTGGTCTCTTCGCCTGATATGTCGCATATCGAGTCTGGGGGTGGAATCGTCAGACCCCAATAACTTGATAATTCATGCCGATGTATGGCCTATAACGGTATGAGAAAATACTGATAACACTTACCAGTAAATCTCATCAACAGCCCTGGCCAGGGAGTTACTGTTATATCCAATCGAGCACAACGCAATATCAACTCCCAATACCGGGAGAGACGAAACCCTTCCTATCGCTCTTTGCCTCCATGTGACTTGGGACTGTACCTAAAATCCACCTGTTTGCACGACTCCTTTGATCCATGGTAGGGAGGAAATCAAAGCACAGTGGGAGCCACACAAGACTCTATGATGATCTTGGGTCTACAGACTAATCTGTACCAGTGTCACCAGAAAACTACTATCTGATGATAGGTATAGTACCATCTAGGATTTCTCGGCGATTCCTGTTCTATGTACCCATTTTTTAATGAGAACATGTGTACAATCTTTGATGTCAAACACCAATTCATATGGAATCAACCATCGCCCCATACAGGGTCAAGAAACATACACACTATTCTACTCTGGAATATCGATGCCCTGTCTTAATATTCCCTCGACTAGGAATAGTTGAAGGATGTTCTTACGGACTACCCAGGTCCCAGTAATTTGATCTGCACCATAGTCTTGGTAGTCAAGCCAACATCCTAAGGGCTTTATCAACATGTATATGAGATACGGTATAATAATACCAATGAAAATGTTAGGATAAAGACAACCAGATAGCATACTATCATATCGAGCAAGAAAGTCCTCCATATATGTGTCCAAGCATCCACTATATCATATAATAATGGCCTCTAGGGAATACATATCACTAATAATTACTCACTTGCACTAAGGCCAGTTATTGTAGTATCTCTTACCCAACATCCCAAAAAGTCTCTCGAATAGTATCTGGGGGAGGGCCTTTGTGAGTGGATCCGCCGTGTTATCCTCTGTGTCAACTCTCCTGACCTCGATCTATCGGAGATCTACTATCTCCCTGATCAGGTGATACCGTCTAAGAATATATCTGGATCGCTGATGGAACCGGGGTTCCTTGGCCAAAACCATAGCTCCATTGTTATTACAATACACAGGCATTGGATGCTCAATGGTAGGAACCACACCAAGTTCAATTATGAACTTGTTCATCCAGACAGCCTCTTTGGCAGCATCGTTGGTAGCGATGTATTCAGCCTTCATCGTCCTTATCACTTTAGACAACGTCGAGTCTACTACGGTATCTAGCTTGGAACTCTTCCAACATACCGTCCATCCACTGAGGGTGAAGACAAAACCCGAGACCGACTTACTGTCGTCCTTATCACTTTGGAAGCTCGAATCGGTAAAGGACTCCACCTGGAGTTCACCGTTACCATACACCAAGAACTTCTCTTTAGTCCTTCTCAAGTACTTAGGAATGTTCTTCACAGCTATCCAGTATTTCTCCCCAGGATCTGTTTGATACCTACTCACTACACCTAGTGAGTAAGCTATATCTAGTCTGGTACATAACATCGCATACATGATTGACCCGATTGCCAAAGCATAGGATATCCCTTGCATGTGAGCCCTCTCGATACTAAACCTATTTAGTATGGTGTCTATGTACTTGGATTGGGACAATCCCAACATCCGTTTAGATCTATCTCTATAGATCTTAATCCCCAAGATATAGGAGGTATCACCTAGATCTCTCATGGAGAACATGTGTGATAAGAAGAGCCTGAACGAGTGTAGCATAGGAACATCATTTCCTATCAAGTGTATGTCATCAACGTACAATACGAGGAAGAAAACCTTACTCTCTACTACCTTCTTATATATATATGGTTCATCTACATTTTTGATGAATTCAAACTCTTTGATAGCTTCACCAAAACAGATGTTCCATCTCCGCGATACCTGCTTTAATCCTAGATGGATTTAAAAAGCTTGCACATGCTTTCGCTGCTCCTACTGTCTACGAAGCCCTCTGACTGTGTCATGTACATGCTCTCTTCTAAATCATCATTTAGAAAAGCGGTCATGACATGCAATCTGTCAGATTTCGTAGTTATGGTATGCAGCAACGGCAAGTAAGATCCTGATGGACTTAAGTATAGCCACTGGAGAAAAGGTTTCATCATAGTCGACACCGGGTCGTTGACGAAAACCTTTTGCTACTAATCTAGTTTTGAAAGTCTCAACTTTTCCATCTACACCAATTATCTTCTCATGATCTACTTGCTCCCAATGGGTTTTACCTCTTCAGGACCAACTTTCAAAGTCCATACTTTCTTGGTGTACATGGATTCCATCTTAGATCGTAAAGCATCCAGCCATTTCATAGAGTCTCCACTTGTGATGGCCTGCTCGAAACTAGTTGGGTCATCATCTTCCATGATGCAATCCTCGCTCCCACCGTCTATGAGAAAACCATAGTATCTCTCAGGTGGATGAGGAACCCTACTAGATCTGCGGAGTGGCTGAGGTTCGTTGGGGACTATCGAATCCTCCGGTTCCACCAAATCGTCAGTTATAGTTTGTGTGCTAGAACTTCTTCCAGTTTTACCTCATTACCACTAATCTCTTTCATAAGAAATTCCTTTTCTGAAAAGGTGGCATGTCGAGAAACAAACAACTTTTGTTTCTCGGTGTGGTAGAAGATATATCCTCGCGAATGTTTGGGATATCCTACAAACTTGCACAGAACTGACATTGCCTTGAGCTTGTCCAGATTTTTCTTTTTAACATAGACCGAACAACCCCATATCTTAACTCGTTTAAGAGATGGTCTCTTCCCATTCCATATCTTATATAGAGTGGTAGGCAACGGATTTGGTCGGAACTCTATTCAATAGGTATGCAGCTATCTCAAGTGCATAACCCCAAAAGGAAATAGGCAACTCAGCATTACTCATCATAGAGCATACCATATCTAATAGGGTGCGTTTCCTCTGCTACGAAACTCCATTGTGCTGTGGTGTATATAGAGGAGTATGCTGAGGGAGAATCCCATTCTCTTTCAAGTAGTCTCTGAATTCCGTGCTCAAGTATTCTTCTCCCCGATCATATCGAAGGATTTTAATACTTTTACTCATCTGGTTCTCAACTTCGTACTTATATTTCTTGAATTTCTCAAAAGATTCAGATTTGTGTTTCAATAGGAACACATGTCCAAACCTTGAGAGATCATCGGTGAATGTAATAAAGTACGAGAAATCATTCCTGACATGTATAGACATAGGACCGCATACATCACTATGCATCTGTCCAAGAGTTCAGTAGCTCTTTCTCCGTGTCCTGTAAATGGAGATTTGGTCATCTAGCCTTTGAAACATGACTGGCAAGTTTCATAAGATGTAAATTCGAACGGATTCAAATATGCATCCTTATGCAACTCGGCTAGTCTTGTCACATTGATTTAGTCTACGATACCACAAGAAGTCTTCTTTTATTTCTGAACTATTTTTCTTATGTGTGTTCTATATACTTAGAACTGTAATTTGATTTAGAATGTATATACCGTTATACAACGTACCATACCCAATCAACACTTGATTTAGAAAAATATTCATAATATTTTTGGTACGAAATAACAGTCGCTCAGAATTATTGTATTACCAGTTGGTAACACGAGATGATATTTTTCAATTGCTTTGGCTGTAACAATTGCACCATTCCCTACTATTAGAGACTTATCATAGTGCCCTTAAAGTCAATTATTGGATCTCAGGTACGTGATTGCAATGATTGAGAGAGGACCTATACTGATAGCGCAGTCTTGCTCGAGATGATAGTATGCTATCTGGTTTGTCATTATCATAGTGTACATGCTTTAGTTTACTGTTGCATGTTGATAGAGCCCATAGGATTCTTGCTTGACTGCCAACAGTATGATGGCGATCATATACGTGGGAGCTGGGGTCTATAAGCACATCTTTAAAGTGTCCCTAGTCGTGGGAGTTTCGAGACAGGGCATCGATACTCCAGAGTAGACTAGTATATACAGTCGAGACTCCGACGAGGGGCGGTGGCCAGTCTCACAAGCCATTGGTGTCAGTTAGTTCACCTAAGATGTATACAGGTGCTCATTGGATTATGAGTACACCGGACAGGACTCGCCGGAAACTTGGTAGTTGGTATTATACATACGTCAGATAGCAGTTCCCAGGTGACATGTGTACAGATTAGTCTGTCGACCTGAGATCGTCATTTGTCTCGTGTGAGTTCACAATGTGCTTTGATTACTACCCTACCACGGCTCAAAGGAGCCGTGCAAACAGGTTTTAGTTGGGTACAGTCCCGAGCCACATGGAGGCAGTGAGCGGATCGTCGGGGATTCGTTTCTCCCGATATTGGGGGTGAGATCGCGCTGTGTTTAGAAGAGCCATTACACGAAATCTCTGGCCAGGGTAATCGAGATTTACTGGTAGGTATTAAAGTAGTATCTCAGGGTGTTCTGGGCCACTCTTCAACACGACTTATACAGCTATTAGGGGTCTGACGTTTACCAGCCCCCTAGGCCTTATATGCGATACTCATAAATGAACGGACCGGACTGTACGGATATTGTCACTGTCAGGCTCAGTAGGGTTTCTGGATGAGTTCACTCGTCAGCTTTTCTTCCGATCAATACATTGGCAACCGTTACGTACAGCTACTATCTCTGACGTGCTAGTGGTTATACCCAGTGCCAGTGTATTGATGAGTCATTAGAGTCCCCCACAGACAGTTTCCCAAGTTCGGGCGAAACGTTGTAGAGGCTGTATGGTGATATGGCAGGGTTCGATCATATTCGTGTACTTGTACACGGATCATGATTGGACGAATAATACTAATGGGTTTTGGTTTAAGCCGGATCCTAGTATTATAGTATAGGAATATTTTTGTCTCATTGCATTTGTATTCGGTCAGAATACAAATGCGGGTATGTATATACGGACGAGGGGTTTCTTGCGATCCGTTACAAGATAACTTTTTGAATTTGCCAATTTCATTTTTTGATTAAACATTTATTTTAATGTTTAATTAAAGTGTTTTGTGAAGTGTGGAAATGGAAATTGGTGAGCAATTTTTTTGTGCAGGGGTTATTTTTCGAAATGCATAGGGTGAGGTGGCATGGGGTTTTTTCCTTGCTGTGGTTGTGAGGATATTAATTTATTTGGATGGTTTGATACACACTCATGATTCATTCTTGCCATCCACAGAGAGCCATCTCTTCACTTCAAAAATCCCCAGAGAAAACCTTGCGGCCGGCCCCTTTTTTAAAGAAGCAAAAATGATTTCGAAGCTCATTTTTTTTCTTTCACAATTTCCTTAAGGCAACTTCAATTAACCTTCATCCAAATACTTGGATATCTTGAGACAAAAGATCCTACACTCTCTATTTCAATCTTGGACATATCGGCTAGCAAACTTCATGTCCGAGTTGCCTCGGTTCGATGCGGGAGCCGTATAAAGATTCATCGACGTGGTGCCACTTTGACGAGCGAGATCGGGAGCGGACTTCGTCAGCGCAGCAGTGAGGAGTCAGACGCGGAGATTGAAGACCGAAGGATATGGATCGATCGGTATAATTTCCTAACTCCTTTTACAGATTGATAGTTTACGGTTAATGGAAAAATCCCGGTATTTGGGCTGCGGTGGCGCCGGTTCCGTAAAAAGTTTTTGTTCCGCATTTGGCGTCGGTTTGACGGCCGGGGCGCCGCCGCATCCCAACATGGTATCAGAGCCAAACTATTAACCATTTTCTAGCTTAATCTAATGTGTTTAAAATATCGATCGACGGAATTTTCAAAACCGCATTTCCAATATTTCAAGTTTCTGCTGATTTTTAAAGTCGTTGAAAAATAGTTTTAAGTATGTTAGAAAATCGTGCAGGCGTTTCTATGACCCCTGAAGAAATTTGAAAACACGATGTCACCGTCACGCCGCGGAACCGCGGCAGAATAGGCATGTTCGCCGCGGTTGCACGGTGGAATTGTGGACTCAGCGCTTCATTTTTCTTCTGGGTGTCAGGTATATGAAAATGTGGTTTCTGAGATGTTTTGTTTGGGCCCAGATTTGTTAGAGTACTGGTTTTGTACTTGGGGGCCCACTTCGGGAAGTTTTGTCGATCGGAATTTTAAATATGTTAGTTTACAGTGCTTTAAATTATTATCTATGACCGTGAATGTCATTCGATCGGTAAAACTTGTCTAATTGCTATAGTTCTTTTAGACGGGTTTTGCGAACGTGACATTCATATTGATGTTCTGTGATGTTGCGGATTTGTCGTGGTGGATAGCTCCTATGCAATGGTAGTGCAGTTTGGATTTATTTGTACATCTGATATTTCGGGGCGAGCGTCCGACATATGGACTGCCGTCACTGCCTGTTTGTATATTATTCTTTTGGGGCACGACCGAGATGAGGTCAGTGTACCCGTTGTATATATTTTATTTTCTGTATTAGGATTACCCCGCGATGGGGTGTACGGATAGTCCGGTTCTAGAGGGCAACGAGCCCACATCTCATGACTTTGAGACGGAGGGGGCTTCATTCTAGATTTGGCGGGCTATTCGCCGCACTCGTAGGGGGTATAGGTTGACCCAAGGAGGGGTGCTCAAGTTACCGGATTTCGTGAAGTGCTTGGTGTTCCATTCACTTTGCTGAAGGGGGCTGCCTCGCTTCAGCTTTTGGCGGGTAACTTGCCGCGCCCGTAGGGGTCTAGGTTTTCATTGCACAGGCTATCCACACAACCGGGGGAACGTCGGGTTTTATTTGCGGCTCTATGAAACCCGGGGATCCCAGATTATCTGTATTGTTCTGTGATGCTTATTACTTTTCTGTGATGTTGCATTTATCATACACGGAGCGAATATTATATATTGATATATATACTAGTAGATGTTGTATATGTTTTGCACCCGCGCTAGTCCAGTCCCCGCTCTGTCGTTAGTTAAGTAACCTAACTGGTGATGACGGGACCCAGTGGCGAATGCGGATGGCATATACGTACATTTTATTTTCGTTCTTTTCTGGTGTGATCAATTGATGGGACTGCGTTGATTCTTATCAATGCAAGGAAAACAAACCTATATAAGATATTGTTGGAACCAAATTTAAAAAAAAAAGCTGTTATTACAAGGGCGTTCTCTTTTGTTTTGCACAGTGGTATTCGGTTATGAATATCCAGCACCTCATTCGACGAGGCAAGAGCCGAGATCCCTTCACCGGGAGTGACCCCTTGGACAGAGCTTTGCGTCAGGGTAATAACTTCACTATAGTCGATTACCTTTTGCTTTGCATCGTTGTATTCAGTTTGGAATATCCTGCACCTCATTCGACGAGGAAAGAGCCGAGATCCCTTCACCGGGAGTGACCTCTTTAGCAAAGGTTTTCGCTACTATATTTTTATAAAACCACTCGAATTCCTTCAACGATATCAAGTTTATTACGCTAAAGGTTTTTTCGCCAAAAACCAGCCGTAGCCCTCCGTCATTTCAGATTAGTATTGCTTAGTATTCGTGCTACGTTTGTCGTTGCTATTCGCCGAGGCGTAGTGTGCGGTAGCTCTGTAATGCTTTTCTGTCGCATGGATATGTGGATTGGTTTGGACAGTCGTACGACTTTGTTGATTATTCGTCAAGGGTCGTGCGGGTGGGTTTAACGCAATCAAGATAATGACGGGTTGAACTTGACTAGGACCTTTTGATTTGTTGATTATTCGTCAAGGTCACTTGGGTCCTAGGGGTAAAAATCATATCGGGCGTTTCAAACATACATGAAACTTGCCAGGCATGCGCATACCTTCTGGAGTGTGATAACACGAGTGGCTTCCATCACGTTATCATGCGATGATAGTTGGATCCCGATTCCTACTGATGAGTTGGTTTACTCCTCGGGTGATCCCGACTAATTCTTTTTTTAGGTTTAGAGGAGAATTTGAGAAAACAGTGGGATGTTTCCTGATTAGATATAGTGATTAACCATTCTGATCTAGATTAGAGTGCACGCAGAGTGTTACTACTTTTTCCCTCTTTGACTGCGACCATGACCCGACCCTAGACTATAACTCAGTGACCCAGTTGACCGAACTTTCTTAAAACACTGGCTTTTGGATTGTCTGAGTTACATACATCATTGCCACTCTTTCTTTTACCCTTTGAGTTTCTCCAGAACACCCTGTATTATTACGAACATCCACTTCCATTGGATAAATCTATCGTATGGTTATATACGAACTCGGAGGACCTTCTTCGAGGATGGATTCTGGTTCTGGAGAGATTGAATAGGACTATTTAGTTGTCTTTTTCTTTTACCTTCTTTCAGGTTATGAGCGCTCCTTAGATTAGGAGAGGGTACACCTATTACACTTATTGGATAGTCTTCTTCCAAACCATAGGCAGGTGCCGAAAGGTAGGGAATGAAGAAAACCAATTAGCCTAAATTGGGTGTACAGAAGGTAATAAGTAAAGACGAATAAAGGGATCAGAAAGAGGGAAAAGTAAATTGCGACTGTTAACATTCACGACCAAACCACGTATCTCATCGCCACTCCTAATTCACCTTTGTATTTCTCCAGAACACCCCGTATCACTACGAACATCCAATTCCATTGGATAAATCCATCGTATGGTTATATACGAACTCAAAGGAACTTTTTCGAGGATGGATTCTGATTTAGGAGAAATAGGAATAAGGTTTATTCAGTTGTCTTTTATCCTTACCTTCTCTCAGGTTGCGAGTGCTTCTAGGATTAGGAGAGTACACCTATTATGCTTATTGGATAGTCTTCTTCCAAACCATAGGCCGGTGCCGAACGGTAGGGAAGGAAGAAAACCATTAAGCCTAACGATGGTGTACAGAAGGTAACGACTAAAGACAAATAAAGGGAATTGGAGAGATAGCAAAGAAATATACGGCTACAGTCATGAATCTGATAATGGAAGAGGTATTACTAGGAATACCCGGATTCCCCTTCGAAACATATTCATGTTTCAGTTTCACTATGTATTGTTAATAGAAAAACTGATTTCCCAATTAGACCCTTACTCCAGGGTATGTATTTACCAGGTATGATTCTCACATCTGTATGGTTTTACAGATGATGAGTGAGAGTAAATTATTGGGAATTAGGTGATCATCCTCATAATATCGGAATTCGTTGTAATTGGTGATATTTGAGGAAATCGCCTGGGTACAGTTTTCAACCTACGACGCACAGAGTTTGAGTTATTCAACTCAGAAAACTTATACATAGTATTGTATGTTGTCCAGTGTCCATTAGGACAAAGGGGTTGGTCATCGTACTGTATTCTATTTACTTGTAACTTCTCAAATCTTAGACAAGTGTTTCGTAGAAATACAATGTCCAAGTTGAGAAGTTATAGGTACAGGAATAAAGTAGAGAACCATGTGTTGTGAGTATCAGGATTCTTCAAGGTGATCGAAGATGTAGATATTTTTATGAGGTATTCAGTTGATAGTAATGGTTTTGAAAAACTTGTTTTTCTTTCAGGTTACTCACAATTGGACGCACTCCTAAGTTGAGTAATGCTGATCGGCCTCTCTCCATTTAGTTGAAATGCACTGGAGACAGCTGCATGATTTGAATTTGGTTCCAATTAAATTAGTGCCTCTATTTTTATATTGTATATAGAATGGTTCGTTTCTTAAAGAAATTAAGGTACGGGGAGTTGTCCGGCTTATGCTTAAAACCAGACTCTGGATAACTCAAGGCACGTTTCTGTAATGGCAGTTTGTGGGTTAACCCAGGCTTTGACGAGGGTTGACTTTCTACCATCTGGAAGATCAATAGTGATATTGTCCTTGACTCGCCACGGTTTTAATAAAATGGATTTTTTCAGAAAACAGTAGTGGGGGTATGGTAGAACTGGAAGAGATTCCAGAACCGCAAACGATTACGGAAAATTCAATAGGACCTAAAGATTCAATCAGGATTGATATTCCATTAGCCACTCCGCAGATATGGTGGGTAACCTCAGGCGCCCGAGAGGTACTTCGGTATCCTCAAGAACGGTGACAGGGAGGTTCTTGTTTACCCAGACTTGACACTACTGTTGTTCCAGACTATGAGACCCGGCAGGAAGATGAGTATAGCGTCGTTCTAAACTAGCTTTAGAAGTGCACGTATATATTATTCTGCTAGAGGGTTGTTATGGTCAGTGGGAGCAGCGGAAGCATAGTGGACAAGTAGCTTATGCCTATTTATAGACTAAAGCAGATATAGCGGAGATAGATCATCTATTTCTGATATGACAGTCATGGGCTTTGACTTCATGAGAATAGGGGATGGATCTGTTAAGAAGGTAGTAGGGTGTTATGTCCTGATACTTGGATGACATACATATTGTAGGAAGTGAAATTCTTACACTACGATCGGTTATACTGTGTTTGTCACACAATGTTTTCTCCACATAAGTTGATATTATTCCAATCCTAGAGAAATGTTCGGAAGCAGCTTATGAACATAAGTGGTTGTTCTAGTGATTTGATAACGACAGCCTCCTTCGGGAGACAGTTATCATTCTAGGCTTCCAAGGTGACCCGGATGACAGAATGACTATCAGAGTTATAGTTTTCCCTCTGACGAGGGGCAGTAGTTTGGACAGGTAGTCCAAGCAGATACCGTGGGTGGCACGGCTCAGGATACTGATTAAATTCAGTTGACAATACAGTCTAAGAAATTTTCTGGATTTGGAGTTCATTTATGAACTGGGTCCTATCAGAGATCCTGACATATTCTAAGACAGCTATTGCTCATTTCGGGAGATGGTTTTCTCAGCGAACTTGAGACAAAGAGAGACATAGAAAGAAACATCAGGGCGGATCCACTCACTGAGGCTATTTCTCGAACACAATAGTTTTACAAACGAGCTTTGTGAAACAGATTAGTAGAGGAGTTGGATGTTCGGTATCACACGAGCTGTGAGTACGCGACATCGCAATAATTAGCCTTAAGTGCAAGTGGGAGATTGTTGGATATAGTGCCCTCAAAGTCAATTATTGGATCGCAGGTACGTGATTGCAATGATTGAGAGAGGACCTATACCGATAGGACAGTTATGCTCGAGATAATAGTATACTATCTGGTTTGTCTTTATCATAGTGTACATGCTTTAGTTTACTGTTGCATGTTGATAGAGCCCATAGGATTCTTGCTTGACTGCCAGCAGTATGATGGCGATCATATATATGGGAGCTGGGGTCTATAAGCACATCCTTAAAGTGTCCCTAGTCATGGGAGTTTCGAGACAGGGTATCGATACTCCAGAGTAGACTGGTGTATACTGTCGAGACCCCGACGAGGGGCGGTGGCCGGTCTCACAAGCCATTGGTGTCAGTTGGTTCACCTAAGATGTTTACAGGTGCTCATTGGATTATGAGTACACCGGACAGGACTCGCCGGGAACTTGCTAGTTGGTATTATACATACGTCAGAAAGCAGTTCCCAGGTGACATGTGTACAGGTTAGTCTGTCGACCTGAGATCCTCATTTGTCTCGTGTGAGTTCCCACTGTGCTTTGATTACTACCCTACAACGGATCAAAGGAGTCGTGCAAACAGATTTTAGTTGGGTACAGTCCCGAACCACATGGAGGCAGTGAGTGGATCGTCGGTATTGGGGGTGAGATCGCGCTGTGTTTAGGAGAGCCATTACAAGAAATCTCTGGCCAGGGTAATCGAGATTTTCTGGTAGGTATTCCAGTAGTATCTCAGGGTGTTCTGGGCCACTCTTCAACATGACTTATACAGCTATTGGGGGTCTGACGTTTACTAGCCCCCTAGGTCTTATATGCGATACTCATAGACGAACGGACCGGACTGTACGGATAATGTCACTGTCAGGCTCAGTAGTGTTTCTGGATGAGCACTCGTTAGCTTCCCTTCCGATCAATACATTGGCAACTGTTACATACAGCTAGTATCTCTGACGTGCTAGTGGTTATACCCAGTGCCAGTGTATTGATGAGTTATTAGAGTCCCCCACAGACAGTTTCCCAAGTTCGGACGAAACGTTGTCGAGGCCGTATGGTGATATGGCAGGGTTCGATCATATTCGTGCACTTGTGCACGGATCATGATCGGACGAATAATACTAGTGTGCTTTGGTTTAAGCCGAATCCTAGTATTATAGTGTAGGAATATTTTTGTCTCATTACATTTGTATTCGGTCAGAATACAAATGCGGGTATGTATATACAGACGAGGGGTTTTCTTGCAATCCGTTACAAGATAACTTTTTGAAGTTGCCAATTTCATTTTTTGATTAAACATTTATTTTAATGTTTAATTAAGTGTTTTGTGAAGTGTGGAAATGGAAATTCGTGAGCAATTTTTTTGTGCAAGGGTTATTTTCGAAATGCATAGGGTGAGGTGGCGTGGGGTTTTTTCCTAGGCATGGCAGCATGTGTCCTAGGCATGGGCAGCATGTGGTGTTGTCATTTGCGTTAATTGGTATTTGGAGTGGGTGAAGATTTTTTTGGTGGAGGAATTTTAAAAGATGGGTGTGCTGTGGTTGTGAGGATATTAATTTATTTGGATGGTTTGATACACACTCATGATTCATTCTTGCCATCCACAGAGAGCCATCTCTTCACTTCAAAAATCCCCAGAGAAAACCTTGTGGCCGGCCCCCTTTTAAAAGAAGCAAAAATGATTTCAAAGCTCATTTTTTTTCTTTCACAATTTCCTTGAGGCAACTTCAATTAACCTCCATCCAAATGCTTGGGTATCTTGAGACAAAAGATCCTACACTCTCTCTACTTCAATCTTGGACATGTCGGCTATCAAACTTCATGTCCGAGTTGACTCGGTTTGAGGCGGGAGCCCGCATAAAGATTTATCGACGTGGTGCTACTTTGACGAGCGAGACCAGGAGCGGACTTCGTCGGCGCAGCAGCGAGGAGTCAGACACGGAGATTGAAGACCGAAGGACACGGATCGATCGGTATAATTTCCTAACTCTTTTTACAGATTGCTAGTTTACGGTTAATGGAAAGATCCGGATATTTGGGCTGCGGTGGCGCCGGTTCCGTAAAAAGCTTTTGTTCCGCATTTGGCGTCGGTTTGACGGCCGGGGCGCCGCCGTATCCCAACAATCACCATTTCCCAGTTCTCTACCTCTCTATAGCCCATGTAACAAATTACATACGTGGGATCCTGATCCGGTATCAAATACTCAGGACGTAGAGTTAACTGAGAAACAGTTCTTGGTAACGAACACACCCGAAGACGATACATCAACATGCTTATTCTTCATTTGGATGGCATGGGAATCCGGATATTCCTCTATTCCTTACTCAGACTTATGACAATCATAAGATAGAGCGGAACCTAGCTTAGTATAACAAGTGGGTTCGGTCAATATATCCATATTATTATTTTGATTAAGGCATGTCAATGGTCGCTACCAGGAGAGAGAGAAGGATAATCACTTTGCATGCGTTCTTTGCAAGATTAAATTGGTTATTATTTTATCTAATCAGGATGGCTCCCACTGTTTTTATCAAATCTTCCTTCAAATCCTAAAAGGTAAGATTATTCGGGATTAGTTACACCCTACAAGTTCGCCAATCGTTCGGCCAGGCAGGTATTGGCATTCCGATGGAGTCTTCCCATGCTTTCGCATGGAACTAATTAAATAACCTCGTTTTTGCAGGAGCATCACCCTGTTAACACATTTCATAGACACCTAATGGATCGGCTAATTGCAAAGTGCAAAACTCTCTCAGGAGTAACTCTTACTCTTAGTGGGTATCGGGATCCAACTATCATATAGAAGGTATGCAATCTCATTGCAAATTTCAACACTTGAAATTCCTAATATTTTTTTTACCCTTAGCAACTTATGACCTTGGCTATGGTCAACAAATCATAAGCGCTGGCCAAGTTCAACCCGTCATTTCTTGATTGAATTAAACCCACCCGTATGACCCTTGGTTAAGGTCAACAAAGCCGTACGACTACTCTAATCCAACCGCATCACATGCTGCAGATAAGCACTAATTAGTTACTGCACACTATACCTTGGCTATGGTCAACAAACGTAGCACGGATACTAAATAGTACTTATCTGAAATGACGGAGGGCTGCGGCTGGTTTTTATGAAAACCTTTAACGTAATGAACTTCATATCGTTGTAGAATCTAGTAATTTGAAAAAGAGTGGTTTAAGCTCCGCTTTTAAAATCGAATAGTTTTCAAAAACAAACCGAATAGATTTTACTAGCTTTTGCTAAAGAGGTCACTCCCGGTGAAGGGATCTCGGCTCTTTCCTCATCGAATGAGGTGCTGGATATTCATTAAGGAATACTACTATGCAAAGAAAGAACTATAGAAGCTATGATGATAAACCAAGTGGGTTGTAGCATTTGTTAGTTTTATTAAAGAGATCACTCCCTGTGAAGGGATCTCGGCTCTTTCCTCATCAAATGAGTTGCTGGATATTCATCAAGGAATACCACTATGCAAAGAAAGAACTACGAAAGTTATGATGATAAATCAAGTGGGTTGTAGCATTTTTTAAAGTGGTCACTCCCGGAGAAGGGATCTCGGCTCTTTTCTCATCGAATGAGGTGCTGGATATTCATCAAGGAATACCACTATGCAAAGCAAGAACTAGAGCTATCTTTTTAAAAACTTTTGATTATACAATATCTTTAGGTTTCTTTTCTTTTCTTTTCATTAATCTCATTAATGAAGTCCCATCATTTAACATTTCCTAAACATCACAGAAAATGAAATGAAAATAGAATGTATGTTTATGCCATTCGCATTCGCCATGGGGTCCCGTCATGCACCGTTAGGTTACTTAACTAATGGCAGAGCGGGGGCTGGATTAGCGCGGGTGCAAAACATAAGCGACGTTTATTATATATCATATATATAATAGCATTCATCTCACGCAGTTATATGATCACATCACAGAACCAAGCAGCAAAAGTCAACATATGAAATATTGGATATAGTAGGAGGTCCGTATTTTAAATTAAGCCAATAATGAAAACACAGATTCCGCGGTCGTGATGAATAACCAATCCCAGATCCCCAGACCCCTATGAGAGCGGCAATCAACCCTGCCAATTCTAGAGTTAGGAGACCCAGTCTCGACTCTTCGAGATGGTCACCCTCTAAACTCCAGAACCCGGTTACTTATGCTCCCCGCATTGGGTCTATCATAATGCGGAAAATTAAATAATATACATCAATGGTGACATCATCCTCAACCCGGAAGTGTCCCAATAAAAGAATATTACATATAAATTTTACATGAATGAAAATTGTAAAACTCTCATCTCACATAAAACCCCCGGCTATTCATTCACGATGATCCAATATAACATATCACAACAATACATAACATCACATGTCATCAACATAAGTAAATACGCATATCCCAAATTCCATTGACATATAGCAACGAGATTTGGGATACCCCATATATTATACTTACGGTCGTAGAAAAGAAATGAAAAACTACAAAAATTAGAATCTGTATTTTCTTAGACATCATAAACCCGGAACATCTCATTTCCGAATTTCATGCCTAACCTATAAACCTTGCATTTTAGTTTCAAATTGAAAACGCTTTTCAATAACATAGTCGGACAATTCAACAAGATTCCCGACTACTTGATCGAATGCTCGTCGGGAACTTTAGTAGATATCCGCACCCCTGATGCCGTCGACGAAGTGCACTTAGGCGGAACACCGTGGCCGCGAGCACCCGAGTGGGTGTTTTTGGCAATGGGGTTCTCCTACAGTCACTTTGTCGGGGTTTTGTGGTGTGGCTATCTAGTAATGTTATCCGGCGAGTATCCACGTACTATACGCGATTGCGACGGAGTTTTGATCCGAATCAAAACTTTGTGGCAACCGATTAACCGAGACTAAAACGCTAGATTTACGAAATACTTACTAGTTTTCACAAAACTAATTATTTGGATTCTAAAAATTGTATCACATATCATCTTCCTCATCTATACAACGCTAAACATTTCGATCGATTTAACAAACACCCACAAACCCCTGAGACCTCAACAACTCGAGTCTCATTAAAAATATCCAGAAAGTGCCAAAAATAATAGTAGAGAAACACAAGAAGTTAGAGTCCACAACTCACTAAGAGTGCGGCGGAACCGCGGCAAAACCCTCGGTTTTGCGGTGGTTCCGCGGCAACTTGGTTGAGTTAGGCGCTCGTTTTTCTTGGGGCTCCATAGAATCACTTGCATGATTTTCTGCATATTTTTAATCTTGAAAATTTCAACTTTTGAAAAAATCGATAGAAACTACATATTTTGCGGACATCGAAAACCGATCGAACACTTTAACGTCGTAAAGACTAACCCTAATGTTCTAGCTTGCCTCTGATACCATGAAAGTGTTTGCTAGCACCACGGTGGGGTTAAAACGGGCATCACACATGCAATTTTAAAAAAATTCTGGGTGCTAATTAACACTAAACTAGGATCAAACTATAAGTTAGGGTTTAACTATGATGATATCACAAACTAAGATAAAGGAAAGAGTATACGACCTTCGTAGACCAAGTCCTTCTCTTCAAATGCTCCGGGTAGTAGTCCACGTGACTCCATTAGGCTCCATTTAAAGAATAAACAAGCTTTCTCCAATGATCTTCGTGCCGAAGATGATCTATCCGAAGTCCGCCAATCCAAGCTATCTCTTCACTAAACTCTTTAGTGAAGGAAACACACTACACTAGAGTGCTAATGAAGTGTAGGATGGTGAAGTAGGGTATTTTTTTTGCTCACTAGGGTTTCAAGCTCTATGGTTCACATCACATGTGAAGGTTTAGAGCTTGAAGTATGAGGAAGAGGATGATGATGGAGAGATCTAAAGAAACTCATCACACGAGCTCTCAAAAAATGGCTAAGTGTTAGAATGAGCTAGCATGAATGGCTCTACCTTCACCTCACTTATTCAAGTACGGAATAAATTGCAATAAGAAATTGCAACCATGCTTGAATAGTGAGTCAAGACTAATAAACAAATGAAAAAAACCATGCCTTGCTATTCCACAAATATCTCCGCATATTACACCTCATTTTCTATTTTCTAAAAATAGAAAATCCATGACATGCTTCATATAATATATATATATATATATATATTATGATGAAAATAATTAGTGAGCTAATATTAGTTAATAAATAATTATATCAAATATAAATATATATCATATTATTAAATCAACACTTGATTTAATAATTCGGTTATATTACATATAACTGACTAATATCATTTATCTGTATATCGCATTATCGAATCAACACTTGATTCGATAAACCGGTTATATCACATATAACCTAACCGATAACAAATAACCGCCAGATTAGAATACGGTATCACATACTTGTATTTAATCAGGCCCCTACACATATCAACATATGTGCCCTACTTCGTTTTGCTTGAACCAGGAAACATCAGTGTGGGACTCTAAAGACTCGTTAATATGCCAGCAGTAGGTGATGATCACATCAGTCACCCACAAGCCATCAGCGGTACTAGCTGGACGTAATAGCTACCCAGGTATTGAGCGATTAGAAGATCAACAAACAAGTTTGTCCAAACTCCCATGAAGGCTATAGGTAACACTTACCGTACAGTCCGGTCTCTTCGTCTGATATGTCGCATATCGAGTCTGTGGGTGGAATCGTCAGACCCTAATAACTTGATAAGTCATGCCGATGTAAGGCCTATAACGGTATGAGAAACTACTGATAAAACTTACCAGTAAATCTCATCAACAGCCCTGCCGGGGACTTACTGTTATAGCCAATCGGGCACAACGCAACATCAACTCCCAATACCAGGAGAGACGAAACCACTCATATTGCTCATTTCCTCCATGTGACTTAGGACTGTACCCAAAATCCACCTATTTGCACGACTCCTTTGAGCCATGGTAGGGAGGAAATCAAAACACAGTGGGAGCCACACAAGGCTCTATGACGATCTTGGATCTACAGACTAATCTGTACCAGTGTCACCAGAGAACTGCTATCTGACGATAGGTATAGTACCATCTAGGAGTTCTCGACGAGTCCTTTTCGGTGTACCCATTCTCTAATGAGCACCTGTGTACAATCTTTGATGTCAAACACCAATGGATATAGGATCAACCATCGCCCCATACAGGGTCAAGAAACGTACACACTAGTCTACTCTGAAATATCGATGCCTTGTCTCGATATTCCCTCGAATAGGAACAATTGAAGGATGTGCTTATGGACTACCCAGGTCCCAGTCGTATGATCAGTCTTGGTAGTCAAGCCAACATCCTAAGAGCTTTATCAACATTTATATGAGAGACGGTATAATAATACTAGTGAACATGTTAAGATAAAGACAACCAGATAGTATACTATCATGTCGAGCAAGAAAGTCCTCCATATATATGTCCAAGCATCAACTATATCATACAATAATGGCCTCTAAGGTATACATATCACTAACAACATGTGCACCATTGGATCTTTGATCCCAAATCAATTTAGTTTGATTTGTTAAATTCATTTCAACAAAAAAATATTTTGTTCTTTCGTTTAGAAGTATCTACTTTGTTTGGGTGGGTGCACACTTTAAGATAATGCACAACTTCATTGCATGTATCGGTGCGCACATGTTGATTCGTTAGCACACCTATTGATTAATAGGTGCACAGTTGGAAGTGTCTGTTATAGTACGTGCGTGTATTGCACGAATCGTTGCCCACCTGTCGATTCATTAAAATGTGCGCACGTGCATTGCACATAACGTTGCGCACATGTTGATTCAGATTCATTAATAGTTGCATACATGCATTGCATGTACCGTTGATTCATTAATAGGTGCACACGTGCATTGTACGTACCGTTGCGCACATATTGATTCAGATTCATTAATAGGTGCTGCGCAATTAGCACTTGAAATATTTTAATAAAACAATTTTCTGAAAAAAGAATGCTCCATACTTTGTGAATTGGAATAAGAGAGGCATTCGTGTCCACAGGTGTAGACATACGCGGCTCACTCGCTCGTCATGGCATGGCAGCGGCGCGCGCATGTGCTTTCACCATATTCTCTTTCGTTGGTCTTAATGCAACGAAAGTTGGAAGTATATAAACACTTCTCAATTTTTTAATATTGCCGATGTAGGACTAATAACACTTCTCAATTTTTTATAGTAGCCGATGTAGGACTAAAATACATCTCCTCATATGAAAGTGCTTTACTTAAGCTATACTTGCATCACATGTTTGCTCACAATTTTTGACTCCGGAAGAGTTGGAGACCCATAATATATCAAATCGAAGCACTTTTCAAGACGCTTTTGATGCTATCATAATTTACCTGATTATCTTTTGGGAGTACGGAAAAATAAAGTCTGAAAAAATCTTCTTTATATTCTTTTGAACATATTGAGGCAACTTGATACTTTGGAGCTATTTTGTGCCCTTTTGCCTTTATGTTGTGCTTGTGCCTAACATGAACTATAACGACTCTGAATTTTCTGTACAAAATATTTCAGTTTAATGTATAGAAGAGAGTATAACAGCCTGAGTACAAGTTATAAATAAATTTTGTTTAAGAACAGTAAGAAACAACTTGTAGCTCATTGGTAAAGCCTTGCACTGCTGTGAACTAGCCCCTGTGTTTGAATCCCATCAGACACAATATTTTTTCTAATTTTCTTTTTGAACTTTTTGGAAGCCCAAAAGTTTACACGTGTAATGCATATAAAAATGAAAAGACAGAGAAATCAAACATGTGCATAATAGTCTAAACAGAGAGATGGACACGTGATGAGAATCCACCGGCCCCTTCACCAAAATCGACCGGCGGAAAATGCCCTTAGGCCGGCGCCGACGGACCCCCCGTGGACAATAAAGCCCGGGCTTTGGACACTTGCCCTTTCCCCTACCCTTAACTTCCCTGCACTGCAATCAAAAAGAAACCCTTCAATTCCCCATTTATCCTCATTTTAATGCATTTTAATTCACTCTTTTAATTCCAAAACCCTAATTTCCACACTATAAGTACTACCCCATTGTAACACCTTAGAATGCGATTAGTGTTAATTAAGCGATAATGCGGGTTTTTAAGGAAAAGTTTACCAAATCGGGTTTCTCAAATTTTATATCAATTAATTAATATTTTATTATTATTTAATATGGCTTTCACACACATATGTACATTAATGTGAGGGTTAGTTAGTGTTAATTTCGTTAAGTGACCATGGCACCTTAAGCATCCATGTCCTAATTAACCTTACCGTAACCTTCCCAAGATATTTGTGTATGAGAAAATATCTTGTTTAGATTTGAGAGAGGTGGCTAGTGAGTCATGATGCATTAATGGGCATTAATGAGTTGAGGGGAGGAGAGTGAGTGTAAGGTTTTGATTCACCCTACACTCACCTCTCATCATATAATCTCTCTCACTCTCTCATTCTCTCTCACTCTCAATTATTTCATATTCCCTCAACTCACAAACTGAACCCTCACCTTCTCTTCACAAATCCTTGCAAAAACATTTCACATATCTTGATTTAGCCACTTGGTTTCCTTGGAGCTTGGAAAGTTAGGGTTTTGGGGCAAGAGTGGTTAGGTAATGACCTCAATCTGATAGTTAGGAGTTATATTGTTGTGTTGCCTTATTGTTATGGATTAGAACACTAAAGGTAGATTTTTGTGCAAAAAAATCATATTTTTAGTGTCAACTTTGAGTCTCTGAGATCTGCTGTAGAACCAGGTATTTTCTGGAAAACTTCCCATCACAGTGACATAGTGTTGAGGTATAGAACCCACCATAAAAACCTGATACCACCCCTTAATATTTAGGCCGCAAATTTAATGGTTCTGGCCGCAAATTGAGGCCAGAGTTGGGGCTGAGGTGTTGGGGTTTAGGCGTAGGGTCTCTGTGGTTGTTTGTGGTCTTGTGGTATTTGCAACTTTCACCAATTGTTAGTGTATCAAAATCTGGGACCACTTTGCTATATTCTAGTGTATTAAGTACGCGTGTTACATTATCCGACATGGTTCATGATCTGGTATGCTTCTACACATGGGCTGGTTTCGGTGTGTCACCACACACGTTAGCCGTTAGACGAACACTTGTGGGATTAGAGTTGGTGCGTTGGTCAAACGTAGTGTGTACGTGATATTGATCGATTTCTGAGATATTTGCACTGGCTATGTTTTGTGTTAATAGGATCGCAGACGGGGACTTCGGACGCTGCGAAGAAAGGGAAGCAGGTGATTGGATTTACCTAATCCGCGATTTTCGGTGAGTAGATTTAACATCTACTGGGGGATCGTCCGCATGGCATTATGCATCAGGGCTAGATATGATATGATATTAGCCGCATGTTTATATTGCACATACAGAGATTGTGCATAAAACTTCATTGCATACTATTATTTGATGTGCTTGGACACTGCACTATTATTGACGGTTTATGTTGCACGAGCACTGATTGTATGCCACCCACACCGTCAATAATTACCATGACACGCACAACACACATACATATATGATATTTTTTGGTTAGGGACATTGAGATCTTGATTCATACTCCATTATGCATATGACATATAGCATACCTGTATACCTACATGCTTACACATATGCCTTGCCATACCTACATGTTAGCTTCCTATAGACCTATATGGTATTGTACCATTAGAGATAGGTATATACACATATGAGATATAACTACATGTGCATCTTGCATACATACTTACATGTTTCCCTTATAAGATGTTGCAATGGATTTCGGAGGAATTAGGAACCACATGATATATTTAATAACTTGTTGCAATTAAATAGCGGTTTTTCTTTTATATGCACACATTACTGTTTCATGTTGCATATCTTATATTTTATGGATTTCGCATTGATATATGGATTTCATATAATGTTTTCTTGATGTTTTACTCATGGGTATATATATCAGTAGTATGGGACGCTGATATATATACATGTATATATATATTAGTGGTATGGGACGCTGTTATATATGTACACCTATATAATATATATCATCTTAATGATCTGTGCATGTATTCTTATTCATTACGATGTGAGGGGCCGATGTGCCCGATATGAGGGCCGATCTGAGGGCCGATTTGGGGGCCGATTTAGGAAATTTGGAACTTAGATTGTCTTGATGGACACTGGTCCTGTCACGATGAGGATTCCGTGAAGAGGACATGTTTTACCCCATACCCCGTATTTATTCTATATGCATTGCTTCATGTATTAGTAGTACCTGATAGAGTACCTTCCATGACTGTTGCATATATACATATTGCCATACTTATGCTATCAGATTACATATGATAGACTATCGTTGTTAGTGCATGCTTGCGATTTCAATATGATGTTATTTACTATTCACGAGTTGGCAAATCACCCCCCGTTGTGCTGCAAGGTTTCTCAGGTCTGATCATCAGAGTGGTCGTGGCAGGGCGCCTTATTATCTCTACTTTTACGGATACCGCTACAGTTGGCTGTGAGGCCGTTTTCTTTAGGTGGGTTGCGGTTATCCGATGATGTACATTGTTTATTTCTTGTATCTAGTACTCTCCATCTACCATCTTCATGTATTGACTTAGAGGCGAGTTGTAAGGATCGATGTTGTATATTCTTATGACTCTGGTTGTCGTTCTCATGTGAGCCGGCCTTTTATATATGTGGGTTACCTTTTCTTCGCTACAGCGTCGTATATCTGTTGTGGTGGTTATTCCGCCGTTGGGCGAGATTTGCTCCCGTATTAGGATGCTTTACTTTTATCTTATGTTTGTACCCGTTTCGGGGCTAGTTTTTACAAACGAGGTGCTGCCGAAATTTTTATGAAAACAAACATAAGTTTTAAAGTTTGCATCGAGCTTTTAAAGTCTTCTACCTTTTCCTTCTAGTGATGGTTTAGATTGCTGGGTTTTCGGCTTACTTAAATTGCGTTACGCCTGTTGACGTTACGTAGTCTAAGTGCCGGTCATATGCCTAAATTGGGTCGTGAAAAAGTTGGTATCAGAGCGCTGGGTTTTACCTTTCGGAGTGTAGCATAACCTTGGTATGATGGAGTAGGTAGCTTAAACAGAGTAACATAGCGTGTGTATCTTCCGCGGCATACTTACGACACGGTACTCCGCCTAAGTGACCTTAGGACTTATTGCGTGAAATTCCTTCCGTGTTTACATATCCTTTTGATCTGATTTCTATGTCCTTATCAAATCCTGTTTCCATTTCTAGCCTTTATGCCGTCGAAGACTATGAGGGCGCAGAGAGCGGCCGCGAGGGCCGAGGTCAGAGTTGACTCTTCCGAGACGAGGGCTGACCAGGGCGGTATGCCCGTTGTGCAGGAGCAAATTGTTCCACCTTCGACAGACCATATGGCTATGCTAGGGGCTGGTATACAGGATTTATGCCAAATGATGGGGTCGTTAGTTGAGGCTCTTCGAGCGCAGGGGCAGGCGGTTGTTCCACTCATTACGGGGATTGTGTTGGTGCCTACTGTTCAAGCGGTTGTACCTGCAGCTACGGAGGTGATCACCGTATCGTTATCAGAGTTCATGAGGCTGAGGCCTCCGGTTTTCACTGGCACCGATGCAGCTGAGGATCCGCAGTCGTTTATCGACCGGATGGCCAGGATATGTGGTTCGCTTAGATACTCCGACGCGAGATGGGTGGAGTTCGCGAGCTTTCGTCTGGAGGGTCTGGCCCAGAAGTGGTGCGAATCTTAGAGAATGGCAGAGCCGCAGGTCTTTCTCCTATGACTTGGGCTGAGTTCGTGATGGTGTTTCTTGCGTGTTTTCTTCCGCTGAGCGTTAGTGATGCTCGAGCGCGCAGATTCGAGTCGTTACGCCAGACTCAGGGTATGACGGTGGCCGAGTATGATGTGCTGTTTACCGAGCTGTCTGTGTATGCTCCGTATTTGGTAGCTACGGAGGAGATGCAGGTCAAGAGGTTTCTTCGAGGCCTGCTTACCCATTTGTTCCTCGCTATCAGCGTTCAGCATTGCGACACCTATGCAGCAGTGGTGGATGCAGCCCTGTTGGTAGAGGAGCGTCTTTCTGAGACGTCGGTTGCTCTGGAACCGAAGAAGGTTCGTACTGGTGATTCAGTAGGGAGGCGGGCGTTTAGACGTCGTGACAGTTCCCATTCTGATACTGGGGGTAGTGGATGTCTGGGACGAGGACAGATTTTTAGCTCTTATTCCCAGGGGATTCGGCAGTTTTCATCTGGATGTTACCGGTGCTGGAGTTTGGGTCATCGGGTTCGAGATTGTACGGAGCCACGTGAGCGCGAGGCAGCTGTACCGCAGGTTACCTTAACACTTTCTCCACTGCAGAGGGTGTTGCCCCTTGTGCCTGTTGTTACTCCACGTCAGACTCATGTTCCGAGAGGTCGGGGACGGGGTGGTTTTGTACCGAGAGGGCGGGGTAGTAGAGGCGGAGGTCAGCCAGTCACCGGTAGAGGGCAGGCTCGGGTATTTGCCTTGACTCATCAGGATATGCTGGCGTCCAATGCAGTGGTTACAGATACTCTTTCTGTTTGTTCTTTTGATTCACACGTCTTGTTTGATCCGGGATCTACGCATCCGTATGTTTCTACGCACTTTATGCCGAGTTTGGGTCGAGAGTTGTGTTTGCTATATCAGCCGCTTGTCGTGATTACACCTGTTGGCGATTCTTTCATCGCGCATTATATGCTTCGGTCGTGTGCCGTTTAGATTGGAGATAGAGAGTCGGCCGTCGATTTGATCCCTCTAGATATGTTAGACTTCGACGTTCTCCTTGGCATGGACTGGTTGGCAGCTTGTTTGCGTTGGTGGACTGCCGTGAGAAGATAGTCAGTTTTAGTTTTTCGGGCGAGTCTGTTCGGGTTGTGCAGGGGGACCGTGGTGCCACCCCTCACAGTTTGATTTCTGCCCTTTGCGCTAGTTGGCTTTTGAGGAGCGGATGTCAGGGATTCTTGGCTTTCATTGGTGATACTGGAGCCACAGTAGAGTCGGTGTACCGGGTTCCTATCGTACGAGAGTTTCCTGACGTTTTTCCCGATGAGTTACCTGGTTTGCCGCCAGAGCACGATATTGAGTTTTGGATTGATCTGATTCCTGGCACGGGGCCTATTTCTATACCGCCTTACCGGATGGATCCGGCGGAGCTTAGAGAGCTTAAAGATCAATTGCAAGAGTTGCTTGATAGGGGACTTATGTGTCCGAGTGTTTTGACATGGGGAGCTCCTATGCTGTTCGTCAAGAAGAAGGACGGCAGTTTGAGGTTGTGTATTGATTATTGTCAATTGAACCGAGTTACGGTTCGGAATTGGTATCCTTTATCTCAAACTAACGATTTGTTTGATCAGCTCCAAGGTGCGAAACATTTTTCTAAGATTGATTTGTATTCGGGTTATCATCAGTTGCGGATTCGGAATGATGACATTCCGAAGACTGCTTTTCGTACATGCTACGGGCATTATGAGTTTCTGGTGATGTCGTTCGGACTCACCACTGCCCCAACAGCGTTCATGGATCTGATGAACCAGATTTTCAGGCCGTTCCTCAACCAGTTCATTATTGTGTTTATTGATGACATTCTGGTCTACTCTAGGAGCCGGGATGAGCATGGGCAGCACTCGAGGATTACTTTGCAGACATTGAGAGAGCACCAGCTGTATGCAAAATTCTCAAAGTGCGCATTTTGGCTTGATAGAGTTGACTTCCTGGATCATGTGGTGACGGGAGACGGTATTCTTATGGACCCGAGGAAAATCGAGGCTGTACAGCTTTGGCTCAGACCTGTATCCGTGACAGAGATCCGCAGCTTTTTGGGCTTAGTTGGTTATTACCGCCATTTCATGCAGGGTTTTTTGAGTATCAGTGCACCGCTGACCGGAATGACCAGGAAGGGGGTTCCTTTTCTTTGGACTGATACGTACGAGCAGAGTTTTCAGCAGTTGAAGAAACGGTTGACGACTGCACCCGTTCTATCCTTGCCTTCTGGATCAGGTGGCTTTGTAGTTTACTGTGATGCGTCTCGAGTGGGGCTCGGTTGTGTGCTGATGCAACATGATAGAGTGATTGCTTATGCTTCTAGGCAGCTGAAGAAGCACGAGCAGAATTACCCCACTTAAGATCTTGAGATGGCTGCGGTGGTCTTTGCGTTGAAGATTTGGAGACACTACTTGTATGGGGAGTCGTGTCAGATTTTTACGGACCACAAGAGCTTGAAGTACATTTTCCAGCAGCGGGATCTGAATCTGAGACAGCACCGGTGGATGGAGCTTATGAAGGATTATGATTGTGAGATCCTTTATCACCCGGGCAAGGCGAATGTGGTAGCTGACGCTTTGAGTCGTAGGCCCGAGGGAAGCTTGTCCCAGTTGAGCACAGTTCAGAGGCAATCTTCTACAGATTGGCAGACCTTGTGCGATGGTAGAGTACAGTTTGAGTTCACTTCCACTGGGGGACAGCTTGCTCATGTCCGTGCCCGTCCACTTCTACGGGATCGTATCCGTGAGGCGTAACCCAGTGATGCCCGTTTAGTTAAGATTCTTGAGTTTGTTCGGCGGGGTACAGATTCAGAGTTCTTGATTGATGACCAGGGTGTGCTACATTGCGGGACTCGCTTATGTGTAATGAATATTAGTGGGTTGAGACATGAGATCCTAGAGCAGGCACATCAGTCAGCCTTTAGCGTTCATCCAGGTTCCACCAAGATGTACCATGACTTGAGGGACATCTACTGGTGGGAAGGGATGAAGCGTGATGTTTCGGACTTCGTTTCGAGGTGCCTGACTTGTCAGCAAGTCAAGGCAGAGCATCAGAGACCGGCTGGAGAGTTGCAGCCTTTACTCGTTCCTGAGTGGAAATGGCGGTAGATTTCCATGAACTTTGTTGTGGGTCTACCCAGGACCAGTCGGGGGTATGACTCCATTTGGGTGGTTGTTGACCGGTTGACAAAAGCGGCTCACTTCCTTCCAGTGAACACCACTTTCAGTTATACTCAGTATGCTCAGTTGTACATTGATAAGATCGTGCATTTGCATGGAGTTCCCACATCCATTGTATCCGACAGGGACACCCAGTTTACTAGCCGTCTTTAGCAGAAGCTTCAGGAAGCTTTGGGTACCCGGTTGAGTTTTAGCAACGCTTTCCATTCGCAGACCGATGGTCAGTCAGAGCGGATGATACAGACTCTAGAGGATATGCTTCAGGTATGTGTGCTTGATTTTGGTGGCAGTTGGGATCGTCACTTGCCGTTGATTGAGTTCTCCTACAACAACAGCTTTCAGGAGACTATTCAGATGGCACCTTTCGAGGCGTTGTATGGTAGGAAGTGTCGATCACCGGTCTGTTGGACCGAACCCTGTTAGAGTAGCGTTTTGGGATCCCAGCTAGTTCAGGAGACTATAAAGATGATCCAGTTGATTCAGGACAGGATGAGAGCAGCCCAGAGAAGACAAAATTCATATGCCGACCATCGTCGTCGCAGACTTGAGTTTGCAGTGGGGGATCATGTATTCCTGCGGATTTCTCCGATGAAGGGCGTTATGAGATTTGGGAGGAAGGGATAGCTCAGTCCCAGATTTGTAGATCCCTTCGAGATCCTTGAGCGAGTTGGTACCGTTGCTTATCGTTTGGCGCTCTCGCCCAGTTTTCCGGATGTTCACCCTCTGTTCCATGTGTCGATACTTCGTAGATACCTTCATGATCCTTCTCACATGATTCAACACGAGACCGTTCAGCTTGAGCACGATCTTTCATTCACCGAGCAGCTGGTAGTTATATTGGATCGGCAGGTGAAGAAACTTCGGTCAAAGGTCTTGCAATCTGTGAAGGTTCTTTGGCGTAGCCCGACTAGTGAAGAGATCACTTGGGAGGCCGAGAGCGAGATGCGGAAGAAATTCCCTCATCTCTTTGAAGGTACGCTTGTAAGAATTTTTTAATTCGGGGACGAATTTTCTTTAAGGGGGAGATTGTAACACCTTAGAATGCGATTAGTGTTAATTAAGCGATAATGCGGGTTTTTAAGAAAAAGTTTACCAAATCGGGTTTCTCACATTTTATATCAATTAATTAATATTTTATTATTATTTGATATGACTTGCACACACATGTGCACGTTAATGTGAGGGTTAGTTAGTGTTAATTCGTTAAGTGACCATGGCACCTTAAGCATCCATGTCCTAATTAACCTTGCCTTAACCTTCCCAAGATATTTGTGTATGAGAAAATATCTTGTTTAGATTTGAGAGAGGTGGCTAGTGAGTCATGATGCATTAATGGGCATTAATGAGGTGAGAGGAGGAGAGTGAGTGTAAGGTTTTGATTCACCCTACACTCACCTCTCATCATATAATCTCTCTCACTCTCTCATTCCCTCTCACACTCAATTATTTGATATTCCCTCAACTCCCAAACTGAACCATCACCTTCTCTTCACAAATCCTTGCAAAAAAACTTCGCATATCTTGATTTAGCCACTTGGTAGCCTTGGAGCTTGGAAAGCTAGAATTTTTGGACAAGAGTGGCTAGGTAATGACCTCAAACTGATAGTTAGGAGTTATATTGTTGTGTTGCCTTGTTGTTAGGGATTAGAACACTAAAGGTAGCTTTTTGTACAAAAAATCGTATTTTTAGTGTCAACTTTGAGTCTCTGAGATCTGCTGTAAAACCAGGTGTTTTCTGGAAAAGTTCCCATCACAGTGACATAGTGTTAAGGTATAGAACCCGCCATAAAAACCTGAGACCACCCCTTAATGTTTCGGCCGCAAATTTAATGGTTCTGGCCACAAATTGCAGCCAGAGTAGGGGCTGGGGTGTTGGGGTTTGGGCGTAGGGTCTCTGTGGTTGTTTGTGGTCTCATGGCACTTGTAACTTTCACCAATTGTTAGTGTATCAAAATCTGGGACCACTTTGCTATATTCTAGTGTATTGAGTACGCGTGTTACGTTATCCGACACGGTTCGTGATCGGGTGTGCTGCTACACGTGGGCTGGTTTCGGTGTGTCACCACACACGTTAGCCGTCAGATGAACACTTATGGGATTGGAGTTGGTGCGTTGGTCAAACGTAGTATGTACGTGATATTGATCGATTTCTGAGATTTTTGCACCGGCTATGTTTTGTGTTAATAGGATCATAGGCGGGGACTTTGGATGCTGGGAAGAAAGGGAAGCAGGTGATTGGATTTACCTAGCCCGTGATTTTCGGTGAGTAGATTTAACATCTACAGGGGGATCGTCCGCATGGCGTTATGCGTCAGGGCTAGATATGATATGATATTAGCCGCATGTTTATATTGCACATACAGAGATTGTGCATAAAACTTCATTGCATACTATTATTTGATGTGCTTGGACACTGCACTATTATTGACGGTTCATGTTGCACGAGCACTGATTGTATGCCACCCACACCGTCGATAATTGCCATGACACGCACAACACACATACATATATGATATTGTTTGGGTAAGGGCTTGAGATCTTGATTCATACTCCATTATGCATATGACATATAGCATACCTGTATACCTACATGCTTACACATATGCCTTGCCATGCCTACATGTTAGCTTCCTATAGACCTATATGGTATTGTACCATTAGAGATAGGTATATACACATATGAGATATAACTACATGTGCATCTTGCATACATACTTACATGTTCATCTTATATGTTGTTGCGATGGATTTCGGAGGAATTAGGAACCGCATGATATATTTAATAACTTGTTGCAGTTAAATAGCGGTTTTTCCTTTATATGCACACATTATTGTTTCATGTTGCATATCTTATATTTCATGGATTTAGCATTGATATATGGATTTCATATGATGTTTTCTGGATTTTTTACTCCTGGGTATATATATCAGTGGTATGGGACGCTGATATATATATACATGTATATATATATCAGTGGTATGGGACGCCGTTATATATGTACACATATATATTATATATCATCTTAATGATCTGTGCATGTATTCTTATTCATTACGATGTGAGGGGCCAATGTGCCCGATGTGAGGGGCCGATGTGGCCGATATGAGGGCCGATCTGGGGGCCGATTTGGGAAATTTGGGACTTAGATTGTCTTGATGGACACTGGTCCTGCCACGATGAGGATTTCGTGAGGAGGACATGTTTTTCCCCATACCCCGCATTTAATCTATATGCATTGCTTCATGTATTAGTAGTACCTGATAGAGTACCTTCCATGATTGTTGCATATATACATATTGCCATACTTATACTATCAGATTACATATGATAGATTATCGCTGTTAGTGCATGCTTGCGATTTCAGTATGATGTTATTTACTATTCACAAGTTGGCAACTCACCCCCCATTATACCGCAGGGTTTCTCAGGTCTGATCATCAGAGTGGTCGCGGCAGGGCGCCTTATTATCTCTACTTTTGCGGATACCACTACGGTTGGATGTGATGTCGTTTGCTTTAGGTGGGTTGTGGTTATCTGATGATGTATATTGTTTATTTCTTGTATCTAGTACTCTCCATCTACCACCTTCATGTATTGACTTAGAGACGAGTTGTGAGGATCGATGTTGTATATTCTTATGACGCTGTGAGCCGGCCTCATGTGAGCCGGCCTTTTATTTATGTGGGTTATCTTTTCTTCGCTACGGTGTCGTACATCTGTTGTGGTGGTTTTTCCACCGTTGGGCGAGATTTGCTCCCGTTTGGGGATGCTTTACTTTTAACTTATGTTTGTACCCGTTTCGGGGCTAGTTTTCACAAAGGAGGTGCTGCCAAAATTTTTATGAAAACAAACTTAAGTTTTAAAGTTTGCATCGAGCTTTTAAAGTGTTCTATCTTTTCCTTCTAGTGATGGTTTAGATTGCTGTGTTTTCGGCTTACTTAAATTGCGTTACGCCTGTTGACGTTACGTAGTCTAAGTGCCGGTCATATGACCAAATTGGGTCGTGACACCCATGCCCTAGCTTATCCTCATTCTGAAAATCCCTAGCCAAAACTCTCAAAATTTCTTAAGTACAAGTGGAGTAGAAGAGGAGTGAGAAAGCTAGCAACTTCTGGCAACGATCGAAGCTAATTCCGGCGCTCCCGTGACACCCCAATGTTTTCCTACTCTTCCTCCCTCTCTTATTAGCATAATCAAACGGTAAGTCCCTCCCAATCTCTCTTCTTCTTCTTTGAAAATCTTTTTTCAAAACATATGTCGGAAGTGCTGGGCTTTGCCGGCGCCCTGGCCATCTACCGTGGCTGATGCGGAACAAAAACCGGCGTTCTAAAATTTTGGCGCAAACAAAACCCGCCCTAAGATCGAAACCATAAACTTATACAAGCAAATACAAAGAGCTAAACTACTCGGTTTAGAAATGTTATACCAAATGAACCAAGTCCTTCGATCTTCTACCACCTTCATTAGCTCTTAGGTGTCGCGGATCGAATTTGGTTGCCGGTCTTTCTCCATCGATGATGATCCACCCGAGAGAAACGACGCAGGCTCCAGCCTCGCCAAGTGAAGTAATCGATGCTCCAAAGTTGCAATCAATGGAGAGTGGAGGTGTAGGAATGTCTCACTATATTTTTCTCTCATCACATGAGCTCAAATGAGCAACCCAAGAAGATGAAGAAGGAGGTGAGGAAAACTAGTGGCATAAGCAACTCATGAAAAATGGCTAAGTCTCTCCAAGAGAGAGTATGAACCAATGAAGCAAGTGATGAATGAATCACCAAGAGAATAATGGATGGCATGTGAAGAATATATCCAAGTCATTTGCAACCATGCAACAAAAAATATCTCATTTCATTTTTCATTAAACAATGATGAGCCATCCCTCTCTACATGCCTCTCTATGCTCTTGCCAACTCACCCTCCACCTCATTTAGAAAAAAATGATTTTCTAAAAAGAAAATCATCTAAATGAGGTGTCCAACTTCTAGAAGCTATTTCGTATAAATACGGAATACAACCTGGTATACATATCGAAATACATATACGCGTATTCGTACAAAATACGAATAGCCAAGAGAGAAAATGAATAGTGAACAATAATAATAGAATACATATATATATATATATATAAATTATTAAATCAAAACCTGATTTAATAATCCGGCTTAATCCTAAACCGCCAGTATTATCAACCGTCCGATTAAAGTCTGTGTAGCCTGTATACATATTTAATCGGACATCTGTATGTACTAACATACGTCATCTATACCATATCTCCTGAACCGTGAAAACTCTCTGTGTGGGACTCTAAAGACTCGTCAATATGCTGGCAGTGGGTTTAACCACAAGCCGTCAGCGGCACTAGCTGTACGTGACGGTTACCCAGGTATTGAGCGAAAGGAAGGCCGATGAGCAAACTCATCCAAACCCCTACTGAGCCGGTCCGTGACAATCTCCATACAGTCTGGTCTGATCGTCTAAGAGTATCGCATATCGTGTCTAGGGGGTGGATAAAGTCAGACCCCTAATAACGCGATATTTCGTGTCGGTATGAAGCCCATCACCCACTGAGAAACTACTGATCCAAATCAGTAATTCTCGACTAGCTAGACCAAGGATTTCAGGTGATGGCTACCCATGCACTATGCGACATCAACCCCCAATACCGAGAGAAATGAATCCCCAACTAAAACCTGTTTGCACGACTCTTTTGAGCCGTGGCAGGGTAGTGATCAAAGCACAGTGGGAACTCACAAGAGACAAATGATGATCCCAGGTCAACAGACTAACCTGTACTAATGTCAACTGGGAACTGCTATCTGACAATAGGTACAATACCAACTAGCATGTTCCCGACGAGTCCGTCCAGTGTACTCATAACCTAATGAGCACCTGTATACTATCTTAGGTGACGACTAACACCAATGGCTTGTGAGACAGGCCACCGCCCCTCGTCGGGGTCTCGATAAGTATACGTTAGTCTACTCCGGAGTATCGATGCCTTCATAGCCGAACTATGAAGGCCCGTATATAATAGACAAGGTCTACCAGGGAGGAGCGTATCTGCTCATGGATATGCACGGTGAAAGACCTTTCAGACCAATAAACGGTCGCTTCCTGAAGAAATACTACGCCTGACGGGTTAAGGCCTAGGTCAATGATAGATGACGACGACCATGTCCGCTCACTATCTTCCTAAGCCCGAACTCTAAGTAGTAACTGGCCTTCTTCAATAACGGACTGAAATGTCCTTAAACTAACGACGGACCGAAACGTCCTTAAACTAATAACGGACCGAAACGTCTTTAAACTAACGATGGACCACTATGTCCTAAAACTAGCTGTTGACCGAGATGTCGATAAACTACGGTGGATTGCGGCATCCCAAAACCGAGAGAAAAAAAACGGTATGTCCATAAGCAAAATGGGCACGGATGAAAACCCGAAAGGGCTCCGTGAGTAAAAACAGCAGGGCTACCGGCGAGTGTTTGTGAAAACCTGAAAGGGCGCAACCTCGTTAGAAAAAAAAATATAAATAAAGAAAAAAATAAAGAAAAAAATAAATAAAAACGGTATGTCCATAAGCGAAGTGGGCACGGATGAAAACCCGAAAGGGCTCCGTGAGTAAAAACAGCAGGGCTACCGGCGAGTGTTTGTGAAAACCCGAAAGGGAACAACCTCGTTAAAGGACACTTGCAGGGTCCTCACGACCTTGTAAGGAGAAACCACCCGCATGAGATCCTTACGACTCACAAGGGAGCGACACACTTAGGAGTCCTCATGATTCCTAAGGAGAAATTACACTTACGAGATCCTCACGACTCGTAAGGAGAACTCTCTTATGGGACCCTTACGGCTCATAAGATTTGAAAGTCTTAAGTTACAGAAACCTGAATCTGTTCTTAAGCAAACCCCCCACAACTTTCGATGTTGCCCTATAAGTGGCTCAATACTGACCCTTGTATACAATCCACGGGCGCGAATAAACATTTCCCTAACCAAGTTCCATCCGTGACTAGGGATATATCCATATGGTGAACAACCCTTATAAGTCCTCTCGACTTATAAGGAGAAAACCCTCTTGTAACATCCTTATGTCTTGCAAGAGGACATGCACTTAGGAATCCCCACGATTCCCAAGGAGAAAACGTACCTACAAGATCCTCATAACTTGTAGGGAGAAATACCTTTGTGAGACCCTTACGGCTCATGAAGTCAAAAGCCTTAGTCGACAGGACCCTTAACCCTGTCTACTAAGCCACCTTTGTTCAACATCGACAGAGGCAAATGATGATTTCGCTCCTGGCAATATCCCAGTTGCAGCAGTGCTGATGCCGAAATCGGTGTCTAAAATCCAAGCTTGCAGCGAAAAGGCTAGCGAGTCACACATGCATACGAAATAACCGAAATGATGGGGCAACTTGCAATAAAAAGCAGCATGTAAAAAAAATGTATGCATGAAAGATAGCCGAAATGATTGGGCAACTCGCAATAAAAAACAGCGAGTAAAAATTAAATAAATAGCCGAAATGATTGGGCACCGCGAAAAATAGCCGAAATGATGGGGCAATCGCGACCTTCGCGATATAAAAGCTGAAATGATAGAGCATCGCGGAAAAAGAAATAAAATAAAAATGAAATTTACGCCCTACGGGTGATGTTACCTCTATCCCTGTATACAATCTAGGGGCGCAAACAAAGAAGGGATCATACTCCTCCCCCGGGTTTCATCATAAGAAGGAGCCAAATCTCGACGGATCACAGATAGCCTAGAGATCATCTCAACGTTCGTCTCATTGCAGCAGACACAACATCAAGTAAAGAGGAACAGCGACAACTCCCAGCTCCATGGCTCGCCGGCATACAGCTGACCGCGAGTCAAATTCCGACTCCATGGAATACAGACAAAGTCAAAAAATTCCTGATTACGTGGAATGCGGATAACGTCACTCTTTGACCCCGTGGAAAAACGTCCAGAGCGGATCCTGGTCCTCGCAGAGCACGGCAGTGAACCCGTGTGAAGCATCCAGAGCAGAGCCTAGTCCTCGCCGAACACGGCAGTGAACCCGTGTGAAGCATCTAGTGCAAAATTCCTGGTCACGTGGAACGCGGATAATGTCACTCTCTGACCCCGTGGAAAACGTCCAGAGCGGACCTTGGTCCTCGTAAAGCACGGCAGTGAACCCATATGAAGCATCCAGAGCGGAGTCTAGCCCTCGCCGAGCACGGCAGTGAACCCGTGTGAAGCATCTAGTGCAAAATTCCTGGTTACGTGGAACGCGGATAATGTCACTCTTTGACCCCGTGGAAAACGTCCAGAGCGGATCCTGGTCCTCGCAAAGCACGGCAGTGAACCCGTGTGAAGCATCCAGAGCAGAGCATAGTCCTCGCCGAGCACGGCAGTGAACCCGTGTGAAGCATCTAGTGAAAAATTCCTGTTTACGTGGAACGTGGATAATGTCACTCTTTGACCCCGTGGAAAACGTCCAGAGCGGATCCTGGTCCTCACAGAGCACGGCAGTGAACCCGTGTGAAGCATCCAGAGCGGAGCCTAGTCCTCGCTGAACACGGCAGTGAACCCGTGTGAAGCATCTAGTGCAAAATTCCTGGTTACGTGGAACGCGGATAATATCACTCTTTGACCCCGTAGAAAACGTCCAGAGCGGATCTTGGTCCTCGCAGAGCACGGCAGTGAACCCGTGTGAAGCATCCAGAGCGGAGCCTAGTCCTCGCTGAACACGGCAGTGAACCCCTGTGAAGCATCTAGTGCAAAATTCCTGGCCACGTGGAACGCGGATAACGTCACTCTTTGACCCCTCGGAAAACGCCCAGAGTGGAGCGTGGTCCTCGCCGAACACGGCAGTGAACCCGTGTGAAGCATCCAGAGCAAACATCGGACTGTGGAGTCCTTAAAATCCACAGACTATGATATCCTTAACCTCGACCGAAATGTCTTAAAACTAACGATCAACCATGATGATTCTAGAATGATTTTACCTTGGTTAAAGGGTACATCTCTTCACTCCTTTGATATTTGGCGTTGTAATTCCTCAACGTCTTCAAAGAGGCGATGGGTCCCGGTAACCACACATTTCGCGGACTGTGGAGTTCTTAAACCCACGGACTATGAGGTCCTTAACCTTGACCGTGATGTCTTAAAACTAACATTGGACTGTGGAGTCCTTAAACCCACGGACTATGAGGTCCTTAACCTTGACCGTGATGTCTTAAAACTAACATTGGACTGTGGAGTCCTTAAACCCACGGACTATGAGGTCCTTAACCTTGACCGTGATGTCTTAAAACTAACATTGGACTGTGGAGTCCTTAAACCCACGGACTATGAGGTCCTTAACCTTGACCGTGATGTCTTAAAACTAATATTGGACTGTGGAGTCCTTAAACCCACGGACTATGAGGTCCTTAACCATGACCGTGACGTCTTCAAACTAACATTGGACTGTGGAGTCCTTAAACCCACGGACTATGAGGTCCTTAACCTTGACTGTGATGTCTTAAAATTAACATTGGACTGTGGAGTTCTTAAATCCGTGGACTATGAGGTCCTTAACCTTGACCGTGACGTCTTAAAACTAACCTTGGACTGTGGAGTCCTTAAACCCACGGACTGTAAGGTCCTTAACCTTGACCGCGATGTCTTTAAACTACGATACCCTGGAAACCATCCCAAACCAACCCCTGACCCCGTGAAATACGGATAAGGATGACCGCACCCAGCACTTGCGGGTCCTCACGACCTGCAAGGAAGAAAACTCTCTTGTGAGATCCTTACGACTCCCAAGGGAAAACCCGCTTAAGAATCCTCATGATTCTTAAGAAGAACTTACACCTACGGGATCCTCTCGACCTGTAGGGAGAAAAACTCTTTACGAGACCATCACGGCTCGTAAAGCTCAAAAGTCTTAGGAGGCAGATCTTAACCCTGAATCCTAAGCCATCGCTGCCCTGCAAGGAGACCAAGATAAATCGTTCGCAAGAACACGTTCAATAAAAAGAGGCACACTATTGAGAAGAAAAAATATGTCTTTTATTCATAAACCAAAATGGATACAAAGTACAAGTCATAAAAAGGCAAAAAGAATATACTCTCATCCAGGAGTATGTAAGAAAAAGAAGAAAAAAAATACAAGTTTTCAAGCCGGCGGGCGATTTAGTAATTTTTCTAGCTCATCCTGCTTTTGTCGGGTCGTGGCTTCATTATTCAGGATCGCCAGAAGACGGGCCTCCACCTGAGCCTGCTGGGCCTGATACGAAGCAAGCCCGCCTTCAAGCTCTTTCTCGGTGGCCTTGTGAGCCTCGACCCTTTCACGAGTGAACGTGGCAGCCTTATCAAGAGCCACCACCTCTTTGATAGACTCTTGAAGCACCCGCCAGAGTTCATATGCTTTCTTGGCCTTGGCGGTAAGATTAGCTTGAAGCTCCCTCAGCGCCTTAGAAGCCAGCTCCCTCTTCGAGAATTTACGGCCGAGCCTTTTCTCGCACAACAATATGTTTGCCACGCGTCGCTCTATCAGACCACGTAAGCTCGCTTTCGCGACCGCAACCTTGGAAACATGACACATACGCTCAAGACTGTATAAACGGGCCTCCAGTCGACAGCAATAGTCGATCTAAAACGCGCTCACATCACCTGGTATGGGAAGCAACAAAAGTTCTCGATGTACATCCTATCAAGCATGTATTCGCAACTATATGAATATCCGAAAAGAAATAATACCCAAAGCTCTGATGTGCATGCAACATAGTGATAGTGTTCGCAATTAAAGAAAGTTCTCATGGTAAGAACACAAAGTTCATTTATGCAAGCAAAAACATACATACGGATACCCAGCACACATGAAAGTTCAACATAAAGCATGCGAAAACTAATTTGAATATACTACAATAGCGGGAAAAGGTCGCCGAACAAAGGATCGGTAGCGCAAGGGTTGGCAAAACAAAAGACAAAATTCCCCATCTCTCTCTCCGCTCTCTCCAACACGTCAAAGCGCCGGTTCTCACGGGGAGACGCTCCCCACCGATTGGCGCCATGTTCGTCCGCAAAAGAAGACATAACAGCCCGACGGGCTTTTATTTCGCTCAAAAGGTGGACCGAGCGATCTTTCAAGGCTTGAGTAATTAGGCACGCTTCGTGAAAGCCCTCGAGCTTTTCTTCGGCCGGATCAAGCATCGCCAGAGTCATCTCCGCCGGGTGAGGAGGGACGTCGGCAAGCACGGCAGCAAGAATCATCCGGAACCAGAGGGAGCCCATTGGGAGGGGAGACCCCCTGCGGATCGAGAGTTCATACGCCGCTGAGTCGCATTCGTCGTCGGTAAGGAGGGGATCCACCAATCGGGCGGCAAAGCGGGGGATCATCTCCTTGATAGGAACTTCCCATGGCTGTCGACGAGCATGAGGGCGATTGCAGGCCATGACGCTCAGTTGTCTCTCAAGACAAATCACACCAAAATGAGAATAAACTTCTCTGTGAAGAGAAAAGAAGGCCATGGCCCCATGATATAAAGAGGGGCATTAAGTGCTGCGCACGGAAAATCTTGCATGGTAAAGCTATTTCCAAGGCCAAAAATAGGGGAAGGCATTGGAAATCAAGGAGATCGAACTATTTCCAAGGCTCCTTTTCTGCATCTAATGTTGTGCACTAAAAATATGGCATAAAAAATTAACAGCCCCATCAAAAGGACCCCACGTGCGGAGCACGTGAGCCCCAAACTTGACATGTGCTAAAAAATGGAATCACACCCTGCACGTTAAAAACATCGACAGCAACAATAGAAAAATGACAAAATCCCACAAAAGGGCATGCAAACACAAAAGGGCACGATAAAACTTATCACTCATGCTTTAAGAAGTTCATACAAAATGAAAAGAAAACGATTACAATGGCAAGACCTCAGACGCGGGGCACAGATTGAGAAACTCAAACTTGACTTTGTCCAAGATCCTCCAAGCATTTCGAATCATTCGAGTATGTTTTCTTTCGCGGTCACAGGCGTCGGGATCTTCACGAATGTCTTCTACCCTCCGATAGGCAGCAAGTATGGCCGACTGCTGAAAAGCCTGGTGCAAGAGATCGATGAGGTTGTCTTGCCTTCTCTTCGAGATTAGGCTCATCAGATACACCGAATGTATCTTATCCTCAGCAGCGTCTAATGCCCTGAGAGGTACACCAGTGCAGAAAAGAAGAAGCGCCTCCCAAATCGCCAAGACGATGAGCTTCAGAAGAGAAGAGCGACGGGGGAGTATCCGATGGTTGTACTCATCAAAGCGGCTCATGATCTCAGCACATTGAGCGTTGCTGAACTCCTAGTTCTGGCTACGGCCCAGTGCACGAATATTCCCATAAGAAATGATATCGTCAAGATCGTACATATGGGCATCCATGATGCCTGAAATAAAAATCATGAGAATCTATTACAAACCCTTTTCTTCTTCATTGATTACAGAAGGACAACCTAGGGCAAGAAAACCCTAAGAAGCCTCCATGGGAAGAACTTAGTTCTTCGAAGGAATTAAATTCCTTTTGGAAAGGGGAATTAAATTCCCAGAAACATTTGTTTTTGTGGATGGAGTTAAACTCCATGGATTTGAACTATCACCATCATCTCCCTAAAAGATCAAGTGAACCTTAGGAGATCCATTGTTCGAAGATTAAATGGTTCTCTATCTGCGTTGATGAATTTGAAAAAATGGGTTCATGTTAAAAGAGGTGGAACCCTTGATGTGGATTTAAAATCCAGAGAATTTTGTTAAAATAAAGGTGCTTCGATCGTTCAACATCATTACCTGAGGAAAAAAGATCCTTCAACAGAGTTAAACTCTGGAAAATGTTTGAGACAGAGAACTAAGCTCTGGAAACGAGAATTAAATTCTCAAGAAGAAAAGTTCTCAAAGGAAGAAGATGAGCAAAAGTGGAGGCGCTTCTGAAGTGGCCCCTATATTTTTAGGATGTGATGAAAACGCTTCATCTCCCCGATTCCCTAGATGGATCCAACGGTCATAAAAGTGACAGCGTTGCACTCACGTGCAAACACGTGAGCATAACGCTGTGGGGGCATTTGTTTCCTGATTTAAAATCAGGAAAAGCTACAGAGGAGGCATCACGTGCTCACACGTGACCAGTGGTCACGTGTTGGCACGGACGTTCAAAGCGGCAGCACAAAGATCATTCAAGAAAAGGCTCCAGAAAAGGTTACGTGCTCACACGTGATCAGGGATCACGTGTTGGCACGTGACGGCTGAGCAGCGGCTAGAGAACAGAACGCAAAAGGAGAAGAAAGGCCCGTTCCAAGGGTCACGTGTGGCCACGTGACCATGGGTCACGTGTGGCCACGTGACCATGGGTCACGTGGCCACACGTGACCGGCTTTCAAAGCCACATTATTTAACCGAATTAAATTCTGAGAAAAGATCTCTCAAGTCTTTCCAAAGTAGAAAAGAGTTATTTGGAACCGTTGGATTAAAGATCTAAAGGTGATTAAATATCACCAATTTATGGAAAAATATCAGACTTGGAAAGATTTCCCTTTAAATTTAACCGAAATAACAAAGGGATATCTTTGGATTTTAAATCCAATGGTGAATAAAATTCACCTAATAATCCAAAGGTCCAGATTAATGATGAATGTATGTTAAATCTCTCAATAAACAAATCAAATATTTCAATAAAAGATTCACTAAAACTGATTGATTCTTTTCCCTCTCCTATAAATAGGAGCCAAAAGTGAGAGTTAAGAAAAAAGGAGAGAAAGAAAAAAGAGGAGATACAGAGACATACAGAGAGAGAGATATAGAGCCTGAAGACTCTGAAAGAATTTGATTTTTCTGCAAAAAGGAAAACCTTAGGTAAGAAAGGAAAAGGGAGGCTTCGAAGGAGAATTTAATTCTTAAAAGAGTTTAACTCTTATATAAAAAAAAAAGAACTTAGTTCTTTCTCTGGTGGAGAATCTGCAAAGTGCACATCTCCCCGTGAGTTAAGAATTTAATTCTCATTGGGTTGAGATCATGCTGTGCAGATCTAAAACACAGAGGAGGAACTGAGTTTAGAGAATTTAATTCTCACAAAATGATAGGAATTCAATTCCTTTGAGATAAAGTTAGGGTTTAACCCTATATTATAGGAATTTAATTCCTTCAAAATGAACAGAACTAGGGTTTAACCCTAATTGAGAATATAATTCTCTCAAACTCACAGGAATTTAATTCCCTTAAGAAAAGAAATTAGGGTTTAACCCTATTAAGAGTATAATTCTTCAGAAGAAAACAGAAAATTTAAGTCCTCTAAAGTTTAGGTTTTAACCCTATGAACAGAACTCTAAAACATGCAGAGTCACGTGCTACTACGTGATCCCTGCAAAGGCCCACAGAATAGAGCTCTGAAGTAGACACCTCACGTGTTATCACGTGACTCCTGCGAAGATATATAAAAGAGAAATTTGAGGCAATGCCTCACGTGCCCCACGTGATCCCTGAAGCACATAAAGAAACAGCAAAATAAAAGAGAACTCTGGGGCGCCCTCACGTGTCACCACGTGACCCCTAATGAGTATTCTAATAAACCAGAGCATGAGCCCCCATCACGTGCCCGCACGTGATGGCTTTCAGAATTGAAAGTGTTAAAACACTTATCTGTAGAACAAAATAAAGAGAAGAAGGGCGCTCTCACGTGTTACCACGTGACCCCTCTTGCCTTAGTGTTTAACACTAAATTGAAACCTCTGTATCCAGTGTTTAACACTGATTCTCCTTAGTGTTTAACACTAATTTGGGAAACTCTATTTGCAGTGTTTAACACTGATTTGCTTAGTGTTTAACACTAATTTGAAAACTCTTTTCCCAGTGTTCAACACTGATTATCTTTTAGTGTTTAACACTAACTTGTCAATCTTTTCCCAGTGTTCAACACTGTTGGCCTCTAGTGTTTAACACTAGCTTTAGCCAAATTGGCTAAATTTCCAGAGGCAAAGCCTCTCCTTCAATGAATCAACAGAAGGCCAATATCCCAAACATAATTGGACTTAGCCCAAGATGGCCATAAGTCCTCAATTCAAATTCAACTGGGCCAATGGGCTCATAATATAATAATTGATCTTAGTTTCCAATTTGGACTATGGATCGCTTAATCTACCTTGGTTTAAGGGTACATCTCTTCACTCCTTTGATACTTGGCGTTGTAATTCCTCAGCGTCTTCAAAGAGGTGGCGGGGCCCGATGACCACACATTGATACGGACTGTGGGGTCCTTAAACTCATGGACTATGAGGTCCTTAACCTTGACCGTAATGTTTTAAAACTAACATCGGACTGTGGAGTCCTTAAATCCACGGACTACGACGTCCTTAACCTTGACCGGAATGTCTTAAAACTAACAACGGACTATGACGTCTTTAACCTTGACCGTAATGTCTTAAAACTAACATCGGACTGTGGAGTCCTTAAATCCACGGACTACGACGTCCTTAACCTTGACCGCAACGTCTTAAAACTAACATTGGACCGCAATGTCCCTAAACTACCTATTGACCGCAATGTCACTAAACTAAACAACAGGGCTCCCCTAATTGCTCTTTTGTTGGATCTAAACGATTCCGTTAAGTTGATCTTAGTCTAAAAACTAGACTGACGTATCCTTAACAAATGTTTAAGTCGATCTTAGTCTCAAACGAGACTAACGTATCCTTAAACCCAAACTCCCAAACCCAAATCTAAGATAATACGGATTTGGACTAGTCCACGCCCTACGGGCGACGACATAACTCAGTCTCCGTATACAATCCACGGGCAACCAAACACAAAACAAACACACACGACACGAAGTGATCATCTGGAGAAGGAGAAAGTTGTTACCGCAATGCGGTAGCGTAATTAACTGCAGGGGCTTGCGCCTGCAGGGAAAAGCGTCCCCACAATCAAAACCCCCTCAAGCGAGGGTGAATCTGACGAAGTCTACTACATCGAACGCATCCGTTTAAACCTTCGATACATGGTGCCATAAATCAACTTGGCATCTTCGGAGAGGTAGACGGATAGCACCAATTAACATCTGGCCCGAATTTCAGGTAAAACGTCCCCGCGTCGCGCCGTCTTTCGGAGGGGAATAATAAAGTAAGACTTTTATTTCATTGCCCTAGTTAATTTTATTTCTGCCTTAGTATAATTTTATTATCTGCCCTAGTTAATTAATTAGAACATGTTTATCAATTTCCTAATGAGTGAGTAGTTCATCACTTGTTAGGGTTAGGAATAGGGAAGGCTTGAGAGATGAAAATCTCTCACCCCTTTCTTGCCCATCACATATTTTTATAGGAATCCATGCATACATACACACACCGTTTCCTACAGCACCCTACCCTACGAGGTAGCGGTGATACCATAGTTTAAAAGACCGGTTGCGTATGTTTTCCATGGAGGTTAGGGTAAGAATTAAGAAAGGAAGGACAAGAACCTAGAGGAAGAAACATCGTTTGTTCCCGATGGTACTAATCCCTTTATTAATTATTACCATAACACCTAAATAGATCTAAATTAAGGCATAGAAAACTATGAGGAATATTGACTTTCCAAACTTAACCTAAACCTAACCCTAACAAAATTTTAATCCTAGTCTAGATCAACTTAGTTTTTAGTGATAATCAATCCAACACCGTTTGGAATTAACTCGTTAAAACAAATTGAGAATACACAAAATCCCTGTGGACCGACCGGTACTCACCGACTAGCTACCAAGTGACGCCGTTCTTGATTGCGGTAAATAATTCTTTGATCACAAAATCTATCATTCAATTAGGTAGCACTTAGTATTCATGCTATGTTTGTTGGCCTTAGTCAAGGCATAGTGTATGGTAGCTATTTGTTACTTTTCTGTAGCATAGATAGATGCGTTGGTTTGGGACAGTCGTACAGCCTTGTTGGCCCTAGTCAAGGGCTTGTACAGGTGGGTTCAAATTAATCTGGACAATGATGGGTAGAACTTGACATGCGACTTATAATTTGTTGGCCTTAGTCAAAGTCATAAGAGCATGGGGTAAAAATCACATCGGGAGTTTTTAAAGAAACTGAAACTTGCCAGATATGCGCATACCTTCTGGAGTGTGATAACGTGAATGGATTCCATCAAGTTATCTTGCGATGATAGTTGGATCCCGATTCCCACCGATGAGTTGGTTTACTCCTCGGATGATCCCGACTAATTCTTCTTTCAGGTTTGGAGGAGAATTTGAGGTTACAGTGGGAGGTTTCCTAATTAGATAAATTGATAACCATTTTGATCTAGGTTAGAGTGCACGCAGAGTGTTTCTTTTCTCTCTCTCTTTGGTAGCGACCATGACCCGACCCTTGACTATGACTCAGTGACCAAGTTAACCGAACTTTCTTAAAACACTAACTTTTGGATTGTCTGAGTTGCATACCTCATTGCCACTCCTACTTTTACCCTTTTTCTCCGGAACATTTCGTATCACTACGAACGTCCACTTCCATTGGATAAAACCATCGTATGGTTATATATGAACTCGAAGGAACTTGTTCCAGATTCGAGGATGGTTTCCGGTTCTGGAGAAAATGAATAGGACTATTCGGTTGTTTTTTCTTTTTACCTTCTCTCAGATTGCGAGTACTCCTTGGATTAGGACGGTACACCTGTTACGCTAATTGGATAGTCTTCATCCAAACCATAGGCAGGTGCCGAACAGTAGGGAATGAAGAAAACCATTTAGCCTAAAAGGTGTACAGAAGGTATTAAGTAAAAACAAATAAAGGGATTAGTAAGAGGGCAAAGTAAATTGCGACTACTATTCACGACCAAACCAAGTATTTCATCACCACTCCTACTTCACCTATGTATTTCTCCGGAACACCCCGTATCACTATGAAAATCCACAGTTTATTGGATACTCCATCGTATGGTTATATATGAACTCGAAGGGACTTGTTCCAGTTCGGAAATGGATTCTGGTTCAGGAGAAATAGGAATGAAGTTTATTCAGTTGTCTTTTATCTTTACCTTCTCTCGGGTTGCGAGTGCTCCTATTATTAGGACAGTACACCTATTACGCTTATCGGATAGTCTTCTTCTAAACCATAGGCTGGTGCTGAACGGTAGGGAAGGAAGAAAACCATTTAGCCTAAGAGGGTGTACAGAAGGTAATGACTAAAGACATATAAAGGGATTTGAAGAGATGGAAAAGAAATATACGGTTACGGTTGTGAATCTGATAATGGAAGAGGCATTACTAGGAACACCCGAATACCCCTTCGAAACATTTACATGTTTCAGTTTCACTGTGTATTGTTAAAAGAAAACTGATTTCCCAATTAGTCCTTGCTCCACGGTATGTATTTACCAGGTTTGATTCTCACATCAGTATGGTTTTACAGATGATGAGTGGGAGTAAGTTATTGGGAATTGGGTGATCATCCTCGTTATATCGGGATTCGTTGTAATTGGTGATATTTGAGGAAATAGCCTGGGTTGTTTGCCGGATGGCAAATATTTGGCTTTGAATATCCGTTGTTATGCACCAATTTCAAATTGATATATCTGTACGTTTATTTTTATAAAGTGAGATATAACTTTTTGAAATTATGTCTATGACATTTACCTATATCAGTGGATGGTTAGGTAAGGAGCATTAAACAGCGGTGTAATTCTTCTTGACCATAAGTACAGTTTTCAACCTACGAAACACATGGAATGAGTTATTAGACTTAGGGGACTTATACAGAGTATTGTATGCTGTCCAGTGTCCATGAGGACATAGGGGTTAGTACTCATACTATATTCTGTTTACTTGTGACTTCTCTAGTTCTTAGACATGTATTTCGTAGAAAAGCAAGATCTAAGTTTTGAGAAGTTATAGGTATAAGAATAAAGTAGAGAACCAGGTGTTGCAAGTATCAGGATTCTTCAAGGTAATCGAAGATGTAGATATTTGTGTATGTTATTCAGTTGATAGTAATGATTATGAGAATTTTCTTCTCTTTCAGGTTAATCATAATTGGATGCACTCCTAAGTTGAGTAATGCTGATCGGCCTCTCTCCATTTAGTTGACATGCACCGGGGACAGCTGCATGATTTGAATCTGGTTCCAATTAAATCAGTGCCTCTGTTTCTATATTGGATATAGAATAGTTCATATCTTAACAATGTTAAGGTACGGGGAGTTGTCCGGCTTATGCTTAAAACCAGGCTCTGGATAACTCAAGGCATGTTTCTGTAATAGCTGTTTGTGGGTTGACCCGGGCTATGACGAGGGTTGACTTTCTACCATCTGGAAGATCAATAGTGATATTGTTCTTGACTCGCCACAGTTTTAGTAAAATGGATTTTTTCAGAAAACAGTAGTGGGAGTATGGTAGAACTGGAAGTGATTCCAGAACCACAGACGATTACTGAAAATTTAATAGGGACCTAAAGATTCAATCAGGATTGACATTTCATTAGCCACTCCGCAGATATGGTGGGTAAACTCAGGCACCCGAGAAGTACTCCGATAGCCTCAAAAACGGTGATAGGGAGGTTCTTGTTTACCTAGACTTGCCATTGCTGTTGTTCCAGACTGTGAGACCCGGCAGGAGAATGAGTATAGCGTCGTTCTAAACTAGCTTTAGAAGTGTACGTGTATATGACTTTGCCAGAGGGTTGTCGTAGTCAGTAGGAGCAGCGGAAGCATAGTGGACAAGTAGCTTATGTCTATGGACTAAAGCAGATATAGCGGAGATAGATCATCTATTTTTGATGTGACAGTCATAGATTTGACTTCATCAGAATAGGGGATGGATCTGTTAAGAAGGCAGTGGGGTGTGATGTCCTGGTATTTGGATGACATACACAGAGTAGGAAGTTAAATTCCTATACTACGATCGGTTATACTTTGGTTGTCACACAGTGGTTTCTCCATATAAGACATGAATATTATATCAGACATTCTGGTTACTAGATCTATGGTTTTTTTATCAAAATTTGGGTAGTTTCCCAATCTGGGTATTTAAACAGCATTCTAAAGGTGTTTTAGAATGGACGACTCCTGGCACGGTAGTGTACCTGCAGGTGATAGAGTCACCCTCTCTAAAGCTGTCTTACAGACTAAAGGGGGGAGGGATGTGCAAGATTGGCAGATCACTTGCTTAGGCAATTGAGTCAATCATGAGATGTCAAGTACCACACCAGATGTTGTTTTTGCACTAGATGCAATAAGTTGATATTAATCCTATCCTGGAGAAACGTTCGGAAGCAGTTTTAGAACATAAGTGGATGTTCTAGGGATATGATAACAACAGCCTCTTTTAGGAGACAGTTATCATTCTAGGCTTCTAAGGTCACCTGGATGACAGAGTGACTGTCAGAGTTGTAGTTTTCCCTCTGACGAGGGGAAGTGGTTTGGACAGGTGATCCAAGCAGACACTAAGGGAGGCATGACGCAGGATACTGATTAAATTCAGTTGACGATAAAGTCTAAGAAGTTTGGATTTGGAGTTCATTTATGAACTAGGTCCCATCAGATATCCAAAAATATTCTAAGACAGGTATTGCTCATTTCAGGAGATGGTTTTCTCCGCGAACTTGAGATAAATAGAGACATAGAAAGAAACATTAGGGCAGATCCACTCACTGAGGCTATTCCTCGAACGCAATAGTTTCGCAAATGGGCTTTGTGAGACTGATCAGTAGAGGAGTTGGGTGTTCGGTATCACACGGGCTGTGAGTATGCGACATCGCAATAATTATCCTTGAGTGCAAGTGGGAGATTGTTGGATATAGTTCCCTCAAAGTCAATTATTGGATCGCAGGCACGTGATTGCAATGATTGAGGGAGGACCTATGCCGGTAGGACAGTCTTACTCGTGATGATAGTATGTTATCTGGTTTATCTTTATTATCGTGTACAGCTTTAGGTGACCTTACAGATCACTATTACACATTGATAGAGCCCTTAGGATTCATACTTGACTACCAGCAGTATGATGGCGATCATATACGTGGGAGCTGTGGTCTATAAGCACATCCTTAAAAGGTCCTTAGTCGAGGGAGTTTCGAGACAGGGCATCGATACTCCAGAGTAGACTAGTGTATACGGATCGAGACCCCGACGAGGGGCGGTGGCTGGTCTCACAAGCCATTGGTGTCAGTTGGTTCACCTAAGACGTATACAGGTGCTCATTGGGTTATGAGTACACCGGACAGGACTTGCCGGGAAATGCTAGTTGGTTTTATACCCAGCGTCAGATAGCAGTTCCCTGGTGACATGTGTACAGATTAGTTCATCGACCTGAGATCATCATTTGTCTTGTGTGAGTTCCCACTGTGCTTTGATTACTACCCTACCACGGCTCAAAGGAGTCGTGCAAACAGGTTTTAGTTGGGTACAGTCCCGAGCCACATGGAGGCTGTGAGCGGATTAGCAGGGGTTTCGTCTCTCTCGGTATTGGGGGTGAGATCGCGCTGTGTCTAGGAGAGCCATTACACGAAGTCCTTGGCCAAGGCAGGAGATTTACTGGTAGGTATTCCAGTAGTATCTCAAGGTGTTCTGGGCTACACTCTGACACGAGTTGTACCGCTTTTAGGGGTATGACTTTTACCAACCCCCTAGGCCTGACATGCGATACTCATAGACGAACGGACCGGACTGTACGGATATTGTTACTGACAGGCTCAGTAGGGTGTCAGGATGAGTTCGCTCATCGACCTTTCTTTTGGTCAATACCTGGTAGCCCGTTACGTACAGCTAGTACCACTGACGTGCTAGTGGTTAAATCCACAGCCAAAATATTGACGAGTCTTTAGAGTCCCCTACAGACAGTTTCTCAAGTTTCGGGCGAAATGTTGTAGAGGCCGTATGATATATGGCAGGGTTCGATCATATACGTGAAGCAGTGCATAGATCATGATTGGACAGATCATACTAGTGGGCTTTGGTTTAAGCCGGATCCTAGTATTAGATTTGTTGGATTACTTTAGTCTCATCGCATTCGCATTCAGTCGGAATGCGGATGCAGGTATGTATATACAGGTAAGGGGTATCCTTGTGATCCGTCATGAGTTTACTTTAGATGTTGCCATATCTTTTTATTGTTGTAAACATTTGGGTTAATGTTTACAAATGGAAATAATGAGCTCAAAGTCATGATTAGGAGCATTAATTGTAACACATGCACAAGTGATGACTCATGGTCTCTTTCTTTGTGCATGTGTCACATTATTGATTGATTTATGAGTTGAAATGATAAGAAGAGAGAGAGAGAGAGAGGGCAGCCAAGGGGCAAGAGTTTACTCTTGTGTTTATCATTCTATCTCACTCTCATTTTTATCATACAACACAAAAGAAAGCTCTCCTTCTTCCTCCTTCTTTCTTGAGCTCACTATCTCCATTAATGGCATCATCTTCAACCTCCATCCATACACTCCCATGTGTTGAGAATCAATGGATACTTGAGATAAAGTTATCACACACATTCTCTACATCACCTTAGACACGCCGGCTAGCAAACTTCGTGTCTGAGTTGCTTCGAACGAAGCGGGAGCCCGTAAAAGGATTCGAAGATGTGGTGCCCTTTCCGACGAGGAAACCGGAGATCGGAGATGCCGCGAGGATCTTGGGTTGGTGGCCAAAGACCGAAGGACACGGATCGATCGGTATAGCTTTTCTAACCCTTCTCTAGTTTGCTAGTTATAGGTTAATGGTTCGATCTGGGATTAAAGTCTGCGATAGCGCCGGTTTAAAGTTTCGAAAAAGTTTTCGTTTCCGCATTTTGGCATCGGATCGACGGCCGGGGCGCTACCGTAGACGTACAATACTCTGTATAACTCACCGAGTTTAATAACTCAAATCCTGTGCGTCGTAGGTTGAAAATTGTGCTACGGTTAAGAAGAATTATACCGCTGTTGAATGCACCTTACCTAACTATCAACTGATATAGGAAAATATCATAAACATAATTTCAAAAGTTATATCTCACTTTATAAAATAAACGTACAGATATACCAGTTTGAAATTGGTGCATAACGACGGATATTCAAAACCAAATATTTTCCATCAGGCAAAACCCAGGTGATTTTCTCAAATATCACCAATTACAAAGAATTCCGATATATAGAGGATATAATCACCCAATTCCAATATCTTACTCCCACTCAGCATCCATAACACCATACAGATGTGAGAATCAAATTTGGTAAATACATACCCTGAAGTTAGAATCTAATTGGGAAAACAGTTTTCAATTAACACTGCACAGTGAAACTGAAACATGAAAATATTTCAAGGGGTAGCCGGGTATTCCTAGTAATGCCTCATCCACTATCCAGATTCATGACAGTATCCGTATATTTTCTTGCCCTCACTCTAATCCCTTTATATGTCTTTACTTATTACCTTCTGTACACCACAATTAGGCTGATTGGTTTTCTTCCTTCCCTATCATTCGGCACCAGCCTAAGATTTGGAAGAAGACTATCCAATAAGCGCAATAGGTGTACTCTCCTAATACCAGGAGCTCTCGCAACCTGAGAGAAGGTAAAGAGAAAAGACAACTGAATAATCCTATTCAATTTCTCCAAAACCAGAATCTATCCTCGAACTGGAACAAGTTCCTTCGAGTTCGTATGTAATTATACGATGGAATATCCAATCAATATGGATCTTCGTAGTGATACGGAATGTTCTGGAGAAATGCAAAGGGGATGTAGGAGTGACAATGATATATGCAACTAAATGACAATCCAATAGCCAAAATGTTTTTAGAAGGTTCAGTTAATTTGGTTCATGAGTTTTAGTTTAGGGTCAGGCTATGGTCGAAGCCAAAGAGAGAGAGAAAAGAAACACTCAGCGTGCACTCTAACCTAGATTAGAATGGTTAATCACTTTATCTAATCATGATGTCTCCTAATGTTTCCTCGAATTCTTCTCCAAACCCAAAAGGAGAATTAGTCGGGATCATCTAAAATCACCCGAGGAGTAGCCCCTACTCATCAGTGGGAATCGGGATCCAACTATCATCGCATGACAACTTGATGGAAGCCACTCAAGTAACCACACTTCAGAAGGTATGCGCATGCCTGGCAAGTTTCTTGTATGTTTGAAACTCCCGATGTTGTTTTTGCCCCTAAGACCCAGGTGACCTTGACAAGGTCAACAAATCAAAGGGTCCTAGTCAAGTTCAACCCGTCATTATCCTGATTGCATTAGACCCACCCACACAGACCCTTGACAAGGTCAACAAGGTCAAATGACTGTCCTAATCAATCCACATATCTATGCGACAGAAAAGTATTACAGAGCTACCGCACACTACGCCTTGTCAAGGTCAACAAACGCAGCACGAATACTAAGCAATACTGATCTGAAATGACGGAGGGCTACAGCTGGTTTTTTGCGAAAAACCTTTAACGTAATGAACTTGATATCGTTGAAGGAACCGAGTGTTTTTACAAATATATAATGGCACAAACTTTTGCTAAAGAGGTCTCTCCCTATGATGGGATCTCAGCTCTTTCCTCGTCAAATGAGGTGCAGGATATTCTAAACTGAATATCACTGTGCAAAGTAAAAGAATCAACTACAGTGAAGTTATTACGATGACGCAAACTTTTGCTCAAGAGGTCACTCCCTGTGAAGGGATCTCGGTTCTTGCCTTGTCGAATGAGGTGCTGGATATTCATAACCAAATACCACTGTGCAAAGCAAAAAGAAACATCTTATAATAATAGTTTTTTGAAAATTTGGTTCCAACAACATCATATAGGTATGTTTTCCTTGCATTAATCAGAATTAATGAAGTCCCATCAATTAATCATATCACACAAGATAAAGGAACGAAAATATAACGTACGTATATGCCATCCGCATTGGCCACTGGGCCCCGTCATTTCCTGTTAGGTTACTTAACTAATGACAGAGTGGGGGCTGGACTAGCGCAGGTGCAAAACATATATAACATCTATTAGTATATATAAATATATATAACATACGTCCCAGGCATGATATAAGCAACATCACAGAATCTCAGCAAGCAACATAGAATGGTGGATAATCTTGGAGCCTCGGGTTTCATTTGAGCCGCAAATGAGACCCGGCATTCCTTGTCATGTGGATAGTGTAGGGTTACCAACAACGGCAGATTCAGATCCCCACAATTAATAAACCCCAGCCTACCCTAGGCAGGGGGAATCTGTAATGCGCCTGACAAGCGTGCGCATATTCCCATCTCAATGGGGTGACGAAGAACACCCTACACCAATGTATTACCATTTGGCAACACAAGGTGATATTCGCCAACTGCTTTGGCTGCAAAATTTGCACTATTCCCTACACTTATGGAATGATCACCCATTCCCAATTCCCTACCTTTCTTAAGCACATATAACATGTTACATATGTGGGATCCCGATCCGGTATCTAATACCCAGGACGTAGAGTGAACTGAGAAACAGTTCTTGATAACTAACACACCCGAAGAAGATGCATGAGCATGCTTATTCTTCGTTTGGGCGGCAGGAGAATCTGGATATTCTCCTATTCCCTGCTCGGACTTATAATAATTATAAGTTGGAACGGGACCAACGTTCCCCTGCTTGGTATAACAAGCGGGTTCGATCAATGCATCCATATTATTATCTTGATTAAGGCCTGATATGGTCGCTACCTGGAGAGAGAGAGAGAGAGAAGAAAACACTTTAGCGTATGCTCTTGCAAGATTAGATTGGTTATTATCTTATCTAATCAGGATGGCTCCCACTAGTTTTATCAAATCTTCCTTAAAACCCTAAAAGGTAAGATTAGCCGGGATTAATTACACCTTACAAGTTCGCCAATCTTTCAGCCAGGTCAGTGTTGGTACTTTGAGGGAGGTTCCCCGTGCTTTTGCACGGACCTAATTAAAATAAAGCTCATTTTCTCAGAGGCATAACCCCGTTAACACCTTTCTAGACACCTACTTGATCGGCTAATTGTCATGTGTAAAACACTCCCAGGAGTAACTCTTACTCGCAGTGGGTATCAGGATCCAACTATCTCATAGAAAGTATGCAATCTCATTGCAAATTTCAACACTTGAAATTCCCATTAATACTTTTGCCCCTAGCAACTTATGACCATAACATAGTCAACAAATCATAATTGCTAGCAAAGTTCAACCCGTTATCTCCCGATTGAATTAAACCCACCCGCACGACCCTTATCATAGTCAACAAAGTCACACGACTACCCTAATCCAATCACATCTCATGTTTTAGCAGATAAGCACTAATTAGCTACCGCACACTACGCCTTAACATAGTCAATAAACGTAGCATGAATACTAAGTAGTATTTATCTGAAATGACGTAGGGCTACGTAGGTTTTTCAGAAAACCATGAGCGTAATGAACTTGATATCGTTATAGAAACAAGTGATTTTGAAAAGGGAGTGTTTTTTAGGCTTTTACTAGTTCGCTAAAGAGGTCACTCCCGGTGAAGGGATCTCGGCTCTTTCCTTATCGAATAAGGTGCAGGATATTTCACAAATACCGCAAAGCAAGAACTATAGAAGCAATAAAAAACATAACCGAGTGAGTTATAGCATCTGCTAGTTTTGCTAAAGAGGTCACTCATGGTGAAGGGATCTCGGCTCTTTTCTTATTGAATAAGGTGCTGGATATTCTACAAGGAATACCACTATACAAAGCAAAAAACTAGAGCTACCCTTTTTATAAATTTGATTCTACAACATCTTTTAGGTTTCTTTTCTTTCATTAATCTCATTAAGGAATCCCATCATTTAAGCTTCCTAAGCATCATAGAAGAAACAAAAATACAACGTACGCTTATGCCATCCGCATTCTCCACAGTGTCCCTTTATGTATCGTTAGGTTACTTAACTAACGGTATACCGGGGCAGGACTTGCGCAGGTGAAAAACATAAGCAACGTTTATTATATATCATGTATACAATAATAAAGCATTCATCTCACGCATATAATAAGATCACATCACAGTAAATCGGCAGCAGAAGAAACATATGAAATATTGGATATACTAGGAGGTCCGTGTTTTATTTTGAGCCAGTATAAAACACGGATTCCACAGTCGCGATGAATAGCCAAACCCATATCCCTATACCCCTACGAGAGCGGCAAGCAACCCTCCCAATTCTAGGGTTAGGAGACCTGGTCTCGACTCCTCGAGATGGCCTCCTACTGGCCCCTAGAACCCGGTTACTTGTGCTCCCCTCCTTGGTCTATCCTAATGCGGAAAAATAAATAATATACAATGGTGACATCATCCTCAACCCGGAAGTGCCCCAATAAAAGAATATTACATACAATGAATTTTACATGAATGAAAATAAAAACCCTCATCTCACATAAAAAACCCGGCTATTCAAAATATGACGATCCAATATAACATATCACAGCAACACAAAACATCACACGTCATCAACGTAAGTAAATATGCCTATCACAATTGTCGTTGATATATAGCAACGAGAACGGCGATATACCACATATTACACTTACGGTCGCAGAAAAGAAAGCGAAAAACTATATCATTTGGAATCCACAATCATCTTAGACATCGTAAACCCGAAATATCTCATATTACGGATTTCATGCCTAACTATATGAATTCCACATATTAAATCACATTACAGAAAAAGATAGATGATATTAAACATTCCGATCGAATCAACAAATACCCAAAATTTTCCAAAGTGCTCAACACTTGAGCCTAGTTTAGAAGTATCCATCACACGCCACAGTAGCAATGGACCAGTCGTAGAAGGGTCAACCAATGCCTCACTTATGGCACCGCTAAACTACCACAAACCCTAGGGTTTAGTGGCGGTTTTGACGGTCACAAAATCGAGTTAAGGTTTTGTTTTTCTAGAGGGTTCACCGCATCACTTGCACGCTATTTGAATGTTCTTTAACTATGAAAAAGGTCCAACTCTTGAAAAAATTTCAACAAGGGAAAAGTGGGTATTTGATATCCGTTCGAACTTTTTAATACCGTCTAAAATAACCGAAACAAAAGCTAGAATTACGAATACAAAACACTCCGAATTGCTATTGCTAAAAGATAACATCACATGAAAAATTAGCAAAAGCAAACAACACCAAAAGTACCAAAACACAGAGACCAAAACACTGTATAAATTTCAGCACTAGGGGATCCGATCTGGCCAGTTTTGGGGGTCATGATCTCGGCCAAAATCTGAGGGTTTAGGATGAAATTTGAACGGTGTTCATATTGTATCACATACAACACTCTGCAGCTGTTTAAAAAAAAAATTTTACACTCTGAAAAATTTACAGAAACTAGGGTTTTGATACGGGTGTTTCGAAGTTGTTTCGGTTTCGTAATCCTAATCTTATCCGTCTAACTCTCTAGCTAGGCTCTGATACCACTGTTGGGTTACCTACAACGGCAGCAAGGTTTCGGGTAGCATTATCCATACCAAGTTAAATTTTTTTCCATTATAGATAACCCTAAACAAGAATCAATAACTAGAGAATCAAACTTAAACTAATTGTTAAAAACTTAACATCTAATAGTTTGGGATTACAACCTTTGTAGTCCGTTCCTTCGCTTCATAAGCTCCGAGTTGAAGTCCCTTCGCTGCGATCATCAAGGTCCCGAACTCTAGAGAGGTGTTCATATCATAATACTGCATTATTATATTCCCCATTCTTATGCATTTTACAAATAAACATGTGCTTTTGACCCATGTCTGCTACTTAGTTACAGGTTACAGATTCTCGGGACAAAAACATTGAAAAAGACATAAGATGATACAAAAGTGAGACTACGACAAATAATTGGAAGAATCTTGATCGTTCCCACATCTAGAGGAACATTGAAGATCAATTAACAAGTTCACAAAGAACAAAGGCAGCACAAGGTTCAAGACTTCGTCACGAAGCAACGGCAAAAGTCCACTACAATGTTCACTGGAAAGATCTGGAAGAAACCTAGAAGCCAACCTGAGAAAAGATCCATAGAAACAAGAAGACAAAGTCAAACAGGAGCAGCAAAAAAAAATGAAGCTCCAAGCCCACTCTTTGGCCGCGGAACCGCGGCCATGTAGTGCCCGTGTCGGTGGAATTTTTGGTGGCGGTGTGCGGATCGTTGAATAGGTCTTTTTCTTAGGGGGTATTTTTGTAAAAGCAGATATGCGAGTCAATTGTAATCCTAGTGTTCCTATCCTCTATAAATAGGAACTCTAAATCTTGTATGAGGTCATGCCTCTTTTCACTTCATAAATTCAGATCTGTACTGTGTTGATGTTTGGAGAGAGCCATCAATAAAAATTAGTAACTTATTTTATTTTCATTGCCTTAGTTTACTTTTAATTTAGAATGTTCTTAAATTCCCAAATGAGCGAGTAGTCTCCTCGCTTGTTAGGGTTAAATTTAGGGAAAGGTTTGAGAGATGAGATCTCTCACCCCTTTCTTGCCCCATCACACATAATAATTAGAACTCCATGCATACACGCACATACCGCTCCCTGCGGTACCTTACCCCTCGAGGTAACGGTGATACCGTAGTATAAAGGAACGGTTGAGCGTGTTTTCCATGGAGGTTAGGGTAAGGATCGATAAAGGAAGGACAAGAACCTAGAGGAAGAAACATCTTCTCGATGGTACTAATCCATTTTCTTGATAATTACCATAACACCTAATAGATCTAAAATAGGGTATTGAAAGCGGTGAGGAAACCTTCAATCTCCCAACTTTCCTTAGACCTAACCCTAGCAAGACTTAGATCTAGATAATCTTAGTATAAATCAATTTAGGTTTTAGAAATAATCAATCCGACACCCATCGGAATTAACTCGTTTGAGCGATTAGGAAAACACAAAATCCTGGTGGACCGACCCGTATTCACCGGCTAGCTGCCAAGCGACGCCGTTCTTGATTACGGTTTAGAAATATTTTTGACATACGAATCAAATGGCGCCGTTGCCGGGGATGGCGTAAAATTTCCTTTTTGCAATTTCGGGTTAATCTAAATTAAAAAAAAATCATAAAAACAGAAAATAAAAAAATTTATAAAAATTTTATCATTTATTGTTTGAAGGGTATTTTTTTGTGTGAATCTTTGTAGGATCGACGGATCTGGAGAAATCCAGAGAGCGAAACAGAAAAATAAAGATCTGAACGACAGTGGATCACAAAACCAGAGGGGCTCAGAAATTTATGGGAACCAATCCTCACAACAGACCGCGGAATCGCGGTCGGGAAGGCCTTCTAGCGGCGGAACTGCGGCCGCTTTGTTGACTCAGCGCGTGAAATTTTTTTTCGGGATCTGAACCCTCCACTCCACCGCGGAACCGCCGCGCTTTGCCTGTTTCAACCGCGGAAATGCGGCTATCTCGTGACGCCAGCATGTGGAAAAGCACTGTTTGTTTCCTTTCTCTCTCCTCTGAATCTCCCGATATATCTTTTGTCAAATCTCCTGCAGGATTCTTTGCGTTTAAAAAATCTTCCCCCTTCTCAATAAAAAATCTTATGCAGGATTCTTTGCGCCGCGCTTAAAATAACAAATTGATTGCAAGTGATTTTTTCTGTTTTGCATATCTTTAATCGGACTTTAAGGGGCTTGAGATCAATTCAGATTGGGTGGGGATTTCATCACCCTTTCCAGGACCCCAGAAATCACATAAGGCATTTGCATTGACCATATTTAATTAAAAAATACTAGACTCAGCCCTAAGGACGTCGCGCTCAATAGGACAGAGGACTAGTTGTAGGCATCGGCCGTTAATCCTAACCCGACTTTGCGGTGTCTAGGCAAGTGTGTCTAAGGCGAGTGATTACTTAATTAGGGTCACTACTTGTAGTGGAGAGCCTCCCACTCACCTGGCACTTACCTGGCCGCAATTGGCGGTGAAGAGGCGGTTTGAGGTCCTATTTCTAGCCCTTTGGAACAGTTAGGAGCTGTCTAGCTGACCTAGGTGACCTTAGATTTAGGCCTGATTGTGCATTTTTGGTTGATCGAAAGTGTGTCTTAGCCCTTTATCGAAATTTTTTGCAAAAAGTTCCAAATAAAAAAAGGGGGGGAAAGGAAAAATATTTTATAAAAACATGCAACTTGTCGCTCAAAATCCTTGCACCCCACCACCATCCACTTTCTTCTCATTGACATTTTCTTACCCCCACATTCTGTTTTACACCTTTTTGACTACACTACCTCTTTAGTGTATGTCACTTTGGACTAGGGACACTAGCGCCCGATTAGTCCGTATTTCGTTGGTACCGACCGACGAACCTTTCGACTCCGAAGTTGAAACTCCTTCCATTTCCTTACCTCAACCTTCAAATTCTTCTTCCGAAGGTATGTCGGGATATAATCGCAACAACACCTTACCGACGGGACTGATTCCACCTCCGTTAGGTGCGAATAACCCGAATCACCCGCCTGTTGAAGCGCCCCAACGAATCGCGCTCCAGGATCTCTTCTACCATGTTCGCACCTCCTTACCTATCTGTCTTTCACCCCCACTGGCAAATGGGGACAATTTTGAGATAAAACCACACTTCATCAATATGCTGCCAAAATTTCACGGATTGGAATCCGAAGATGCCTATATCTTTATCAATAAATTCCAAAACGTTTGCGCCATGATGAAAACAACCCAATTATCAGATGATGCTATAAGGCTAAGGGTCATTCCTTTCACCTTTTGTGACTTAGCCGAGAAGTGGCTATACAGCACAGCATCACATTCAATTAGAAATTGGGACGAGTTTGTTAAAGCTTTTCTTAAAAAGTTTTATCCTCATCACAAGACCGCGAGAATTCGCAATGAGATAATACAATTTTCCCAGCTTCCTTTCGAACCATTTTGGAAGTGTTTTGAAAGATTCAAAGACCTACTTGTTCAATGCCCTCGCCATGGGATCGAAAATTGGCAACTTTGCCAAACATTATACGAGGGATTGAACCTGGCAACGAAGCAGTTGCTAGAAACCATTTGTCAAGGTCACTTTCTAACCAAATCTAGTGAGGAAGCGTGGCAGTTTCTCGAGGATCTTAGTGAACAAACAATTCAGTGGGAGAGCACAAAGACCACCTCATCTTCTTCTATTGGTCAATCTAGGGCAGGCATACATCAACTAGATATGTCGATTGCTATGAAGGCCGAGATGGCCGCACTTACGAAAAAGCTAGAAGCCATTGAGACCAAAATCTCAAAGTCTTCTCCTCCCTCTGCTTTACCCCCACAAACTGTTTGTGCTTGTTGTTCGGATCCATCACACCTTACCGGAGAGTGTCCTTACAATCCACCTGTTCAAGGACAAGATCAAGTCAATGCTGCCTTTCAGCAACGACAAAGAAATGATCCTTACTCTTCGACATATAATCCGGGTTGGAGGAGTCACCCAAATTTTGCTTGGAATCAAAATCAACAACTCCAAAGCAACAACAACTTTCAAAGGCCTCCTCCTCCACAACAACACGAACCCCAACAAACTCAATACCAGCAACTTTTCCAACCACAACCTTATCCAAATCAAACGAACAATTTTGTTCAACCAAATGATGATAAGGTTATCTCGCTAGAAAAAAGTCTAGATGCGTTTCTTAAACAATCTACAGAATCCGCAGCAAGGTTGGAAAATTCCATCCAGTCTTTGGTGGACAACAATGCTTCATACGATCAAAGTATCAAATCTATTATGGCACAAATTGCACAACTATCTGCTGCGTTGAGCGAGAGAGAAAAAGGAAAGCTTCCATCTCAACCATTGCCAAATCCTGGTCACACACACAACGCAAATGTCGCATATGAATATCAAAACCATAATGTAAATGCGGTGACCTCGTTGAGATCTGGAAAAGTGTTGCAAAATAATATGGGTATTAGTGATGACACCCCCGCCGGTGGTTCTCCTCCTTCTTCTCCTTCTTCTCCTTCTTCTTCTCCACCCTCTTCTTCTTCACCTTCATCTTCTCCGCTAGAGCCTATTCTTCATTCTTCAAAAGGCTCTTCTTCTTCTAATCCGAACGGACCCACTTCTCACTTCACGAACACACCCACATTGGGATCCGTTCCAACTCCACAATCTACTCCACAGACATTGGACTCAACAGATTTTCAACATGCTCCATTTCCAAATAGATTGAGTCCCAATAAACCAGCTGCATAAATGGAGAAGATTGTGGAGTTATTTAAACAGGTTAGCATAAATATACCTCTCTTGGATGCAATCCAACAAGTCCCTTCGTACGCGAAAATCATAAAGGGCTTATGCTCCTCGAAGAGAAAATCTCAAATACCCAAGAAAGTGCTAGTGGCTAGTGCAGTGAGTAATGCTATTAACCAACCTCAACCCTTACCCCAAAAACGAAAGGACCCTGGCTGTCCTACGATTTCAATAACAATTGGGGATAAGAAAATCAATCGAGCACTTTTAGATCTTGGGTCTAGTGTTAACCTGCTTCCCTACTCCGTGTACGAGCAATTAGGGGTTGGAGAGTTGAAACCCACTCGTTGTACTCTCCAAATGGCTGATCGATCAATCACCCATCCTACGGGTGAGTTAGAGGATATGTTGATCAAAGTAGGGGATTTCATATTCCCCGTTGATTTTATTGTTATAGACACACAACCTGTTGCTAACTCACGGAACCAAATTCCGGTGATTCTCGGTCGACCATTTTTGGCCACTTCCAATGCCGTAATAAATTGTCGCAATGGCTCCATGACTCTATCCTTCGGGAAGACGTCTAGTGAGTTCAATATTTACAAGTTAGGAAGTCTGCCGCCCATGCCCAAAACTAGTACACGAGAAGTATGCTATATTCATGAAATCACGCAGGAGGACTGCGAGCTTGAAAGATTTCTGTTTGATGAAAACAGTTTTGACGCCGCTAGTGCGTCCCTCCTTGAATCTACCATAGTTGACACAACCGATATTGATTATGAATGTTTCACTTTTTCGGATGATTTTGACGACTCACAGCCCGAATATGAGTCTTTTGAATTTTTGGATGAGTTAGTTGAACCATCCGAATCGGTTGTTTGCAGTGATTTCGAACCAGTATTGGAGTTCTTTGAGTTCGAGGTAGATTTCCCAATTTTGCCTATGATTGTTTCGCCTCCAAAACTAGAACTCACGCCCTTGCCATCTCACCTTAAATATGCTTACATAGGTGAGAATGAGACCTTTCCCGTTATCATATCGGCCTCTCTAGCCCTCAAGCAAGAGAAAGCCCTTTTAATGGTCTTACAAGATAAGCGGCGAGCTTTTGGCTGGACTATGGCGGACATCGAGGAGATTGGTTCCCTCATAATTGAATATCATTTGCATATGATGGATGATGCCAAGTCGATAAAGGATTCACAGAAATATCTTGGGGATAGTGTGGTTAGTCAACCTCCTCCTTTAGAAGTTGAACCACCCCCTTTTCTTTAAATAAGCTACGAGAATGCCAATATTCCACTGATTGCTGATCATTCAAATTCTCGTTTTGATTCATCACCCCTCATATCTATTCACTTCCACACTTTCCATACCACCACTTCTATCTTCCCCAATTCTTTTTGGATCGGTACAACATGTTCTTCCACCAACTGATACTTTATACAGATAAATTTTTCGACTGGTTGGTGCTGACGTTTGGTCTTTGCAAAGTTTGGCAATGACGCCCAACATTGTTTCATGAAGTTTGGGGGGGGCCTTTCTGTATATATTTTTGTTTTTCTTTTAACAATAAAAAAATAAAATTTATTTTTTTCTAAATAAATAAACAGGGGAGTGGCGACATTCTCAACCCTCTTGGTGTAGCATGATAGTGAGGACACTGTCACGTTTAAGTTTGGGGGTATGCTCGGTAAGCCTTCTTCCTTCGCATTCATATGTATAATCTTGCATTTTCATACTTATTTTAAAACCCATAAAAATTTGAAAAATTTCAAAAATTATAAAAATTAAAGTATTCAATTTTGGCCATAATTGACTTGAGTTTGACAAATAGGTTAACTAGCTAGGAACAACTAGATCTAGACTTAGTAAATAAAAAACCCTAAAAATAACCTTCCTTAAAGTTTAACGGAAGAAAGTATATGTCTTTGTAGTTTATCTAGAAATACGCAAATTTTGAGTTCACTTCTTGGGCTAAGTTAAAACAAGGGAAGAGTATTGATGTTTTTATTAAAGTATAAATTTGAAAAATAATTCCTAGCTTAAATTTAAATTCTGAAAATATATACCTATAAATTGCACAAACACGCACCTTGAAACTTGGAATAGTAGAGGAGACTTTGAAATGCTCTTGTCTAAAGTCCTTGGTACGAAAGAAATAAAATAAAAATACAAGTGTGACTAAAGAGATAATAAAAAAATGAACACTGGTTTTTGTGATTACTTAAGGCTGCAAAAATAGAAAAAAAATATATAGCGAGGGTGCTTCATCACCTAGTGCCTTAGACCAATTGGTTTGGGAGTCACTGCTAAAAGCCTTAGGGATTACAAGACTAGGAATTACGCCTTAATGTGCAAACACATTTTGTAATCGGTTGTTGGTACCTCAAGAAGTATTAACGATCGCATGAAGGGTGTGTGAGCGAAATTCATCTAAAAATTCACCAATTAAGAAGTGCTTTGGACTACGGACAAGAGTATGATTGCTTGATTTGAATTTCCAAGTGTAGGGGTGATATATACACACACGTAGGGGTATGTGATTGGGATTTAGATAAGAGATAGGAATGAAGAATAGAACTTGTATCTTTAGTAGAGTTGATAAAAATTCCTAAGTGGAGATGGAACCCTAAAAGGAAAACTTAAGAGATGCCAAAAGGTAAGTAGTTCTGCAGAACATATATAATCTTAAGTTAAATGATAAGGAAGTGTGAAGAATATGGGTGGATAATTTACGAGTCGAAGATAATAGAATTCCTTGATAGAAAACCTAATTGGAGAGTAAAAGTTAATGGGCCAAATTGATAGGATTTTGTGGGTAATATCCGCTGAAAACCCTCAGGAGACAACACTCCTCCTACTAGGGACACCTACAGGTTTAACGGCTTGTTGCACGTGCTCAGTGCAATCGCTATTCCCTGCGAAAGTGAGGTTAGGATTTTGTCGAGAATAAAACTAGGTTTGCTCGAGGATGAGCAAAAGATATGTTTGGGGGTATTTGTTCATATCATAATATTGCATTATTATATTCTCCATTCTTATGCATTTTACAAATAAACAGAACTTCTACCTTCTCCGGTGTGATTAAACAAATCTCCTCTTCTGGCTACGATAAGGAAGAAGCAGTCCCAGGCCTTAGGTCCTGATCTGAGAACTTGAGAGATGTGAAGGTTCTTTTGACCCAGTCTGCTACTTAGTTACAGGTTATAGATTCTCGGGAAAAAAACAGTGAAAACACATAAGATGATACAAAAGTGAGACTACGATAAATAATTGGAAGAATCTTGATCGTGCCCATATCTAGAGGAACATTGAAGATCAATTAACAAGTTCACAAAGAACAAAGGCAGCGCAAGGTTCAAGACTTCGTCACGAAGCAACGGCAAAAGTCCACTACAATGTTCACTGGAAAGATCTGGAAGAAACCTAGAAGCCAACATGAGAAATGAACCATAGAAACAAGAAGACAAAGTCAACTTGGAGCAACACAAAAAAATGAAGCTCCAAGCCCACTCTTTGGCCGCGGAACCGCGGCCAAACCCTGCCTATGGCCGCGGTTCCGCGGCCATGTAATGCCCGTGTCGGTGGAATTTTTGGTGGCGGTGCGCGGATCGTTGAATAGGTCTTTTTCTTAGGGGGTATTTTTGTAAAAGCAGATATGCGAGTCAATTGTAACCCTAGGGTTTCTATCCTCTATAAATAGGAACTCTAAATCTTGTATGAGGTCATGCCTCTTTTCACTTCATAAATTCAGATATGTAATGTGTTGATGTTTGGAGAGAGCCATCAATAAAAATTAGTAAGTTATTTTATTTTCATTGCCTTAGTTTACTTTTAATTTAGAATGTTCTTAAATTCCCTAATGAGCGAGTAGTCTCCTCGCTTGATAGGGTTAGATTTAGGGAAAGGTTTGAGAGATGAGATCTCTCACCCCTTTCTTGCCCCATCACACATAATAATTAGAACTCCATGCATACACGCACACACCGCTCCCTGCGGCACCTTACCCCTCGAGGTAACGGTGATACCGTAGTATAAAGGACCGGTTGAGCGTGTTTTCCATGGAGGTTAGAGTAAGGATCGATAAAGGAAGGACAATAACCTAGAGGAAGAAACATCTTCCCGATGGTACTAATCCCTTTTCTTGATAATTACCATAACACCTAATAGATCTAAAATAGGGCATTGAAAGCGGTGAGGAAACCTTCACTCTCCCAACTTTCCCTAGACCTAACCCTAACAAGACTTAGATCTAGATAATCTTAGTATAAATCAATTTAGGTTTTAGAAATAATCAATCCGACACCCATCGGAATTAACTCGTTTGAGCGATTAGGAAAACACAAAATCCCTGTGGACCGACCCGTATTCATCGGCTAACTACCAAGCGACGCCGTTCTTGATTGCGGTTTAGAAATATTTTTGACATACGAATCAAGAGGCTCCATGAAGTGAATGAGATATCCTTTCTAGAAGACTTCACTTTCTAAGATGATCTACTTTGAAGAAACACTAACCCATGCTCGCACTTCTTTAATGAGGTATTAGTGAAGTGAACACCTTAATCTAAGTGGCTAGAATATATGAGGATGATGAAGTAGGAATTTTGCTCTCTTTAGTTTTCTTTATCTCACTTTATTTCATCATAAATAAAAAATCAAGCAAGCTTTTTTAAGAGATTGAAGAAGATGAATAAGAAAGAGTGTGATGAAAATGAATTATTGTTGAGGTTAGAATTGCAACCAAGGGTTAAGCATGTCATGCTTAACCCTTGTAAAGACTTAACCATGTACTAGGGTTAGGGTTTGGGTTAACAAATATCTCACAAATATCAAGGGGGGTTGACAAAGTCAACATGGATAAATATCTACACAACTTAGGATTTACCCAAAGCAAAACATTAACCCTAATCCAAACCCTAGCATGGTTTAATCTCAAAACCCTAGTTGCAATTGTAACCCTAACATGTTACAATATTATATATCACATATATAATATATATAATGTAACAAAAGAAAATTATACAATTAACATATATCACATATATATCAATGTATCATCAAGTGAGAAAAAGAATTATTTAAGTGAGCTTATATTAGTTAATGTAATGTAATATATCACATATATAATTATACATTAAATTATCGAATCAACTCTTGATCCGATAATCTGACTAAATATCATATAACCGACTAATATAACATGTATCATCTTATCGAATCAACACTTGATTCAATGTCCCGGCTATATCACATATACTCGGCCGATACCACATATCACGAGAACAGAATACGGTATCTCATATCGTATTAATCTCGGTTTCGCACATATCACATATGTGCTCCTACTCCGTTTTGCCTTAGCCAGGAAACCTCTGTGTAGGACTCTGAAGAATCGTCAATACGCCGGCAGTAGGTGATGATCATATCAAACACCCACAAGCTGCAAGCGGTCAGCTAAACATAACAGCCATCCGGGTATGAGCGATCAGAGCAAGCAAGCTTATACATACTCCTGTAAATCCAATCCGTAACACTCCCGTACAGTCCGGTCTTTTCGTCTGATATGTCGCATATCTAATCTAGAGGTGGTAAATGTCAGATCCCAGTAACCAATAAGTCGTGTCGATGTGAAGCTCATAACGGGTTGAGAAACTACTGATAACATTTACCAGTAGATCTCCATATCAGCCCTGGCCAGGGACTTCTAGTTATATCCAATCGAACACAGCGCAACATCAACTCCCAATACCGGGAGAGACGAAACCCCTTCTATCGCTCATTGCCTCCATGCGATTCGGGACTATACCCAAAAGCCACCGTTTTGCACGTCCTCATGAATGTGGTAAGGTGGAAATCAAAGCATAGTGGGAATCACACAAGACTCTATGACGATCTCGGGTCTACGGACTAACCTGTACCAGGGTCACCAGAGAACTGCTATCTGACGATAGGTATAATACCATCTAGGAGTTCTCTGCGAGTCCGTTCAGTGTACCCAGTCTCCACTGAGCACCAGTATACCTTCTCTGATGTCAAACACCAATGGATATGGCATCATCCATCGCCCATTATATGGGTCGAGAAGCGTATACACTAGTCTATACTGGAGTATCGATGCCCTATCTCGATACTCACTCGACTAAGAACAGTTATAGGATGTACTCTTGGACTACCCTGGCCCCACTAGTATGATCTGCATCATATTCCTAGTAGTCGAGTATATATCCTAAGGGCTTTATCAACATGTGAGAGCCAGACAGTAAACCAATACAAGTCAACATGTTAAGACAAAGTAAAACCAGATAACATACCATCATATTGAGCAAGAAAGTCCTCTCTATATATATCCAAGTATCCACTATAATATACATCATATGTACAACAATGGCCTCCATGGCATATATACAACTAACAATCTCTCACTTGCACTAAGGCTAACTGTTGTAGTATCCCATACCCAACACCCGAAGAGTCTCTCAAATTGTATCTAGGGTATGGCATTCGTGAGTGGATCCGCAGTGTTGTCCTTCGTGTCAACTCTCCTGATCTCGATCTCTCAGCTATCAACTATCTCCTGGATCAGGTGATACCGCCTCAGAATATGTCTGGATCTCTTATGGGACTTGGGTTCCTTGGCCAAAGCCACAGCTCCATTGTTATCACAATACAAAGGTATTGGATGCTCAATGGATGGAACCACTCCAAGTTCAATTATGAACTTCTTCATCAAGACAGCCTCTTTGGCAGCATCGTTGGCCGCGATGTATTCAGCCTCCATCATCGAGTATGCCACGGTTTCCTGTTTGGAACTCTTCCAACAAACCAGCCCTCCATTTAGGGTAAAGACAAATCTTGAGTGCGACTTAGATTCGTCCTTATCACTTTGGAAGCTCGAATCGGTAAAGGACTTCACCTGGAGTTCTCCGTTACCATACACCAAGAACATCTCTTTAGTCTTTCTCAAGTATTGAGAATGTTCTTCACAGTTGTCCAGTGACTCTCTCCTGGATCCGCTTGATACCTACTCACTACACTTAGTGAGTATGCTACATCGGGTCTGGTACATAGCATCGCGTACATGATAGAGTCTACTGCCGAAGCATAGGGTATCACTTGCAAGCGAGCTCTCTCCAAATCAGTCTTGGGAGACATCTCTTTTGAGAGAGTGAGTCCAGAGATCGTGGGTTGGTTCCCACGCTTGGATTCTTCCATACTAAATCTCTTTATTATGGTGTCAATGTACCTGGATTGGGACAATCCCAGTATCCTTTTAGATCTATCTCTATAGATCACAATCCCCAAAATGCAGGAGGCATCACCTAGATCTTTCATTGAGAATCTATGTGATAAGAAGAGCTTGACCGAGTGCAGCTTAGGAACATCATTTCCTATCAAGAGTATGTCATTCACGTACAATACGACGAAGACAACCTTACTCTCTGCAACCTTCTTGTAAATACAAGGTTCATCTATATTTTTGATAAAGTCAAACTCTTTGACTACAACATCAAAATAGATGTTCCAACTCCGCGATACCTGTTTTAACCCGTAGATGGATTTAAGCAGCTTGCACACCTTCCCGCTGCTCCCACTATCTACGAAGCCCTCGGGCTGAGTCATGTACACGCACTCCTCTAAATCACCATTTAGAAACGCGGTCTTAACATCCATCTGCCAGATTTCATAATCATGGTATGCTGCAATGGCAAGTAAGATCTGGATGGAATTAAGCATAGTCACTGGAGAAAAGGTTCTTCATAATCCATACCTGGTCGTTGACGAAAACCCTTTGCAACAAGTCTAGTTTTGAAAGTCTCAACTTTTCCATCTACACCAAGTTTCTTCTTAAAGATCCATTTGCTCCCAATAGGTTTTACCCCTTCAGGAGCAACTTCCAAACTCCATACTTTGTTGGTGTACATGGATTCTATCTCAGATCGCATTGCATCCAGCCACTTCACAGAGTCTCCACTTGTGATGGACTGCTCGAAACTAGTTGGGTCATCATCTTCCATGATGCAATCCTCGCTCCCACCATCTAAGAGAAAACCGTAGTATCTCTCAGGTGGGTGAGGAACCCAACTAGATCGGCGGAGAGGGTGGGGTTCGTCGGGAACTATCGAATCCTCTGGTTCCACTAAATCTTCAGTTGTAGTTTGTGCTGCTGGAACTTCTTCCAGCTCTACCTCCTCACCACTAATTTCTTTAATAAGAAATTCCTTTTCTAAAAAGGTGGCGTATTGAGAAACAAACAATTTTTGCTCCTCAGCGTGGTAGAAAATATATCCTTGGGAATTCTTAGGATATCCCACAAACTTGCAAAGAACTGATTGTGCCTTGAGTTTGTCCGGATTTTTCCTTTTGACATAGGCCGGACAACCCCATATCTTAACTCGTTTAAAATATGGTCTCTTCCCACTCCACATCTCATATGGTGTGGTAGGTACAGATTTAAATGGATCTTGATTCAATAGGTATGCTGCTGTCTCAAGCGTATAACCTTAAAACGAATTAGGCAACTCAGCAGTGCTCATCATAGAGCGCACCATATTTAATATGGTGCGATTCCTCCGTTCCGATACACTATTGTGCTGTGGTGTATATGGAGGAGTAAGCTGAGAGAGAATCCCATTCTCTTTTAGATAGTCCAGAAACTCATTGCTCAAGTATTCTTCTCCTCGATCAGATCGAAGGATCTTAATACTTTTACTCGTTTGGTTCTCAACATCGTGCTTATATTCTCTGAATTTCTCAAAAGCTTCAGACTTGTGTTTCAGCAGGAACACATGTCTGTACCTTGAGAGATCGTCAGTGAATGTAATGAAGTACGAGGCACCATTCCTGGCATGTGTAGACATGGGACCGCATACATCACTATGTATCAGTCCTAAGAGTTCCGTAACTCTTTCTCCATGTCCACTAAATGGATTTTTGGTCATCTAGCCTTTGAGACATGACTGGCAAGTGTCATAAGATGAGAATTCGAACGGATTCAAATATCCATCCTTATGTAACTTAGCCAGTCGTGTCGCATTGATGTGACCTAGTCTACAATGCCACAAGTAGGATTCGTTCATTTCTGAACTCTTCCTCTTGTGTGTGTTTTGTACATTAAGGACTGTAGTTTGATTCAGAACGTATATGCCATTATTTAACGAGCCTGATCCAATCAACTTTTGATTCAGGAAGTGTTTATAACATTATCATGTACTACAAAATTATATCCCTCTTTACTCTATAAAGAAACTGATATAAGATTGTATATCAGGGTCGGAATGTAATAGTATTCATTCAGAATCAATTGTTGAAGTCGAAAATTGCACCCCGGTTGACCAAGTCAAAGTCAAAGTCAACCCCAAGCCAAGTGGGCCCATGCTCAGGTCGAGTCCGAACATGAAACGGCTGACCCTCCCCATGCCAAAATGAAATCATGTAATAAATAATTTTTATGTAATTTTTTATGCATGAATGTAAATAAAATGGGCATAAAGCCAAATTTTTGTAAGCCCATGGCTTATATACAAAAAGAAATAGCACATGAGACATGGGATGGGAAAAATACCATTATGTAAAGCCCAAGGGGTTATATGTAAATATGTAAGCCTATAAAAGGCAACATGATGATGAATAAAATATACACTTTTGATTCCCCACAAAAATCTAGGGTTTGTGCCTCTTTCCCCTTTCTGAAGGTTCTAAACCTTCTTCTTTCTTTTGGATTAAATTAAGAGTTTTACTCTTCCTTTTCCAAAACTAAATAGTTTTTCACCACAAAACCCACAAAGGGGAGCTTAGATCTCCCATCAGATCTCAAAAATAAGAGATTTTTAAAATCTCACATCTCTTGATCATCAAGATCCTGCCAATAGAGGAGGAAGAAGGAGACCCATCTCCGAAAACCCTATTTTTAGGAAGACCCAGGACTCCAAAGAAGAACCCCTTTCATCAACTCCAAAACGTATTAGGAGTTTAACTCCACTCTAAATCCTCTTTTGGGATTTTAAATCCTATTTCTGGGGCTAAAATCCCCTTTTCCTCGCCGGCACCCAATCGCCCGAACTCCTCAAGCGCCCAGCGCCCCAAGTGCCTAGCGCCCAGCGCCCACGTGCCGGGCATGTGGTGCGCTCGCGCTCGAGCGCCTTGTGCTCAAGCGCCCAGCACCCACGTGCCGGACACGTGGTGCGCTAGCGCTCGAGTGCCTAGCGCTCAAGCGCCTAGTGCCCACGTTTCGGACACGTGGTGCGCTATCGCCTAAGCGCACAGCGCTCAAGCGCACAGCGCTCAAGCGCACAGCGCTCAAGCGCACAGCGCCCACGTGCCGGGCACGTGGTGCGCGAGCGCCTAAGCGCACAGCGCTCAAGCGCCCAGCGCTCGCGTGCTAGGCACGTGAGGCGCTGGCCCCACGCGTCCTTTGGGCGCTTTCCCCTTTACATACATACATACATACATACATACACACACACTCTAGAACACTGTACCTCTCAAAAAATATTTTGGGCCGGGGCGCAGCCCCGCACCCTTCAAGGGGGCTGATGGCCCCTTGACCCCAGCCCGCTATCCGGATAGCGGGACCCCCGTAAAAACTCTGAGGGCCCCCGATATATCCAAAACACCTTCAAAACACAACACTGCACATTGAGTTCGCATGACCATTTTTACCCGATAATCGGAGGTTTCCTCGCTCCAAAGGCGAGGGATAATTAACAGCAGCTTAGTCCGCGGCTGCCGGAGATTCGGATCCCCACTATCAATAAACCCCAGCCTACCCTAGGCAATGAGAATCTGTAATGCGCCTGACAAGCGCGCGCGTATTCCCATCTCAATAGGGTGACGAAAAATACCCTACAGATTCTGGCACGCCCGGTGGGACCTATCTATCCTCCCATATTTCGGGTTAAACGTTCATGCGAACTCAATTAATATACATATCTATATTTATACTAAAATAATGCTCTTTCATGTAGGTTTTCAAGCAATCACTTCTCAACAATGTCTCCATGGACAAGCTCAGCTCTCGACACAGCTCCCATCTCCTACACGATGAAGATGGATGCCATGACGGTCCTCCCTGCCGGTCTCGGGCGACAATAGAAGTAGCCACCGTTACCATTTGGCTCTATTATGTTCGTATCAGTTAACGCCGTCCCAACTCCTCAAGCTCCGGTAACAGACAAACCGGTCTCAAAAGGGAAAAGGCCGAATGTCATGGTTGTGAGGGCACCTCTTCCCAAGCACAAATCCGTTTCCAAACGACCCTCCATCACCCCAGCTGGGGGCAAGGCCATCAACACCAGCAAAGCAACAAGGCATCTCGGGCAAGCTCCAGCAGCGCCTCTGACAACTGCTTGATTGGGTGTCTTCTCAAGCCTCCCCATCACTCAGCCTATGGTGGCTTCCTAAAGAGTAGAAGCCTGCCAAGCACTCAAGGAAGAGAAGCTGAGGCAAAAGCGGCTCAGATACAGAGCCAACAAAAGGGCTAGGGCTCTGGCCATGTTAAACTTTATGAATTTCCAAATCCCGGACCGCTCCGCGAAATCAGCCGCCAAAGATAAAGAGATGGCTGGGTATGTGGTCCACACTGTCTACATGGTCGGACATGAAAACCCTCCTATGCTTCACAGCCAGGGTGATGATACGGTGGAAGCTACCTAGCATCGGCTCAGTCTAAATGATGAGGAGCTCACTTAGGCCGATAAGCTAAAGGAGCCCGGGGTTCCTGCGGAATTGAGCTTAGGCAATACGGATGACTCGGTTGTCATATCCAGAACTATAGAACAAGCATTATTCCGATGGCTACAGAGGCAGCTTCAGGACAAGGATGAGAAGTTAGCTAAGGTATAGTCCAAGGCCGACGAATTGTCAAATGTCGCAGCAGATCTCGCGACCCAGGTCGCCCGATTGTAATTACAGCAAAATCAAATTTTGGTTCATGAGCCAGGGATCGATACCCGGAGGCAGCTAACTGATACCCCCTTCAACCTAAGAGCGGAGTGCCTTCGTGAAAAACGGCCACGATCAGCCTCCAGTCCCTCCGATACATACGCCGGAGGGGAATCGCCACTGAAAGAGAAACTGGAAAAACTTTATTCCTTCAAAAGGGAAAAAGTCTACAAGATATTCAGGGACGCCCTAAGAAACGGTCTACAACTGCCAGAATCAAAGAGACCGCAAGAAGCGGATATGACCGACGACTCAAAATATTGCCACTATCACAGAGTGATAGGTCATGCCATTGAGGACTGCGTCGTCTTCAAAGATTAGGTCGAAAGGCAATACAAGACGGGAGAGATAGAACTGTCTAAAGGTGTGCTAGCAAAGAGTCAAGCTACGACTGCCGATTTCATACAAATGGAGACCGAAGCCTTTCGGGAACCTAATCCTCCCAAACATGTGCCATTATCTGAAAAGTGCGAACCAAAGACTGATCGGCCTGAAGGACCTGCATCAGTAAGGGCACCTATTTTAATGGAGAGAAAGAAGAAGGTGTACTCCTTCAGGAGGGATGAGGTCCGCAATATATTCGAGAAATCCTTAAACAACGGTCTGCAATTGCCTATTCCGAAGAGCCCACATGAAATGAATATGACCGGCAATCCCGTATACTGCCCATACCATAGGGTGGTGAGTCATACCATTGAAGACTGCTGTGTTTTCAAAGATTGGGCAGAGGACCAATACAAGCTTAGAAAAACCTCACAGTCCTCGGATGTATCGGCAAGCCACAGAGCTACAGTCATCAATACAGCTCCGCCAGGATTAAAATTCAAGGAGCTGGTATAAGCAAAGATGACCACCATGTCGTTAAACTGGGAACAGTCGACCTCTAAGTCGTTAAACTGGGAATGTAAAAAAATGTGTAAAAAAAGCCGAAATGATGGGGCAACTCGCAATAAAAATCAGTGAGTAAAACAAAGATGAAAAATAAAGCCGAAATGATAGGGCAACTACGGATAAAAGCCGAAATGATAGGGCAATCGTGAGCTTCGCGATAAGAAAAGCTGAAGATAGAGCAATCGCGGTAAAAAAAAACAAAACAAAAAAACCAAACAAAACAAAGGCGAATGATGAGTCGCTCCTGGTACCATATTCCAGTGCAGCGATGCAGACGCCAACAAAAATCCAATTTTCCAAAATTCTCCCAGCCCTACGGCCAGTCCCCAAATTGACTACCGTATACAATCCACGGGCTCAAATAATTCTCATACCCATGCCCCACCGTAATCACCAGTTACGCCGCTGGTCTCGGCCCTTGGAATTATGCTCCATTGGGAAGACCCACTCATGTGTCCTCACGATGCATGAGGAGAACAGACCTTCGTAGGATCCTTACGACTCACAAAGGAAAAACACACTTGGGGGTCCTCACGACTCTTAAGGAGAAAATACACCTACGGGATCCTTACGACTCGTAGGGAGAAAATGCTTTTATGGGACCCTTATGGCCTATAAAATTAAAGAGCCTTAGGTGATAGGGATCTAAACCTGTCTCCTAAGCCATTACTTCCCAATAGGCAACAACGAATGATGAGTCGCTCCTGGTACCATATTCCAGTGCAACGATGCAGACGCCGGAAAAAATATAAATCCCCAAGTGGCGAATGATGAGTCGCTCCTGGTACCATATTCTAGTGCAGCGATGCAGACGCCAACCAAATTCCAAATCCCATGCCCCAACGGCGAATGATAAGTCGCTTCTGGTACCATATTCCAGTGCAGCGATGCAGACGCCAACCAAATTCCAAATCCCATACCCCAATGGCGAATAATGAGTCGCTCGTGGTACCATATTCCAGTGCAGCGATGCAGACGCCAACCAAATTCCAAATCCCATACCCCAACGACAAATGATGAGTCGCTCCTGGTACCATATTCCAGTGCAGCGATGCAGACGCCGACAAAGTCCTGAAATTTTTCCGGCCCGACGGTCTGGATCATACATCCTGCAAAACCGTACACAATCCATGGGTGTAAACGACCCCTATCTCTCCCAAATCCTGCCGGTAAGACTACTTTTAAAGTCCTACCAGCGGCAAAAAAAAAGGTATGTCCACAAGCAAAACGGGTACAGATGAAAACTCGAAAGGGCTCCGTGAGTAAAAACAGCAGGACTACCGGCGAGTTTGTGAAATCCCGAAAGGGCGCAATCTCATGGAAAGAGATGAAATACACTCGCAAAGTCCTCTCGACCTTGTGAGGAGAAAATCCCTGTGTGAGATCCTTATGACTCACAAAGGAGCAACACACTTAGGAATCCTCACGATTCCTAAGGAGAACATACACATGCGAGATCCTCTCGACTCGTATGGAGAAAATGCTTTATGAGACCCTTACGGCTCATAAAATTGAAAAGTCTTAGGTGATAGGGACCTAAACCAGTCTTCTGAGCCACCGCTCCCCAACGGGAAATGGCAAATGATGTGTCGCTCCTGGCGTTACGCTTCAGTGTTAGCGGTGCCGATGCCGACCCAAAAAACAAATCCCAAGTCCTCCCGGGGCAAATGATGAGTTGCTCCTAGCCTTATTCCAGTGCAGCAATGCTGATGCCAAACAATATCTAAATTCTAAGCCCCAAACGGCGAATGACGAGTCGCTCCTGATATCATATTCCAGTGCAGCGATGCTGACGCCAACCAAAATCCAATTTCTCAAAATTCTCCCGGCCCTACGGTTAATCCCCAAGTTGACTACCGTATACAATCCACGGGCTCGAATAATTCTAAGCATACCCATGCCCCACCGCAATCACCAGTTACGCGGCTAGCCTCTGCCCTTGGGATTATGCTCCATTTGGGAAGACCCACTCATGTGTTCTTACGATACATGAGGAGAACAACCTTACGGGATCCTCACGACTTGTAAGAAAATACCTTCGAGGGATCCTTACGACTCACAAAGGAAAAACACACTTGGGAGTCCCCACGGCTCCTAAGGAGAAAGTACACCTACGAGATCCCTTCGACTCGTAGGGAGAAAATGCTTTTATGGGACCCTCATGGCTCATAAAATTGAAAAGCCATACGTGATAAGGATCTAAACTTGTCTCCTAAGCCATCGCTTCCCAACAGGAAAAGGCAAATGTTGAATTGCTTCTGGCACATGTGCTTCAGTGTTAGCAACGCTCATGCCTACCCTAATCCCAAAATTCCAAACTCGAATCCAATAGACCCCTAAGTCTTTAAACTAGGAACAGATGACCTCTAAGTCGTTAAACTGGGAACAGATGACCCCTAAGTCGTTAAACCGGGAATGAGGGAAATTGCCTCATGACAAATGATGATTCGCTCCTGGTACCATATTCCAGTGCAGCGGTGCTGATGTCAACCCAAATCACATTGAATCAGCAAGTCAACTTCAACACTGACACCGCAAGAAGCGGAGCAAGTCAAATCAAGCACCGACCGTCCACGTCGCTAAAAGTACAGCACCGACCGTCCAAGTCGTAAAAAGGGCAGCACCGACCGTCCAAGTCGCTAAAAGGATAGCATCGACCGACCAAGTTGCAAAAAGGGCAGCACCGACCGTCCATGTCACAAAAAGGGCAGTGCAGGCTTCCTACAAAGCAAGAACCAGATCACTCCGGGCCAGGAAAAAGTCTACCACGGACACTCCGTCACGGAAACGCGTCAAGCGTCGACCGTCCATGTCACAAAAAGGGCAGTGCAGGCTTCCTACAAAGAAGGAACCAGATCACTGCGGGCCAGGGAAAAGTCTACCACGAACACTCCGTCTCGGAGATGCGTCAAAGTGTCGACCAGCCATGTCGTAAAAAAGGCAGTGCAGGCTTCCCACAAATCGGAAACCAAATCGCTCCGGATCATAGCGTCTACTGTCCATGTGGCAAAAAGGGCAGTGCAGGCTTCCTACAAAGCAGGAACCAAATCACTCCGGGCAAGGGAAAAGTCTACCACGGACACTCCGTCTCGGAGATGCGTCAAGCGTCGACCGTCCATGTCGCAAAAAGGGCAGTGCAGGCTTCCTACAAAGCAGGAACCAGATCACTCCGGGCCACGGAAAAGTCTACCATGAGCACTCCCTCTCGGAGACGCGTCAGAGCGTCGACTATCCATGCCGTAAAAAGTGCAGTGCAGGTTTCCCACAAATCGGAAACCAAATCGCTCCGGATCAGAGCGTCGACCGTCCATGTCGTAAAAAGGGCAGTGCAGGCTTCTTACAAAGTGGGAACCAGATCACTCCGGGCCAGGGAAACGTCTACCACGGACACTCCGTCTCGGAGACGCATCAAACGTCGACTGTCCATGTTGCAAAAAGGGCAGTGCAGGCTTCTTACAAAGCGGGAACCAGATCACTCCGGGCCAAGGAAACGTCTACCACGGACACTCTGTATCAGAGAAACGTCAAGCGTCGACCGTCCATGTCGCAAAAAGGGCAGTGCAGGCTTCTTACAAAGCAGGAACCAGATCACTCCGGGCCAGGGAAAAGTCTACCACGGACACTCCGTCTCAGAGACGGGTCAAGCGTTGACTGTCCATGTCGCAAAAAGGGCAGTGCAGGCTTCCCACAAATAGGGAACCAAATCGCTCCGGATCAGAGCGTCGGTCGTCCATGTCGGAAAAGGGCAGTGCAGGCTTCCCACAAATCGGGAACCAAATCGCTCCGGATCATAGCGTCGACAGTCCATGTCGCAAAAAGGGCAGTGCAGGCTTCCCACAAATCGGGAAGCAAATCGCTCCGGATCAGAGCATCAACCGTCCATGTCACAAAAAGGACAGTGCAGGCTTCCCACAAATCAGGAACCAAATCGCTCCGGATCAGAGCGTCGACCGTCCATGTCGCAAAAAAGGCAGTGCGGGCTTCCTACAAAGCAAGAACCAGATCACTCGGGGCCAGCGAAAAGTCTACCACGGATACTCCGTCTCGGAGACGCGTCAAGCGTCGACCGTCCATGTCGCAAAAAGGGCAGTGCAGGCTTCCCACAAATCGGGAACCAAATCGCTCCGGATCAGAGCGTCGACCGTCCATGTCGCAAAAAGGGCAGTGCAGCCTTCCTACAAAGCAGGAACCAGATCACTCCGGGCCAGGAAAACGTCTACCACGGACACTTCATCTCAAAGACGCGTCAAGCGTCGACCGTCTATGTCGTAAAAAGTGAAGTGCATCCTAATAAGTGGGAACCAAACCAAGTCTCCTCCACGCAAAAGAAGATCCATCAATTTCATGCACACGACTTACATATGTGGTATGCATTTATTAATAGGGGCACTTTGTTGAAGTCGAAAATTGCACTCCGGTTGACCAAGTCAAAGTCAAAGTCAACCCCAAGCCAAGTTGGCCCATGCCCAGGTCGAGTCCAAACATGAAGCGGCCGACCCTCCCCTATGCCAAAATGAAATCATGTAATAAACAATTTTTATGTAATTTTTTATGCATGAATGTAAACAAAATGGGCATAAAGCCAAATTTTTGTAAGCTCATGGCTTATGTGCAAAAAGAAATAGCACATGAGACATGGGATGAGCAAAATGCCATTTTGTAAAGTCCAAGGGACTATATGTAAATATGTAAGCCTATATAAGGCAACATGATGATGAATAAAATATACACTTTTGATTCCCCTCAAAAATCTATTGTTTGTGCCTCTTTCCCCTTTCTGAAGGTTCTAAACCTTCTTCTTTCTTTTGAATTAAATCAAGAGTTTAACTCTTCCTTTTCCAAAACTAAATAGTTTTTCACCACAAAACCCATAAAGGGGAGCTTAGATCTCCTATCAGATCTTAAAAAGAAGAGATTTTTAAAATCTCACATCTCTTGATCTTCAAGATCCTGCCAATAGAGGAGGAAGAAGGAGGCCCATCTCCGAAAACCCCATTTTTGGGAAGACCCAGGGCTCCAAAGAAGAACCCCTTTCATCAACTCCAAAACGTCTTAGGAGTTTAACTCCACTCTAAATCCTCTTTTGGGATTTTAAATCCTATTTCTGGGGCTAAAATCCCCTTTTCCTCGCCGGCGCCCAAACGCCCACGTGCCGGGCACGTGGTGCGCTAGCTCTCGAGCGCCTTGCGCTCAAGCACCCAGCGCCCACGTGCCAGACACGTCGTGCGCTAGCGCTCGAGCGCCTAGCGCTCAAGTGCCCAGCACCCACGTGTCGGAAACGTGGCGCGCTAGCGCCTAAGCGCACACCGCTCAAGCGCACAGCGCCCACGTGCCAGGCACGTGGTGCGCTAAAGCTCGAGCTCCTAGCGCTCAAGTTCCCATGTGTCGAACACGTGGTGCGCTGGCGCCTAAGCGCACAGCGCTTGCGTGCTAGGCACATAAGGCGCTGGCCCCACGCGTCCTTTGGGCGCTTTCCCCTATATATATATATATACATACATACATACATACATACATACATAAAAACACACACACTCTAAAACACTGTCCCTCTCAAAAAAAAAAATTGGCCGGGGCGCTGCCCCGCACCCCGCACCCCGCAAGGGGTCTGCTAGCCCCCTTGACCCCCAGCCCGCTATCCGAGTAGCGGGACCCCCGTAAAAACTCTGAGGGGTCCCCGATATATCCAAAACCCCTTCAAAACACAACACTGCACATTGAGTTCGCATGACCAGTTTAACCCGTTAATCGGAGGTTCCCTCGCTCCAAAGGCGAGGGGTAATTAACGGCAGCTTAGTCCACGGCTGCCAGAGATTCGGATCCCCATAATCAATAAACCCTATCCTACCCTAGGCAAGGGAAATCTGTAATGCGCCTGACAAGCGCCCGCGTATTCCCATCTCAATGGGATGACGAAAAACACCATACATCAATGTATTACCATTTGGCAACACAAGGTGATATTCGCCAACTGCTTTGGCTACAACATTTGCACTATTCCCTACACTTATGGAATGATCACCCATTCCTAGTTCCCTACCTTTCTTAAGCACATGTAACATATTACATATGTGGAATCCCGATCCGGTATCTAATACCCAGGACGTAGAGTGAATTGAGAAACAGTTCTTGATAACTAACACACCCGAAGAAGATGCATGAGCATGCTTATTCTTCGTTTGGGCTGCATGAGAATCTGGATATTCTTCTATTCCCTGCTCAGACTTACAACAATTATAAGTTGGAACGGGCCCAACATTCCCCTGCTTGGTATAACAAGCGGGTTCGATCAATACATCTATATTATTATCTTGATTAAGGCCTGACATGGTCGCTACCTGGAGAGAGAGAGAAGAAAACACTTTAGCGTATGCTCTTGCAAGACTAGATTGCTTATTATCTTATCTAATCAGGATGGCTCCCACTGGTTTTATCAAACCTTCCTTAAAACCCTAAAAGGTAAGATTAGCCGGGATTAATTACACCTTACAAGTTCGCCAATCTTTCAGCCAGGTCAGTGTTGGTACTTTGAGGGAGGTTCCCCGTACTTTTGCACGGACCTAATTAAAATAAAGCTCATTTTTCCAGAGGCATAACCCCGTTAACACCTTTTTAGACACCTACTTGATTGGCTAATTGTCATGTGTAAAACTCTCCCAGGAGTAACTCTTACTTGCAGTGGGTATCAGGATCCAACTATCTCATAAAAAGTATGCAATCTCATTGCAAATTTCAACACTTGAAATTCCCATTAATACTTTTGCCCCTAGCAACTTATGACCTTAACATAGTCAACAAATCATAATTGCTAGCCAAGTTCAACCCGTCATTTCCCGATTGAATTAAACCCACCCGCACGACCCTTAACATAGTCAACAAAGTCGTACGACTACCCTAATCCGATGACATCTCATGTTTTAGCAAATAAGCACTAATTAGCTACCGCACACTATGCCTTAACATAGTCAACAAACGTAGCACGAATACTAAGTAGTATTTATCTGAAATGACGGAGGGCTACGCAGGTTTTTCAGAAAACCATGAGCGTAATGAACTTGATATCGTTGTAGAAACAAGTGATTTTGAAAAGGGAGTGTTTTTGAGGCTTTTACTAGTTCGCTAAAGAGGTCACTCCCGGTGAAGGGATCCCGGCTCTTTCCTTATCGAATAAGGTGCAGGATATTTCACAAATACTGCAAAGCAAGAACTATAGAAGCAATCAAAAACATAACCGAGTGAGTTGTAGCATCTGCTAGTTTTGCTAAAGAGGTCACTCCCGGTGAAGGGATCTCGGCTCTTTCCTTATCGAATAAGGTGCGGGATATTCTACAAGGAATATCACTATGCAAAGCAAAAAACTAGAGCTACCCTTTTTATAAATTTGATTCTACAACATCTTTTAGGTTTCTTTTCTTTCATTAATCTCATTAATGAATCCCATCATTTAAGCTTCCTAAGCATCACAGAAGAACAAAAATACAACGTACGCTTATGCCATCCGCATTCGCCACAGTGTCCCATTATGCACCGTTAGCTTACTTAACTAACGGCATACCGGGGCGGGACTAGCGCGGGTGAAAAACATAAGCAACGTTTATTATATATCATATATACAATAATAAAGCATTCGTCTCACGCATATAATATGATCACATCACAGTATATCGGCAGCAGAAGAAACATATGAAATATTGGATATACTAGGAGGTCCGTGTTTTATTTTGAGCCTGTATAAAACATGGATTCTACGGTCGCGATGAATAGCCAAACCCACATCTCTAGACCCCTACGAGCGCGGCAAGCAACCCTCCTAATTCTAGGGTTAGGAGACCCGGTCTCGACTCCTCGAGATGGCCTCCCTCTGGAGCCTAGAACCAGGTTACTTGTGCCCTCCTCCTTGGGTCTATCCTAATGCGGAAAAATAAATAATATACAATGGTGACATCATCCTCAATCTGGAAGTGCCCCAATAAAAGAATATTACATACAATGAATTTTACATGAATGAAAATAAAAACACTCATCTCACATAAAAAAACCCGGCTATTCAAAATACGACGATCCAATATAACATATCACAGCAACGCAAAACATCACATGTCATCAACGTAAGTAAATATGCCTATTACAATTGTCGTTGATATATAGCAATGAGAATGGCGATATACCACATATTACACTTACGGTCGCAGAAAAGAAAGTGAAAAACTATAACATTTGGAATCCACAATCATCTTAGACATCGTAAACCCGAAATATCTCATATTACGGATTTCATGCCTAACTATATGAATTCCACATATTGTATCACATTACAGAAAAAGATAGACGATGTTAAATATTCCGATTGAATCAACAAACACCCAAAATTTCCCAAAATGCCCAACACTTGAGCGTAGTTTAGAAGTATCCATCACATGCCACAGTAGCAGTGAACCAGCCGTAGAAGGGTCAACGAATGCCTCACTTGTGGCACCGCTAAACTACCACAAACCCAAGGGTTTAGTGGAGGTTTTGACGGTCACAAAATTGAGTTAAGGTTTTGTTCTTCTAGAGGGTTCACCGCATCACTTGCACGCTATTTGAATGTTCTTTAACTATGAAAAAGATCCAACTTTTGAAAAAATTTCAGCAAGGGAAAAGGTAGGTATTTGATATCCAATCGAACTTTTTAATACCGTCTAAAATAACCGAAACAAAAACTAGAATTTCGAATATAAAACACTCCGAATTGCTATTTCTAAAAGATAACATCACATGAAAAATTAGCAAAAGCAAACAACACCAAAAGTACCAAAACCCAGAGACCAAAACGCTGTACAAATTTCAGCACTGGGGGATCCGATCTGGCTAGTTTTGGGAGTCATGATCTCGGCCAAAATCCGAGGGTTTAGGAGGAAATTTGAACGGTGTTCATATTGTATCACATACAACACTCTGCAACTGTTTAAAAAAAAAATTTACACTCTGAAAAATTTATAGAAACAAGGGTTTTGATATGGGTGTTTCGGAGTTGTTTCGGTTTCGTAATCCTAATCTTATCCGTCTAACTCTCCAGCTAGGCTCTGATACCACTATTGGGTTACCTACAACGGCAGCAAGGTTTCGGGTAGCATCATCCATGCCAAGTTAAAAATTTTGCCATTAAAGATAACCCTAAACAAGAATCAATAACTAGAGAATCAAACTTAAACTATATGTTAACAACTTAACATCTAATAGTTTGGGATTACAACCTTTGTAGTCCGTTCCTTCGCTTCATAAGCTCCGAGTTAAAGTCCCTTCGCTGCGATCATCAAGGTCCTGAACTCTAGAGAGGCTCCATGAAGTGAATGAGATATCCTTACTAGAAGACTTCACTTTCTAGGATGATCTACTTTGAAGAAATACTAACCCAAGCTCACACTTCTCTAATGAAGTATTAGTGAAGTGAACACCCTAATCTAAGTGGCTAGAATAGATAAGGATGATGAAGTAGGAGTTTTGCTCTCTTTAGTTTTCTTTATCTCACTTTATTTCATCACAAATAAAAAAACAAGCAAGCTTTTTTAAGAGCTTGAAGAAGATGAAGAAGAAAGAGTGTGATGAAAATGAATTATTGTTGAGCTTAGAATTGCAACCAAGGATTAAGCATGTCATGCTTAACCCTTGTAGAGACTTAAACTATGTACTAGGGTTAAGGTTTGGGTTAACAAACATCTAACAAATATCAAGGGGGTTGACAAAGTCAACATGGATAAATATCTACACAATTTAGGATTTACCCAAAGCAAAACATTAACCTTAATCCAAACCCTAGCATGGTTTAATCTCAAAACCCTAGTTGCAATTGTAACCCTAACATGATACAATATTACATATCACATATATAATATATATAATATAACAAAAGAAAATAATACAATTAACATATATCACATATATATCAATGTATCATCAAGTGAGAAAAAGAATCATTTAAGTGAGCTTATATTAGTTAATGTAATGTAATATATCATATATATAATTATACATTAAATTATCGAATCAACTCTTGATCCTATAATCCGGCTATATATCATATAACCGACTAATATAACATGTATCATCTTATCGAATCAACACTTGATCCGATATCCCGGCTATATCACATATACCCGGCCGATATCACATTTCGCGAGAATAGAATACGGTATCTCATATCGTATTAATCTCGGTCCTGCACATATCACATATGTGCTCCTACTCTGTTTTGCCTGAGCCAGGAAACCTCTGTGCAGGACTCTAAAGAATCGCCAATACGCCGGCAGTAGGTGATGATCATATCAAACACCCACAAGCTGCAAGCGGTCAGCTAAACATAACAGCCACCCGGGTATTGAGCGATCAGAAGATCAACAAGCAAGCCTGTACATACTCCTGTGAATCCAATCAGTAACACTCCCGTACAATCCGGTCTCTTCGTCTGATATGTCGCATATCTAGTCTAGGGGTGGTAAACGTCAGACCCCAGTAACCGATAAGTCGTGTCGATGTGAGGCTCATAACGGGTCGAGAAACTACTGATAACACTTACCAGTAGATCTCCATATCAGACCTTGCCAGGGAATTCCAGTTATAGCCAATCGAATACAGGGCAACATCAACTCCCAATACCGGGAGAGACGAAACCCCTCCTATTGCTCATTTCCTCCATGTGATTCGGGACTGTACCCAAAAGCCACCGTTTTGCATGTCCTCATGAATGTGGTATGGTGGAAATCAAAGCACAGTGGGAATCACACAAGACTCTATGACGATCTCGGGTCTACAGACTAACCTGTACCAGTGTCACCAGATAACTGCATTCTGACTATAGGTATAATACTATCTAGGAGTTCTCGGTAAGTCCATTCAGTATACCCATTCTCCACTGAGCACCCGTATACCTTCTCTGATGTCAAACACCAATGGATATGGCATCATCCATCGCCCATCATATGGGTCTAGAAGCGTATACGCTAGTCTACACTGGAGTATCGATGCCCTGTCTCAATACTCCCTCGACTAGGAATAGTTATAGGATGTGCTCTTGGACTACCCTGGCCCCACTAGTATGATTTGTATAATAGTCCTAGTAGTCGAGTACATATCCTAAGGGCTTTATCAACATGTGAGAGCCAGACAGTAAAGCAATACAAGTTAACATGTTAAGACAAAGTAAAACAAGATAGCATACTATCATATCGAGCAAGAAAGTCCGCTCTATATATATCCAAGCATCCAGTATAATATACATCATATGTACAACAATGGCCTCTAGGGCATATATACAACTAACAGATAGTCTGTGCAATGAAAACCTAGACCCATACGAGTGCGGCAAGTTACCCGTCAATCCCAGAAGTAAGACAACCCCAATCAACAACGTGAATGGACCACCCAGCACTTCACGGAATCTGGTAAATTGGGCACCCCTCTGTGGGTCAACCTGTACCCCTACGAATGCGGCGAATAGCCCGCCAATTCTAGAGTAAGGTCCCTTCCGTCTCAACGCCATGAGATGCGGACCCGTTGACCTCTAGAACCCGGCTATTCGTACACTCCATCACGGGGTAATCCTAGTACAGAAAAAAATATGTACAAGGGTGACATCGACTTTAGCCTGGTCATGCCCCAAACAAATAATATACAAACTGGCAGAGACGGCAGTCCACATGTCGGACGCTTACCCTGCAATATCAAATGTACAAAAGATCTAAATTGTACTACCATTGCACCACTGGCTATCCACCACGACGATCCAACCACAACCACAGCACAACACAGAACATCAATATGAATGTCATGTTCGCAAACCCGTCTAAAAGAACATATAGCAATTAGACAAGTTGCACCACTCTAATGACATTCACGGTCGTAGATAGTAATGCATATACTGAAAACTTTTAAACAGTGTTAAAAATAGCGATTTCGAAATACTTCGCATTGCGCCCAAACAAAAGATAACATAATATCCAATCTGGGTAAAAACAAACAATACCAAAAACAAAATATTCCAAAGACCAGAACACACCAAAAAACTCATGCCCCAACTCCACACCAAAACCGGCGACGCCGGGGATTTCACCGATCTCGACGGCCAAAGTAAAAAAATTTGGGCTTGTTTTATAGGTGTGTTCTGGTTGTCACAAGGGTAGTCTTCTGCGATTGTTTAAATAATTTTAGAAGACCAATTTAAAATTGACAGAAACTTGAATAAATGCGTATTGTTTCGGAGTTCGTTTCGGTTTCGATATTTAAAACATCGTTGAAACTGCTAGTATAAGGTTTATAGGTTGGCTCTGATACCATGCTGGGCTTTGCCAGCGCCCTGGCCATCTACCATGGCCGATGCGGAACAAAAACAAGCGTTCAAAAATTTTGGCGCAAACAAAACCCGCCCTAAGATCGAAACCATAAACTTATACTAGCAAATACAAAGAGCTAAATTACTAGGTTTAGAAATGTTGTACCGAATTAACCAAGTCCTTCGGTCTTCTACCACCTTCATTAGCTCCTAGGGGTCACGGATCGAATTTGGTTGCCGTTCTTCCTCCATCGATGATGATCCAACCGAGGGAAACGACACAGGTTCCAGCCTTGCCAACCGAGGCAACCAACGTTCCAAGATTGCTAGCAATGGAGAGTGGAGGTGTAGGAATGTCTCACTATATTTTTCTCTCATCACATGAGCTCAAATGAGCAACCTAAGAAAATGAAGAAGGAGGTGAGGAAAACTAGTAGCATGAGCAACTCAAGAAAAATGGCTAAGGCTCTCCAAGAGAGAGTATGAACCAATGAAGCAAGTGATGAATGAATCACCAAGAGAATAAAGGATGGCATGTGAAGAATATATCCAAGTCATTTGCAACCAAGCAACAAAAAATATCTCATTTCATTTTTATTAAATAATGATGAGTCATCCCTCTCTACATGCGTCACCATACTCATAATAACTCACCCTCCACCTCATTTAGAAAAACAAAAGATTTTCTAAAAATAAAATCATCTAAATGAGGTGTCCAACTTCAAGAAGCTATTCCGTATAAATATGGAATACAACCTGGTATACGTATCGAAATACATATACGCGTATTTGTACAAAAATACGAATAGCCAAGGGAGAAAATGAATAGTGAACAATAATACTAGAATAAATATAATATATATATATATATTTATATATATAAATTATTAAATCAAAACCTGATTTAATAATCCAGCTTAATCCTGAACGGCTAGTATTATCAACCGTCCGATTAAAATCTGTTTAGCTTGTACACATATTTAATCGGACACCTGTATATACCAACATACGCCATCTACACCATATCTCATGAACCGTGAAAACCCTCTATATGGGACTCTAAACACTCGTCAATACGCTGGCAGTGGGTTTAACCACAAGCACGTCAGCGGCACTAGCTGTACGTAACGGCTACCCAGGTATTTAGCGAAAGGAAGGCCAACGAGCAAACTTATCCAAACCGCTACTGATCCTGTCTGTGACAATCTCCATACAGTCCGGTCTGTTCTTCTGAGAGTATCGCATATCGTGTCTATGTGGGTGGATAAAGTCAGACCCTTAATAACGCGATATTTCATGTCGGTATGAAGCCCATCACCCACTGAGAAACTACTGATCCAAATCAGTAATTCTCGACTACCATGGCCAAGGATTTCTGGTGATGGCTACCCATGCACTGCGCGATATCAACCCCCAATTCCGGGAGACACGAATCCCCGACGATCCGCTCACTACCACCATGTGGCTCGGAACTTTACCCAACTAAAACCTGTTTCCATGACTCCTTTGAGCCATGGTAGGGTAGTAATCAAAGCACAGTGGGAACTCACACGAGACAAATGATGAGCTCAGGTCGACAGACTAACCTGTACTCATGTCACCTGGGAACTACTATCTGACAATAGGTAATACCAACTAGTATGTTCCCGTTGAGTCCGTCCAGTGTACTCATAACCCAGTGAGTACCTGTATACTATCTTACATGACTAACTGACACTAATGGCTTGTGAGACCGGCCACCGCCCCTCGTCGGGGTCTCGATAAGTATACACTAGTCTACTTCGAAGTATCTATGCCCGGTCTCGATACTCCCACGACGAGGGACATTTAAGGATGTGCTTATAGACCACCCAGCTCCCACGTATATGATCGCCATCATAATGCTGGTAGTCATGCAAGATCCTATAGGCTCTATCAACATGTAATAGTGATCTGTAATACCACCTAATGCATGTACATGATGATAAAGACAAACCGGATAGCATACTATCATGTCGAGTAAGACTGTTCTCCCCGTATAGGCCCTCTCTCAATCATCACAATCGCTTGCCTGTGATTCAATAATTGACTTGAGGGCACTATATCCAAAATGAAGTGGAGTTAATACCGCCATTTTCTTCTAAACCCTAGAAAGCTCAGTTTTTCTTACATAATTTTCATCCATATTCTTACACCATATTTGTAATCATATAACCAATACTTAGAACCAAATTTTAATCAAGAATATCATGCAAAATAGCTTTAACTTAACATTTACACTAAAATACCATGAACTTCACATATCCTACTTTTTGTATTTTTTTTATTTATACCTTTAGAAAACTTTACGGGGTAATGACCTACCCCTCTCAAACACCAAGGGTTCCATAGCACGATAACTCTTTCATGTAGATTTGTATTTCGACAAAATATTACATTAAAATACCATTTACAATAAAAACAGTTTTCTTTGGAATTGTATTTTAAATTCCTTTGAAAATATGCCTCTACAACCCTTTTTAGGGAACCCGTTATTGGATTGTGCGGATTATCACATATCCTTGGGTTAGTAGAGCGAGATGCAAACCTCCTCATGGAGCATTCGATCTCGAAAGGTTTTAAATACGGTTTTCTAGAAAAACGCATTTTCTAAGTTAATAAAACTTAATTTTTATAATTATATAAAATAGTAAAAATCCATATATTTTCAAGATATGACAAACTTACATTTTTCTAAAAGAAGAAAGTCCACAAGTTTCACCAAAATACCATCAAGATATTAATACAAGATAAGTTTTACACTAAAATACCATGAACTATTCAAGCTAAGTTACTATCACTAAAATACCACAAACCCCCAAAATTTACATCCTTGAAAACCCTAATAATATAAATAACTTCTCATGGTTTATTTTGAAATTATTAAAAAATATTTTCATAAAACCCCCTCGAGTTATATAAAACAACATTAAGGAGTTTAGTAAATATAGGTTTAAGCGGGATAAATTCTCTTGAGCCCCTGGAAGCCGAAGAAAGTGAGTGCTTACCTATTTAAGGTAGAAAACTTAACGGTGTTATCAATGGTAATTGTCTTGGAAAAAGACATAAATCCTGCCGTCCATGTGCAGCAGTTACCGATAACTCCCGAACCTAATTCAGGATCCAAATCAGTTCAAGTGTCTGACTCAAGTTTGAGTCTAAGTCTAAATCTCAATCCAACTCAAATCAAAATCCAATTCAACCAAGAATCCAATTCAACCAAGAATCCAATTCAAACATGAATCCAAATTCTAGCATGCATACATGAACTTGAACCTGAATACCTGAATTCAAACACATATATCAAACCTGAATACATGACTTGACTTGACTCGAGCCATGAATACTTGATATATACATGAACTTAATCTTAGAACTTGATGTATTCATGGATTCGAGCAAGACTGGTAATTTTAGTTGTAACTTAGCATACATGGGGTGCTGATGTAGTTCATGCATGAATCCAATGAAATCTCAAAAGTCCCACTAGATCATGAATCCATGTCTACTAACATAAGCAAGCTGTCATAAGGGCTCGTATTTCCTTACTCCTGGATTACAGCCTGTTTAGTTTGGAATACTTCAACACTGGGTTGAAGTCCCGTTACTAACACTTGATTCGGGCTCGTGGTTCCTTACTCCCGGATTACAGCCTGTTGGGTTCGAGAACACTCTTAAGATTGGTTGACATTCACCCTTGAATTTACGTTAAATTAGTATCCCAAGTAAAGACCTGTTAAGATACTTACATTCACTGCATGTTCACTATACTTACACTACACGGCCATGTTATAATTGTTTGCCTTGCTCATTTTATGCTGTCATGCTTATCTACTTGACATATATTACCATACTCGTTCACATATATCAATAAAACGACATGCTAAATAAACTTGCCATGTTTACATTAAACGACAAGCTGACATAACATACTTCAAACTCACATGTTCATAATTTACTTTCCTTTATCATTACATTTTATACTTCACTTCATTTTTTGGGGACTTACCAAGCGAAAGGTCGCTGACGGGCATTCCACCTATCTTTATTTTCTTAGAATGTTCGTCAGATACTGGGGAGGTAGACATCTCAGAGGAGAAGCACGATCAGATCGCGACCCGGGCCTAGATTAGTTATCCTCTTTCAGTTTATGTATGCCACCTGTTTAGGCATTTCCATTCTTGTATTTTCTTTTCAGTTGATACCATGTATTGTAAATGAATCAAGCTGAATGTAAATATAGTTGTTGAATTTTAAATCTCATGTTTATTCTCTTGTCATTTTTATATTTCTTATTTTACGCTTAGCGTATTTATTCCAGAAAATGACATTCTCGAAATAAATACGTCGTTGGATTGCCACGTCACCGTTTCCGTCTATTGAGAAGCGGGGCGTAACAGGTTTTGTTGGCGTCCCATGCAGGTCAGTTCTACATGAAATCATAAGCAATATATAATAAGAAATATGAGATTCAACAGCTTTACATTTCTTGCAATTCAATTTCCGTTGAATCTATCCTAATCTTTATGCTCTATCTAAGGTGATGGATTCTCCCAGCAACCCTAACACTAATGATGGAAGTACACCACCACCTATCCTTACCGTCCTACCACCTCTACCTACCATAGTCACACCACTCACAGAATAGACGATGCTTCTGGAGGCTATCAAATGCCTACTTGAAGGTTAGCAGGCTCAAAGCACGATTTTGCAGGAGAAGACTGCTCTCTTTCAATAGAGTTTCATCTGCTCTAAAGCAGAAGCACCGGAAGTGAAACAATTCTGAGCGTTACACCCGAAGAACTTCTCAGGGAAAGAGAAATCGCCTGAGGCCGAGGAATGGGCTCAGAGTATAGAAGATGATCTAGCCGCAGCTCAAGTTCTAGAAGTGGCGTGGGTCAGAATAGCAAAACTCCAGCTTACTTTGGGTCTTTTTGTGATTGAAAACCAGAATCCAGGATCCAGGATCCAGGATCCAGGATCCAAAGCACGTTCTGGCTTCGACTTCGGGTGTGTTTGTGATTGAAAACAGTTTGTCAATTAACTCTACTTATTGGGTACAAGATACCGGATCAGGATCTCATATTTGTAATTTATTACAGGCTCTGAGAAATCGTAGAGTTATCAGGGCAGGTGATATGACTCTCAGGGTTGCTAACGGAATGAGCGTGGATGATGTATCCGAAGGGTATATCACCAAGAATTGACAAGTGGGCAGATATTGATTCTACATAACTGTTTGTATATACCTAGTCTAGTTTGTAAGCAATGTGGTCTACATCCACCTAAATCAAAGTTTGATTGGGTCAGGTACACTAGAGGACAATATATACATGTTAAATCAAGCTCACGTTTTCAACGTCCAAAACACACTTAAAAGAAAGTCTCCATAATTAAATAAAACTTTCTTATGGTATTGTAGACAGGGTCACATCAATAAAACAAGGTTGTCGAAGTTACATGGAGAGGGATATTTGGATCCGTTCGAATATCAGTCTTATGCAACTTGTCAATCTTGTCTCATATGAATGACAAAGACTCCGTTCACTGGACACGGAGTAAGAGCGAGAGAGCTCTTAGGACTTATACACAGCGACTTGTGTAGTCCAATATCTACAGATCTACGAAGTAGTTAATCCTATTTCATTACTTTAGGACATGTCTTCTTGATGAAGCATAAATCCAAAACCCCTTAAAAAATTCCGAGAATATAAGAATGATATGGAAAACAAACAGGAAAAAGTATCAAGACACTGAGATCTGATCGATGTGGTGAATACTTAATTACCGATTTCCTGGATTGCTCTAAAGAGAATGGAATTCTCTCTCAGCTTATTCTTCCATACACATCGCAACACAACAGTGTATAGGAAAGGAGGAACCAAACCCAATTAGATATAGTTCGTTTCATTATGAGTAACGCTGAGTTACCACGATCCTTCTTAATTTATGCACTAGAATCAGCTGCATATCTTTTGAATAAGGTTCATACCAAGACTGTGCCTACCACACCATATCAGATGTATAGTGGGAAGAAACCCTATCTGCAGTAACTGAAGATATAGGGATGTTTGACTTTTGTTGAAAAGTAGTATGCGGACAAGCTCGAGGCACGCTCAGTACTATTTAGGTTTGTGGGATACCCAAAGAACTCCAAGGAGTATTTTCTATTACGCAGAGGAACAAAAGGGTTTTTTTCTCGTCATGCCCACCTTTTAAGAAAATCATTTTTTGAAAAAGGAAGAGTGGGAGCGTAATAGAACTAGATGAAATTCCACAACCACAAACTACTACTGAAAGTATGGTAGAACCAGAGGTTTCAAAAGAACCGTATATCCCTGCGCCACTCCGCAGGACTAGTAGGCAGTCTCATCCGCCCGAAAGATACTACGGTTATTCTCATAGACGGGGATCGAGAGGATTGCATCATTGACAATGATGAGCCAACTATCTTCCAGCAAGCCATTCAGAGCGGCGACTGATTCGTAGAGATTTAGCGTGCTTGCGCTTTCTAAAAGATAGATCAAAAATATTAGTAACCGCAATCAAGAATGGCGTCGCTTTGCAGCTAGCCGGTGAGTACGGGTCGGTCCACAGGGATTTTGTGAATTTCCGATTCGTTCTTACGAGTTAATTCCAAAGGGTGTTCGGTTGATTATTAAATCTAAAAATCTAATTAACCTAGGGCAATTATCTAGATCTACTCTTGCTAGGGCTAGGTTTAGGGATGGTTAGGAAATGTAATTAAATCTCACCACTTTCAATACCTGAATGAAGATCAGTGAGGAGTTATGGTAATTATCAATAAAGTGGATTAGATCCGTTCGGGAAGGTGTTCCTTCCTCTAGGTTCTTGTCCTTACTTTAGAGATCCTTACCCTAACCTTCATGGAAAACATCACACCCGGGCCTTTATACTACGGTATCACCGCTACCTCGAGGGATAGAGTGCCGTAGGGAGCGGTATGTGCATGTATGCATGGAGTCCTATTGTAAATATTTGGTGGGTAAAAAAAGGGATGAGAGATCTCATCTTTCAAAGTCCTTCCCAAAAGCTAAACCCTAAACAAGTTCCTAGGGCATGAAATTAAATCTACCTAGGGCAAGGAATTTAAATCTACACTAAGGAAAGAAATTAAATCACTTACAGATGCATCCCTCCAATCATCCATGCAGGGTTGTCAGATCTGAATTTCTGAATGGAGAAGAAACACCGATGCTCTCCAAAAGATTTCTAAATTTTATTCATTAAAGGGAGGCATAAGAAATTACAATCTTTAGAGTTCTATTTATAGGAAATAGAAACCCTAGGTTACATTTTGATCCGCATGTCTAAAATTACAAAAATAGCCCCAGGGAATCTTTTCAGAGCCGTATAAATATTATGGTAAAATTTTCTTTAAGAGAGGGCTCTTAATGGCCGTGGAACCGCGGCATGGTTAGGGCTTGGGCCGCGGTTCCGCGGCCCATTGGTGAGATCACCTCATGAAATTTCCTGGGCTGCTTCAAGGTTCTTTGGGCTTCTGGTTCTTGGGTTTATTTTATTAATTGGGCTTCTCCATTGGTTCCAGATCTTCAGTGAACATTTTGCAATGGATCTTTTAACATTTTGCCTTATTATTTTGGACCTTGCCTTGCCTTGTTGATTTTGAACTGTTCTTTGATGTAGGCTTGATCAAGAGTCCTCTGTTTGTTGGTCAAAAGTCCATATTTTCATTGTCTTTACATCGTTTTCACTGTTTCCTGTCCAAGAACCTGTAACCTGTAACATGTAGCAGACATGCGTCAAAAGTACCTGTTTATTTATAAAAAGAATAAGAATGGGGAATATAATAATGCAATATTATGGTCTGAACAAATACCCCCAAACTTATCTTTTGCTCGTCCTCGAGCAAACTTATTTTTATTCTCTAAAATCCTAACCACACTTTCGCAGGGAAACGCGATTGCACTGAGCACGTGCAACAAGACGTTAAACCTCTAGGTGTCCCTAGTAGGAGGAGTGTTGTCTCCTGAGGGTTTTCAGCGGATTACACCCACAAAATCCTATCAACTCGGGCCATTGACTTTTGTTTTCCAATTAGGTCTTCTAACAAGGAATTCTATTATCTTTTACCCGTAAATTATCCATCCACATTCTTCACACTTCCTCATCATTTAACTTAAGATTATATATGTTCTATAGACTTATTTAGCTTTCGGCATCTCCTAAGTTTTCCTTCTAGGGTTCCATCTCCACTTAGGAATTTTTATCAACTCTTACTAAAGATACAAGTTCTATTCTTCATTCCTTTCTCTCATCTAAACTCCAATCACATATCCCTACGTGTGTGTATAGATCACCCCTACACTTAGAAATTCAAATCAAGCAATCATACTCTCGTCCGTTGTCCAAAGCACTTATTAGTTGGTGAATTTAAATGAATCTTGCTTACACATCCTTCATGTGACCGTTAATACTTATTGAGGTACCAACAACCGATTACAAGATGTGTTTGCACTTTAAAGCGTAAATCCTAGTCTTGCAACACCTAAGGCTTTAGCAGTGACTCCCAAACCAGTTGGTTTAAGGCACTAGGTTATGAAGCACCCTCGCTAAATATTTTTCTATTTTTACAGCCTTAAGTAATCACAAAAACCAGTGTTCATTTTTTTCTTTTCTTTATTCACACTTGTATATATTTTTTTCATTTTCATTGTACTAAGGACTTTAGACAAGAGCATTTCAAGGTCTCTTCTACTATTCCAAGTTTCAAGGTGCGTGATTGCGCATTTTGTAGGGTACACGTTTTCAGAATCTAGACTTAAGTTAGGAACTATTTTTCAAACTTATACTCTAATAAGAACATCAATACTCTTCCCTCATTTTGACTTAGCCCAAGAAGTGAACTCAAAATTTGCCTATTTCTGAATAATCTACAAAGACATATACTTACTACCGTTAAATTTTAAGGAATATTATTTTTAGGGTTTTTAATTCACTAAGTCTAAGATCTAGTTGTTCCTAACCAGTTAACCTATTTGTCAAACTCAAGTCAATTAGCCAAAATTGAATACAAATATTTTTATAATTTTAGAAATTTTTCAATTTTTTTTTTGGGTATTTTCAAATAAGTATGCATATGCAAAATATGTACAAATGAATGCGAAGGAAGAAGACTTACCGAGCATACCCCCAAACTTGAACTTGACAGTATCCTCACTGTCATGCTGAACCAAGAGGGTCAAAATGCCAGTAATCCCCTGTTTATTTATTTATAATTTTTTTTTATTTTTTAATGTTTTGAAATTTTTTTTTATAATTTTTATAGAAAAAGAAAACAAAAAGATATATACATATATACAAAGGATCCCCCCAAACTTAAGCTTGGCCTTACACAAGCCAAAGGTTAGCACCAACCATTCAAAAATCTTATCGTGGTAATGGTAGGGTTGGTGAAAGAATGGAGTGGAAAGAAAAGAGATAAGAAGAATACGGGACCGTGTGGAGGTAGAAACGGGATACGGTCTCGGTGGGGGAAAAGAATGGCGGAAAAGAGAAAGAAGTAGAGTACGATCTTGAGGGTGTAAATCGAGTGAATAAATTAGCGCAATTTGTGATGACTGATTTGTTAAAAATGATTGCGCTAATCTATCAACCCGTCGAGCAATGGGGTCAAATCCCTCAAGATTCGCAACAAAACATGGGTACGCCGAACTTGGTATAGGAGATGAAAGCGTAACTGTCTCTTGTTCGGTCGGAACAATGGGAAAGACGAAAGGGAGTAAATTAGGGATAGTCTCATTCTCACCGTAATAAACTGTTTCGAACTTGAAAGATTCCATTAATGGTTCGAAACTAGTATAATCAACCGAGTCTGATGGCTCATCTGAAAATGTAAAGGACTCAAACTCGGGTGGTGAGTCATCAACATCGTCCGAAAAAGTGAAACACTCGTAGGTGTTATCGTCTGTGAGAATTGTGTCAGATTCAAAGGAAAAGGTTTCAAGCTCACAGTCTTCAAGCGGGGTCGGAACGATGGGAAGGATGGAGGGTGATATAACAGTCAAAGGTTCAGGAGGATGAATAGGAAAATCAGACACATCAAACAAAAATGATTCAACCTCAATATTATCCTCAAGACTCTTCTCGATACTATCCTCAATATTCAACTCATCTATGCCATTATCATCAAAGTCTAGACGCATATGAGATTCGGGAGAAACATTTAATAACTCAGGATGATGATTTGAACATAAAATTTCAAGCAAATCGACAGGTTCATCATCCGAAATATTCCCGGCGTCTATATCCTCAATCAAGTGAAAATCAATTTCTTTAGACACTTCATCAAAAGCATGGATATCTATCGATTTAGGTTCTAAAGTGGAGGTGTAAAGATCGAAAGGATTAGGTGCGGTTTCACTCGAAAAGGGTTCCTCACAATTTGGCAAATCAATCACTACAAAATCACACAACTCATTTTTATTTTCAACTGGTGAATCATTTGGGACAATCGATGGAAAACTGGAGTTGTGGGCTTCAATTGGGTAAGGGTAGGTGTGATTTGGAAATCCTCTCTCATTCTCATTCTGTCCAACCGCCTCCTCATACATTGAAAAATTTGGTGCTAGCGGGAAACTAGGTACTGGTTCAACAGGTTGCATAAGGGCGGCCACGGACGCTTCCACATTCCTAACCATTTTGTTTGTTGCTGCGATATACGCCTCCAACGCCTCTTCCAAACTAGACTTTGGTGGTAAGGGGGTTTCGGGAAAAGATTCGAAATTGTGTGGATATGCAAAACTCTCAACAGGCTGAATAGAATCAATGTCTAGTGAAGGTGGTAAGGTCGGGTAGGACTGGTAGGAAGTGGGTGGTAGGACAGGGGTAGGGGCTACATGTGGATAAAAATATGAATAATCTTGTGGATCCCTAGAACTAGATGCGTGGAGAGGGGTGAAAGATCGGCTGCGAGATTGAGCAATGTGCTCAGCAATGGACATCTGCCTAGGAGTGTCAGAAGGACTCGAAAGAGTGGTATCAACATATGGATGTGGTGAAGGTTGACTTGGTTGACACAAAGTGGGTTGAAAAGTCAAACTGTTTCTCCTAGACTCCTATATGTGATCTTTCAAAGATTTTTTAGGCATGGAAGGATCGTCTTTAAATTGACCGAACACATTGACATATGACGCAAAATTAGGTTCGGGATACCAAAGTTCGGCTAATGATTTTTTATGTGGGGTACCCATGTTAGAAGAAGAAAGGTGACAAGAAGGAAGGTTGGGTGGTGCATGGATTTATTTGGGGCTAAAAAATTTTGCAAGTTCTATAAAATATTTGTCCTTTTTATTTCCATTTTTCATTGATTTTTTTCTTTCTCTTTATTTGGAAAAATTTTGTTCCAAAAAGATTTTAGAGAAAAGATATGCAACAGCAAAATATTTTATAGAAAAGATATGCAACAGCAAAATATTACTTGTAATTGATTATTATTTGAAGCATATCACAAGAATCTTTATTTGGAAAAAATTGTTGCAAAAAGATATTCGAGAAAAGATATGCAACAAAAAAGATTACTTGCAATCAATTTCAATTTTGAGCGGGGCCCAAAAATCCTGCACAAGACTTGTTATATGGAAGAGAATATATTTTTAAAGCACACAAAATCTTGCAGGCATTATTCAGAAAATATATTAAAATTTGCAGAGGAGAAATAACAGAGAGCTTACAATGCAAATTTCGTAGGATGATCTCACCAAAAGAGCGCGGTTCCGCGGTATAAACGCGTTATTGCCACATTTTCGCGGCAGTCTAATCAGCACGAATCCCCAAAAAAAATTTGACGCTCTGATTCCACTAGAAGGCCGCGGTTCCGCGGCCTAAGGTAGGTTTTGGCCGCGGAATCGAGGCGGGTTGGGGGAGTTGGGTCTCCAAAAAATTTTCACTGTTCTGTTATTTGATTCCCCTTCTGTTTCGATCTTCTGATTTCTGTTTCGCCTTCTGGAAATTTCTAGATCGTCTTTGTAAATCCTGCAAAATTAAAACAACAAAGTATCCCTTCCAAAAATAACAAAATATATATATTTTTATATTTTTTTGGATTTTTTAGATTTTTATGAATTTTTATTTTATGATTAACCCGAAATTGCGAAAAGAAAATTCTACGCCATCCCTGGCAACGGCGCCATTTGATTCGTAGAGATTTAGCGTGCTTGCGCTTTCTAAAAGATAGATCAAAAATATTAGTAACCGCAATCAAGAACGGCGTTGCTTTGCAGCTAGCCGGTGAGTACGGGTCGGTCCACAGGGATTTTGTGAATTTCCGATTCGTTCTTACGAGTTAATTCCGAAGGGTGTTCGGTTGATTATTAAATCTAAAAATCTAATTAACCTAGGGCAATTATCTAGATCTACTCTTGCTAGGGCTAGGTTTAGGGATGGTTAGGAAATGTAATTAAATCTCACCGCTTTCAATACCCGAATGAAGATCAGTGAGGAGTTATGGTAATTATCAATAAAGTGGATTAGATCCGTTCGGGAAGGTGTTCCTTCCTCTAGATTCTTGTCCTTACTTTAGAGATCCTTACCCTAACCTCCATGGAAAACTTCACACCCGGGCCTTTATACTACGGTATCACCGCTACCTCGAGGGATAGAGTGCCGTAGGGAGCGGTATGTGCATGTATGCATGGAGTCCTATTATAAATATTTGGTGGGTAAAAAAAGGGATGAGAGATCTCATCTCTCAAAATCCTTCCTAAAAGCTAAACCCTAAACAAGTTTCTAGGGCATGAAATTAAATCTACCTAGGGCAAGGAATTTAAATCTACACTAAGGCAAGAAATTAAATCACTTACAGATGCATCCCTCCAATCATCCATGCAGGGTTGTCAGATCTGAATTTCTGAATGGAGAAGAAACACCGATGCTCTCCAAAAGATTTCTAAATTTTATTCATTAAAGGGAGGCATAAGAAATTACAATCTTTAGAGTTCTATTTATAGGAAATAGAAACCCTAGGTTACATTTTGATCCGCATGTCTAAAATTACAAAAATAGCCCCAGGGAATCTTTTCAGAGCTGTATAAACATTATGGTAAAATTTTCTTTAAGAGAGGGCTCTTAATAGTCTTGGAACCGCGGCATGGGTAGGGCTTGGGCCGCGGTTCCGCGGCCCATTGGTGAGATCACCTCATGAAATTTCCTGGGCTGCTTCAAGGTTCTTTGGGCTTCTGGTTCTTGGGTTTATTTTATTAATTGGGCTTCTCCATTGGTTCCAGATCTTCAGTGAACATTTTGCAATGGATCTTTTAACCGTTTGCCTTATTATTTTGGACCTTGCCTTGCCTTGTTGATTGTGAACTGTTCTTTGATGTAGGCTTGATCAAGAGTCCTCTGTTTGTTGGTCAAAAGTCCATATTTTCATTGTCTTTACATCGTTTTCACTGTTTCCTGTCCAAGAACCTGTAACCTGTAACATGTAGCAGACATGTGTCAAAAGTACCTGTTTATTTATAAAAAGAATAAGAATGGGGAATATAATAATGCAATATTATGGTCTGAACAGCGACTCGGTAAAATGACTGGATGCAATGAGGACCGAGATGGAGTCCATGTACACCAACAAAGTATGCACTTTGAACATTGCTCTAGAAGGGGTAAAACCCGTATGCTGCAAATGGATCTTCAGAAAGAAGATTGGTGCAGATGGAAAGGTTGAAACCTATAAGGATAGACTTGTTGCAAAAGGTTTTCGTCAAAGACCTGGTTTGGACTATGATGAAACCTTTTCTCCAGTGGCTATGCTCAAATCCATTCGGATAGTTCTTGCCATTGCCGCCTTCCAAGATTTTGAGATCCGGCAGATGGACGTAGAGATGGCTTTTCTAAAATGGTAATTTGGAAGAGTGCGTCTATATGGATCAGCCAGAGGGTTTCAATCAGAGTGGGAGCAGCGGGACAGTGTGCAAGTTGGTAAAGTCCATTTATGGACCAAAGCAGGCATCATGGAGTTGGAACATCTATTTTGATGAGACGGACAAAGAATTTGACTTTATCAAAAATCCAGATGAACCATGCATTTATAGTAAGATTGTAATGAGAACTGTGGGATTCCTTGTCTAGTACGTGGATGACATTCTCTTGGTAGGAAATGACATTCCTATGCTACATTCAATCAATGGATTCGTGTCACTAAGGTTCTCCATGAAAGACCTTGGTGATGCTAACTATATTCTGGGGATCCAGATCTATCGTGATAGATCAAAGAGGATGGTGGGACTTTTTGCAGTCAAGGTACAACAACATCATGCTGAAAATATTTAGCATGGATGATTCTAAGCACGGTAGTGTACCGGCTTGTCACGGAATCACCCTCTCCAAAAAGATATCTCGAAAGACTGATTCGGAAAAGGCTCGCATCACATCTATACCCTACGCTTCTGCGGTAGGCTCTATAATAAATATGAAGTTGTGTACCAGACCAGATGTTGCTTACGCACTCAGGGTGGTAATCCGGTATCAGTCAAACCTAAGGGAGAAACATTGGATAGCGGTAAAGAACATTCTCAAGTATCTGAGAAGGACTAAGGAGATGTTCTTGGTGTATGGCGGAAAAGACCTCCAGATCGAGTCCCTTATTGACTCCAGCTTCGAGAGTGATAAGGATGACTACTAGTCCATGTCGGGTTATGTCTTTACCCTCAGTGGAGGGGCGGTCTTTTGGAAGAGATCCAAGAAGGACACCGTTGCAGACTCGACGATGGAAACGGAGTAGTTAGCTGAATGAGACGCCACAAAAGAGGCAGTCTGGATATAGAAGTTCTTAACTGAACTTCAGATGGTTCTTTCCATTTGTTGGTCCAATACTTTAGTATTGTGACAACATACGGCGCTATAGCTTTAGGGAAAGAACCCAGGTCCCATTAGAGATCCAGACATATCTTGAGGTGGTGCCGCCTGATCAGGGAAATTGTTGATCCCAGGAGATCGAGGTGAGGAGAGTAGATACGGAGAACAACACTGCAGATCCACTCACAGAGGCCATCCCTCAGACAGTGTTCGAGAGGCTATTTGAGATCTTCGGTCTGCGATATGCCAGTATATGGCCTTAGTGCAAGTGGGAGATTGATAGTGATATATGCCCTAGTGGCCATTATTGTATCATACTGGATTGTATATTACTTAATGGGAGCTTGGGATATACATGGATATAGTAACAGTCTTGCTGGAAATGGTAGTATGCTACCTGGTTTGTTTCTACCTCAATATGTGCATGTGTTTTCTTAGCATATCGCTTCTACATATTGGTAGAGCTCTTAGGATCTTTGCTTGATTACCAGCGTTGTGATGGCAGTCACACTAGTAGAGGCTGGCTAGTCTATAAGCACATCCTATATAGGTCCCTAGTGGTAGGATTATCGAGACGGGGCATCGATACTCCACGGTAGACTAGTGTATACGCTTCTCATCCCAGCAGAGGAGATGATATGCCCCACATCCATCAGTATATCATACTGGAGATAGTATGCAGGTGCTCATTAGGTTATGAATACACTGGACATGACTCATCGGGAATTGTTGGTGGGTATTATACCTATCGTTGGGTAGCAGTTCCCAGGTGACATAAGTATAGCTTAGTACATCAACTTGACACTGTTGCTTAGCCTCGAGTGTGTTCCTACTGTACTTTGATTACTATCCTACCATGGCTCAAAGGAGTCATGCAAACAGGTAGTAGTTGGGTGCAATCCCAAAGCACTTGGAGGCAGTGGCGGTTAGATAGGATTCGTCTCTCCCGGTATTCGGGGTTGAAATCGCGCTGTGTTCGGAAGGCCATTACACAAAATCCTTAGCCAAGGCAAGCGAGGTTTACTGGTAGGTACTCCAGTAGTTCCTCAGGGTATTTTGGGCTATACTCCGACATGACTTCTTGCGCTATTAGGGGTCTGATAATTAACGCCCCCTTGGCCCGATATGTGATACTCTTAGACGAACAGACCGGTCTGTACAGAGATTGTCACATACAGGCTCAGTAGGAGTTCGGATGAGTTGGCTTATCGGCCTTCTTATCGACAGTTACCTGGGTAGCCGTTACGTGCAGCTAGTACTGCTTGCGTCTTATGGTTAAACCCACTGCCAGCGTAGTGTCGAGTCTTTAGAGTCCCATATAAAGGGTTTCCCTGCACCGGACAAAAAATGTAGAGGTCGTATGGTTTTACAACAGGGCTTCGATCACTTATGTGTACATGTGCACGTATGATGTTCGGGCGGATAATACTAGTGGGCTTTGGTTTAACCCGGATTCTAGTATTATATTGCGGATGCGAGTATGTATATACGGATGAGGGACATTCTCGTAAATCCGCGGGATTGGCTTCTAGAAGGGGGACACCTATTAAGGTTTTATTCTTTTTGGATTAAACTAAATAGGTGGAGGAAATGAGGTGGATTTGAGCATTGAACCTAGCATGGCTACTTAGTGACTCATGGTCATGAGTCACCACAAGATATTTGTGAGGGTTTGTTGATATTTTATTGTGATATTTTATCTCGTAAAATATCTAATATTCTTCTTTCTATCTTGAGAGGGCAGCCAAGCCTAGTTCAATAAACACAACTCCTCTCTCATTTTCTCAAGCCTCTTCTTCTTCCACCATAACCCTAAACCTCTCATGAGTTGAGAATCCTAGGGTTCCAAGAGACAAAGCACTCCATCTTCACACTCTACACCCTTTAGGACTTCTTGTTTAGCGAATTAGAAGCCGTAGTTACCTCGGATTTGAGGTAGGAGCTCGAACTATAGACTCTCGAGTGGATCTTCTTTGATTCGAGGAGGCCGTCAAGGTTTCTACGATCCGTTACAATCCTTGGAGCCGACAACGAGTGGAGGACAGCGATGAAGACCCGAAGGACTTGAATCATGAGTTATAACTTGTATCCGAGTAGTTAAACCTCAAGTTGTTTGCTAGCTAGGGTTTGTGATCGATCCTTGGTTCAAGTCGGTGTTGTGAAGCCCGTACAAATCATTTTTTGTCATTTCCGCCTCCCCGCGAACAAGTGGGGTGCGCGACATCGACTTACAGTGGTATCAGAACCTCTCATAAACCTTAGATAGCTTGTGGCGACGTTAGAAATCCGCCGTTTTCGTCGCGTAACAACTGCAGAGAAAAACTGTTTCCAAAAATGATGTTTTGAGTTGTTTGCACACCCCGCGGGCTCACAGTTTGAACCGAGAAACCGCGAGGTGAAGTGTGCACACTCCAGGGAACCCCAGGGGGACCGAATGGCTGGGCCCACTCCCCAAGACCACCACAAGGTGGTCTTGGCGTTGGGGACCCAAAACTGCCCCACCTTTGGCAGTTTCGGGTCTGCCTCACCCCCTGGCCACCTCATGGTGGAATAGGGGTAGGGTACCCCTTTAGCCCCCCCAACTCGATGTTAATTTCATTCTCTAACTCTCCGCAAAAGTTTGGGCGCGTTTCATTTTTATTCGGACTTCCGAATTGGCTTAAAACGATCGTTTTTGGAAATTTAGCTCAATGGATTTTCAAGTTTTGGAAAATTGGTTAAGTTTGCTAATTACGTGCGGAATTCTAATGTTGCAGTTACTTTACAAGCTTTGAGATGTGTATATGTGTTTAGAAACATCGACTAATTGCTATACGCCAATTAGTCGGGGTTGCACATATCTGTGATGTTGTTATGTTGGTTTGTGTATATGAACTTGTTGGATCGTCGTGAATGAATAGACGGGGATGTGAGATGAGGGTTTTCATTCTTTAATTCGATATAAAAATTTTAAAGTGATGTAATATTATTTTGCGGGGCACATCCGGGTTGAGGTTGTTGCCACTGTTGTATTATTTCTTTTACTGTTTTTGCTCTTAAGATAGACCCAAGGTGGGGTGCACAAACTACCGGGTACTTTAAAGTGCCGAGTGGCCTACTCACTTTGCTAAGGGAGGTTGCTTCACTTTGAGTATTTGGCGGGTAGTTTGCCGCACCTGTATGGGTCTAGGGTAGGGTTTGGCTATTCATCACGACCGTGGAATCTGTCTTTCGTTATAGGCTCAAACGAAACGCGGAATTCCTAGTATATCCAATATGTTCATCTGTGATCTGGAATGCCTATTATTGCGTGAGACGATGAATATCATTATATATATTATCTACTAGGCGTTGCTTATGTTTTGCATCCGCGCTAGTCCAGCCCCCGCTCTGTCGTTAGTTAAGTAACCTAACGGGTGATGATGGAGCCTAGTGGCGAATGCGGATGGCATAAGTGGACATGGTATTTTTATCTTTTTCTGTGATGATAGGTGTAAATGATGGGACTGCATTAAATTAATGCAAAGAAAACAATCCAAAGCTGAATCATTGGAACAAATTTTAAAACCACTCGGTTATTTTAAAACAGGAGACTTTTAAATGCGGAGCTTAAACCACTCCTTTTAAAAACTATCAGGTTCTTTCGATTATATCAAGTTCAATACGTTCACGGTTTCACCAAAACCATTCGTAGCCCTCCATCATTTCGGTTGATTATTCGGTAGTATTCAAGCAATGTATTTTGACCTTCACCAAGGTATAGTGATTGGTAGCTGCTGGGTATTCATCTGTAGCATAGATAGATCCATTGGTTTGGGACAGTCATACTACTATTTTGGCCTTCGTCAAGGGTATGTATGGGTGGGTTCAAATTAACATGGACAATGATGGGTAGAACTTGACATGTGACTTATGATATGTTGGCCTTCATCAAGGTCATAAGAGCATGGGGCAAAAATCCACATCGGGGGTTTCTAAGTAAACTGAAACTTTCTAGTGCTGCATACCATTTGGAGTGCGATAATGTTGGTAAGATACCTTCAGGATTATCACACAATGATATTTGGATCCCGATCCTACTGTGAGTATCTGCTACTCCTCGGGAGATTCTTCACTTAACGATCAATGCTATAAACCAAGTAGGTGTCTAGAACAGTCTTAGCGGGGTTACGCCTCCAAGGAAAAGAGGTTATTTAATTAAGGAACTTCACGAAAGCGTCGTAAAACCTCCCTTGAAGTACTGACACTAGCCTGGCCGAATGGTTAAGTAAGTATTATACGGTGAGATTAATCCTGACTAATTCTTCTTTTATGGTTTGAGGAATGATTCGAGAGACAGTGGGAGCCATCCTGTATAGATAAATTAAAAAACCAATCTAAACTTGCAAGAGCATCATGCTGAGTGTTTTCTTCTCTCTTTCCTAATTACAGCGACCGGGTGACCAGATTAAGTTACAGATAGATAATAAAATGATTGAGTTATACTATATTGACTGACAAAGGTTTGTCTAGATGTCCATTACCTATGACAAGCTGGACCACCTCATTACTACTCATAGCCCCCGCCGTCGCAGGTCCAGTTTCTACCATCACGGAAGTTGATATCCGTAAGACAAGGGAAAAAGACTGTGCGAATACTAAGTGTCTCGTGTTAGCGTCAGTTGATGGTGTATACCAGAGACAGCATGAGAAGATGGACTTAGTTTCTATCTTCCAATTGTTTTATATGGAGAGCAATCTCATATCACAAGATATGAGACCTCAAAAGAATTGCTTCAAACGAGGTTGACTGTTGGGTCATCTGTAGGGGACCACGTCCCTCCAATGATTAGCTATATTAAAAAGCTCACGGACCTGAAGACCACGTTGGAGAACAAGTCATGTACTGACTTGATTCTACAGTCTCTACCTTCTACTTACGCCTAGGGGAAGCAAGTTATACTTTTACTTAAGGGCACCCTGAAGGAATCCAGGGAGACACCGGGAATCATCCTCTTCTGGATCTAAAGCGAATGCCAAGGGTGAGAAGAAGAAGACCTCCACAAAGTAGATAGGCGGTGTCGGTAAGGTAGAAGAAAAGGGAAGGGCAAAAGTTTCGGTGTTAACAGTAGGGAAGGAAGGATGTTCCTATTGTCATGGGAAAGGGCATTGGCAGAAGGGATGCAGGGCTTGGAAAGCTAGAATCAGGATACGAAGCACGTTGTGGCTTCGACTTTGGGTGTGTTTGTGATTGAAAACAGTTTGTCAATTAACTCTACTTCCTGGGTACAAGATACCGGATCAGGATCTCATATCTGTAATTTATTACAGGCTCTGAGAAATCGTAGAGTTATCAGGACAGGTGATATGACTCTCAGGGTTGCTAACGGAATGAGCGTGGATACTATATCCGTAGGGTATATCACCTAGAATTTACAAGTGGGCAGATATTGATTCTACATAACTATTTGTGTATACCTATTCTAGTTTGTAAGCGATGTGGTCTACATCCACCTAAAACAAAGTTTGATTGGGTCAGGTACACTAGAGGACATTATATACGTGTTAAATCAAGCTCAGGTTTTCAACGTCCAGAACACACTAAAAAGAAAGTCTCCAGAATTAAATAAAACATTCTTATGGCATTGTAGACAGGGTCACATCAATGAAACAAGATTGTCGAAGTTACATAGAGAAGGATATTTGGATCCGTTCGAATATCAGTCTTATGCAACTTGTCAATCTTGTCTCATAGGAAAGATGACAAAGTCTCCATTCACTGAACACGGAGTAAGAGCAAGAGAGCTCTTAGGACTTATACACAGCGACTTGTGTAGTCCAATATCTACAGATGCACGAAGTAGTTATTCCTATTTCATTACTTTTACGGATAATTTCTCTTGGTTAGGACATGTCTTCTTGATGAAGAATAAATCCGAGACCCCTTGAAAAATTCTGAGAATATAAGAATGATGTGGAAAACAAACAGGCAAAAGTATCAAGATACTGAGATTTGATAGATGTGGTGGATACTTAATTGCCGAGTTCCTGGATTGCTCAAAAGAGAATGGAATTCTCTCTCAGCTTATTCATCCATACACATCACAACACAATGGTGTATAGGAAAGACGGAACCGAACCCAATTAGATATGGTTCGTTCCATTATGAGTAACGCTGAGTTGCCGCGATCCTTTTGAAGTAATGCACTAGAATCAGCTGCATATCTTTTGAATAAGGTTCCTACCAAGACTGTGCCTACCACACCATATCAGATGAGTAGTCGGAAGAACCTCTATCTTCAGTATCTGAAGATATAGGATGTCCGGCTTTTTTTTAAAAAAGCAGTATGCGGACAAGCTCGAGGCACGCTCAGTACTGTGTAGGTTTGTGGGATACCCAAAGAACTCCAGGGGTTATCTTTTCTATTACGCAGAGGAACAAAAGGTTTTTTTCCTCGTCATGCCAACCTTTTAAGAAAATAATTTTTTGAAAAAGGAAGAGTAGGAGCGCAATAGAACTGAAAGAAATTCCAGAACCACAAACTACTACTGAAAGTATAGTAGAACCAGAGGTTTCAAAAGAACCGGACATCCCTGCGCCAATCCGCGGGACTAGTAGGCAGTCTCATCCGTCCGAGAGATGCTACGGTTATTCTCATAGACGGGGATCGAAAGGATTGCATCATTGACAATGATGAGCCAATTAGCTTCCAGCAAGCCATTCAGAGCGGCGACTCGGTAAAATGGCTGGATGCAATGAAGACCGAGATAGAATCCATGTACACCAATAAAGTATGGACTTTGGACATTGCTCCAGAAAGGGTAAAACCCGTAGGCTGCAAATGAATCTTCAGAAAGAAGATTGATGTAGATGGATAGGTTGAAGCCTATATGTCTAGACTTGTTGCAAAAGGTTTTCGTCAAAGACCTGGTTCGGACTATAATGAAACCTTTTCTCCAGTGGCTATGCTCAAATCCATTTGGATCCTTCTTGCCATTGCTGCCTTCCAAGATTTTGAGATCCGACAGATCGACGTAGAGACGGCTTTTCTAAAATGGTAATTTGGAAGAGTGCGTATATATGGATCAGCCAGAGGGTTTCAATCAGAGTGGGAGCAGCAGGAGAGTGTGCAAGTTACTAAAATCCATTTATGGACTAAAGCAGGCATCGCGGAGTTGGAACATCTGTTTTGATGAGACGGTCAAAGAATTCGACTTTATCAAAAATCCATTTGAACCATGCATTAATAGTAAGATTGTAGCGAGAACTGCGGGATTCATCGTCTAGTACGTGGATGAAATTCTCTTGGTAGGAAATGACATTCCTATGCTACAATCAGTCAAAGGATTCTTTTCACTAAGGTTCTCCATGAAAGACCTGGGGATGCCAACTACATTTTGAGGATCCAGATCTATCATGATAGATCAAAGAGGATGGTGGGACTTTCTGCAGTCAAGGTACAACAACATCATATTGAAAATATTTAGTGTGGATGATTCTAAGCATGGTAGTCTACCGGCTTGTCCCGGAATCACCCTCTCCAAAGAGATGTCTCCAAAGACTGATTTAGAAAGAGCTCGCATCACATCTATACCCTACGCTTCTATGGTAGGCTCTATAATGTATGCGATGTTGTGCACCAGACTAGATGTTGCTTACGCACTCAGGGTGGTAAGCCGGTATCAGTCAAACCTAGGGGAGAAACACTGGATAGCAGTAAAGAACATTCTCAATTACCTGAGAAGGACTAAGAAGATGTTCTTGGTGTATGGCGGAAAAGACCTCCAGATCGAGCCCCTTGTTGACTCCAGCTTCCAGAGTGATAAGGATGACTCCAAGTCCATGTCGGGTTATGTATTTACCCTCAGTGGAGGGGCGGTCTATTGGAAGAGCTCCTAGCAAGACACCGTTGCCGACTCGACGATAGAAATGGAGTAGTTCGCTGCATGAGACGCCGCAAAATAGGAAGTCTGGATATGGAAGTTCTTAACTGAACTTCAGATGGTTCCTTCCATTTGTTGGTCTAATACTTTAGTATTGTGACAACATACGGCGCTATAGTTTTAGGGAAGGAACCCAGGTCCCATCAAAGATCCAGACATATCTTGAGACGGTACCACCTGATCAGGGAGATCGAGGTGAGGAGAGTAGATACGGAGAACATCACTATAGATTCACTTACAGAGGCCATCCCTCAGACAGTGTTCGAGAGGCTATTCGAGATCTTCAGTCTGCGATATGCCAATATATGGCCTTAGTGCAAGTGGGAGATTGTTAGTGATATATGCCCTAGAGGCCATTATTTTATCATACTGGATTGTATATTACTTAATGGGAGCTCGGGATATACATGGATATAGTAACAGTCTTGCTCGAAATGGTAGTATGCTACCTGGTTTGTTTCTACCTCAATATATGTGCATGTGTTTTCTTAGCATATCGCTTATATATATTGGTAGAACTCTTAGGATCTTTGCTTGATTACCGGCGTTGTGATGGCAGTCACACTCGTGGGGGCTGGGTAATCTATAAGCACATCCTATATAGGTCCCTAGTCGTAGGATTATCGAGACAGGGCATCGATACTCCACAGTAGACTAGTGTATACGCTTCTCATCCCAACAGGAGAGATGGTATGTCCCACAGCCATCAGTACGTCGTACTGGAGATAGTATGCAGGTGATCATTAGGTTATGAGTACACTGGACTGGACTCCTCGGGAACTGTTGGTGGGTATTATACCTATCGTCGGGTAGCAGTTCCAAGGTGACATGAGTACAGCTTAGTCCTTCGACTTGACACTGCTGCTTAGCCTTGAGTGTGTTCCTACTGTACTTTGATTACTACCATACCACGGCTCAAAGGAGTCATGCAAACAGGTAGTAGTTGGGTGCAGTCCCGAACCACTTGAAGGCAGTGGCGGTTAGATAGGATTCGTCTTTCCCGGTATTGGGGGTTGAAATCACGCTGTGTTCGGAAGGCCATTACACAAAATCCTTGGCCAAGGCAAGCGAGGTTTACTGGTAGGTACTCCAGTAGTTCCTCCGGGTGTTTTGGGCTATACTCCGACACTACTTATTGCACTATTAGGAGTCTGACGATTACCGCCCCCTAGGCCCGATATGCGATACTCTTAAACGAACAGACTGGACTGTACGGAGATTGTCACATACAGGCTCAGTAGGAGTTCGGATGAGTTAGCTCATCGGCTTTCTTATCGACAGTTACCTAGGTAGCCATTACGTGCAGCTAGACAATCGGTCTCCTGACTGCTAGGACAAGATCTCTCTTTCACAACCTTCGAACTTTCTTGTCTTGAGAACACCTGGTGTGGTTCTCCCCCTTACTCAAATAGGGTGGGTTAGGGAGGCAAGCAGCTAAAAGTCAAGATGAAATCCCTTCCTTGTCTTCCGAAATGAAGCCGCGGCAAGCACGCTAAGTTAAACCACTTGGAAAAGGCGCCTTTCCAGAGAAAGGTTGCTCATCCACGGATCAATTGTTTATGCAGCAGTGCGATGCACTCGCACTCTTTCACCGCTTGCGGCTTGTGGTTAAACCCACTACCAGCGTAGTGTCGAGTCTTTAGAGTCCCACATAGAGGGTTTCCCTGCACCGGGAAAAACATGTAGAGGGCATATGATTTTACGACGGGGCTTCGATCACTTATGTGTACTTGTGCACGTATGATGTTAGGGCAGATAATCCTAGTGGGCTTTGGTTTAAGACGGATCCTAGTATTATATTGATGGATTATTTCGTCTCTTTGTATTCATGTTCTTCGGAATACGGATTCGGGTATGTATATACAGATGAAGGGTATTCTCGTAATTCCGCGGGGTTGGCTTCTAGAAGGGGGACACCTATTAGGGTTTTATTCTTTTTGGATTAAACTAAATAGGTGGAGGAAATGAGTTTGATTTGAGCATTGAACCTAGTATGGCTACTTGGTGACTCATGGTCATGAGTCACTACAAGATATTTGTGAGGGTTTGTTGATATTTTATTGTGATATTTTATCTCATAAAATATCTAATATTCTTCATTCTATCTTGAGAGGGCATCCAAGACTAGTTCAATAAACACAACTCCTCTCTCATTTTCTCAAGCCTCTTCTTCTTCCCTCACAACCCTAAACCTCTTATGAGTTGAGAATCCTAGGGTTCCAAGAGACAAAGCACTCCATCTTTACGCTCTACACCCTCTAAGACTTCTAGTTTAGCGAACTAGAAGCCGTAGTTACCTCGGATTTGAGGTAGGAGCTCGGACTATAAACACTCAGGTGGATCGTCTTTGATTCGAGGAGGCCGTCGAGATTGCTATGATCCGTTACGATCTTTGGAGCCGACGACGAGTGGAGGACAATGATGAAGACCCAAAGGACTTGTATCTGAGTAGTTAAACCTTAAGTTGTTTGCTAGCTAGGGTTTGTGATCGATTCTTGGTTCAAGTCGGTGTTGCGAAGTCCGTAAAAATCATTTTTGCAATTTCCGCCTCCCTGCGAACACGTGGGGTGCGCGACATCGACTTACAATAAGAACTTGCCTACAGAACTGAACTGGCCCAGCCCCCACAACTAAACCAGCTATTCAAGCTGTACCTACTCGTTTAGCTCTTCCTGCACCACCTCCACGTTGACCACTTTTACCTCGTCAGCCATCGATGTACCAGCATGCACAGAGAAATGTGCCGAGACGTCAGACTTTCACTTTGGTGGCCGTGGAAGCCGTAGCTATTGGTCAAGGTAACACTGGTAAATTCCCTTCCGTCTTTTTCAGCCTTTTCAAATTCTTGCATCCTTTCGTTTTTTCAAACATTTTCATACACTTTCAGTACAATATCAGTAGTTCCTTCACCACTGCTGTAATCAAATTTTTCTTGAATCTGTTACAACTTCTTGGTATATATTTCGAGGGAGAAATTTTTATAAGGAGGGTAGAATGTAACGACTCTGAATTTACTGTACAAAATTTTTCAGTTTAATGTACAGAAGAGAGTATAGCAGCCTGGGTACAAGTTATAATTTGTGTAAGAACATCAAGAAACAACTTGTAGCTCACTGGTAAAGCCTTGCACTACTGTGACGTAGCCTGTGTTTGAATCCTATCAGACACAATATTTTTTCTAATTTTCTTTTTAAACTTTTTGGAAGCCCAAAAGTTTACACGTGCAATGCATATAAAAATGAAAAGACAGAGAAATCAAACATGTGCACAATGGTCTAAACATAGAGATGGACACGTGGTGAGAATCCACCGGCCCCCTCACCAAAATCGACCTGCGGAAAATGCCCTTGGGTCGGCACCGACGAGCCCCTCATGGCCAATAAATCCCAGGCTTTGCACACTCGCCCTTTCCCCTATCCCTAACTCCCCTGCACTGTTTGATTGCTCTGCAATCAAACAAAGACCCTTCAATTCTCTATTTATCCTCATTTTAATACATTTTTATTCACTCTTTTAATTCCAAAACCCTAATTTTCACACTATAGATACTACCCCATGCCCTAGACCATCCTCATTCTGAAAATCCTTAGCCAAAACTCTCAAAATTTCTTAAGTACAAGTGGAGTAGAAGAGAAGTTAGCAAGCTAGCAACTTCCGGTAACGATCGAAGCTAATTCCGGTGCTCCCGCGACACCCCAAAGTTTTCCTACTCTTCCTCTCTCTCTTATTAGCATAATCAAATGGTAAGTCCCTCCCAATCTCTCTTCTTCTTCTTTGAAAATTGTTTTTCAAAACATATGTCGGAAGTGGATTTAATACCGACATTTTCTTCTAAACCTTAGAAAGCTCACTTTTTCTTACATAATTTTCATCCATATTCTTACACCATGTTTATAATCATATAAACAATGCTTAGAACCAAATTTTAATCAAGAATATCATGCAAAATAACATTGACTTAACATTTGCACTAAAATATCATGAACTTCACATATCCCTCTTTTAGTATTTTTGTAATTTATACCTTTAGAAAACTTCACGGGGTAATGACCTACCCCTCACAAACACCCAGGGTTCCATAGCACGATAAATCTTTCATGTAGATTTGTATTTCGAGAAAATATTACATTAAAATACCATTTACTATAAAAACAGTTTTCTTTAGAATTGTTTTTTAAATTCCTTTGCAAATATGCCTCTACAACCCTTTTTAGGGGACCCGTTATTAGATGGATTATCGCACATCCTTAGGCTACTAAAGAGAGATGCAAATCTCCTCACGGAGCATTCGATCTCGAAAGGTTTTAAATAAGGTTTTTAAGAAAAACGCATTTTCTAATTTAATAAAACTTAATTTTTATAATTATATAAAATATTACAAATCCATATATTTTCAAGATATGACAAACTTACATTTTTCTAAAAGATGAAAGTTCACAAGTTTCACCAAAATACCATCAAGATATCAATATAAGACAAGCTTTACAGTAAAATACCATGAATTATTCAAGCTAAGTTATTATCACTAAAATACCCCAAACCCTTAAAATTCACATCCATGAAAACCCTAAATAATATAAATAACTTCTCGAGATTTATTTTGAAATTATATAAAAAATATTTTCATAAAACCCCTCGAGTTATATAAAACAATATTAAGGACTTTAGTGAATATAGGTTTAAGCGGGATCAATTCTCTTGAGCCCCAGGGAGCCATAGAAAGTGAGTGATTGCCTATTCAAGGTAGAAAACTTAACGGTGTTATCAATGGTAATTATCTTGGAAAAAGACACAAATCTTGTCGTCCATGTGCAGCAGTTACCGATAACTCTCGGACCTAATTCAGGATCCAAATCAGTTCAAGTGTCTGACTCAAGTCTGAGTCTAAGTCTTAACCTGAATCCAACTCAAATCAAAATCCAATTCAACCAAGAATCCAATTCAAACATGAATCCAAAGTCTATCATGCATACATGAACTTGAACCTGAATACCTGAATTCAAACACATATATCAAACCTGAATACATTACTTGACTTGACTCGAACCATGAATACAACTTGACATGAATACATGAATACTTGACATGAATACTTGATATATACATGAACTCAATCTTACAACTTGATGTATTCATGGATTCGAGCAAGGATGGTAATTTTAGTTGTAACTTAGCATGCACAGGGTGCAGGGGTAGTTCATGCTGAATCCAATGAAATCTCAGGAGTCCCTCTAGATCATGAATCCATGTCTACTAACACAAGCAAGCTATCATGAGAGCCCATGTTTCCTTGCTCCTGGATTACAGACTGGTGAGTTTAGAATACTTCAACACTACGTTGAAGTCCCGTCACTAACACTTGATTCGGGCCCGTGTGTTGGGTTACACTAACGCTCTGGCCATCATCTGTGACCGTTTGCGGAACAAAATTTTTTACAACGATTTAAACTGGCGCTACAATAACCCATTAACACCGGATCTACCATAAACCTAACTAGCAAGCTAAAGGGTTCTATCTACTATGATAGAAATTTATACCTAAAGGCTCAAGTCCTTCGGGTCTTCTCTCCTCTCCTTTAGCTCCTTGAAGTGTATACGGATCATGCTTGATCGTCGGCCTCCTCGCGTCAAAGATGATCAACCCGAGAGTGTCTACTTTGAGCTCCTACCTCTAAATCGAGGTAACTAGGTTATTTAGTATGCTAATCTAAGTAGCCTAGAGGAGTAGGGAGTGATGATGGATTGCTTTGTCTCAAGAACCCTAGGTTTCTCAACACATGAGACTATTAGGGTTTGAGGCAGAAGAAGAGAGCTTGGAGAAAATGAGAGTGTTGTAGTGAGCATAGAATGAAGAATGGCTAACACTTGTGAATTATTAAGCATCCAATAATTCACCAAAATATCTTGAAGCCACCTTTCCTCAAATAGTAAAGTATGAGTCACTATAGGAGTCACCAAGTAGACATGCTTCATTTAATACAAATGAAAACCTCATACCTCCACCTCATTAACCATTTAACTAAAATGGTTAAAACAATAATGAGGTGTCTGTAACGTTTTAAAAATAAATAAATTAGTAAATAAATCCTTTAGGTAATTTTACGATGAACGGTAAAATAACACGTATTTTCCATAAAAACCCAGATATAATTATTTTTCAACATAGACTCAAACGCACCAATTTTAACTATGTAATTGCTATTATTTGTTATTTATTTAGTCCCTTATAAATTGTCAGTTAACTTAAATATTTTTCCTTAATTAACTATTTTTAATATTATTTTAAGCTTTCATTTATACATTTAATTAGTGTAAATTACAAATTAAAATGAGTTAATCTTATTTTAGTGAACCACCACTTAATGCTAAGAATGTAACATGTTTCCTCTCTTTTATTTTGTCTCTAAAGTTCTAGAAAAATCTAAGATAAACTAGAAAATGATATAAACTAAAATAATTAAAGAAATAACTTAATAAGAGTAATAAGTGAAGAAGCTTCTACACATTTCCCTCTCACTCCATTTTCTTTATCCTTAGCCGAAATTCTGCGCACACACACACACACACCCTCTCCATTCAATCACTTCATCTCATCAAATAAAAGAAATTAAATAATTAAAGAAAATAATTAAAAGAGGTAATTGATTGGGGAAGTTCTAGTCTTATCCACACACTTCTCTCTCTCTCTCCCCTTCTTCAATAGTTTTGGCCGAAACCTCCCCTAAGCTGCTGCCCCAAATTCTCATCTCATTTCCCACTTCAAAAAAATCATCAAATTTCATCAAAAATCCAAATAAAGTCTCACAAATTCATATCTAAATCTTCATCCAATTCTCCTTGGCCAATCTAGTTTGAATTTTTTAGCAAGAGAGCAAATTGGAAGGCCAAGTTTGCATGTGTGATCTCATGTTGTAGAGGTATAATCTTAACCATATAGTTAAATTTGTTAGTTATTGCTTTAATCTAGCTTAATTAAGTATTTAATTATGGTTTTATTTCGAGATTTAATTTTCAAGAAAAGGGTTTGAATTTAAGTTAGGGTTTTTATTGTTTGATTATAATTACAATGGGTAATTTAACATCTTAAGGAATGCAAAATCTAACCTAGTTGTTAAGTTTACAAATTATTGCTCCTAAATTGTCCAAATTATATAAATTGCAAACTAGATTTTAGGATTAATGAAAATATGTGAGATTAAAAATCTAGTTAATATTTATGTGACCTATTAAGATATTTAGTAAGTATTGTGGCCACTAGATTTGTCAAAACATTTAGAATTTTGCACTAGAACGGTTAATAGTCGCTTACTAGCTTTTCGGAATAAATCGATTTGAATTAAAGTTACGGTTTTGATGATCTCTAACATATTCACTAAGATATTTATGTAAGTCTACGGTAGCGCCCCGGCCGTCAAACTGACGCTAAATGCGGAACAAAAACTTTTATAACTGGCGCTATCGCATACTATAACCCGGATCTGCCATTAATGCTAAACTAACAAACTACAAAGAGGGTAGAAAGGTTATACCGAACGATCCGAGTCATTCGTTCTTTAACCATCATCCCACGCTCCGTTGCGGCTGCTCTGATCTCGTCGATCTCCGATCTCCTCGTTCAGGTGGCACCACGTCAATGGTTCTTTAAACGGGCTCCCGTCTCTGACCCGAGGCAACTCGGTCATCAAGTTTGCTAAAAGAAATGACCAAGATTGATGTAGAGAATGAGTAGAACACTTTGTCTCACTTCGTCCAAAGCCATGGACGAGCTGTTAATGAAGTTGCCATTTGAATCGGGTAATGAAAATGAGCTATATGAAATTTTCATGAACCTAAACTTTCATAATCTTTTTCCCAAAAATGAATCAATCATCTATCTCCAAGAGGGGCCGGCCAATATTTGGTAGGGGGAGTGTAGGAGGGGGAGGATAACCTTAAGCTAAAAGATCAAGAAGAAAAAATCTTAGTCAAAACCAAAACCCATTAATGCAATGAATGACTCATCTAACCTAGTCATCCATTCATTAATGCAAATAATGATTCATTAACCTAGTCACCAATCCAAGATCCTTCCACACTCATGACTCACCTCATGACTCACCCAAAAGAAGAAAAGATAAATCCGTATTAAACCGAATGTTTAATACGGGTGATAGAAAACTGGAAACTGGTAACTTCCAAAAGCGACCCCGAAACGAATTTCAGGACAACCCCGTAACAGTATAAACATACCCGCATTTGTATTACGGCCGAAAACAAATGCAACTGAGACAAAGATATTATATCTACACAGTATAATACTCGGATCCGGCTTAAACCAAAGCCCACCAGTATTATCTACCCGAAATATGACACGTGCGTAAACGCACGTGTATTTTTCGAACCCTGCCATAAAACAATACGGCCTCTACAACATTTCACCCGAACTTGGGAAACTATCTGTGGGGGGCTCTAATAACTCGTCAGTACCCTGGCAGTGGGTTTAACCACAAGCCGTCAGCGGCACTAGCTGTGCGTAACGGCTGCCCATGTACTAACCTCAAGGGAGGTCGATGAGAGAACTCATTCGAAAACCCTACTGAGCCTAACAGTGACAATGTATATATAGTCCGGTCCGTTCGTCTATGAGTATCGCATATCCGGCCTAGGGGGCTAGTAACGTCAGACCCCCAATAGCGGTATAAGTCATGTCGGAGACAAGCCCTGAACACCCTGAGATACTACTGGAGTACCTACCAGTAAATCTCACCTGCCTTGGCCAAGGACTTGGTGTAATGGCTTTCTTAGACACAGCGCGATCTCACCCCTAATACCGGGAGAGACGAATCCCCTGCCGATCCGCTCACCTGCCTCCATGTGGCTCGGGACTGTACCCAAAAAATACCTGTTTGCACGACTCCTTTGAGTCGTGGTAGGGTAGAAATCAAAGCACGGTGGGAACTCACACGAGACAAATGACGACCTCAGGTCGATGAACTAACCTGTACACATGTCACCAGGGAACTGCTATCTGACGATAGGTATAATACCAACTAGCAGGTTCCCGGCGAGTCCTGCCGGTGTACTCATAACCCAATGAGCATCTGTATACATCTTAGGTGATCCAACTGACACCAGTGGCTTGTGAGACCGGCCACCGCCCCTCGTCGGGGTCTCGACTGTATACACTAGTCTACTCCGGAGTATCGATGCCCTGTCTCGAAACTCCCACGACTAGGGACCACTTTTAAGGATGTGCTTATAGACTACCCAACTCTCACGTATATGATCGCCATCATACTGTTGGTAGTCAAGCAAGATCCTAAGGGCTCTATCAATGTGTAATCGTGATCAGTCACCTGAACCTATACACGACTGATAAAGGCAAACCAGATAGCATACTATCATCTCGAGTAAGACTGTCCTACTGGTATAGGTCCTCCTCAATCATTGCAATCACGTACCTGCGATCCAATAATTGACTTTGAGGGCACTATATCCAACAATCTCCCACTTGCACTTAAGGCTAATTATTGCGATGTTGCATACACACAGCCCGTGTGATACCGAACATCCAACTCCTCTACTAATCAGTTTCACAAAGCCCGTTTGTAAAACTCTTGTGTTCGAGAAATAGCCTCATTGAGTGGATCCGCCCTGATGTTTCTTTCTATGTCTCTCTTAATCTCAAGTTCGCAGAGAAAACCATCTTCCAAATTGAGTAATACCTGTCTTAGAATATGTCTGGATATCTGATGGGACCTAGTTCATAAATGAACTCCAAATCCAAACTTCTTAGACTGTATCGTCAACTGAACCTAATCAGTATCCTGCACCATGCCTCCCACAGTATCCTTTTGGACCACCTGTCCATAATACTGCCCCTTCGTCAGAGGGAAAACTATAACTCTGACAATCACTCTGTCATCCATGTCACCTTTGAAACCTGGAATGATAACCGTCTCCCGAAGGAGGCTGCCGTCATCAAATCCGTAGAACATGCACTTATGTTCTAAAATTGCTTCCTTATGTTTCTCCAGGATTGGATTAATACAAACATATCGCATCTAGTGCAAAAACAACATTTGGTGTGGTACTTGACATCTCACGATTAACTCAATTGCCTAAGCAAGTGATCTATCAATCATGCACATCCCTCTCCCCTTTAGTCTGTAAGACACCTTTAGAGAGGGTGACTCCATCACCTGCAGGTACACCACCATACCAGGAGTCATCTATTCTAAAAACTATTAGAATACTGTCAAAGTACCCACATTGGGAAACTACCCAAATTCAGATCTAAAACCATAGATTTAGAAACCAGAATGTCTGATATTATATCCATATCCTGTCTGGAGAAACAACTGTGTGACGACCACAGTACAACCGATCGTAGTATAGGAATTTTACTTCCTACTATGTGTATGACATCCATAATACTGGGACATCACACCCTACTACCTTCTTAACAGATTCATCCTCTATTCTGATGAAGTCAAACCCATGACTGTCACAGCAAAATTAGATGATCTATCTCCGCTATAACTTCTCAAGTCTATAAATAGACATAAGCTACTTGCCCACTATTCTTCCACTGCTCCCACTGACCACAACAACCCTCTGGCAGAATAATATATACGTGCACTTCTAAAGCTAGTTTAGAACGACGATATCCTTAACCCCTGCCGGGTCTCATAGTCTGGAACAACAGTAGTGTCAAGTCTGCGTAAGCAATAACCTCCCTGTCACCGTCCTTGAGGCTACCGGAGTACCTCTCGGGTGTCTGAGGTTACCTACCATATCTGCGGAGTGGCTGTTGGAATGTCAAACCTGATTGAATGTTTAGGTCCTATTAAATTTTCCGTAATCATTTGCGGTTCTGGAATCACTTCCAGTTCTACCATACTCCCACTACTGTTTTCTGAAAAAAACTGTGGCGAGTCAAGAACAATATCACTATTGATCTTCCAGATGGTAGAAAGTCAACTCTCGACATAGCCCGGGCCAACCCACAAACTGCCATTACAGAAACGTGCCTTGAGTTATCCAGAGTCTAGTTTTAAGCATAAGCCAGACAACTCCCCGTACCTTAACATCGTTAAGATATGAACCATTCTATATCCAATATAGAAACTTTGGCATTTATTTAATTGGAACTAGATTCTAATCATGCAGCTGTCTCCAGTGCATATTAACTTAATGGAGAGAGGCTAATCAGCATTACTCAACTTAGGAATACATCCAATTATGAGTAACCTGAAAGAGAAACAAGTTTCTCAAAATCATTACTATCATCTGAATACCAATCACAAGTATCTACATCTTCGATCTCTTTGAAGAATCCCGATACCTGCGACATCTGGTTCTCTACTTTATTCTTATACCCATAACTTCTCAAAACTTAGACCTTGTATTTCTACGAAACACTTGTCTAAAAGCTAGAGAAGTCATAAGTAAACAGAACATAGTACGAGGACCAACCCCTTTGTTTTGATGGACACTGGACAACATACAATACTCTGTATAAGTCCGCTGAGTTCAATAACTCAAAACCTGTGCATCGTAGGTTGAAAACTGTACTTATGGTTAAGAACTACTCCGCTGTTCAATACTCCTTACCCAATCGCCAACTGATATGGGTAAATGTCATCGACATAATATCAAAAAGTTATATCTCAGTTTATAAAAATAAACGTACAGATATATCATTTTGAAATTGGTTCACAACAACGGATACTCAAAACCAAATACATGCCTGCCGGCAATAACCCAGGCGACTTCCTCAAATATCACCAATTACAACGAATTCCGATATAATGAGGATGATCACTTAATTCCCAATAACTCACTCCCACTCATCATCTGTAAAACCATACAGATGTGAGAATCATACCTGGTCAATACATACCCTGGAGTAAGTATCTCATCGGGAAAACAGTTTTCCTTTAACAATGCACTGAAACATGAAAATGTTTCGTAGGGGTATCCTAGTATTCCTAGTAATGCCTCTTCCATAATCCAATTCATGACTTTAACCGTATATTTCTTTGCCATCTCTCCAAATCCCTTTATTTGTCTTTAGTCGTTACCTTCTGTACACCATCGTTAGGCTAAATGGTTTTCTTCCTTCCCTACCGTTCGGCACCAGCCTATGGTTTGGAAGAAGACTATCCAGTAAGCATAATAGGTGTACCCTCCTCAACCTAGGAGTACTCACATCTTGAGAGAAGGTGATGATAAAAGACAACTGAATAATACCTTATTCTTTTAAAGGTGAAATAGGAGTGGCAATGAAGTACGCGGTTTGGTCGTGAATGATAACAGTCGCAATTTACTTTGCCCTCTTTCTTATCCCTTTATTTTGTCTTTACATATTACCTTCTGTACACCCTACTTAGGCTAATTGTTTTTCTTCATTCCCTACCTTTCGGCACCTGCCTATGGTTTGGAAGAAGACTATCCAATAAGCGTAATATGTGTACTCTCCTAAACCAAGGAGCCCTCGCAACCTGAGAGAAGGTGATAATAAAAGACAACTGAATAAACAAATTCTTTTTCTCCTGAACCTTGATCTATCCTCGAAGAAGTCCCTTCGAGTTCGTATATAACCATACGATGGATCTATCCAATGGAAGTGGATGTCCGTAGTAATACGGGGTGTTCTGAGAAATTCAAAGGGTAAAAGAAAGAGTGGCAATGACTTATGCAACTCGGACAATCCAAAAGCCAGTATTTTAAGAAGGTTCGGTCAACTTGGTCGCTGAGTCATAGTCTAGGGTCGGTCAAAGGTCGCTGCCAAAGAGAGAGAAAAGAAACACTCTGCGTGCACTCTAACCTAGATCAGAATGGTTATCACTTTATCTAATCCAGAAACCTCCCACTGTACTGTCAAATTCTCCTCCAAACCTGAAAGAAGAATCATTCGGGATCACCCGAAGAGTAAACCAACTCATCATTGGGAATAGGGATCCAACTCTCATCGTATGATAACGTGACGGAATCCACTCATGTTATCACACTTCAGAAGGTATGCGCATACTTGGCAAGTTTCAGTTTCTTTAGAAACTCCTGATATGATTTTTGCCCCATGCTCTTATGACCTTGGCGTTAGGTCAAAATGTCATAAGTCACATGCCAAGTTCTACCCATCATTATCTTGTCAATTTGAACCTACCCGCACATGCTCTTGACGTTTGGCCAAAATGGCAGAACGACTGTCCCAAACCAACTCATCTATCTATGCAACAAATGAATACCCAGCAGCTACCAAACACTATGCCTTGGCGTTAGGTCAAAATACATAGCTTGAATACTACTGACCATCCATAAGAAATGACGGAGGGCTACGGATGGTTTTTAGCGAAAAACCTTTAACGTAATGAACTTAATCTCGTTGAAGGAACCTAATAGCTTTTTATAAAAATATAGTGGCGAAAACCTTTGCTAAAGAGGTCACTCCTGGTGAAGGGATCTCGGCTCTTTCCTCGTGGAATGAGGTGCAGGATATTCCAACTGAATACCATGATGCAAAGCAACATGTAATCGACTATAGTGAAGTTATTACCCTGATGTAAACTTCTGCCCAAGGGATCACTCCCGGTGAAGGGATCTTGGCCCTTGCCTCGTCGAATGAGGTGCAGGATATTCCAACTGAATACCACTATGCAAAACAAAAGAAAACGTCTTTGTAATAACACTTTTTAAAACTGTTCCAACAACATCCAAACAGGTTTGTTTTCCTTTGCATTGATCAGAATCAACGCAGTCCCATCAAATAATCACACCAGAAAAGAACGAAAATAAAATGTACGTATATGCCATCCGCATTCGCCACTGGGTCCCGTCATCACCCGTTAGGTTACTTACCTAACGACAGAGCGGGGACTGAACTAGCGCGGGTGCAAAACATATACAACATTTACTAGTATATATACCAATATACAATAATCGCTTCAGGCATGATAATATGCAACATTACAGAAAAGTAGTAAGCATCACAGAACAGTACAGATAATCTGGGATCCCCGGGTTTCACAGAGCCACTGCTGAAACCCGACGTTCCCTGGTCGTGTGGATAGCCTGTGCAATGAAACCTAGACCCCTACGGGTGCGGCAAGTTACCCGCCAAAACCTGAAGCGAGGCAATCCCCTACAACAAAATGAATGGACCACCCGGCACTTCACGGAATCCGGTAACTTGAGCACCCCTCCTTGGGTCAACCTGTACCCCCTATGAGTGCGGCGATTAGTCTGCCAATTCTAGAGTGAGGTCCCTCGGCCTCTCAAAGCCATGAGATACGGACCCATTGCCTTCCAGAACCCGGCTATCCGTGCACTCCATCGCAGGGCAACCCTAGTACAGAAATGAAAAATATGTACAACGGGTACATCGACCTCAGCCCGGTGGTGCCCCAAAAGAATATTATACAACAGGCAGTGATGGCTGTCCACATATTGGACGCTCGCCCCGCAATATCAAATGTACAAATAAATCCAAACTACACTACCATTGCACACTGCTATCCACCACGACAAATTCGCAACATCACAGCACAACACAGAACATCAACGCGAATGTCACGTTCGCAAACCCATCTAAAAGAACTATAGCAATCAGACGCGGTTTACCGCTCAAATGATATTCACGGTCGGAGATATAATGTAAGTACTGTAAACTAACACGTTTAAATTTCGATCGACTAAATTTCCCGAATTGGGCCCTACATACATCTGCTGTACAGTAACAAAAACTGGGCCCAAAAGAACAGTTCTAGAAAGCACAATTTCTAACAAAGAAACACCAGAAGAAAAATGCTCAGGTGAATCACCAACACGGTCGCGGTTCCGCGGTCAAAGCTAGGCTTTGACCGCATTTCCGCGGCGGTATGGTCGGTTCACTTGATCGAATTTCTTCTGCTACCTTAAAAAAGCCTGCTTGATTTTCTGGTATAGTCAAAATGATTTTTAGACCAGATTTAAAATCAACAGAAACTTTAACACTGAAAATTGCAATTTTCGAAAATCCGTTCGATCGATGTTTTAATCGCGTTAGCACAAGTTAGTAAAGCTTAATGGCGAGGATCTGATACCATGTAAGTCTACGGTAGCGCCCCGGCCGTCAAACTGACGCCAAATACAGAACAAAAACTTTTATAACTGGCGCTATCGCATACTATAACCCGGATCTGCCATTAACGCTAAACTAACAAACTACAAAGAGGGTAGAAAGGTTATACCGAATGATCCGAGTCCTTCTTTCTTTAACCATCATCCCACGCTCCGTTGCGGCTGCTCTGATCTCGTCGATCTCCGATCTCCTCGTCCAGGTGGCACCACGTCAACGGTTCTTTAAACGGGCTCCCGCCTTTGAACCGAGGCAATTCGGTCATCAAGTTCGCTAAAAGAGATGACCAAGATTGATGTAGAGAATGAGTAGAACACTTTGTTTCACTTCGTCCAAAGCCATGGACGAACGGTTAATGAAGTTGCCATTTGAATCGGGTAATGAAAATGAGCTATATGAAATTTTCATGAACCTAAACTTTCATAATCTTTTTCCCAAAAATGAATCAATCATCTATCTCCAAGAGGGGCCGGCCAATATATGGTGGGGGATGAGTGTAAGAGGGGGGGGGGTAACCTTAAGCTAAAAGATCAAGAAGAAAAAATCTTAGTCAAAACTAAAACCCATTAATGCAATTAATGACTCATCTAACCTAGTCATCCATTCATTAATGCAAATAATGATTCATTAACCTAGTCACCAATCCAAGAACCTTCCACACTCATGACTCACCTCATGACTCACCCAAAAGAAGAAAAGATAAATCCGTATTAAACCGAATGTTTAATACGGGTGATAGAAAACTGGAAACTGGCAACTTCCAAAAGCGATCCCGAAACGAATTTCAGGACAACCCCGTAACAGTATAAACATACCCGCATTTGTATTACGGCCGAAAACAAATGCAACTGAGACAAAGATATTATATCTACACAGTATAATACTCGGATCCGGCTTAAACCAAAGCCCACCAGTATTATCTGCCCGAAATATGACACGTGCGTAAACGCACGTGCATTTTCCGCACCCTCCCATAAAACCAAACGGCCTCTACAACGTTTCGTCCGAACTTAGGAAACTATCTGTGGGGGACTCTAATGACTCGTCAGTACCCTGGCAGTGGGTTTAACCACAAGCCGTCAGCGGCACTAGCTGTGCGTAACGGCTGCCGATGTACTGACCTCAAGGGAGGCCGATGAGCGAACTCATCCGGAAACCCTACTGAGCCTAACAGTGACAATGTATATACAGTCCGGTCCGTTCGTCTATGAGTATCGCATATCCGGCCTAGGGGGCTAGTAACGTCAGACCCCCAATAGCGGTATAAGTCGTGTCGGAGACAAGCCCTGAACACTCTGAGATACTACTGGAGTACCTACCAGTAAATCTCACCTGCCTTGGCCAAGGACTTGGTGTAATGGCTTTCCTAGACACAGTGCGATCTCACCCCCAATACCGGGAGAGACGAATCCCCTGCCGATCCGCTCACCTGCCTCCATGTGGCTCGGGACTGTACCCAAAAAATACCTGTTTGCACGACTCCTTTGAGACGTGGTAGGGTAGAAATCAAAGCTCAGTGGGAACTCACACGAGACAAATGACGACCTTAGGTCGATGAACTAACATGTACACATGTCACTATGGAACTGCTATCTAACGATAGGTATAATACCAACTAGTAGGTTCCTGGCGAGTCCTGTCCGGTGTACTCATAACCCAATGAGCACCTGTATACATCTTAAGTGATCCAACTGACACCACCGGCTTGTGAGACCGGCCACCGCCTCTCGTCGGGGTCTCGACTGTATACACTAGTCTACTCCGGAGTATCGATGCCCTGTCTCGAAACTCCCACGACTAGGGACCACTTTTAAGGATGTGCTTATAGACTACCTAACTCTTACGTATATGATCACCATCATACTGTTGGTAGTCAAGCAAGATCCTAAGGGCTCTATCAACGTGTAATCGTGATCAGTCACCTGAACCTATATACGATTGATAAAGGCAAACCAGATAGCATACTATCATCTCGAGTAAGACTGTCCTACTGGTATAGGTCCTCCTCAATCATTGCAATCACGTACCTGCGATCCAATAATTGACTTTGAGGGCACTATATCCAACAATTTAATGCTTTGTGAATGCGGGATTGGGTTTTAGACATGGTTGCGGTCACGTATAGCGACCCTAGTCATGGGTTCTGGCGTTGTCACGAGCGTGTTTGTACACCAAGTGTGTGCGCGTCTTGTAGTGCACGTGACTGACTTGTGTCGTTTAATCCGAAACTATTCGTATATTTATCCTGTTAATTACTTGTGTGCGATTCTAGGATCGGGTGCAGAGGCGTCGGACGCGGCGCAGAAAGACAGGGCGGAGATCGGATCAGATTAGCCGAGGTATCCCGGTGAGTAGATGTACACATCTATGGGGGGATCGTCTGGATGGCGCGAGGCGCCCGATGGTTTAGTATTATTTGTAGTACTTACATTATATGTGTGATTTCCTAGTTATGCACCTCATGGCATTGCACCACCTTGTGTGTGTGTGTGTGTGTGTGTGTGACAGCATCATAGGACACTCGCACCATTACCATTGGTTCATGCTGCACGTGCACTATTTATGCGAACACACATGCCTTTGGTAATTTCTACGTCACGAACACTGTAGAACTTGATTAGAATCGGTAATTGTGCATTTGCATCATATATGATCCGTAGACTTATACTAGTATATTCATTTCATTAAGATAGATACGTAGGTTAATCATATGTAGATGCCTCATTGCATCATGCTTCATGCATAGTTTCTGGCCGTATTTCGCATGGTATATACTACCGTATCATAGATTTCCATCATTACTAGCATGTGGATATATTGTGATTCTTCTCGAGGATATTAGTATTTATGAGATTTCGGGATTTTTGGGTGAAACCGCAAGAATTTTATAAACCTATTATCATTTTTAAAAACAGAAATTTGTTGTTTCTCGTGATGTGATGTGTGTGGCTTCCACCATGAGCTTTCTCGGTTCTTGAGAAGTATCATATACCCGATTCGAGGAGGGGGATGCACCGTCTGCGGGTAAATGGTGGACCCGGTATGGTACACCAGGGCAAGATAGTTTTCGTGGGGATGACGATGAGCCCGACAAGGGAGCACTACCCACCGGTTATTTGTGACGCGGCGGATATCTGGAGGATACCGAGCGTAGTCATGTGATTGATGATATGGGTCGATCCGGACTGACGGAGCCCGAGATATTGAGATATTGAGATGTCGAGACATTGAGATGTCGAGACATTGAGCCATTGAGATATTGAGATATTGTGACATTGAGATGTCAAGACATTGGGATATTGAGGCATTGAGATATACATATTTAGTGTCGATGCTTGATACGGATTTCAGTTGATTTCGTTGATGATATTTCAGTTATTTCACAAAAGTTTTACTAAGATAAGAATACAGATTCTCTCGTACTAAACATATTCAGGTTTTGTGTTGATTATGCATTCATGTTGCACACTTACTAGTATATCGCATCATATTGGTATATATAGGTTGTGACGCATTTGCGTGCATACTTACGATAACCTTATTAGATATTACTTACTACTCATGAGTTGGCAACTCACCCCCGTTGTGCCACAGTATCTTGCAGGTCTGACCCGTCAGCACAGTAGTGGCGGATGTACCTTCTTTTCCGCTGCGTCTGCTTCGGCTTGCAGCTTGCTCATAGGTGGGTCTTGGAGGATTTTTTTTTTGCTACCACCGTATATTTTATTTGTATCTAGTATACTCCATTTACCCTTGTATATTGGACTAGACGATGAGATTCGTGAGACTTGTATTTATCATTTTGGTGTCGATGCTCACTTGAGCCGACGTGATGCTTTTATGCTTATTCACATTATTATGATATATTCATTGCATGTGGTTGTGATTCAGCCTTTAGAGAAAAGCTAGCTCCGCTTGGTGATGCCTTTATTCATTTATATGTATTTTCTTGTTTGTACCCGTTTCGGGGCCAGTATTTACAAAGGAGCCTCTGCCGAAATTTTTGGGAAATTTTGATGTTTTTAAAATGTTTAATGTGACTTAATTTGTTAAAACTGCTTTCTTTAAATAAGTTTTCCTTCACTCTATTCCTTTATTGGATTAGATTTTCTAGGCTTTGGCTTACTTAGATTACGTTACGCCTTCAGACGTTTCGTAATTTAAGTGCCAGTCACGTTCCGTACCTTTGGGACATGACAAAGTTGGTATCAGAGTGATATGTTTTACCTTTCTGAGTGTAGGATGACCCTTGGTAGATGGAGTAGGTGACTTAAGCAGAGTGACGTAGCGTGTGTATGTTCCGCGGTATACTTACGATACGGTACTCCGCCTAAGTAACTTTAGGATATATATTTGCTTGTATTTCCCTTCTTAATTCCGGAAATCTTTTGATTCGATCGCGATGTTCCTATCAATCCTGTTTCTCGATCCAGCCACTACGCCGCTGAAGATATCGAGGGCCAGAGGGTTGCCGCCAGGGATGAGATTAGAGTAGGCATGTTTGAGACGTGGACCGATTAGGGCGGCACACCTACCCCTCAGGGACAGATTGGTTCGCCTTTTCTAGGGTGGCTAGGCTAGAGTCGAGTATTCAGGACGTATGACATATGGTTGGATCAATAATTGAGGCTAGTCGAGCTCCTAGAGCCGATGATGTCCCTCCTATTTCAGGGACTGTGTTTGTACCTGCTGCTCAGGCATATATTTCTGTTGTTACCGGGATTATTTCCGTTTCCTTACAGAAGTTTTCGAGTCTGAAGCCTCTAACTTTTACAAGCACATGTGCGACGGAGGATCCGCAGACATTCCTCGACAAGATGGCTTGTATTGTCATTCACAAAGATGTTCTGATGAGATATGGGTTGAGCTTGCGAATTTTAGTCTAGAAGGTCTTGCTCAGACGTGGTGCGAGTCAGTCGAGAGAGGCCGAGCTGCAGATCTGCCTCCTATGACTTGGGATAAATTTACAGCTGTATTCTTTCTCATTTCCATCTGATTGATCGTAATTTCCGATTGTGTTTATCAAATCAAATAGTCAAATGATTCCCAGTAACGGTTTTATTTGATTGTAATGATTTCTTGTTTGTGTAAATCGAATAAAGCGAATAAGTTTCTATGTGTCGGTAATATTGAATAAAATTCACAATCAAAGAATTATATTTGACCGCAATCAATTACGGTGTCGGTTGTAGATCGTAAGCGAGTGCGGATCGTCCACAGGGATTGTGCGATTCGTTTCTATGTTTAATTTGTTTGAATTGAATAGTTAATCGAAAAGAAAAGAAAACATGATTCAAGAATTTATCGATTGATTCAGGTGTCACAAGTTTAATCAAGAATCAAGAAACTGATAAACAATCGAGAATCGGGTTTCGATGATATTTCCAACCAAATGTCAAGAATCTAAATGAGGCTCGTAGGAATCGATCGGATCTATAGACGTGATGTAATCTCTAGATTTCGTGTTCTTGTCCTTCGAAGGATTGATACTAGATCGATGATGATCGACAAGAGTTAGGGCTTTCTTGATGAAACTAGGGTTTCATCGTTTAACCCTTGTTCTTTCATCGATATCATTCACATTCTAGCCTTTAGCAATTTCAAGAAACGATCGTAACTCCCCAATCTCAAGCGATATCAATCAAGAAAGCATCGCAACGAATTGGATCGTCGATTCTTGAACTTGCTAGGGTTTACAAAACTCGTAGGATTCAAGAATCGATTTAAGATATGTTACATCATCATTCTATTGATCGTCTCGACTCCTCGACGAGCGGAGTATTACTCGAACATCATCACACAGAAAGTATTCAAGAATTGAAAAGATATCATGATGCAAGAATTTAAAGAAAACAAGATAAAAGAATATCACATTTTATTTATATCAACAATTTGATTACAGTCGCTCAAGAACTACAAGAGGAAGAACTAAATTGTCGAATTGGCGTCGCTCGGCTCCGTGAGTCGCGGATCGGCTTGGACCACTTGCTCTGTTGAAGATCGGCTCGGCTCATAAAAGGTTGCAAGGCTTCTTGCTTGATGGGTACTCGGGATCTTGGCTTTTGATTGGAATTAGGGTTAGGGTTTCATACAAGCCTTCTCACTAGACTTGTGGAAGAAGATGAAGAAAGAGAGTAGAATGGCTAAAGATGAACTAATGGAGGGATTTTTCCAATATTAGATATATGATACAAGTGAGCCTAGGGTCTTATTTATAGATCTCCCAAACCCTAGGTCTAGGTTTGAAATTACAATTCCCTCCAAAAGTTTGTTGAGGCTTCTAGAAGGAGTTTGTTAGGCTTTAGCTTTGGGTTTAAGCTAGGGTTTAGGGAGAAGTTTCTAGAATGATAGGCTAGTTTAGTGTTGATCCCAAACCTTGCTGATCTGGCAGAAGTCTCTGGAGTCTTCTGGAAAATGACATGTCTTTTTGAAGTTTGGGCCCTGAGAGAAGAATTGTGCACTAAAATTGAGGAAGTGATGAGGTAATACGGCCGCGGAACCGCGGCGCAAGCAGGCTCTCGCCGCGGTTCCGCGGCCATGTTGGAGGCTTGAGCTTTGAAACTTCTTGTGCTGCTTTGGACTGAAGTTTAGGGCTTTATCTGACATGTTGAATTTTATTTGTCCCTTTGTATTGATACCAGAACTGACATCATTGAGTTGGCGTAATATTTGATCGGTACCGTATAAATTTTGGCCTTTCTTCTAGATTTTCCTGCACAGATCTTAAAACAAGTGTTGCGCAATATAGGAATGATGCGATGCCATGAAATACGGTCAATTTCCTTTATAGTGCCGGTTTTAGAGTCTAACACATGCAATCTGATATTTTGTGACATTTTTGCTAATATGTGAAATATGAATACCGTACACTTCTAAATGAATGCAAATGATGAGGAAATTGCCGGCTGAAATATGCAATATTTTCGACTAATCAAATTCCCCCAAACTTAATTTCGATCGTCTCGAGCGAACTTTTTATTAAAAAGAGAAGGAGAAAATAAAGAAAGAGAAAAACTAACTAGCACACTTTCGTAGGCAACACGATTGCACTGAGCACGTGCAACAAGCCTTTAAACCTCTAGGTGTCGCTAGTAGGAGGAGTGTTGTCTCCTGAGGGTTTTCAGCGGATTGCACCCACAAAATCCAATAATAAAAGAAAGATCATGAATATTACATTTAAAGAAAAGAATTGTAGAAGAAAAACCTTGAAAATTAGGGTTTCCAACTAAGCTAGCTTTTCGGTTGTCATGAGCCCTATCTTAATGGTCATGAAAAGATGTTAGAAATCACATCCTACCTCAATAAAACATCGTCTTATTCTTCATTCCTATCTTTCTTCCAAACATCGATCATATAACCCTGCGTGTGTGTAAAGATATTCCTACACCCGGAGAATTCAATTCAAGCTATCATACTCTTGCTCATCAGCCTCAGTACTTTTTAATTAATGAATATTTTAGATGAGATTGCTTACACACTTTCATGCGACCGTTAATACTTCTTGAGGTACTAACCGACCGATTACTTCTGTGCTTGCTTACTTGGTGTATTTTCCTCGTCTTGCACCACCTCAGGCATAGCAGTGACTCCCAGACCAGTTGGCCTTAGGACACTAGGTGAAGAGGCACCCTCGCTATATATTTTTTTTATTGCCCTCGGTGATAAAAAAACCAGTGTCCATTTTTCTCACCACTTTATATTTTTTTATTCACTTTTTTTTTCCTTCATACATCGGCTTTAAGACAAGAGCATTTCAAGGTATCCTCTACTATCCGAGGCTTCAAGACGTATGTACGTGCGAATAGTAGGGTATCAACGTTCAAAATGTTTGGCTTCCAGAATAGAAACTATTTTTCAGACTTAGTTTTATCCTCAGATTAGTGACGTCCTTCATCTTACTAACCCTTGGGACAACGGCTCATAACTACTTATTACTAGTTCGTATAAGAAAACTTCTAATTTTCTTAGTTTTCTCAAATTTTTATAATCTCATGGATGTAATTTTTCACTATCTAAACTTTCATTATCTTATTTATATACAAAAAAGTGTAAATATTAAAATTATTTTTATACTTGAAAATTTTTAAATTTTTATGGGTTTGAAAATTTTTAATTTTTTTTTTATAGATTTTTAAAGAAATGTTTTGTGCTTATGCAAATGATATGCAAATGATGCAAAAATAAGCACAAACCTCCCCCAAACTTGTCTTCAACAGTGTCCTCACTGTTGCCAAATGCTATACCTACAAAACTGTAAGCCTGGGGGGAATTATTAGTAGGGGCTAAATATATAAGTGAAGAACTCCCCCCAAACTTATTCTTTTCACTCACCTTCATCAAAAAGATGATGCAATGATATACAGGATATGAAGGTGAGACGGAGGAAATTTAATCCAAATAAATTGGCTCTTGTAAGAACAAGAGCTCCTCCGTGGGGTCAGTGGAAAAATACGGCTTAAGTCTATGTCCATTTACTTTGAAAAAGGTGCCGTTTTTAACATTTTCTACTTCTACTGCCCCGTGCGGATATACAGACCGCACAACAAAAGGTCCCTTCCATCGAGATCGGAGCTTACCCGCGTGAAGGTGTAATCGTGAATCATAAAGAAGGACTTGTTGACCAGGTGAAAATGTTTTCCCCAAAATGTTTTTATCGTGAAAAACCTTAGTCCTATTCTTTGTGATTACAGCGTTATCATAAGCTTCATCGTGGAGTTCGCATAGCTCATTAATTTGCAGCTTCCGAAAGTTGCAAGCAAGGCTTAGATCAAAATTTATTTCTTTTATAGCCCACAATGCTTTATGCTCTATCTCAACGGGTAAATGACATGCTTTCCCAAACACTATCCTATATGGAGACATTCCTAGGTCGGTTTTATATGCAGTTCTGAATGCCCAAAGAGCATCCGTCAGTTTGGTCGACCAGTCTTTTCTATTTTTAGCAACAGTTTTCTCCAGGATAAGTTTGATTTGTCTGTTTGAGATTTCAGCCTGCCCGCTTGTTTGGGGATGATAGGGTGTAGAAAGTCGGTGGTTGATTGAGTATTTTCTCATCAGAGTCTCGAAAGACCTGTTGCAGAAATGTGTCCCATTATCGCTAATAATACGCGTGGGTGTCCAAATCGCGAGAAGATATTCTCTTTCAAGAACTTAATGACAACTTTCTTGTCATTAGTGCGACAAGGAATGGCTTCTACCCACTTTGAGACATAATCAACCGCCAGCAATATGTATAAATTCCCAAAGGAGTTGGGAAAGGGACCCATAAAATCAATGCCCCAAACATCGAATATTTCAACAACCAAGATGGGTTGCTGAGGCATTTCATTCCTCTGGGATATTCTACCCGTATACTGACATTGTGTACAGGTTTTGCAATACTCAAATGCGTCCTTGAATAAGGTCGGCTAATAAAATCCATATTGCAAAACCTTTTCCGCTGTCTTTTTAGGACCAAAGTGACCCCCACAGGCCTGATCATGACAAAATGAAAGAACACTCTTGAACTCTTCATTCGGGACACACCGGCGAATGATCTGATCAGGACAATATTTAAGCAAATAGGGCTCGTCCCAGTAAAAATGTTTTACTTGGGATAGAAAATGGTATTTGTCCTATTTTGACCAATCGCTCGGTATTAGTCCCGTGGCATGATAGTTCACAATATCCCTGAACCATGGTTCAGCGGATATGCTCAAGAGTTGTTCGTCAGGGAATGAATCATTGATCGGCAGGGTCACAGGGGAAGAAAAGATGCGTGAAAGATGGTCAGCTACTACATTTTCACATCCTTTCTTATCTTTGATAACAAGATCAAATTCTTGTAACAGAAGGATCCAACGTATTAGTCGACCTTTTGCATCTTTCTTCGCTAGAAGATATTTTAAAGCGGAATGGTCAGTATACACAACTATAGGTGAGCCAATTATGTAAGGCCTGAATTTTTCTAATGCAAACAACCGCTAAAAGTTCTTTTTCTGTGGTTGTATAATTGATTTGCGCATCATTCAGGGTCTTACTTGCATAGTATATCACGTGTGGCATCTTATCGATGTGCTGTCCTAAGACTGCACCTACTGCAAAATCAGATGCGTCACACATCAGCTCAAAGGGGCAGTCCCAGTTTGGTGATGATAAAACGGGGGCTGAAGTGATTGAGTGTTTAAGTGAGTCGAAAGCTGTCTCGCAGTCCGAGTCAAAATGGAAGGTCGTATCCTTGGCTAGGAGAAGAGTTAAAGGTCTAGCAATTTTGCTAAAGTCCTTAATGAATCTCCTATAAAAGCCCGCATGGCCAAGGAAAGATCGAATATCTTTGACGCTTTTGGGATGAGGGAGGTTTTGAATGACATCTATCTTAGCTCTGTCAACCTCAATGCCTTTCTGTGAAATGACATGTCCAAGAACAATTCCTTCTTGGACCATAAAATGGCATTTTTCCCAGTTCAAAGTCAAGTTCTTCTCTTTGCAACGAGTAAGAACCGTGTCAAGATTCGATAGGCAATCAGAAAAAGAGTCTCCAAAAATCGAGAAATCGTCCATAAAGATCTCCAGAAAATTCTCTACCATATCAGAGAATATCCCCATCATACACCGCTGAAATGTAGCGGGAGCACTGCATAACCCAAAGGGCATGCGACTGTAAGCAAAGGTACCAAAAGGACAAGTAAAAGTGGTTTTATCTTGATCCTTTTTGGCGATGGGGACCTGATTGTAGCCTGAGTATCCATCCATAAAACAATAATACTCTCGTCCCGCTAAGCGTTCCAGCATCTGATCAATGAATGGTAGAGGAAAGTGGTCTTTCCTCGTGGCAGCATTGAGTTTTCTATAATCAATACATACACGCCACCCAGTTTGGGCACGTGTCTGAATCAATTCATTTGCCTCATTGGTTATAACAGTGATGCCGGATTTCTTAGGAACGACATGTATAGGACTCACCCACTGGCTATCGGAGATGGGGTATATAATACCATTATCTAAGCATTTGACGATCTCTTTCATGACCGCTTCCTTCATGACGGGATTCAACCGTCTCTGTGGTTCTCGGGTCGGTCTGGTATCATCCATCACATGTATATGATGTTCAACTATCAAGGGACTAATCCCTTTGATGTCCGCCATACTCCAACCAAACGCCTCTTTGTTAGATCTCAATACCGATAAAAGTGCATTCTCTTGCTCTGATGCAAGAGAAGCGGATATGATAACCGGTAAGGACTCATTCTCACCTAAATATGCATATTTAAGGTGAGAAGGTAAAATTTTGAGATCTAAAATGGGCGGAGAAATAATAGAAGGTGGGATCATCGAATGATTTTTGGAGTTACAAAGAAGCTCAGAGCCTGTGAAAGATACAGACTCGGGTGGAGTAAAGTCAGAAATGCAGGACTCAAGTGTAGAGAAAGTGTCCTCACTAAGATCATGTGTGAAATCAAACAGAGATGTGGTAATGTCATCGAGATCAGTAAAGCAAAGTTCCTCAGCTCCACAACTATCGGGAGCGATCTCATGGACAGAGCACACATCTAAAATATGAGCAGAGGGTTCTGATGGCTGACTTCCAACTTTGTAGATGTTTAGTTCAATGGTCATATTTCCAAATGATAAGTTCATTGAACCGTTTCTACAGTTTATAACAGCGTTGGAAGTGGCAAGGAAATGACGACCCAGAATCACCGGAATTTGGCCCCGGGGGTTTGCTACAGGCTGTGTATTGAGTACAATGAAGTCTACAGGGAAAACAAATTCCCCGACCTTTATCAACACATCCTCTAATTCACCCCTTGGTTTGGTGATAGATCGGTCTCCTATCTGGAGAGTGCAGTGAGCAGGTTTCAACTCTCCAATCCCTAATTGCTCATAGACAGAATATGGAAGGAGGTTAACACTTGCGCCAAGGTCTAAAAGAGCACGATTTATGTTTTTACCCCCAATAGAAATCGATATCGTAGGACATCCTGGGTCCTTTCCTTTCTTTGGTAGCTGGGGAATAAAAGCAGTGCTGATATTATTAGCCATAAAGACCTTCTTCGGCACTTGAGTCTTCCACTTCCTAGTGCACAAGTCCTTAAGAATTTTCGCATATGCGGGGACTTTCTGAATAGCATCTAGGAGAGGGATATTGATGTTAACCTGTTTGAACATTTCTATAATTTTCTCCATATGAGGACTCGTTCTATTACCCCTTAACCGGTTCGGGTAAGGAGCTTTCGCAATAAGCGCAGGGTCTATCATAGGAGAAGGAAGAGGGGGTAGACGCGGTCCCAAAAGAGGTGTGGGGACCGTCTGTGGAGAACTAGAAGGGCTATACTGAGGTGTCGAGCCTAGTGGGAAATGGAGAATAGGCTCGCGAGAAGGTGGTGTGGTAGAAGAAGAAGGATCAGAAGGAGAAGTGTGTGTGTGTGGAAAAGTCTCAGCCGGGGTTTTGATTTGATTTTCAGTATCATCAATACCTTCCCCGACATGATTGTTCAGCACTCTTCCCGATCTCAACGTTGTGAAGGCATTTACATTGTAATGCCCAGGATTCTGTAGGGGTTGAGAGGGAAGTTTCCCTTTTTCTCTCGCACTCATTTCGGCTTTAAGTCGTGCGATTTCAGCTTCCATCGTTCTGATACTCTCAGCTTGGGACGCTGAGTTTTTCTTTATCTCACCGACGGAAGTTCTAACCTCAGCCGAAACCTCTATGAAATTTAACAGAAGTGATTTCATGGTTTGAGTGAATTGAGAGAACTCGTCAGAACAGGTCATAGGATTAGACTGTGCAGAAGTGTTGACCTGATTTTGGAAGTTTTATGACTGGTAAGGGTGCTGAGTGAGTTGAAGGGGTTGCTGTTGTGGTGGAGGAAGAGCCCTTTGAAAATTATTCGTGTTTGGAACCGTGTTTTGAGATTGGTTTTGGTTCCAAGCGAAATTCGGGTGATTCCTCCAACCCTGATTGTACGTGGAAGAATATGGATCGTTTCTAGGTCTTTGAAATGCGGCATTAGAATGCTCGTGACCTTGAAACGCAGAGTTTAATGGACATTCTTCCGTTAAATGAGATGGATCAGAACAGCACCCACAAACAGTTTTGGGGAGTGACATTGGGTTTAGGGAGGCTGCTGCAAATTTGTGTTCCATAGCGTCGAGCTTCTTTTGCATTGCTGCCATTTCAGCTCGAACACCTATGGACACATCTATTTGGTGTACGCCATCCCTATTCAATGGTTGGGTTCCACTCTCCCACTGTAGTGATTTTTCAGCGAACTCTTCTAAATACTTCCAAGCTTCCCCATCATCATTGGTCATAAAAGTACCTTGACACATGTTTTCAAGGCTCTGTTTAGTGCTTGGGTTAATGCCCTCATAAATGATTCGGCAAAGCTCCCATCTCGGGATGCCGTGATGAGGACACTGAACCAATAGATCCTTGAAACGTTCAAAGCATTTTGAAAATGGTTCAGTAGGGAGCTGGGCAAATTGATTCAGTTCGCTACGGATTCGAGCTGTCTTTTGTATTGGGTAAAATTTCTTAAGGAATGCAGCGACGAATTCTTCCCAATTCGTAATAGAGTGTGTGGTAGTGTTATATAGCCACTTCTCGGCTATATCGCACAATGTAAATGGAAGAAGTCGTTGACGCATCGCATCCACTGAAAGTTGTGACGTACCCATCATTGCGCATACGTTTTCAAATTTGGTAATGAAAACGTAAGCGTCCTCAGTCTCGAGTCCATGGAATTTGGGTAAAAGATTGATATACTGGGGCTTAATCTCAAAGTTTTCCCCATTGGCTGGTGGTGTGGATAAACAGGTCGAAAGAGGACCTCGAATAGGGTAGCACCTCTCCTGGAGAGAGATGCGGGGTGGATTCTGCGCACCAACGGACGGCGGCAGATTAGGGTTAAAGAAGTTTGATGGATTCGGATCCATCGGTGTGGGTGTGGTAGTGGGTAAAGAAAAGGTAAATGCAGAAATATCGACTTCGGAGTCGATAAAGGGTACGCGGACTAAACGGGCACTAGAATCCCGTGTCCAGCCTATCTTGTACTAAAAAGGGTTAGTACAAGTGGCAGCGTTGGCTTATAATTAGGGGTAATGAATGAATGCGGTGCTTTCTTTGAAAAAGGGACGGATTTTTTTTTTGAAAAAAAATGATGCGACACAACAAATGCAGCACACAAACCCTAGAATCTAGTGGTCACCTAGGTTTGGCTCTAGACCGCTCCTAACTGCCAAAAGACAAGTCGCAGGATAGAATCCTCCACTGCCTCTTTGTTACCCTGTGGCCGGATAAGTGCCAGGTAAGTGGGAAGGTACTCCACTACGTAAGTAGTGGGCCTAATTAAAAATCACTAGCCTTAGACACACTCGCCTTAGACACCACAAGAAAACGCGAATAAGCAATGAATTACCCACGGCCTTCTTTTGTCCTAATTGAGCGCGACGGTCCTTAGAGTCATCTCTAGATATTTTTTAGTTAATGTGGGTCAATGCGGATGCAAGTTTTGTGATTTTCGGGGCCTAGGAAGGGTAATGAAATCCCCACCTAATTTGGATTTGGCCGTGCCCCTTAATATCCGTATTAGAATGCAAACAACCAAGAAACAAAATCACGCACAAATTTACTTTTTCTTTTTGCGAGCTGGGATTATTTGCAAAGAAACCTGCAGAAAATTGTTAGTTGGAGCTAAAAAGAGGAGAGAGGAGAAGGTAAGAAATCACCTGAAGCAAAATTGTATAGAGAACCCTCCAAGGGGCCGCGGTTCCACCGCGAATGGGCACTCCCACCGCGCTTCCGCGGTTGTATGATGTGATCTCTGAACCAAACTTCACCAGGGAGCTTCTGTAGACTCCCTCTGCTCTCTGGTATATTCCAAAAAAAATTTCCAATTTCCAAACAGCTCCAGATTTCCTTGCAATGAACCACAACAAATCGTTTAGGGTTTGCACGAATTTTGATCTCAAAATAACAATGGAATAAATCTTTCAATTCAAACTATGATATAAAACGAATTAGCGCGTAATCCCCGGCAACGGTGCCATTTGATTGATCGTAATTTCCGATTGTGTTTATCAAATCAAATAGTCAAATGATTCCCAATAACGGTTTCATTTGATTGTAATGATTTCTTGTTTGTCTAAATCGAATAAAGCGAATAAGTTTCTATGTGTCGGTAATATTGAATAAAATTCACAATCAAAGAATTATATTTGACCGCAATCAATTACGGTGTCGGTTGTAGATCGTAAGCGAGTGCGGATCGTCCACAGGGATTGTGCGATTCGTTTCTATGTTTAATTTGTTTGAATTGAATAGTTAATCGAAAAGAAAAGAAAACATGATTCAAGAATTTATCGATTGATTCAGGTGTCACGAGTTTAATCAAGAATCAAGAAACTGATAAACAATCGAGAATCGGGTTTCGATGATATTTCCAACCAAATGTCAAGAATCTAAATGAGGCTCGTAGGAATCGATCGGATCTATAGACGTGATGTAATCTCTAGATTTCGTGTTCTTGTCCTTCAAAGGATTGATACTAGATCGATGATGATCGACAAGAGTTACGGTTTTCTTGATGAAACTAGGGTTTCATCGTTTAACCCTTGTTCTTTCATCGATATCATTCACATTCTAGCTTTTAGCAATTTCAAGAAACGATCGTAACTCCCCAATCTCAAGCGATATCAATCAAGAAAGCATCGCAACGAATTGGGTCGTCGATTCTTGAACTTGCTAGGGTTTACAAAACTCGTAGGATTCAAGAATCGATTTAAGATATGTTACATCATCATTCCATTGATCGTCTCGACTCCTCGACGAGCGGAGTATTACTCGAACATCATCACACAGAAAGTATTCAAGAATTGAAAAGATATCATGATGCAAGAATTTAAAGAAAACAAGATAAAAGAATATCACCTTTTATTTATATCAACAATTTGATTACAGTCGCTCAAGAACTACAAGAGGAAGAACTAAATTGTCGAATTGGCGTCGCTCGGCTCCGTGAGTCGCGGATCGGCTTGGACCACTTGCTCTGTTGAAGATCGGCTCGGCTCATAAAAGGTTGCAAGGCTTCTTGCTTGATGGGTACTCGGGATCTTGGCTTTTGATTGGAATTAGGGTTAGGGTTTCACACAAGCCTTCTCACTAGACTTGTGGAAGAAGATGAAGAAAGAGAGTAGAATGGCTAAAGATGAACTAATGGAGGGATTTTTCCAAAATTAGATATATGATACAAGTGAGCCTAGGGTCTTATTTATAGATCTCCCAAACCCTAGGTCTAGGTTTGAAATTACAATTCCCTCCAAATGTTTGTTGAGGCTTCTAGAAGGAGTTTGTTAGGCTTTAGCTTAGGGTTTAAGCTAGGGTTTAGGGAGAAGTTTCTAGAATGATAGGCTAGTTTAGTGTTGATCCCAAACCTTGCTGATCTGGCAGAAGTCTCTGGAGTCTTCTGGAAAATGACATGTCATTTTGAAGTTTGGGCCCTGAGAGAAGAATTGTGCACTAAAATTGAGGAAGTGATGAGGCAATACGGCCGCGGAACCGTGGCGCAAGCAGGCTCCGGCCGCGGTTCCGCGGCCATGTTGGAGGCTTGAGCTTTGAAACTTCTTATGCTTCTTTGGACTGAAGTTTAGGGCTTTATCTGACATGTTGAATTTTATTTGTCCCTTTGTATTGATACCAGAACTGACATCATTGAGTTGGCGTAATATTTGATCGGTACCGTATAAATTTTGGCCTTTCTTCTGGATTTTCCTGCACAGATCTTAAAACAAGTGTTGCGCAATATAGGAATGATGCGATGCCATGAAATGCGGTCAATTTCCTTTATAGTGCCGGTTTTAGAGTCTAACACATGCAATCTGATATTTTGTGACATTTTTGCTAATATGTGAAATATGAATACCATACACTTCTAAATGAATGCAAATGATGAGGAAATTGCCGGCTGAAATATGCAATATTTTCGACTAATCACCATCCGAAGAGTGTTCGAAATGCCCGAACTCGTAGTTTCGAGCCTTTGCATAAGACTTCAGGGATGACAGTGTCCGAGTACAACATTTAGCTTACTCAGCGGTCCGATATGCTCCTTATCTGGTAGACACTGAAGAGAAATGGATAAAGAGGTTCGTGTGGAGATTGGACATGCAGTTATTTATTTCTATTGGTGCCCATCATTTTGACACTTACGCTACTGCTATGAACGCAACCTTACTGTTGGAGGAGCGTATTTCTGAGACTTCAGTCGTTTCTGGACCGAACCGAATTCGTATGAGTAGGCCAGCTCAGAGGCGGTTAGATATAGGCCGTTGTGACAGGTATTCGTTCGGTGTTTTCTTCCGATACGTATTTCTTTTTTGTGTCGTTTGAAATGGTATCTACATATTTTGTATCGAGATTGGACCGGAAGTCGTCCTTGCTAAATCAACCGCTTGTTGTGATTTCTTCCGTAGGCTAATCTCTTGTTGCTCGATATGTTTCTCAATCGTTTTTGTTTTGTTTGTATCGGAGATAGGGATTCTTCTGTCAATTTGATTCTCCTCGATATGTTTGACTTTGAAGTTTTTCTGGGCATGGATTGGTTAGCCACGTGTTGTGCATCCGTAGACTGCCGTGAGGAAGCAGTCGGATATAGTTTTCCGGGAAAGCCAGTTCTTGTTTTTCGGGGAGACCGTAGCGTCGTCTTTCCCAGTTTGAATTCTTCTCTTCGCGCTAGTCAGCTTTTGAGAAAAGGGATGTCAGAAATTCTTGGCATATGTTTGTGATGTTAAACCCGCAGAGGTCCTTTTGTGATGGAATTTCAAGATGTCTTTCCTGACAAGTTGTTTGGTTTGTAGCCAGAGTGCGATGTTGGGTTCTTCTTTGACTTGATTTCCGGTAAGGAGCCTTTTTCTCTACCGCCATATTGGATGGACCATGTGGAGCTTAGAGAGCTGAAGGATCAGTTGCATAATTTGTTGGATAAGGGGCTTGTACGACCGAGTGCGTCACCTTAGAGAGCTCCTGTCATGTTCATCAGAAGGACGGCCGTTGGCGTCTATATATTGAATATCGTCAATTGAATCATGTTACTGTACGGGAAATTTCTTGAAGATTGACTTCCGGTCAGGCTACTACCAGTTGTGGGTTCGAGAGGATGATATTCCGAAGATTTATTTTCACACAAGTTACGGGCGTTATGAGTTTTGGTGATGTCGCTCGAGCTCACCAATGCCCCAACAACGTTTATGGATTGGATGAACCGAATATCCAGGCCGGTCTTGATCAGTTTATCATCGTGTTCATGGAGGATGTCTTAGTATACTTTTGGAGCCAAGTGGAGGCTGGGCAGTAATTGAGGATTTCGTTGCAGAATTTGATGGAGCGCCGGCTATTCGCTCAATTATCCAAGTGTGTTTCCGGTTGGGTAGTGTTGACTTCTTGGATCACGTAGTACGAGAGATGGTATGGAACCGAAAGAGATCGAGGCCGTTCAGCACTGGCCCAGACCTGTATCAGCAAAGTAAGTCGCAGCATTTTGGGTTTGGACGGATACTATCGACGTTTCGTACAGGAATTTTTCTTATATAGCTGCAACGTGGACCGGGTTGACCCGGAAGGGTGTTTCTTTCCGTTGAACTGAGGCATGCGAGCAGAGCTTTCAGCAGTTAAAGACTCGTTTGACTACGGCACCAGTTTTATCTATGTTTATAGAATCAGGCGGTTTTGTTGGTTATTGAGATGCTTCTCAGTAATTGAAGAAGCGCGAGTAGAACTATCCCATGCATGATTTAGAGATGGCTGCAGTGATTTTTTCACTTAAGATTTAGAGACGAGTTGTGCCATATATTTACGGATCACAAGAAGCTTAAATTACATCTTTCAGTAGTGAGATCTAATTTTAAGACAGCGCCGATGTGTGGAGCTAGTGAAGACTATGACTGCGAGTTTCTTTATCGTCCGGACAAGGTGAATGTTGTGGCAGATGTTTTGAGTCGGAGGCCGGAGGTAACTTTTCTTGTTTGAGCACAGTTCAAAGACAGTCGACGGCAGATTAGCAGGTTCTTTGTTGCAGCCGAGTACAGTTTGAGTTTACGCCGACCGGGGGACAACTTGCCATATTCGTGCACATCCACCGTTATTTGATCATATCCGTTAGGCATAGTCCGATGGCGTTTGTTGGTCAGAAATCATGGAGCAAGTTCGACGGGGCAGAGATTCATAGTTCATAATTGATGATTAGGGAGTACTATGGTTTGGGACTCGACGGTGTGTGCCAGATTCCGAGGGACTGAGACGCGAGATTTTAGAAGAAGCATACCAGTCGACATATAGTGTTTATCCGGTTTCCACCAAGATGTATCATGACTTAAGAGGTGTTTACTGGTAAGAAGGGATGAAGAGAGATATCACAGACTTTGTTTCATGGATGCTGACTGTAGGGATTCTTTAGCACCATGCCTAGGGTTAGGATTGCATCACACATGCTATAACAAAAATTATGGGGTGCTAAACAATTCCAACCATGAATCGAACTAGAAAGTTAGGGTAACAACTTGTAATATCACGTATTAGGTAGTGTCTAACACTAAGTGGGGAGAAATACAACCTTTGTAGATTTCCCTCCTTGACTCCTTGGATCAACTAAGGTTTGAGCCGGCTTGCTTGAACCCTTCCAAGTTCACGACGATCCACCCGGAGTCCCTTTGCTCAAACTCCTTGCTCCACTTGATTAAGATGAAGATGAAGCAAACAATCTACACTAAGGGGCTAGAGTGGTATAGATTGGTGATGTGGTTTGTGTTCTCACTTAAAAACCCCTTCTTTTTTGTGTTCCTCACTCTAAAGAAAAATCAAGAGAGCATGGAGGAGGAAGAAGAAGGAGATGGCTAGCATGAGCTCTTTTGTGATAATGATAATCCTCATTATAAATGAGAAATGAAAATAGCTATATGAATCACACTCATATCCAAACCATTGTTGATAAATATCTAGATATTTTCATATGTGAGTTAAAGAGCAAATGAAATTAAACCATGGACTTACTTTGGTCAAGTAAAGAATAGTGATGAAGAAAAATCAACCATGATTTAATCATTTCTTTTTCTCAATAATGAAATTATATATACATATTTATCAACAATGTGAGTCTTGCATTGCCATCTCCTATGTATCAACAACCATGACACACATGTATGCATGTATATGTGCATTCACATCAACATGTGTATATGCATACATGCACACATCCATATAGAAAAGGTTTATGTAAATGAGATAAAAGTCAATATTAAATCAACACTTGATTTAATAAACCGGTCATATCTCATACGACCCGACCAATAGAAAACACCCGATTAAAAACAAGGTATCATATACACGCATTTAATTGACCTCCCGCGCATATCTCATATGCACACCACATATTTTTGCCTGAGCTAGGAAACTCCTATGTGCGACTCTAAGACTCGTCAACACGCCGGCAGTAGGTGATGATCATATCAAACATCCACAAGCCGCAAGCGGTCAGCTAAACGTAACGGCCACCCGGGTATTGAGCGATCAGAAGATCAACAAGCAAGCCTGCTCATACTCCTGTAAATCCTGTTAGTAACACAAAACGTACAGTCCGGTCTCTTCATATGATATGTCGCATATCTAGTCTAGGGGTGGTGAACGTCAGACCCCAGTAACCGATAAGTCGTGTCAATATGAGGCTCATAACGGGTCGAGAAACTACTGATAACACTTACCAGTAGATCTCCATATTATCCCTGGCCAGTGACTTCCAGTTATAGCCAATCGAGCATAGCGCAACAACAACCCCCAATATCGGGAGAAACGAAACCCTTCCTATCGCTCATTGCCTCCATATGATTCAAGACTGTACCCAAAAGCCACCGTTTTGCACGTTCTCTTGAATGTGGTAAGGTGGAAATCAAAGCACAGTGGGAATCACACAAGACTCTATGACGATCTTGGGTCTACAGACTAACCTATACCAGTGTCACCAGAGAACTGCTATCTGACGATAGGTATAATACCAACTAGGAGTTCTTGGCGAGTCCGTTCAGTGTACTCAGTCACCACTGAGCACCCGTATAACATCTTTAATGTCAAACACCAATGGATGTGGGATCATCCATCGCCCATCATATGGGTCAAGAAGCGTATACGCTAGTCTACTCTGGAGTATCGATGCCCTGTCTCGATACACCCTCGACTAGAACAATTATAGGAAGTACTTGTGGACTACTTCGGCCCTACTAGTATGATCTCCATCATAGTCCTAGTAGTCAAGTACACATCCTAAGGGCTTTTTCAACATGTGAGAGCAAGACAGTATTGTAAGTCTACGGTAGCGCCCCGGCCGTCAATCCGAGGCCAAATGCGGAAACAAAAACTTTTTAGGAAACCGGCACTATCGTAGTCTTTCACCCGGATCGAACCATTAACGCTAAACTAGCAAACTTCTAAGAAGTAAGAGTGGCTATACCGATCGATCTGTGTCCTTCGGTCTTTGGCCACCATCCCAAGCTCCTCGCGGCATTTCCGATCTCCGGTCTCCTCGTCGGAAAGGGCACCACATCAACGTGTCTTTTTACGGGCTCTCGCTTCATCCGAAGCAACTCGAACACGAAGTTTGTTAGCCGACGTGTCCAAGATGATGTAGAGAATGTGTGTGATAACTTTGTCTCAAGCATCCATTGATTCTCAACACATGAGAGTGTATGGATGGAGGTTGAAGATGATGCCATTGGTGGAAATGGTGAGCTAGAGGAAGAAGAAGAAGAAGAGGCTTTCTTTTTCTATTGTGTTGTGTTGATAAAATGAGAGCAAGAATAATAATACAAGAGCAAACCCCAAGCCTATGGCTGCCCTCTCTCTCTCCATCCATCAATTCAATACAAAAAATAAATCCTAATGTGACATTAGCACAAATAAAGAGACCATGAGTCACTAATCATGTCCATGTCACATTAAATGCACCTCATCATGAACTATGCTCATAATTTCCACCAAAATAAACATTAACCCAAATGTTTAGTCCAAAAAAAAAGATACGGCAATATCTAAAGTAAACTCGTGACAAATCACAAGGATACCCCTCGCCTGTATATACATACCTGCATCCGCATTCCGACTGAATGCGAATGCGATGAGACTAAAGTAATCCAACAAATCTAATACTAGGATCCGGCATAAACCAAAACCCACTAGTATGATCCGTCAGATCATGATCTGTGCACGACTGCACGTATATGATCGAACCCTGCCATAATACCATACGGCCACTACAACATTTCGCCTGAAACTTGAGAAACTGTCTGTGGGGGACTCTAAAGACTTTCCAATACTTTGGCTGTGGATTTAACCATTAGCACGTCAGTGGTACTAGCCGTACGTAACGGGCTACCAGGTATTGACCAAAAGGGAGGTCGATGAGCGAACTCATCCTGACACCCTACTGAGCCTGTCAGTGACAATAACCATACAGTCCGGTCCGTTCGTATATGAGTATCGCATGTCGGGCCTAAGGGGTTGGTAAAAGTTAGACCCCAACAGCAGTACAAGTCGTGTCGGAGTGTAGCCCAGAACACCCTGAGATACTACTGAAATACCTACCAGTAAATCTCCTGCCTTGGCCAAGGACTTCGTGTAATGGCTCTCCTAGACACAGCGCGATCTCACCCCCAATACCGGGAGAGACGAACCCCTGCCGATCTGCTCACTACCTCCATGTGGCTCGGGACTGTACCCAACTAAAACCGGTTTGCACAACTCCTTTGAGCCGTGGTAGGGTAGTAATCAAAACACAGTGGGAACTCACACGAGACAAATGATGATCTCAGGTCGATGAACTAACCTGTACACATGTCACCAGGAAACTGCTATCTTACGCTAGGTATAAAACCAACTAGCATCCCGGCGAGTCTTGTCCGGTGTACTCATAACCCAGTGAGCACCTATATACGTCTTAGGTGAACCAATTGACACCAATGGCTTATGAGACCAGCCACCACCCCTCGTCGGGGTCTCGATCCGTATATACTAGTCTACTCTGGAGTATCGATGCCCTATCTCGAAATTCCCTCGACTAGGGACCTTTTAAGGATGTGTTTATAAACCCCAGCTCCCACGTATATGATCGCCATCATACTGCTGGCCGTCAAGCAAGAATCCTAAGGGCTCTATCAATGTGTAATAGTAATCTGTAATATCACCTAAAGCATGTACACGATGATAAAGATAAACCAGATAGCATAATATCATCTTGAGTAAGACTGTCCTACCGGCGTAGGTCCTCCCTCAATCATTGCAATCACGTGCCTCGATCCAATAATTGACTTTGAGGGCACTATATCCAACAATCTCCCACTTGCACTCATGGCTAATTATTGCGATGTCGCATACTCACAGCCTATATGATACCGAACACCCAACTCCTCTACTGATCAGTCTCTCAAAGCCCGTTTGTGAAACTATTGCATTCGAGAAATAGCCTTAGTGAGTGGATTCGCCCAGATGTTTCTTTCTATGTCTCTCTTTATCTCAAGTTCGCGGAGAAAACCATCTCTCGAAATGAGCAATACCTGTCTTAGAATATGTCTGGATATCTCATGGGACCTAGTTCATAAATGAATTCCAAATCCAAAATTCTTAGACTGTATCGTCAACTGAATTTAATCAGTATCCTGCGTCATGCCTCCCTCAGTGTCCGCTTGGATCACCTGTCCAAACTACTGCCCCTCGTCAGAGGGAAAACTATATCTCTGACAGTCACTCTGTCATCCAGGTCACCTTGGAAGCCTGGAATGATAACCGTCTCTTAAAAGAGGCTATTTTTATCATATCCCTAGAACATCCACTCATGTTCTAAAACTGCTTCCGAATGTTTCTCCAGGATTGGATTAATACCAACTTATTGCATCTAGTGCAAAAACAACATCTGTTGTGGTACTTGACATCTTATGATTGACTCAATAGCCTAAGCAAGTGATATGCCAATCATGCGCATCCCATTCCCCTTTAGTCTGGAAGACACCTTTAGAGAGGGTGACTCCATCACCTGCAGGTATACTACCGTGCCAGGAGTCGTCCATTCTAAAATACCTGTAGAATGCTGTCTAAGTACCCTGATTGGGAAACTACCCAAATCTAGATCTAAAACCATAGATCTAGTAACCAGAATGTCTGATATTATATCTATATCCTATGTGGAGAAACCAATGTGTGACAACCAAAGTATAACCGATCGTAGTATAGGAATTTCACTTCCTACTATGTGAATGTCATCCATATACCAGGACATCACACCCTACTAACTTCTTAACAGATCCATCCTTTATTCTGATGAAGTCAAACCTATGACTGTCACATCAGAAATAGATGATCTATCTCCGCTATATCTGCTTTAGTCTATAAATAGACATAAGCTACTTGCCCACTATTCTTCCGCTGCTCCCACTGACTACGACAACCCTCTGGCAGAGTCATATATACGCGCACTTCTAAAGCTAGTTTAGAACGACGCTATACCCATCCTCCTGCCGAGTCTCATAGCCTGGAACAACAGTAGTGTCAAGTCTGGGCAAATAAGAACCTCCCTGTCACCGTCTTTGAGGTTATCGGAGTACCTCTCGAGTGCCTGAAGTTACCCACCATATCTGTGGAGTGGCTAATGAAATGTCAATCCTGATTGAATCCTTAGACCCCTATTAAATTTTCAGTAATCGTCTGTGGTTCTGGAATCACTTCCCGTTCTACCATACTCACACTACTGTTTTCTGAAAAAATCCATTTTATTAAAACTGGGGCGAGTCGAGAATAATATCACTATTGATCTTCCAGATGGTAGAAAATCAACCCTCGTTATAGCCCGGGTCAACCCACAAACTGCTATTACAGAAACGTGCCTTGAGTTGTTCAGACTCTGGTTTTAAGCATAAGACGGACAACTCCCCGTACCTTAACATTATTAAGATATGAATCGTTCTATATCCAATATAGAAACAGAGGCACTGATTTAATTAGAACCAGATTCAAATCATGCAGCTGTCTCCATTGCATGTCAACTAAATGGAAGGAGGCCGCATTACAACTTAGGAATGCATCAAGATACGAGTAACCTGAAAGAGAAACAAGTTTCTCAAAATCATTACTATCAACTGAATACCATACACAAATATCTACATCTTTGATCACCTTAAAGAATCATGATACTTGCAACACCTGGTTCTCTACTTTATTCTTATACCTATAACTTCTCAAAACTTAGACCTTGCATTTCTACGAAACACATGTCTAAGAACTAGAGAAGTCACAAGTAAACAGAATATAGTACGAGTACCAACCCCTCTGTCCTAATGGACACTGGACAGCATATAATACTCTGTAAAAGTCCCCTGAGTCTAATAACTCATTCCCTGTGTGTCTTAGGTTGAAAACTGTACTTATGGTTAAGAAGAATTACACCGCTGTTTAATGCTCCTTACCTAACCATCCACTGATATAGGTAAATGTCATGGACATAATTTCAAAAATTTATACCTCACTTTATAAAAATAAACGTACAGATATATCAGTTTGAAATTTGTGCATAACAACGGATATTCAAAACCAAATATTTGCTATCCGGCAAAAACCCAGGCGATTTCCTCAAATATCACCAATTACAACGAATCTCGATATAATGAGGATGATCACCTAATTCCCAATAACTAACTCCCACTCATCATCTATAGAACCATACAGATGTCAGAAGCAAACTGGTAAATACATACCCTGGAATAAGGACGTAATTGGGAAATCAGTTTTCTACTAAAAATGCACAGTGAAACTGAAACATGAAAATGTTTCGAAGGGGTATCTGGGTATTCCAAGTAATGCCTCTTCCATTATCAGATTCACAACTGTAACCGTATATCTCTTTACCATCTCTCCAAATCCCTTTATACGTCTTTAGTCATTATCTTCTGTACACCCCCTTAGGCTAAATGGTTTTCTTCCTTCCCTACAGTTCGGCACCAGCCTATGGTTTGGAAGAAGACTATCCAATAAGCATAAAGGATGTACTCTCCTAATCCTAGGAGTACTCGCAATCTGAGAGAAGGTAAAGATAAAAGAAAACTGAATAAGCCTTATTCCTATTTCTCCTGAATCAGAATCCATCCCCAAACTGGAACAAGTTCCTTCGAGTTCGTATATAACCATACGATGGAATATCCAATAACTGTGGATCTTTGTAGTGATACGGGGTGTCCTGGAGAAATACAAAGGTGAAGTAGGAGTGGCGATGAAATACTTGGTTTGGTCGTGAATAACAGTCGCAGTTTACTTTGCCCTCTTTCTAATCCCTTTATTTGTCTTAACTTATTACCTTCTGTACACCATCGTTAGGCTAATTGGTTTTCTTCATTCCCCACCATTCGGCACCTGCCTATGGTTTGGAAGAAGACTATCCAATTAGCATAATAGGTGTACCGTCCTAATCCAAGGAGCACTCGCAACCTGAGAGAAGGTAAAAGGAAAAGACAACTGAATAGTCCTATTCATTTTCTCTAGAACCGGAAACCATCCTCGAATCTGGAACAAGTTCCTTCGAGTTCGTATATAACCATACGATGGTTTTATCCAATGGAAGTGGACGTTCGTAGTGATACGAAATGTTCCGGAGAAAAAGGGTAAAAGCAGGAGTGGCAATGAGGTATGCAACTCAGACAATCCAAAAGCCAGTGTTTTAAGAAGGTTCGGTTAACTTGGTCACTGAGTCATAGTCTAGGGTCGGGCCATGGTCGCTGCCAAAGAGAGAGAGAAAAGAAACACTCTGCGTGCACTATAACCTAGATCAAAATGGTTATCAATTTATCTAATCAGGAAACATCCCACTGTAACCTCAAATTCTTCTCCAAACCTGAAAGAAGAATTAGTCGGGATCACCCGAGGAGTAAACCAACTCATCAGTGGGAATCGGGATCCAACTATCATCGCATGATAACGTGATGGAATCCACTCGCGTTATCACACTCCAGAAGGTATGCGCATGCCTGGCAAGTTTCAGTTTCTTTAAAAACTCCCGATATGATTTTTCCCCCATGCTCTTATGACCTTGACGAAGGCCAACATATCATAAGTCACATGTCAAGTTCTACCAGTCATTATCCAGGTTAATTTGAACCCATCCGTACATACCCTTGATGAAGGCCAAAATAGTAGTACGACTGTCCCAAACTAACGCATCTATCTATACAACAGAAAAATAACAAACAGCTACCATACACTATGCCTTGACGAAGGCCAACATACATAGCATGAAACTAAGTGCTACCTTTCTGAAATGACGGAGGGCTACGAATAGTTTTTGGCGAAAAACCTTTAACGTAATGAACTTGATATCGTTGAAGGAACCGGATAGCTTTTTATAAAAATATAGTGGCGAAAACCTTTGCTAAAGAGGTCACTTCCGGAGAAGGGATCTCGGCTCTTTCCCCGTAGAATGAGGTGCATGATATTCTAACTGAATACCACGATGCAAAGCTAAAGGTAATCGACTATTGTGAAGTTATTACCGTAATGCAAACTTCTGTTCAAGGGGTCTGTAACATTTCAAAAAAATAAAGTATTATTTTTGGGAATTTTCATAATTTAAAATTAATTTTTAATGAATATTTTAATAGCCGGTATAATTAAATACCGATAAATGGTGAAAATTCCGGAGAAAACTTATGGAAATTCTAAAATAGGTTATTTTGTGTAAATATGCCATTTTACCGTTTTGATGATAAATTATATGCTATGTTGGTGTTAGTCGCGATTAAAAATCGCGAATTGGTCTTTTTGGCTTTTTGTGCAAATTATGCACCATAACATTTTCTACACTTGTCACACTTGTTTCATGTTTTGGTTTCTTGACGGCTTAGGGTTGAACCATGTTTAGATGACCATGGTGGGTTGAGCCATTTGGATAGGTTAGTGGGGTTAATTAAGGGTGTGGCTTTGTTTACAATTGGATTAGGATTATGTTGACTTGTGTAGGGAGAGAGAGAGTAAGCCATAGTGGTGGTGTATTAACTTGAGAGAGAGAGAGAGAGGTGGCTAGGGTGTGCCATGATCCCTCCCATTTCATTATTCCTTGTGTTCTTTCACTCCCTCTCAAATGATAATGCCTCCAAGTGAAGACATCAGCCCATACATCATCCACCCAATTGACACCAGCACACATACCAGCCCCTGACCCCTTAGCCTAATACCTACACCCTCCCATCAGCTGATACACCACATCAGCCCCTATCAAACAGCAGCCACAGAATAGCCCCCCCTACAACAGCCCCCAATTGTGCAACTTCAGCCACCAAACTGCTGCAACAGCAGCCCATTACATCAGCATCAACAACGTCATCATCTGCTGTGACAGCAGCTGATGCATCAGCCCAATGCCAACCCATCAGCCCCCATACCAACCCATCAGCCACCTACAACAACAACACCACCTGCTTCAGCCACAGCAGCAACATCTTTTAAAACAACACCACACCCTTATCAGCACAACTTCAGCCCCATTTCTTAACAACATCAGCTGCAGCAGCAGCATGTTTCAAAACACCAGAAACAGCCCCAGCACCCTAGCACAACAACACCATACCACTATATCACACAAACACCCCCAAAGAAAACACAATACCATAGCAACAGCTTCAGCCAGAACTGCATCAACAGTGAAGGAAAACAGCAGCAGTAGCAACTGCAACTGCAACAAGGAAAACAGCAACACCAGGAGCACAGTAGCAGCAACTCACTCCCCCACTTCCTCCTCCTTCCTTTCTCCTTCATTCTAGGACCCTTGAGGTATAATCTCACGACCCAACTCCTATCTTGCTAAGTATAGTTGTTTAGCTGAAAATTTAGTGTTTTAAAATAGATTAGTGCTAGTTTAGGAGAATTTGAGTGAGACTTGACCAAGTGTTGGTTTTGATTGTTAGTATAGCCTTCCTAGGTGTTGTTAAGACCAGTTGAAGCAAGATTTGTCCCAGGTTTCACCAAAATACCAGATTTGTTATACTTGGCAAAATTTAGTAACTTTGTCGACTTATTGACCTTTCTGGAAACTGCTATAACCCGAGATACCCCAAAATAAAATTGACTTGGCAGTGAGATGTGCAGGCAGATAGGAACAAACACCCAAAACCCTAGCCCGAACCACCTTACCCCAGCCGCAGATATATTCCCTCTGGCCGCAATTTGCGGCCAGAGTAGTAGGGAACCTCCTCGTTTTGAGTGCACGGCCCTATTTCATGTAAACTTGACCCCCTGTATGTCTAGTTTTGACTGATTCCAGTTAGGATAGAATCTGGGTTGATTTTCTTGAGTTAGCGCATGATTTACGACTTGTTTTCGTGTGGATTTTGGTATTCGATAATTCGTTTCTGTGGGGTGGCGTTTGAACGCCAACGACCAGTGAGCATTGGCTGTGTTTGCACGCGAGGCTATAGGTTTTTACTTATAGACGTAGCATGCACCATTTTGGTTTCCGACATGGTTTTCATGAGTTTTTGCGTGTGATATCCTTGTAGGTACCCCACGTGGCGTCGAGGCGTTGGAGATGCAAATGGCGACATCGGCACCGGCACGCATATAACAAAGTGAGTAAATATATATCTACGGGGAGAAGTCGGGTGGATGGCGTATAGCACCACCGCAGTCCGTGGTGATGTATACGGATGCGTATACACACCAACAATCATTTTATGTTAATTGTGATTAATGATAATGTTAAGATAGATATTGGTGTGTTAGATTGGTAAATGGTTACGAAACCCTAGGGTAGTGGGTGCACTGGATTGGTAAATGGTTACGAAACCCTAGGGTAGTGGGTGCACTATACATACATGCACTACACATACATACACACACATACATACTTGCATACATCCTTATTTCATATGTGGTTATGGGATTCTATATAGTTATGTGGTCACATGGGTATGGGACTATGTGTTGACATACGGATTTGAGGATGATACATGGAATTGAGATGAGTCGATGAGTTTGGCCGGAGGTTATGATATCAGTGATATGGTAAAATTCGTATTTGAGATACGTCTTGATGCTTTAGCGGATTTGGGATGATGATGCAATATGAATAGTGACATATATAAAATGATCGACATGTGATTATGTTACGAGATATGAAATGATATGATATGACAAGATAATTATGATAGGCCGCCTTGGGCGATGTATACTCCTTGAGATGATATGTGTTGTTGATATCGATTCATGCGAGACTGTCGATCAGTAGTCAAATCATAACTATATAGATGATGTTAAGCATTGTACCAGACATAGGTCAGTACCTAGATGATGATATTTGATAAAGAGAATACTTGATGAATGATATGACGAATGTGATATTGACCCGTACCCAGATTTGGGGATGCCGTACGACGGATTACGTACGAGCTATATTTTGATGTTTGATTCGCCCTCTTGACTTAGGGATAAACGATTATAGAGATATGGTATCGGATATGATATTATCGAGGCGGGATCACCGGCTATATATATACATATATATATCGACTCAGAGGTTAGGCGGTTTCCCTTACCTGCAGTTAGCTTATTAGCTCAGCCTTATAGTTGGTGTAGCTATAGGACTCTTATGACATTAGATGCAGTTTAGCTATCACTGTGTTTAGTATTCAGCTCCCGTACATTATTGTTGTTACTCTGCATCGCATACTTATTGTGATTTATATTCTATTATTGATATCATGCTGTTAGGACACCAGCACCATTACCGATGATGCGTATGTTCCACATACACTTACTTGCCAGCTCACACACATCTTCATCGGTAATTGCTATATCACTACACAGTAGTATTATTGCATCAGGATATGACCCTTATATGTGCATACTATTATTCCATGTTGCATGATATACTGTTATACTTGCATCTAATTTATATGTCACATACATCATGCTTCCTGATTATACGCATTGAGATATGTTGTTTCTATGATATTTCTGGATTTGGGAACCGTGCATATTTCAAAGAGATTATGTAAATGTTTTAAAAACCCGGTTACCCTTGATATGATATTTCAGTGCGTCCACCATGTGTTTTCTCGGTGCTGAGAGCGACATGTGAAACCCGAATCGAGGAGGCGGATGAGACCGATGGCGGGTACATGGTGGACCCGGTGCGGTACCCCGGGGCAAGAAGATCGCAGGAGATGGCGTTGAGCCTGGCAGGGAAGCACTACCGACCGGTGATATTACCCGACGCGTCGGATATCCGGAGGATACCGTCGTAGTCATGAGATGGATGGTAGGGGCCGATCTGGACTGACGGCGCCCTGGATTTTATAATTGAGACATTGAGATTTGAGATATTGAGGTACAGAGATTGTGATACAGAGATATCGAGATATTAGGATTTATGTTTTGTGCCGATGCTAGGCACCGTTTATGTTGATTTCATTTATGGTACCTCATTTTATAATTACAGAAATCTCACAAATTTATGAAAGCAGTTTTCTTCAGTACCTGCATTCTGTTCCATGCATTCATACATTATCCATATGATATATTGCCATCTGATGCACTGACACAGGCACATGGGATTACACTTGGGTTAGATATTTACCCTAGCCATGGTTATAGATTTCTGGTTATATATTTGAGGATTATTTATTCTGATCGTATGACCTAGGATTGCGTCATACATGCGATTTTTTGTTCGTAGATCTCTTTCTACTCACGAGTTGGCAACTCACCCCCGTTGTGCCCCAGTTTCTTGCAGGTCTTGCCGTACGGGTTTCATTATGGCTTTGCGGGCACAGCTTCTTTCAGGTGACTTGCTAGTAGGTGGGTTATTTTTATCGTACCCGCCATTATACATTGTATAGTATATTTCAGTTGTATCTAGAAGTTCCATCAACCAAACATGTACTTATTTGAGATAGAGACCAGTGATGTTTATTCTTTCGACCTTAGAGTTGCACGTTATATTCTTTGGATTTCTTGCTGGTTGGAGTTTCCTTTTCTGTTGTGATCCTCTCCTTTAGGCGTTGTATATTATTTTGCTAGCTGGTTGACTTATAGTGGTTTTCCTACACTTTACTTTTCTTGGTTTGGATTTCTGGGTTCGGCTTACTTAGAGTACGTATACCTCAAGACGTTCGTAGCCTAAGTGCCGGTCATGTTCCGTACTTTCGGGACGTGACAAAGTTGGTATCAGAGCGTTAGGTTTTACCTTCGGAGTATAGGATGACCCTTGGTTGATGGAATAGGTGACTAAAGTAGAGTGACGTACCGTGGGTATGTTCCGCGGCATATTTACGACACGCCACTCCACTTAAGGAGCCTTAGGATGTACATTTCCTTGTTCAGTATCATATTCATTCCTGATCTAGCTTCATCGGTACCAGTTATGGTTTTGCTTCCACGACTACGGGCAAGGAGAGCTACAGCTAGAATTGCGGTCAGCACGAGCTCGTTACGAATGAGGACTGACCAGGGCGTAATTCCGGCGACACACGATTGCGGAGATGTGTCTTTTTATGATGTTTTCGCGCCACGAGCGTTGGATGGATCGCTGTATGAGATTACCCGGACGTGCCGATCAGCACCAGAGGATTGAGCCACTGACAGAGGCTAGCCAGATTTTGATGATCGTTGGTGTGTTGCTCGTTCTTGATGATAGAGGCACTGTCCAGCGTGCAGACGAGTGAGCCAGTTATTGCTGCGAACGACGAGATATCTCCCCAGATGTTGGAGCTATTGCAGTACGAGATTGTACTAAGAGATGATGAAAGGTCGCTAGTCACCAAGGATGAATGACTAGGACGTGTGGTTTGCTCGCTACCCCGATGCGAGGTCATCAGATAGATTGATTCCAGCTAGAGACGACTTCACGCAGAGACGTTGAGAGTCGACAGAGACGATCGAATGTCAGGAACCTATTATTCTAAGTTTAAAGTGTTCGGAAAGACATGCAAGAAATTCTATGATCCCTCTAGAAGAATGAAACCCTAACTCGACTTAATGACCGTGTGAAAGCCTTAGAACCTTATGGTTTGCGGCAGTTCTGCGGCGCCATTAGTGAGGCTTGGGTTTGCCCTTCTACGACTGGACCACCGATGCTGTGGTATGTACTCGATACTCTTATACTGTACCCAAGATGTTGAGTTCTTGGGGGATTATGAGGTTTTGACGAATCGATCGAATGGCACGACTTAATTCGGATGCTAGATGGTGAGATGCACTTCTTGGGAGACTCCAGATACGAGGATAGCCGTTGGAGCTCAGTCCATGCAGCCATGATGAGACGAGTCCGAGCGGTCGACATTAGAGAAAAGTGGAGTAAGAGGTTCGTACAAGATCTGGATATGATGACGTTCTACTCCGCCGACATCAGAGATGCGATGTGCATGCCGAGGCATAGTACTGGATATACCTTCTAGAAGGAGTCGCGATGAGTATGCAGTCGCTCCGGACCAAGAACAGATGTAGTAAGGGACGATGACTTCCGGACAGTTAAGCAAAGACGAGACTTGGAAGAGACCTTGAGCAGGGTTCCTTCCAGGACACTGCTGCAATGGTATTTGGACCCAGGATCAGATGTATCACGTGCATTCAGAGAGCCAGAGGCCGACGCTAGTGACATGCTGCTTTACGAGTGGTCGCGATGATTGACCGAAAGATGACCAGAGAAGTGCCAAAACGGAATCGTCCCTGTTAGCACACCTGACCTGGCCGATGAGCCGATGGATTGTGAGATTGGTAATCCAGAGAAGACAAGGACCTTTCTGGAATAAATTACGAGAAGACTTGGATCTAGGAGTGGTCAGGTTACGCACACCAGCAGGCCAGAGTTCAGGATTGTCGACGAGACATGCTAAGAGTGATCACGACAGTTGGCCAGAGATTCGTGGAGGATGTGCTTGAGCGGAACTATTCCGCCATACTTGATTTCGATGTTTTGGGTGATTTATTCGCATGACTGATTTGATGATTGGGCTTCATGATATTTGTTTTCATGCACCATGGTTGCATTTACTGAGTATTTACGATTTTCGCCCAGTTGTTGCACTTGATATCATTTTCGTGCCTTGGTTTCACATGTTTATGATTTTATGGATTTTAGACAGTGGAGTTGATTTTGTGCGTATGCACGCACACGATTTGGTTTTTGCACTCGGTATAGTTCACATATGCTTGCAGTGCAGTGTTTCGTATTTTGTGCACTTGGATGCACTAGAATTCGATTTCGATGGTGATGCTCGATATTTGTTTTGTGCACTTGATGCACCTGATTGGATTTTGCGCGTGTTTGGTGCTTGATGTTGGATTTCATGATTTCGTGCATGATGGATGCACCGGATTTGGATTTTTAGCGCACGTTGGGCGCATGTTATGAGATGCGATTTGATGCACACCAGATGCACTAAATCGAGAATTTTCGTGCATGTTAAGATGCACCTGATTTTGCGGTCAGGCACACACGTTGCCTATGACCGATGTTGTGTGCACAACCGTTGCACCTTGATGTCATTTTTGTGCACTTGCATGACATATTCATGGATTTTGATTTCCGTGCGCACCGGACGCACAGGGTTTTCATATGCGCTTTTTGGGATTGATTTTTTATGGAGCAGTACATTTTTATGATATTGTGATTTGTTTTCGTACTGAGCAGGACTGGTCAGACGACAGTACCTGAGTGTATTTTGCATGCACTGATAGATTTCAAGGGGATTTCCAAAAGCGAGCTATAGACTCATTATTTACATACGTGTCCGATATGACCCGGAACATTTTAAACGAGGAAACCCTTCTAAATTGTTTTCAAAACAGGCGGAACGTGCATATTAAACAAAAGATATATACTTATATGATTATTTTCTATTTGAGACGTCCGCCACGGTGCAGTGTTATGCGCATTGCGCATCGACTTTAAAGAATTTGGCATACATTTCCTTCAGATATTTACATGCACGGATTTGGTATTTACATGTATAGTTCCGATTTATAGCATATCAGTTTTTGCCTTGGATTTGGCATTCGTGTTTTCACCTTTTCTCCGATGATTGCGAGATACTTGACGGAGTTTTGTTTCGAGTTATCTGCTCGTTACGCATGCGCATGTATTGCGCTACGATATGTTTTATGTATTGGTGATTTCGGAGCCCCGTTGATTTGGACATTTTATTGAAATGTTTTAGAATTTGGGGGTTTAAATTTAAATTCGGGGACCGAATTTCTTTAAGGGGGAAGACTGTAACATTTCAAAAAAATAAAGTATTATTTTTGGGAATTTTCATAATTTAATATTAATTTTTAATGAATATTTTAATAGCCGGTATAATTAAATACCGATAAATGGTGAAAATTCCGGAGAAAACTTATGGAAATTCTAAAAGAGGTTATTTTGTAGAAATATGCCATTTTACCGTTTTGATGATGAATTATATGATATGTTGGTGTTAGTTGCGATTAAAAATCGCGAATTGGTCTTTTTGGCTTTTTGTGCAAATTGTGCACCATAACATTTTCTACACTTGTCACACTTGTTTCATGTTTTGGTTTCTTGATGGCTTAGGGTTGAACCATGTTTAGATGACCATGGTGGGTTGAGCCATTTGGATAGGTTAGTGGGGTAAATTAAGGGTGTGGCTTTGTTTACAATTGGATTAGGGTTATGTTGACCTGTGTAGGGAGAGAGAGAGTAAGCCATAGTGGTGGTGTATTAACTTGAGAGAGAGAGAGAGGTGGCTAGGATGTGCCATGATCCCTCCCATTTCATTATTCCTTGTGTTCTTTCACTCCCTCTCAAATGATAATGCCTCCAAGTGAAGACATCAGCCCATACATCAGCCACCCAATTGACATCAGCACACATACTAGCCCCTAACCCCTTAGCCCAATACCTACACCCTCCCATCAGCTGATACACCACATCAGCCCCTATCAAACAGCAGCCACAGAATAGCCCCCCCAACAACAGCCCCCAATTGTGCAACTTCAGCCACCAAACTGCTGCAACAGCAGCCCATTACATCAACATCAGCAACATCATCATCTGCTGTGACAGCAGCTGATGCATCAGCCCAATGCCAACACATCAGCCCCCATACCAACCCATTAGCCACCTACAACAACAACACCACCTGCTTCAGCCACAGCAGCAACATCTTTTAAAACAACACCACACCCTTATCAGCACAACTTCAGCCCCATTTCTTAACAACATCAGCTGCAGCAGCAGCATGTTTCAAAACACCAGAAACAGCCCCAGCACCCTAGCACAACAACACCATACCACCACATCACACAAACACCCCCAAAGCAAACACAATACCATAGCAACAGCTTCAGCCAGAACTGCATCAGCAGTGAAGGAAAACAGCAGCAGTAGCAGCTGCAACTACAACAAGGAAAACAGCAACACGAGGAGCACAGTAGCAGCAACTCACTCCCCCACTTCCTCCTCCTTCCTTTCTCCTTCATTCTAGGACCCTTGAGGTATAATCTCACGACCCAACTCCTATCTTGCTAAGTATAGTTGTTTAGCAGAAAATTTAGTGTTTTAAAATAGATTAGTGCTAGTTTAGGAGAATTTGAGTGAGACTTGACCAAGTGTTGGTTTTGATTGTTAGTATAGCCTTCCTAGGTGTTGTTAAGACCAGTTGAAGCAAGATTTGTCCCAGGTTTCACCAAAATACCAGATTTGTTATACTTGGCGAAATTTAGCAACTTTGTCGACTTATTGACCTTTCTGGAAACTGCTATAACCCGAGATACCCTAAAATAAAATTGACTTGGCAGTGAGATGTGCAGGCAGATAGGAACCAACACCCAAAACCCTAGCCCCAACCACCTTACCCCAGCCGCAGATATATTCCCTCTGGCCGCAATTTGCGTCCAGATCAGTAGGGAACCTCCTCGTTTTGCGTGCACGGCCCTATTTCATGTAAACTTGACCCCCTGTATGTCTAGTTTTGACTGATTCCAGTTAGGATAGAATCTGGGTTGATTTTCTTGAGTTGGCGCATGATTTACGACTTGTTTTCATGTGGATTTTGGTATTCGATGATTCGTTTCTTTCGGGTGGCGTTTGAACGCCAACGACCAGTGAGCATTGGCTGTGTTTGCACGCGAGGCTATAGGTTTTTACTTATAGACGTAGCGTGCACCATTTTGGTTTCCGACATGGTTTTCATGAGTTTTAACGTGTGATATCCTTGTAGGTACGCCACGTGGCGTCGAGGCGTTGGAGATGCAAATGGAGACATCGGCACCGGCACGCATATAACAAGGTGAGTAGATTTATATCTACGGGGAGAAGTCGGGTGGATGGCGTATAGCACCTCGGCAGACCGTGGTGATGTATACGGATGCGTATACACACCAACAATCATTTTATGTTAATTGGGATTAATGATAATGTTATGATGGATATTGGTGTGTTGGATTGGTAAATGGTTACAAAACCCTAGGGTAGTGGGTGCACTGGATTGGTAAATGGTTACGAAACCCTAGGGTAGTGGGTGCACTACACATACATGCACTACACATACAGACACACACATACATACTTGCATACATCCCTATTTTATATGTGGTTATGGGATTCTATATAGTTATGTGGTCATATGGATATGGGACTATGTGTTGACATACGGATTTGAGGATGATACATGAGATTGAGATGAGTCATGAGTTTGGTCGGAGGTTATGATATCGGTGATATGGTAAAATTCGTATTTGAGATACGTCTTGATGCTTTAGCGGATTTGGGATGATGATGCCATATGAATAGTGACATATATAAAATGATCGACATGTGATTATGTTACGAGATATGAAATGATATGATATGACAAGATAATTATGATAGGCCGCCTTGGACGATGTATACTCCTTGAGATGATATGTGTTGTTGATATCGATTCATGCGAGACTGTCGATCAGTAGTCAAATCATAACTATAGTGATGATGTTAAGCATTGTACTAGAGATAGGTCAGTACCTAGATGATGGTATTTGATAAAGAGAATACTCGATGAATGATATGACGAATGTGATATTGACCCGTACCCAGATTTGGGGATGCCGTACGACGGATTACGTACGAGCTATATTTTGATGTTTGATCCGCCCTCTTGACTTGGGGATAAACGATTATAGAGATATGGTATCGGATATGATATTATCGAGGCGGGATCACCGACTATATATATACATATATATATCGACTCAGAGGTTAGGCGGTTTCCCTTACCTGCAGTTAGCTTATTAGCTCAGCCTTATAGTTGGTGTAGCTATAGGACTCTTATGACATTAGATGCAGTTTAGCTATCACTGTGTTTAGTATTCAGCTCCCGTAAATTATTGTTGTTACTCTGCATCGCATACTTATTATGATTTATATTCCATTATTGATATCATGCTGTTAGGACACCAACACCATTACCGATGATGCGTATGTTCCACATACACTTACTTGCCAGCTCACACACATCTTCATTGGTAATTGCCATGTCACTACACAGTAGTATTATTGCATCAGGATATGACCCTTGTATGTGCATACTATTATTCCATGTTGCATGATATACTGTTATACTTGCATCTCATTTATATGTCACATACATCATGCTTCCTGATTATACGCATTGAGATATGTTGTTTCTATGATATTTCTGGATTTGGGAACCGTGCATATTTCAAAGAGATTATGTAAATGTTTTAAAAACCCGGTTACCCTTGATATGATATTTCAGCGCGTCCACCATGTGTTTTCTCGGTGCTGAGAGCGACATGTGAAACCCGAATCGAGGAGGCGGATGAGACCGATGGCGGGTACATGGTGGACCCGGTGCGGTACCCCGGGGTAAGAAGATCGCAAGAGATGGCGTTGAGCCTGGCAGGGGAGCACTACCGACCGGTGATATTACCCGACGCGTCGGATATCCGGAGGATACCGTCGTAGTCATGAGATGGATGGTAGGGGCCGATCTGGACTGACGGCGCCCTGGATTTTATAATTGAGACATTGAGATTTGAGATATTGAGGTACAGAGATTGTGATACAGAGATATCGAGATATAGGGATTTATGTTTTGTGCCGATGCTAGGCACCGTTTATGTTGATTTCATTTATGGTACCTCATTTTATAATTACAGAAATCTCACAAATTTTTGAAAGCAGTTTTCTTCAGTACCTGCATTCTGTTCCAAGCATTCATACATTATCCATATGATATATTGCCATCTGATGCACTGATACAGGCACATGGGATTACACTTGGGTTAGATATTTACCCTAACCATGGTTATAGATTTCTGGTTATATATTTGAGGATTATTTATTCTGATCGTATGACCTAGGATTGCGTCATACATGCGATTTTCTGTTCGTAGATCTCTTTCTACTCACGAGTTGGCAACTCACCCCCGTTGTGCCCCAGTTTCTTGCAGGTGTTGCCGTACGGGTTTCATTACGGCTTTGCGGGCACAGCTTCTTTCAGGTGACTTGCTAGTAGGTGGGTTATTTTTATCGTACCCACCATTATACATTGTATAGTATATTTCAGTTGTATCTAGAAGTTCCATCAACCAAACATGTACTTATTTGAGATAGAGACCAGTGATGTTTATTCTTTCGATCTTAGAGTTGCACGTTATATTCTGTGGATTTCTTGCTGGTTGGAGTTTCCTTTTCTGTTGTGATCCTCGCCTTTAGGCGTTGTATATTATTTTGCTAGCTGGTTGACTTATAGTGGTTTTCCTACATTCTACTTTTCTTGGTTTGGATTTCTGGGTTCGGCTTACTTAGAGTACGTACGCCTCAAGACGTTCGTAGCCTAAGTGCCGGTCATATTCCGTACTTTCGGGACGTGACTGGGTCACTCCCGTTGAAGGGATCTCGGCCCTTGCCTCGTAGAATGAGGTGCTAGATATTCATAACCGAATACCTCTGTACAAAATAAAAGAGAACGTCCTTGCAATAACAGCTTTTTGAAAAATTGTTCCAACAACATTAAACATGTTTGTTTAGCTTGCATTGATCCGAATCAATACAGTCCCATCAATTGATCACACCAATAAAGAACGAAAATATGATGTACGTATATGCCATCCGCATTCGCCATTGGGTCCCGTCATCACCCGTTAGGTAACTTAATTAAGGACAGAGCGGGGACTGGACTAGCGCGGGTGCAAAACATATACAACATCTACAAGTATATATATAGCAATATATAATAATAGCTCCAGGCGTGATAAATGCAACTTCACAGAAATGTAACAAGTATCACAGAACAATACAGATAATCTGGGATCCCCGGGTTTCATAGAGCCGCTACTGAAACCCGACATTTCCCCAGTCGTATGGATAGCCTGTGCAATGAAATCCTAGACCCCTACAGCAAAGTGAATGGACCACCCAACACTTCACGGAATCCGGTGACCTGAGCGCCCCTCCTTGGGTCAACCTATACCCCCTACGAGTGCGGCGAATAGCCTACCAATTCTAGAGTGAAGCCCCCTCCGTCTCAAAGCCATAAAATATGGGCTCGTTGCCCTCTAGAATCCGGCTATCCGTGCACCCCACCGCGGGATAATCCTAGTACAGAAAATAAAATATGTACAACGGTGACATCGACCTCAACCCGGTCGTGCCCCAAAAGAATAATATAAAAACAGGCAGGGCACATCTGAGATCAAGAAATCCTCGGGAGTTACTCTTTTCAATCCTTTTCCTTCTTCTTGTTGCTGGATATCTCGTTCGCCATTTTCAAAAATAGATGGAAAAAATTGGTGACGGCAGTCCATATGTCGGATGCTCTCTCCACAATATCAAATGTACAAATAAAACTAAACTGCACTAACATTGCATCTAAGCTATCCACCACGACAAATCCGCAACAACACAGCACAATACAGAACATCAACATGAATGTCACGTTCGCAAATCCGTCTAAAAGAGCTATAGCAATTAGACAAGATTTACCGCTCGAATGACATTCACGGTCGCAGATATAATGTAAGTTCTGTAAACTAACGTATTTAAAATTTTCGATCAACAAAATTTCCCGAAGTGGGCCCCAAGCACAAATCCAGTACAGTAACAAAATCTGGGCCCAAACAAAAATTCCAGAAACCACAATTCCATGTACCTGACACCCAGAAGAAAAATGAAGCACCGAGTCCACAATCCCACCGCGGAACCGAGGCTAACATGCCTGTTCTGCCGCGTTTCCGCGGCAGTATGGTGAGATCATTCTTTCAAATATCTTCAGGGGTCTTAGAAAAGCCTGCTCGATTTTCTGACATACTAAAAATAATTTTTCGACCACTTTTAAAATTCGGCAGAAACTTGAAGAATGGAAATGCGGTTTTTGAAAATTCCGTCGATCGATCTTTTAAACATGTTAGAACAAGCTAGTAAAGGTTAATGGCGTGGCTCTGATACCATGTAAGTCTACGGTAGAGCCCCGGACGTCAATCCGAGGCCAAATGCGGAAACAAAAACTTTTTAGGAAACCGGTGCTATCGTAGTCTTTCACCCGGATCGAACCATTAACGCTAAACTAGCAAACTACTAAGAAGTAAGAGTGGCTATACCGATCAATCCGTGTCCTTCGGTCTTTGGCCACCATCCCAAGCTCCTCGCGGCATCTCTGATCTCCGGTCTCCTCGTCGGAAAGAGCACCACATCAATGAGTCTTTTTACGGGCTCCCGCTTCATCCGAAGCAACTCGGACACGAAGTTTGCTAGCCGACGTGTCCAAGGTGATGTAGAGAATGTGTATGATAACTTTGTCTTAAGCAGCCATTGATTCTCAACACATGAGAGTGTATGGATGGAGGTTGAAGTTGATGCCATTAGTGGAAATGGTGAGCTAGAGAAAGTAGAAGAAGAAGAGGCTTTCTTTTTCTATTGTGTTATGTTGATAAAATGAGAGCAAGAATAATAATACAAGAGAAAACCCCAAGCCTATGGCTGCCCTCTCTCTCTCCATCCATCAATTCAACACAATAAACAAATCCTAACGTGACATTAGCACAAATAAAGAGACCATGAGTCACTAAACATGTCCATGTCACATTAAATGCACCTCATCTTGAACTAAGCTCATAATTTCCACCAAAATAAACATTAACCCAAATGTTTAGTCCAACAAAAAGATACGGCAATATCTAAAGTAAATTCGTGACGGATCACAAGGATACCCCTCACCTGTATATACATACCTGCTCCGCATTCCGACTGAATACGAATGTGATGAGACTAAAGTAATCCAACAAATCTAAAACTAGAATCCGGCTTAAACCAAAGCCCACTAGTATGATCCGTCCGATCATGATCCGTGCACGACTGCACATATATGATCGAACCCTGCAATAATACCATACGGCCTCTACAACGTTTCGCTCGAAACTTGAGAAACGGTCTGTGAGGGACTCTAAAGACTCGCCAATACTTTGGCTGTGGATTTAACCACTAGCACGTCAGTGCTACTAGCCATACGTAACGGGCTACCATGTATTGACCAAAAGGGAGGTCGATGAGCGAACTCATCCTGACACCCTACTGAGCCTGTCAGTGACAATATCCGTACAGTCCGGTCCGTTGGTTTATGAGTATCGCATGTCGGGCCTAGGGGGTTGGTAAAAGTCAGACCCCAAAAGCGGTACTAGTCGTGTCCGAGTGTAGCCCAGAACACCCTGAGATACTACTGGAATACCTACCAGTAAATCTCCTGCCTTGGCCAAGGACTTCGTGTAATGGCTCTCCTAGACACAGCGCGATCTCACCCCTAATACCGGGAGAGACGAAACCCCTGCCGATCCGCTCACTGCCTCCATGTGGCTCGGGACTGTACCCAACTAAAACATGTTTGCACGACTCCTTTGAGCCATGGTAGGGTAGTAATCAAAGCACAGTGGGAATCACATGAGACAAATGACGATCTCAGGTCGATGAACTAACCTGTACACATGTCACCAGGGAACTGCTATCTGACGCTAGGTATAAAACCAACTAGCATGTTCCCGGCGAGTCCTGTCCGGTATACTCATAACCCAATGAGCACCTATATACATCTTAGGTGAACCAACTGACACCAATGGATTGTGAGACCAGCCACCGCCCCTCGTCGGGGTCTCGATCCGTATACACTAGTCTACTCTGGAGTATCGATGCCCTGTCTCGAAACTCCCTCAACTAGGGACCTTTTAAAGATGTGCTTATAGACCCCAGCTCCGACGTATATGATCGCCATCATACTGCTGGCCGTCAAGCAAGAATCCTAAGGGTTCTATCAACGTGTAATAGTAATCTGTAATATCACCTAAACTATGTACACGATGATAAAGATAAACCAGATAGCATAATATCATCTTGAGTAAGACTGTCCTACCGGCATAGGTTCTCCCTCAATCATTGCAATCACGTGCCTCGATCTAATAATTGACTTTGAGGGCACTATATCCAACAAGTATCATAATATAAGTCAACGTGTTAAGACAAAGAGCAACCAGATAGCATACTATCATGTCGAGCAGGAAAGTCCTCTCTATATATGTCCAAGCATCCACTATAATATACATCACATATAAAACATTGGCCTCTAGGGCATATACATAACTAACGCTGACTTGTCAGCAAGTTAAGGCCGAGCATCAAGGGTCGGCAGGAGAATTACAAGCTTTGCCCATTCTGGAGTAGAAATGGGAGCAGATCTCTATGGATGTTATCATGGGTATACCTAGGACCAGTTGAGAGTATGACTCTAGTTGAGTAATCGTAGACCGATTAACGAAAGCAGCTCACTTTCTGCCAGTAATATCACTTTCGGGTTCGTTCAGGATGCTCAGACACATGTTGATGAGATGGTGTGATTACATGGAATTCTGAGTTGTATTGTGTCCGACTGGGAAACCCAGTTCAACAGCCGACTATGGCAGGAACTTCAGGAGGCATTGGACATCAATTGAGTTTCAATACAGTTTTCTATCCGCAAACCGATGGTCAATCAGAGAGGACTATTCAGATTATTAAGGACATGCTCCGAGCTTGCGTTCTAGATTTCATGGCATTGGGGTCGTCATTTGCCTTGATAAGGTTTTTTCTACAATAATAGCTTCCAGGAGATGATTCAGATGGCACCCTTTGAAGCATTTTATGGGAAGAGATGTCGATCGCCCAATTGTTGGATAGAGTTTAGTGAGAGCAGTGTTTTGGAACCACAAATTGTGCAAGAGACGACCGAAAGGATCCAGTTAATTTAGGATAGGATGAGAGCGGCCCAGAGCAGGAAGAAATCGTATGCAGACTGACGTTAGAGTCGACTTGAGTTCGTCGTTACTGATCATGTTTTCCTGAGGGTTTCTCCAATAAAGGGCGTGTTAAGATTCGGAAAGGAAGGGAAGCTTAGTTCCAGATGTGTGGGTTACTTCAAGATTTTTAAGCGTATCGGCGCAGTTGCTTATCGTTTGGCTTTTCCTCCTGACTTTCTAGATGTTCACCCATATTTCATGTATCGATGCTCCGCAAGTACCTTCATGACCCCTCTTACGCGATATATCATCAGATGATCCTGCTGGAGCGCAATCTTTCTTTCACCAAGCAGCCGATAGTTATTCTTGACCGGCAGGTGAAAAAACTGGTGTTCGAGGTCATACCAACCGTATTGGTTATTTGGCATGGCCCGAATAGCGAATAGGACACGTGGGAAGCCGAGGACGAGATGAGGAAGAAATATCCCCATCTCTTCGAGGGTACGCATAGTTAGATTTTAATTTCGGGGACCGAATTTCTGTAAGGGGAAAGATTGTAACATTTTAAAAATAAATAAATTAGTAAATAAATCCTTCAGGTAATTTTCTGACATCCGGTAAAATAACTCGTATTTTCCGTAAATACCCAGATATAATTATTTTTCAACATAGACACAAATGTACCAATTTTAACTATGTAATTGCTAGTATTTGGTATTTATTTAGTCCCTTATAAATTGTCAGTTAACTTAAATATTTTTCTTTAATTAACTATTTTTAATATTAATTTAAGCTTTCATTTATACATTTAATTAGTATAAATTACAAATTAAAATGGGTTAATCTTATTTTAGTGAACCATGACCACTTAATGCTATGATTGTAACATGTGTCCTCTCTCTTATTTTGTCTCTAAAGTTATAGAAAAATCTAAGATAAACTAGAAAATGATATAAACTAAAATAATTAAAGAAATAACTTAATAAGAGTAATAAGTGAAGATGCTTCTACACATTTCTCTCTCTCCTTTTTCTTTATCCTTGGCCGAAATTCTGCACAGCCCCCCCCCCCCTCTCTCCATTCAATCACTTCATCTCATCAAATAAAAAGAAATTAAATAATTAAAGAAAAGAATTAAAATAGGTAATTGATTGGGGAAGTTCTAGACTTATCCACACACTTCTCTTTCTCTCTCTCCTTCTTCAATAGTTTTGGCCGAAACCTCCCCCAAGCTGCTACCCCAAATTCTCATCTCATTTCCCACTTCAAAAAAATCATCAAATTTCATCAAAAATCCAAATAAAGTCTCAAAAATTCATAACTAAATCTTCATCCAATTCTTCTTGGCCAATCTAGTTTGAATTTTGGAGCAAGAGAGCAAATTGGAAGGCCAAGTTTGCATGTGTGATCTCATGTTGTGGAGGTATAATCTTAACCCTATAGTTAAATTTGTTGGTTATTGCTTTAATCTTGCTTAATTAGGTATTTAATTATGGTTTTATTTCAAGATTTAATTTTCAAGAAAAGGGTTTGAATTTAAGTTAGGGCTTTTATAGTTTTATTATGATTACAATGGGTAATTTTACATCTTAAGGAATGCAAAATCTAACCTAGTTGTTAATTTTACAAATTGTTGCTCCTAAATTGTCCAAATTATATAAATTGCAAACTATATTTTAGGATTAATGAAAATATGTGAGATTAAAAATCTAGTTAATATTTATGTGACCTAATTAAGATATTTAGTGAGTATTGTGCCCGCTAGATTTGTTAAAACATCTAGAATTTTGCACTAGAACAGTTAATGGTCGCTTACTAGGTTTTCGGAATAAATCGATTTGAATTAAAGTTGCAGTTTTGATGATCTTTAACCTATTCACTAAGATATTTAATGCGTTATGAATGCGCGATTGGGTTTTAGACATGGTTGTGGTCACGTATAGCGACCCTAGTCGTGGGTTCTGGCGTTGTCACGAGCGCGTTTGTGCACCCAGTGTGTGCGCGTCTAGTAGTGCGCGTGATTGACTTGTGTCGTATTTTCCGCGACTATTCGTGTATTTATCCTCTTAATTGCTCGTGTGCGATTCTAGGATCGGGTGCAGAGGCGTCGGACGAGGAGCGGAAAGACAGGGCGGAGATCGGATCAGATTAGCCGAGGCGTCCCGGTGAGTAGATGTACACATCTATGGGGGGATCGTCTAGATGGCGTGAAGTGCCCAATAGATTAGTATTATTTGTAGTACTTGCATTATATGTATAGTTTCCTTGTTATGCATCTCATGTCATTGCACCACCTTATGTGTGTGTGTGTGTGTGTGTGTGTGTGACAGCATCATAGGACACTCGCACCATTACCATTGGTTCATGGTGCACGTGCACTATTTATGCGAACACACACGCCATTGGTAATTGCTATGTCACGAATAATGTAGAACTTGATTAGAATCGGTAATTGTGCATTTGCATCATATATGATCCGTAGACTTATACTAGTATATTCATTTCATTAATATGGATACGTAGGATTGTTAATCATATGTACATACCTCATTGCATCATGATTCATGTATAGTTTCTGGCCGTATTTCGCATGGTATATACTACCGTATCATAGATTTCCATCATCACCGGCATGTGGATATATTGTGATTCTTCTCGAGAATATTAGTATTTATGAGATTTCTGGATTTTTAGGAAAAACAGCAAGAATTTTATAAACCTATTATCATTTTTAAAAAAAGAAATTTGCGGTTTTCTCGTGATGTGAAGTGTGTGGCGTCCACCATGAGTTTTCTCGGTTCTTGAGCAGTATCATATACCTGATTCGAGGAGGGGGATGCACTGTCTGTGGATACATGGTGGACCCGGTATGGTACCCCGGGGAGAGATAGTTTTCGTGGGGATGACGATGAGCCCGGCAAGGGAGCACTACCTACCGGTTATTTGTGACACGGCGGATATCCGAAAGATACTGACCGTAGTCGTGTGATTTGATGATATGGGCCGATCCGGACTGACGGAGCTCGAGATATTGAGATATTGTGATATTGAGACATTGAGATGTCGAGACATTGAGATATTGAGATATTGTGACATTGAGATGTTGAGACATTGAGATATTGTGATATTGAGACATTGAGATGTCGAGACATTGAGATATTAAGATATTGAGATATTGTGACATTGAGACATTGAGATATTGTGATATTGAGACATTGAGATGTCGAGACATTGAGATATTAAGAGATTGTGATATTGAGATATTGTGATATTGAGACATTGAGATGTTGAGACATTGAGATATTGAGATATTGTGACATTGAGATGTCGAGACATTGGAATATTGAGGCACTGAGATATACATATTTAGTATCGATACTTGACACGGATTTCAGTTGATTTCGTTGATGATATTTTAGTTATTTCACAAAAGTTTTACTAAAATAAGAATACAGATTCTCTCGTACTAAATATGTTCAGGTTTCGTGTTGATTATGCATTCATGTTGCACACATACTAGTGCATCACATCATATCGGTATATGTAGGTTATGATGCATTTGCGTGCATACTTATGATAGCCTTATTAGATGTTACTTACTATTTACGAGTTGGCAACTCACCCCTGTTGTGCCACAGTATCTTGTAGGTCTGACCCGTCAGCACAGTAGCGACGGGTGTACCTTCTTTTCCGCTTCGTCTGCTTCGGCTTGCATCTTGCTCATAGGTGGGTCTTGGAGGATTTTCTTATGCTACCACCGTATATTTTATTTGTATCTAGTATACTCCATCTACCCTTGTATATTGGACTAGACGATGAGATTCGTGAGACTTGTATTTGTGGTTTTGGTGTTGATGCTCACTTGAGCTAACGTGATGCTTTTATGCTTATTTCGCATTATTATGATCTATTCATTGCATGTGGTTGTGATTCTGCCTTTGGCAAAGAGCTAGCTCGCGCTTGGGGATGCCTTTATTCATTTATATGTATTTTCTTGTTTATACCCGTTTCGGGGCCAGTATTTACAAAGGAGACTCTGCCGAAATTTTTGGAAAATTTTGATATTTTTAAAATGTTTAATGTGACTTAATATGTTAAGACCGCTTTCTTTAAATAAGTTTTCCTTCACTCTATTCCTTTATTGGTTTAGATTCTCTGGGCTTTGGCTTAGTTAGGTTGCGTTACGCCTTCAGACGTTTCGTAATTTAAGTGCCAGTCACATTCCGTATCTTCGGGTCATGACAGTGTCTTCTTCTAGAAGAACCCTTGTAACAAATCACAAGAATACCCCTCACCGTATATACATACCCATATCCGTATTCCGAAAAATATGAATACAAAGAGAAGAAAATAATCCAACAATATAATACTAGGATCCGGTTTAAACCAAAGCCCACTAGTATTATCCGTCCGAATCATGATGCGTGTAGCTAGTACACATATATGATCGAACCCCTGCCGTAAAACCATACGGCCTCTACATCGTTTTGCCAGAAGTAAGGAAACCCTCTGTTTGGGACTCTAAACACTCAACAGTACGCTGGCAGTAGGTTTAACCACAAGCACGTCAGCGGTACTAGCTGCACGTAATGGCTACCCTGATACATGTCGAAAACGGAAGGCCGACGAGCAAACTCGTCCGAACTCCTGCTGAGCCTATCCGTGACAATCTCCATACAGTCCGGTCTCTTCGTCTAAGAGTATCGCATACCGGGTCTAGGGGTAGTAAACGTCAGACCCTAATAACCCGATAATTCATGATGATGCGGCTCAGGTCCAATCCGGGAAAATACTGATCAAGCTATCAGTAAATCCCAACTGCCTTGGCCAAGGTCTTATGGTCCTGACTAATCGAACACAGTACGATATCGACTCCCTATACTGGGAGAGATGAATCCCCAATAATCACTCACTGCCTCCATGTGGCACAGGACTATACCCAACCAAAACAAGTTTGCACGACTCAATATAGCCGTGGTAGGGTAGTGATCAAAGCACAGTGGGAACTCACACGAGACAAATGGCGATCTCAGGTCTGAAGACTAACCTGTACACATGTCACCTGAGAACTTCCATCTGATGATAGGTATTGTACCATCTAGAAGTTCTCAGCAAGTCCGTCCAGTGTACTCATAACCAGTGGGCACCTATATACGATCTTAGGTACATCAGACCAATGGTTGCGAGACCAACCATCGCCCCTCGTCGGGGTCTAGAAACGTATATACTAGTTTACTCTGGAGTATCAATGCCCAGTCTTGATAATCATGTGACTAAGGACTATTTAAAGATGTGCTTATGGACTGCCCATCTCCCACAAGTATGATCGTCATTACAACGCAGGTAGTCAAGGAAGATCTTATAGGCTTTATAAACATGTAATTGCAATATGTAATAACGAGTATAACATATGCACATGTTAAGATAAAGTCAAACCATAATAGTATACTACTGTATCAAGTTTTTATCAATATGTGCAAGCTGGATAAAGAATCAATAGAAACAAATACACATATCAAGATAAGACAGCACAAATAATATACTATATAACCGAGCAAGATTGTCCTGTACATACATATCCCCAGCATCCACTTGTATACATATACAATAATGGCCTCTAGGGCATACATATCCATCAATCTTCCACAAGCACTAAGTCTATATATTGGCGTATCGAATACCCAACGTCTGCTCTAAGGCCAGCTGTTGGCGTACCACATACCCAACATCTTAAAAAGTCGCTCAAACTGCGCTTGAGGGAAGGCCTTTGTAAATGGATCCGCCGTGATGTCTTTTGTATCCACTCTCCGGACCTTGATCTCCTGGCGATCAATGATCTCCCTGATCAGGTGATACCGCCTTAAGATGTGTCTGGATTTTTGATAGGACCATGGTTCCTTCGCTAAAGCTATAGCCCCATTTTTATCGCAATACAAAGGTATTGGATCAATAATGGACGGAACCACCTGAAGTTCAATAATAAACTTCTTCATCTAGACCGCTTCTTTTGCGGCATCGTTCGTAGCAATGTATTCAGCCTCTATCGTCAAGTTTGCGACGGTGTCCTGTTTGGAGCTCCTCTAACACGCCACCCCTCCATTAAGGGTGAACACAAAACCCGAGACAGACTTTCTGTCATCCTTGTCACTCTGAAAGCTTGAATCGGTAAAGGACTCGACCTTAAGGTCTCTTCATTACTGTATACTAAAAATATCTTCTTAGTCCTTCTCAGGTACTTGAGAATGTTCTTCACAGCCGTCCAATGATTCTTACCCGGGTTTGAATGATATCGGCTTACTACACTAAGTGCATATGCTACATCTGGTCTGGTACACAATATCGCATACATTATAAATCCTACCGCCGAGGCATAGAGTATAGTGCTCATGCGAACCCTCTCCTCATCAATCTTGGGAGACATCTCTTTGGAGAGGGTGATTCCGTGCAATGCAGGTATATTACCGTGTGTTCCCCTCCGAAAGACGCGACAAAGACGCGATGAACGTCTTGCCTGAAATTCGGGGCAGATGCTAATTGGTGTTATCCGTCCACCTCTCCGAAAATGCCAAGTTGATCTATGGCACCGTGTATCGAAGGTTTAAACGGATGCGACTGATGTAGCAGACTTCATCAGATTCCCCCTCGTTTGAGGGGTTTTTTATTGTGGGGACGCTCTTCCCTGCAGGCGCAAGCCCCTGCATTTAATTACGCTTCCGCATCGCGGTAACAACTTTCTCCTTCTCCAGATGGTCACTTTGTTTCGTGGGTGTTTTTTTTGTGTTTGGTTGCCCGTGGATTGTATACGGAGACTAATTTATGTTGTCGTCCGTAGGGCGTGGACTAGTCCAAATCCGTATCTTTCTTAGATTTGGGTTTGGGGGTTTGGGTTTAAGGATGTGTTAGCCTCAATTGAGACTAAGATCAACTTAAACGTTTGTTAAGGATACGTTAGTCTAATTTCTAGACTAAGATCAACTTAACAGGATCATTTAGATCCAACAAGAGAGCATTTAGGCTCTATTGTTTAGTTTAATGACATTGCGGTCGATAATTAGTTTAAGAATATTACGGTCCGTTGTTAGTTTAAGGACATCTCGGTCCAATGTTAGTTTAAAGAAATCACGGTCAAGGTTAAGTACATCATAGTCCATGGGTTTAAGGACCCCACAGTCCAATGTTAGTTTTAAAACATCGCGATCGAGGTTAAGGACATCATAGTCCATGGGTTTAAGGACCCCACAGTCAGTTGTTAGTTTTAAGACACCACGGTCAAGTTTAAGGACATCAAAGTCTATGGGTTTAAGGACCCACAGTCCGTTGTTAGTTTTAAGACATCACGGTCGAGGTTAAGGACATCATAGTCCATGGGTTTAAGGACCCCACAGTCTGTAGAATGTGTGATTGTCGGGACCCGTCATCTCTTTGAAAACGTTGAGAAATTACAACGACAAATATCAAAGGAGTGAAGAGATGTACCCTTGAACCAAGGTAGATTAAATGATCTGTAGTCCATTTTGGAGCTAAGATCAATTAATTATATTATGAGCACATTGGCTCAGTTGAGTCTGAATTGAGGACTTATGGCCTATTTGGGCTAAGTCCAATTAAGTTTGAAATATTGGCCCTTTTGTTGGACCATTAGACATTTGTCTGGTTTCAGCCCATATTATTTAGCAATGCTAGGCAAAAGTTTGTGGGCTTTGATAATATTTTTATCTTTGGCTGAGCATTGAACATCACAACTCTGAATTTTACGCAATTTTGAGATTCATTTGGAAAGGAGGCTTTTGCCTCTAGAGAATTGGCCAATTTGGCTAAAAGTAGTGTTAAACACTAGAGAACAACAGTGTTAAACACTGGAGATAAAACTCTCAAATTAGTGTTAAACACTAAAAGACAATCAGTGTTAAACACTGGAAATATAATCCCCAAATTAGTGTTAAACACTAGAAAACATTCAGTGTTAAACACTGGAAATAAAGCTCTCGAATTAGTGTTAAACACTAGAAAATGACAGTGTTAAACACTGGAAATAAGTCCTTTAAATTAGTGTTTAAACACTAAATAGGAGTGGGCCACGTGGGGCTACGTGAGGACACCCAGAGGTGGGACCAGATTCCTTTTACTTTGCTTTGCAAATAAGTATTAAACACTTTTTCATCTTTTGAGCATCACGTGTTGACACGTGATGGAGATTTATGCACTGATCATTAAAGCACTTGCTAAGGGGTCACGTAGCGACACGTGAGAGCGCCTAAAGCTCATATTTCCTTTCTTTTTCTTTCTGTGTTTTGTAGGTCACGTGGGCGCACGTGAGGCATTGCCTCAAAGCTTATACCTTCTCATTTTTGGGGATCTTTTTAGAGGTCACGTCGGGACACGTGACCTTAGTCTTTTGCATGCATGGAGATCTTTCAAGGCTTTTTGTTTTCTTTAAGAATTAAATTCTCTGTAGAGTTAAACCCTAGTTATGTTTTAGAGGAATTAAATTCCTATTTGAAAGAATTAAATTCTTATATAGGGTTAAACCCTAATTTTCTTTAGAGAAATTAAATTCCCATATATGTAAAATAATTAAATTCTTGTGTAAGGGTGAAACCCTAATTTCATTTTATGAGGAATTAAATTCCTGTAAATCTGAGAGAATTAAATTCTCAATTAGGGTTAAACCCTAGTTTTTTCCATCTTGAAGGAATTAAATTCCTATAGTTTTAGGAGAATTAAATTCTCAGATAGAGTTTAAACCCTAATTTCATCTTGAAGGAATTAAATTCCAGTAAATTGGGAGAATTAAATTCTCAGATAGGGTTTAAACCCTAATTTATCTTGGAGGAATTAAATTCCTATAAATTTGGGAGAATTAAATTCTCTGAACTCAATTCTCCCTCTAAGTCTTGGATCTGCATGGCAAAATCTCAACCCGATGAGAATTAAATTCTCAACCTATGGGGAGATTTGCTTCTGCAGATCTTCAACTAGAGAAAGAACTAAGTTCTTTTTTGCAGAAGAGTTAAACTCTTAGATTTTGAGAATTAAATTCTCTGTTTGAAGTTTTGATCCCCTTTCTTTTCTCACCTAGGATTTTTTTTGTTGAGAATTAAATTCTCCTTTCTTTTCTCTCTGAAATTTCAAGATTCTAAAATTCTATATCTTTCTTCTCCTCTTGGCTCCTATTTATAGGAGAAGGAATAGAATCAATTTGTTTAATAAATCTTTCATTGAAAGATTTTGTTTGTTTTTATAATTAATATGATCCTTTAGATCATTCAGTGAATTTTATTCACCGTTGGATTTTCAATCCAAAGATATTCTGTTTGTTATTTTCGGTGAGATTTAGGAAAATCTTTCCTTGTCTAAGATTTTTCCATAAATTGGTGATTTTTAATCACCCCTGGATTTTTAATCCAACGGTTCCCTATAACCCTTTTCCATTTGGAAAGATTTAGAGGAATTTAGAATTTAATTCTATTAAACTGTAAGGCTTTCAAAGCCTGGTCACGTGTGGGCACGTGACCCCTGGTCACGTGTGGGCACGTGACCCCCGATTAAGTCATTTCCTCAGCCGCTTGTTTTCGTTTCTGTTTTAGCCATCACGTGCCAACACGTGACCATTGGTCACGTGTGAGCACGTGATACCTCATTGAGATAGTTCCTGATTTTTAATCAGGGAACAAATGCCCCCACAGCGTTGCTCTCACGTGTCTGCACGTGAGTGCAACGCTGTCACTTTTGTGACCGTTGGATCCATCTAGGGAATAGGAGAGATGAAACGTTTCCATCACATCCTATAAATGCAGGGGTCTATTCAGAAGCGCCTCCACTCTTTCATCTTCTTCCATGCAAATTTTTTCTTTTGAGAATTTAATTCTCCTTTCCAGAGCTTAGTTCTCTGCCTCGAATATTTTTAGAGGTTAACTCTGTTCAAAAAAGACCCTTTATTCAGTTAATGATCTTTGAACGATCGAAGAACTTTCACAGAAACCTTCACTGGATTTTAAATCCATACCAAGGGTTTTCCCTTTTAACAAGAATCTATTTTTTCTTTAAGTTCTTTAACAAGAAACCCATTCATTCTTTAATCAACAGGCCCGTTAGGGTTTCTCTGATTTTCAGGGGTTGATGGTGTTTGTTTGTCTTTTCCATGGAATTTAATGCCATCTTCAAAGAGCTTTGGCTCTGAAAAATGTCCTTGGGAATTTAATTCCCCTTTTTCAAAAGGAATTTAATTCCTATGAAGAACTCAGTTCCTCCCAGAGAACTCCTTGGGGTTTTCTTGCCCTGAGTTGTCTTTTTGCAACCAAGAAGAAGAGGTTTGCAGTGGTGCTTTCTGGGAATTTAATTCCCTAGCTTCTGCTTGATTTGTTGCAGAGTCCAAAATGGATTTCTTTTTTGAGGAATGCGTAGGGTCATTTGAGATCCACTGTTCATTTAGACAAGCATTCTTCTTGATTGGTTTATCGATTAAATTCTTACTGATCTTTATTTCAGCTACTATGGCTGCCCATTTGTATGATCTTGATGAGATCATTTCTTACGGAGACAATCGTGCACTGGGCCGCATCCAGAACAAGGAGTTCACCAACGCTCAGTGTGCTGAGATCATGAGCCGCTTCAATGAGTACAACGGTCGACTACTCCCTCGTCTCTCTTCTCTTTTGAAACTCATTATGAGGGCGGTCTGGGAAGCGCTTCCTTTATTCTATGCAGGCATGCCGCTTAAGGCTTTGGATGATGCCGAAGATAAGGTACACTCAGTATATCTGATGGGCCTAATTTCAAAGAAAAGGAAAAACAATCTTCTTGATATCCTGCATCAAGCTTTCCAACAGGCGGCGATACTCTCTGCCTATCGGAGGGTGGAGGACATCAGCGGAGATCCCGACGCTTGCGAGCGCGAGAAGAAGCACACGAGAATGGCCAGGGAGGCCAGAATCATTTTAGATGGCCTTACTTTTGAATTCAACAACCCATGTCCCGGATTTGATGTCTTACCATTGTAACATTTTCTTTTATTTTTTTACGAACTTTCAAAGTATGAATGATAGGTCTTTCCTTTCCCTTTTGTGTTTGCATGCCTTCTTTATGAAATTTTGTCATATAGTTGTTGTTGCTCACATGTTTGGCATGTGAGGCACTGTTGGGGATTTTGATCTCACATCGGCATCCACTCACGTGTAATTCACACGTGACACTATTTTAATTCTTAGTATGTGCCAAGATGGGTACTCACGTGCCCTGCACGTGGGGCTCTATTGATGGGATTGTTTAACTTCTCATGCCATATTTTCTGTGTACAACATTAAATGCAGAAAGCAAGCCTTGGAAATAGTTTCACCTCTTTGATTTCCAATGCCTCCCCTTTTTCTGGGCCTTGGAAATACTTCCATCATGCAATATTTTCCGTGTACAGCATTTAATACTTCCCTTTATAACTTGAAGCCATAGCTTTCTTTCTCTCTTCACAGAGAAATCCATTTACAACTTAGGGTGGTTTATCTTAAGGAAACAATTGAGTGCTATGGCTTGCAACCGCCCCCATGCTCGTCGACAACCGTGGGAGGTACCTGTTGAGGAGATGATTCCACGCTTTGCTGCGCGATTAGTGGATCCCCAGCTCACTAATACTGAGTGTGACGCGGTGATGCATGAACTTCTGATCCGTAAGGGGTCCTCTCTTCCAATGGGATCCATTTGGCTCCGGATGATTCTTCTTGCCGTGCTCGCTGACATCCTTCCTCACCCAGCGGAGATGACTTCGGCGATCCTTGACGCGGCGGAGGACAAACTTGAGTGCTTTCATGAGGCTTGTCTAATCACTCAAGCTATGAAGAATCATTCAGTTCATAACTGAGTCAGATAAGGGCCCGACGGGCCGTCATGTCTGCTTTCGCTGATGAGCACGACTCCAACCGATGGGGAGCGACTCCTCGTGAAAACCGTCGTTTTGACATGCTGGAGAAGGCGGAGAGGGAGCTGGAAAATTTTGTGTTTTGTTTTGTTAACCCTTGTATTTCCGATCCCTTGTTTGGTGATCTTTTCCCGGTAGTGTAGTATGTTTAAATCAATGTACTCCTATTATCATTGGCGGTTTGCATGTTTTCTGTTGAATTTTCATGTTTGTCGGATACTCGTACGTGCGTCTTGCTTGCGTAAATGAGTTGCATATTTTTCTCATGGGAATTCTCTTTTACTGCGAGCACCATCGTTATGTTGCATGCACATCAGTACCTCGGGTAACATTTCCTTTTAAACATTCGTACAGTTGCAAATGCGTGCTTGATAGGATATGCAATGGAGACTTTCCTTGTTTCTTCCCACGTCAAGTGGCTTGTGCTCGTTTTATAGCGAGTATTGTCGTCGAATGGAGGCTTGTTTGCATGTTCTCGAATGTACACGCCTTCCTTCAGAGGTTGTGGCCACGAAGGTGAGCTTACAGGGGTTGATTAAACGGTGTGCTGCGAACATGATATCATGTGAGAAAAGGCTGAGCTGTAATTTTTCGGAGAGGGAGTTGGCTTCCAAAGTGCTGAGGGAGCTTCAGGCCAATCTTACGGCCAAGGCCACTAAAGCATATGAACTTTTGGAGAGTGCTTCAAGAAGCCATCAAGGAGGTGGTAGCCATTGATAAGGCCTCCGTGTTCACTCGTGAAATGGTTGAGGCCCGTAAGATTACTAAAAAAGAGCTTGAAGGTCGGCTTACCTCATACCAGGCCCAACAGGCTCAAGCGGAGGCCCGTCTCTTGACGATACTGATGTAAGTCGATGTGCAACACCCCACGACTTGCAGGGAGGCGGAAATATGAAAAACGATCTTGTTCTTTGCTTAAACATCGACTAACCGCATGAATCGAAGCTAAACGATAACTAACAACTATCATAGAAGTTCTAAACTACTATGTGAAGTGATTACACCTCAAGAACTGTGTCCTTCGGGTCTTCATCGCTGTCCTCCACTCCTCATAGGCTCCTTGGAACATCGGCAACTTCACGGCCTCCTCAAATCAAAGACGATCCATCCGAAAGCTTCTACGCCAAGCTTAATCTCAAACTTGAGATAACTAGGTTGCTTAAAGTGCTAATCTAAGCTACCTAGAGGATATAGAGTGGGGTTATGGATGTTTTAGTCTATCTAACCCTCGATCTCAACACATGAGAGGTTAGGTTAGGTTAGGGTTTCAAGAGAGAGAGTGAGCTTGAGGAGAGAGAAGGTGAGAATGATAATTAGAACAAAAAATCCTTCTCACTTGAATATATGATACATAATGAATTATCAAATAATATCAATTAATTGATTATTCACCATGTTTCATTTAATCAAGGAGAGTGATTCATCATGTGAGTCATTAGATCATTAATGAAGCATTAATGATATGATGAATCATATAAATGAGTCACACAAAGCAATTAATGAAAAAGCCACCTCAACCCATCATGTCACCACTCTTCTAGAACCTTCTCGACAAATTACGAGAACGCCCCTCCAATCCGTGAAAACACGGAAAAACTTTAGACTGTATAAATCCAATAACCCGATACTAGAATCTGGCTTAAACCAAAGCCGGCTAGTAAAAACTGTCCGAAAAGTCGTACGTGCGTAAACACACGTATGCATCCGAACCCTTGTCGTAAAACCCTACGACCTCTATATCGTTTCGCCTGGAGCAGGGAAACTCTCTGTGTGGGACTCTAAAGACTCACACTATGCTGGGAATGGGTTTTTAACCACAGACCGCAAGCGGCACTAGCTGTACGTAACGGTCCCCAGGTAGATGTCGATAAGAAGGCCGACGAGGTAAACCATCCAAACTCCCACTGAGCCTGATGTGACAATCTCCGTACAGTCCGGTCTGTTCGTCTAAGACTATCGCATATCAAGCCTAGGAGGCGGCAAGCGTCAGTCCCCTAATAGCTGTATAAGTCGTGTCGGAGCGAAGCCCATTACGCCCTGAGAAGCTACTGGAACCTACCAGTATATCTCGCTTGCTCTGGCCTGGGACTTTGCGTAATGGCTCTCTGACACAGCGCGATATCATCTCCCAATACCGGGAGAGACGAATCCTATCTAACCGCCACTGCCTCCAAGTGCTCGGGACCGCACCCAACTGCTACCTGTTTGTACGACTCCTTTGAGCCGTGGTAGGATAGCAATCTAAGAACGGTGGGACACACTCGAGGCGAAGTAGCAGTGTCAAGTCTGCAGACTATGCTGTACTCATGTCACCTGGGAACTGTTAACTAACGATGGGTATAATACCAACCAATCAGTTCCCCGGCGAGTCCTGTCCGGTGTACCCATAACCTAACGAGCACCTGTATACTATCTCTAGTACGACGTACTGATGGCTGTCGGACAGACCATCTCCCCAACTGGGATGAGAAGCATATACACTTAGTCTACTCCGGAATATCGATGCCCTATCTCAATAATCCAATGACCAGGGACCTGTATAGGATGTTGCTTACAGACTACCCATCCCCCACTAGTGTGACTGCCATCACGACGCTGGTAATCAAGCAAAGATCCTATGGGCTGTACTAATATGTATAAGTGATACGTTACAAGAAACATATGCACATATTAAAGTAGACACAAACCAAGTAGCATACTACCATGTTTAGCAAGACTGTTATATACAACTGTGAATATCCCAAGCTTCCATTAAGTAATATACAACCTAGTATGATACAATAATGGCCCCTAGGGCATATACACTAACAATCTCCCACTTGCACTAGGGCCATGAGCTGGCATATCGTAGACCTATCATCTCGAATAGCCTCTCGAACTGGGACTGAGGAATGGCCTTTGTGAATGGATCAGCAATGTTATCCTCCGTCTTTACTCTCTTCACCTCGATTTCCCGGCGATCTATGATCTCCCTGATCAGGTGATACCGCCTTAAGATATGTCTGGACTTCTGATGGGACCTGGGTTCCTTCGCTAATGCTATAGCGCCGTTGTTGTCATAATACAGAGGTATTGGACTAACACTGGAAGGAACCACCTGAAGTTCTGTGAGGAACTTCTTCATCCAGACAGCTTCTTTTGCGGCATCGCAAGCAGCTAAGTACTCCGCTTCCATCGTTGAGTCTGCAACGGTCTCCTGCTTGGAACTCTTCCAACAGACTGCCCCTCCATTGAAGGTAAAGACATAACCCGACATGGACTTGGAGTCATCTTTGTCACTTTGGAAGCCGGAGTCGGCAAAGGCCTCCATATGGAGGTCTTTTCCGCCATACACCAAGAACATCTCCTTAGTCCTTCTCAGGTACTTGAGAATGTTCTTTACTGCTATCCAGTGCTTCTCCCCTGGGTTTGCCTGATACTGGCTTACAACGCTCAATGCGTATGCCACATCTGGTCTGGTACATAACATCGCATACATTATAGAGCCTACCGTAGAAGCGTAGGGTATAATCGACATGCGATCCCTTTCCAAATCAGTCTTGGGAGACATCTCTTTGGAGAGGGTGATTCCGTGACAAGCCGGTAGGTTACCGCGCTTAGAATCATCCATACTGAATCTCTTCACTATGGTGTCTATGTACGTGGACTGCGAAAGTCCCAACATCCTCTTTGATCTATCACGATAGATCCGGATTCCCAGAATGTAGGTGGCATCACCCAGATCTTTCATGGAGAATTTATGTGACAAGAATCTTTTGACTGACTGTAACATAGGAATATCATTTCCTATTAGGAGAATATCATCCACGTACAAGACAAGGAATACTACAGCTCTCCCTACAATCTTACTGTATATGCATGGTTCATCTGGATTCTTGATAAAGTCAAATTCTTTGACAGCATCATCAAAACAGATGTTCCAACTCCGTGATGCCAGCTTTAGTCCATAAATAGACTTAAGCAACTTGCATACTTTACCGCTGCTCCCACTCTGAATGAATCCTTCTGGCTGATCCATATAGACGCTTTCTTCCAAATTTCCATTTAGAAAGGCCGTCTTTACGTCCATCTGCCAGATTTCATAATCGTGGAAGGCAGCAATAGCAAGAAGGACCCGAATAGATTTAAGCATAGCTACTGGAGAAAAGGTTTCGTCATAGTCCAAACCAGGTCTTTGACGGAAACCCTTTGCAACAAGTCTAGCCTTATAGGTTTCAACCTGTCTATCTACACCAATCTTCTTTTTGAAGATCCATTTGCATCCTACGGGTTTTACCCCATCTGGAGCAATGTCCAAAGTCCATACTTTGTTGGTGTACATGGACTCCATTTCGGTCCGCATTGCATCTAGCCATTTCACCGAGTCACCGCTCTGAATGGCTTGCTGGAAGCTAGTAGGCTCATCATAATCAATAGTGCAATCCTCTCTATCCCCGTCTATGAGAAAACCGTAGTATCTCTCGGGCGGATGAGACTGCCTACTACTCCTACGGAGTGGCGTCAGGATGTCCCTTTCTTCTGAAACTTCTGGTTCTACCATACCTTCAGTAGTAGTTTGTGTTTCTAGAATTTCTTCCAGTTCTATTTCGCTCCCACTTGTTTCCTTTTCTAAAAATTGATATTCTAGAAAATGGGCATTACGAGAAACAAAATCCTTTTGTTCCTCTGCGTAATAGAAAAAATACCCCCCGGAGTTCTTTGGGTATCCCACAAACTTACACAGTACTGAGCGTGCCTCGAGCTTGTCCGGATGCTGCTTTTTTTATAAAAGCTGGACATCCCCATGTCTTTAGGTACTGAAGACAGGGTTTCTTCCCACTCCACATCTGATATGGTGTGGTAGGCACAGTTTTGGTTGGAACCTTGTTCAAAAGATATGCAGCTGATTCTAGTGCATAACCCCAGAAAAATCGCGGTAACTCAGCCTTACTCATCATGGAACGAACCATATCCAATAGGGTTCGATTCCTCCTTTCTGATACACCGTTGTGTTGTGGTGTGTAAGAAGGAGTAAGTTGAGAGAGAATTCCATTCTCTTTTAAGTAACCCAGGAACTCGGCGCTTAAGTATTCACCACCTCGATCAGATCTCAGTGTCTTGATACTTTTGCCGGTTTGTTTTTCCACTTCATTCTTGTATTCCTGGAATCTCTCAAAGGTCTCGGATTTATGCTTCATTAAGAAGATATGTCCATACCTAGAGAAATCATCCGTAAAAGTAATGAAGTAGGAATAACCACCTCGCGCATGTGTAGATATTGGACCACACACATCACTATGTATGAGTCCTAAGAGCTCGCTTGCTCTTTCTCCGTGTCCAGTGAACGGAGTCTTTGTCATCTTTCCCATGAGACAAGATTCACAAGTGGCATAAGACTGATACTCGAACGGATCCAAGTATCCCTCTCTATGTAACTTTTTTAATCTTCTCTCATTGATGTGACCTAGTCTACAATGCCATAAGAAAGCCTGATTTGTTTCCGGAGACTTTCTTTTAAGTGTGTTATGGACACTGAAAATCTGAGCTTGATTTAATACGTATATTCCGTTTTCTAATGTACCTGACCCAATCAAAACTTCATTTAGGTGGATGTGAACCACATCTCTTGCAAAAGTAAAATCATATCCTTCCTTAGAAAGTAAGGGTACAAATATGATATTACAAGTCGTACCTGGTACATAAAAACAGTTACGCAGAATCAATATCTGCCCAGTTGTCAGTCCAAGATGATATTCCCCTACGGATTCAGCGTCCATGCTCATTCCGTTAGCAACTGTGAGGGTCATATCACCTATCCCGATAACCCTACGGTTTCTCAGAGCCTGTAAAGAATTACAGATGTGAGTTCCTGACCCGGTATCCAATACCCAGGAAGTAGGGTTAACTGACATACAGTTTTCTATCATAAACACACCCGAAGATGAAGCCACAACATGCTTCGAATCCTGGCTACTGGCTTCTAAAGCCCTGCAATCTTTCTGCCAATATTCATTCCTGTAACAATAGGAACGTCCCTGTTTTACTATATCCAGTCCCGAAACTTTTGCCTTTCTCTTTCCTTCTCCCTCCCTGGTTTCCTTCAGGGTAGGAGGCAGAGACTGTAGAATCAAGTCAGTATTTGACTCGTTCCCCAACGCGGTCTCCAGGTCCTGGAGCTCATCAATACAGCTAGTCATTGTAAGGACGTTGTCCCCTACAGATGACCCGTCAGCTAACCTCGCTTGAATTAATTCGTTCGAGATTTCATATCTAGTGATATGAGATTGCTCTCCATATAAATGTTTATTATTATGGAGAAAGATGGAAACTAAGTCCATCTTCCCGTGCTGCTTCTGGTATACACCATCAACTGAAGCTAACACGAAGCACTTAGCTTTCGCTTTATCTTTTTCCCTTGTCTGACGGATATCCATATCCGTGACAGTGGAAACTGGACCTGGGACGGCGGGATCTTGAGTAGTAATAGGGTGGTCCAGCTTGTCATAGGCAATGGACATCTGGACAGACTTTTGCCAGTCAAATAAATCAGATTCAGTCAATTTATTATCTAGATGTAACCTATGTTTGGTCACAAGGTCGCTGCATTTTAAGAGAGAGAGAAGAAAACACTTTAGTATGATGCTGTTACAAGCTTAGATTGGTTTTAATTTATCTAAACAGGATGGCTCCCACTGTTTCTCGAATCCTTCCTCAAACCATAAAAGAAGAATTAGCCAGGACTATTCTCACTGTACAATTCTTGCTTAACCGTTCAGCCAGGCTAGTGTCGATACTTCGAGGGAGGTATTCCAACGCTTTCACGAAGTTCCTTAATTAAAGAACCTCTTTTCTCTGGGGGCGTAACCCCGCTGACACCTTTCTTGACACCTACTTGGTTTATAGCATTGATCGTTAAGTGACGAATCTCCTGATAAGTAGCATGTACTCACAGTAGGATCGGGATCCAAAATATCATCGTATGATAATGTTGAAGGAATCCTACCAACATTCATCAAACTCCAAAATGGTATGCATCTCTCTGCAAATTTCAGTTTCTTTAGAAATTCCCGATGTGGATTTTTGCCCCATGCTCTTATGACCTTGACGAAGGCCAACATATCATAAGTCACGTGTCAAGTTCTACCCGTCATTATCCAGGTTAATTTGAACCCACCCGTACATACCCTTGACGAAGGCCAAAATAGTAGTACGACTGTCCTAAACCAACGCATCTATCTATGCTACAGATAAATATCCAGCAGCTACCAATCACTATGCCTTGGCGAAGGTCAAAATACATAGCTTGAATACTACTGAATATTTAACTGAAATGACGGAGGGCTACGACTGGTTTTGGCAAAACCGTGAACGTAGTGAACTTGATATAATTGAAGGAACCTGATACCTTTTAAAAGGAGTGGTTAAAGCTCCGCAATTTAAAAAATATGCTCTTTTAAAATAACCGAGTGGTTTCTTTTAAATTTGTTCCAACGATTTAAACTATGGTTTATTTTCTTTGCATTATAATAATGCGTCCCATCAATTATCCTATCATTGCAGAAAACAACGAAAATACCACGTCCACTTATGCCATCCGCATTCGCCACAGGGTCCCGTCATCACCCGTTAGGTTACTTAACTAACGACAGAGCGGGGGCTGGGCTAGCGCGGGTGTAAAACATAAGCGACGTCTAATAGCTATTTATATATAGATATTGTACATTCGTCAGACGCAATAATAAGCATTCCAGATCACAGATGAACTTTATTGGATTTGCAAGCAATCCGTGTTTGTTTTGAGCCTGCAACAAAAGATGGATTACAGAGTTGTGATGAATAGCCATTACCCCACCCAAGACCCCTACGGGTACGGCAAACAACCCGCCCGGCAGTTTGTGCACCCCACCTTGGGTCTGTCCTAGGAGCAAAAACAGTAAAATTAAATAATACAACGGTGGCTACAACCGCAACCTGGATGTGCCCCGCAAAATAATATTACAACAAATTACACTTACATCATATGAATTAAATAATAACCCATCACATAACCCCGGCTATACATCACAACAGTCCAACACAGTTCATATACACAAACAGATAAAATCCATTACAGAAATGTGCAACCCCCTGCCAACCGACATACTAGCAGTTAGGGGAGGTTTACGAACACATTATACAAACACAGATATAATCCAACAAGCAAATACCGTATAATTTCGATCGATTAAACACATTTAATTTTGCTCTAATACTTCTCTGTAAATCTGAAACCTGAGCAAAAATTAAAAAATTCCAGAAAATACCAAATATCACAGAGGACCCACACAGGAAAATTGGGATGATGAATCCTCTAAAGCGCGGCGGAATCGCGGCGGATCGGTGGGATCGGCCACGGTTCCGCGGCGCTTTGGTCGATTCATGAGCCCAAATTTCTTGGGTGTTCTTATACTATCATTTTGAGCTTTCTGAAGGTCTCTGAAAAATTTTTGGACCACATTTAAAAATCGACAGAATACCATGATATCGGGGTTTTCCGGTTTTGTTTTTTCCGTTCGAAATTCATACAATTTTGCAAGTGAGTTATTTATTGTTTAGTGAGGCTCTGATACCAGTGTAAGTCGATGTGCAACACCCCACGACTTGCGGGGAGGCGGAAATATGAAAAACGATCTTGTTCTTTGCTTAAACATCGACTAACCGCATGAATCGAAGCTAAACGATAACTAACAACTATCATAGAAGTTCTAAACTACTATGTGAAGTGATTATACCTCAAGAACCGTGTCCTTCGGGTCTTCATCGCTGTCCTCCACTCCTCGTAGGCTCCTTAGAACATCGGCAACTTCACGGCCTCCTCAAATCAAAGACGATCCACCCGAAAGCTTCTACGCCAAGCTTAATCTCAAACTTGAGATAACTAGGTTGCTTAAAGTGCTAATCTAAGCTACCTAGAGGATATAGAGTGGGGTTATAGATGTTTTAGTCTATCTAACCCTTGATCTCAACACATGAGAGGTTAGGGTTAGGGTTTCAAGAGAGAGAGTGAGCTTGAGGAGAGAGAAGGTGAGAATGATAATTAGAACAAAAAATCCTTCTCACTTGAATATATGATACATAATGAATTATCAAATAATATCAATTAATTGATTATTCACCATGTTTCATTTAATCAAGGAGAGTGATTCATCATGTGAGTCATTAGATCATTAATGAAGCATTAATGATATGATGAATCATATAAATGAGTCACACAAAGCAATTAATGAAAAAGCCACCTCAACCCCTCATGTCACCACTCTTCTAGAACCTTCTCGACAAATTACGAGAACGCCCCTCCAAACCGTGAAAACACGGAAAAACTTTAGACTGTATAAATCCAATAACCCGATACTAGAATCTGGCTTAAACCAAAGCCGGCTAGTAAAAACTGTCCGAAAAGTCGTATGTGCGTAAACACACGTATGCATCCGAACCCTTGTCGTAAAACCCTACGACCTCTATATCGTTTCGCCTGGAAGAGGGAAACTCTCTGTGTGGGACTCTAAAGACTCGACACTATGCTGGCAGTGCGTTTTTAACCACAGACCGCAAGCGGCACTAGCTGTACGTAACGGTCCCCACGTAAATGTCGATAAGAAGGCCGATGAGGTAAATCATCCGAACTCCCACTGAGCCTGAAATGACAATTTCCATACAGTCCGGTCTGTTCGTCTAAGACTATCGCATATCAAGCCTTGGAGGCGGCAAGCGTCAGTCCCCTAATAGCTGTATAAGTCGTGTCGGAGCGAAGCCCATTACGCCCTGAGAAGCTACTGGAACCTACCAGTATATCTCGCTTGCCCTGGCCAGGGACTTTGCGTAATGGCTCTCTGACACAGTGCGATATCATCTCCTAATACTGGGAGAGACGAATCCTATCTAACCGCCACTACCTCCAAGTGCTCGGGACCGCACTCAACTGCTACCTGTTTGCATGACTCCTTTGAGCCGTGGTAGGGTAGCAATCTAAGAACAGTGGGACACACTCGAGGCGAAGTAGCAGTGTCAAGTTTGCGAACTATGCTGTACTCATGTCACCTGGGAACTGTTAACTAACGATGGGTATAATACCAACCAATCAGTTCCCCGGCGAGTCCTGTCCGGTGTACCCGTAACCTAACGAGCACCTGTATACTATCTCCAGTACGACGTACTGATGGCTGTGGGACAGACCATCTCCCCAACTGGGATGAGAAGCGTATACACTTAGTCTACTCCGGAATATCGATGCCCTATCTCGATAATCCAACGACCAGAGACCTGTATAGGATGTTGCTTACAGACTACCCAGCCCCCACTAGTGTGACTGCCATCACGACGCTGGTAATCAAGCAAAGATCCTATGGGCTGTACTAATATGTATAAGTGATACGTTACAAGAAACATATGCACATATTAAAGTAGACATAAACCAAGTAGCATACTACCATTTTTAGCAAGGCTGTTATATACAACTGTAAATATACCAAGCTTCCATTAAGTAATATACAACCTAGTATGATACAATAATGGCCCCTAGGTCATATACACTAACAACTGAATCATGAAGGCGAGTCCCAGCGAAAGAGGGATGAACTGGCAAATCTGCTAAATCGCCCGCCGACTTGAAGAATTGTATATATATATCTTTTATTCTCCCTTTGTACATACTCCTGAATAAGAATATATATATATATATATATATATATATATATATATTACGAATTGTACTTTGTATTCATGAATAAAAGACATATTTTTCTTCACGATGGTGTGTCCCTTTTTATTGAATGTATTCTGTGGGTAGTCTATCTCAATTTCTTTGCAGGACAACGATGGCTTAGGATTCAGGGTTAAGATCTGCCTCCTAAGACTCTTCAACTTTATGAGCCGTGAGGGTCTCATAAAGAATTTTCTCCCTACCAGTCGAGAGGATCCTGTAGGTGTAATTTCTCCTTAAGAATCGTGAGGATTCCTAAGTGTGTTTTCTCTTGAAAGTTGTAAGGATCTCACAAGAGAATTTGCTCCCTTACGAGTCGTGAGGACCCGAAAGTGATGGGTGAAGTTTTCCTTATCCTCATTTCACGGATCAGGAGTTGCTCTGGATGCTTCCCACGGGTTCACTGCCCTATTCTGCGAGGACCAGGCTCCGCTCTAGACGTTTCCCATGGGGTCAGAGTTGACATTATCCGCGTTCCACGTGACCATGAATTTTGCTCTGGATGCTTCACACGGGTTCACTACCGTGTTCGGCGAGGACCAGGCTCCGCTCTGGATGCTTCACATGGGGTCATTGTCGTGCTCTGCGAGGACCAGGATCCGCTCTGGACATTTCCCATGGGGTCAGGATTGACATTATTCGTGTTCTACGTAACTAAGAATTTTGCTCAGTATGCTTCCCACGAGTTCACTGCCGTGTTCGGCGAGGACCAGGCTCCGCTCTGGATGCTTCACACGGGGTCATTGCCGTACTCTGCGAGGACCAGGATCCGCTCTGGACATTTCCCACGGGTCAGGATTGACATAAGCCGCGTTCCACGTAACCAGGAATTTGCTCTGGATGCTTCCCACGGGTTCACTGCCGTGTTCGGCAAGGACCAGGCTCCGCTCTGGATGCTTCACACGGGGTCATTGCCATGCTCTGCGAGGACCAGGATCCACTTTGAACGTTTCCCATAGGGTCAGGATTGACGTTATCCGCATTCTACGTAACCAGGAATTTGCTCTGGATGCTTCCCACGGGTTCACTGCCATGTTCGGCGAGGACCAGGCTCCGCTCTGGATGCTTCACATGGGGTCATTGCCGTGCTCTGCAAGGACCAGGATCTGTTCTGGACGTTTCTCACGGGGTCAGGATTGACGTTATCTGCGTTCCACGTAACCAGGAATTTCCTCTGGATGCTTCCCACGGGTTCACTGCCGTGTTCGGCGAGGACCAGGCTCCGCTCTGGATGCTTCACACGGGCTCTATGAGGACCAGGATCCGCTCTGGACGTTTCCCACGGGGTCAGGATTGACGTTATCCGCGTTCCACGTAACCAGGAATTTCCTCTGGATGCTTCCCACGGGTTCACTGCCGTGTTCGACGAGGACCAGGCTCCGCTCTGGATGCTTCACACGGGGTCATTGCCGTGCTCTACGAGGACCAGGATCCGCTCTGGACGTTTCCCACGGGGTCAGGATTGACGTTATCCGCGTTCCACGTAACCAGGAATTTGCTCTGGATGCTTCCCACGGGTTCACTGCCGTGTTCGGCGAGGACCAGGCTCTGCTCTAGATGCTTCACACGGGGTCATTTCCGTGCTCTGCGAGGACCAGGATCCGCTCTGGACGTTTCCCATAGGGTCAGGATTGAAATAAGCACGTTCCACGTAACCAGGAATTTGCTCTGGATGCTTCCCACGGGTACACTGCCGTGTTTGGCGAGTACCAGGCTCCGCTATGGATGTTTCACACGGGGTCATTGCCATGCTCTGCGAGGACCAGAATCCGCTCTGGAAGTTTCTCACGGGGTCAGGATTGACGTTATCCGCGTTCCATGTAACCAGGAATTTGCCCTAGATGCTTCCCACGGGTTCACTGTCGTGTTCGGCGAGGACCAGGCTCCGCTCTGGATGCTTCACACGGGGTCATTGCCGTGCTCTGCGAGGAACAGGATCCGCTCTGGACGTTTCCCATGGGGTCAGGATTGACGTTATCCGCGTTCCACGTAACCAGGAATTTGCTCTGGATGCTTCCCACGGGTTCACTGCCATGTTCGGCGAGGACCAGGCTCCGCTCTGGATGCTTCACACGGGGTCATTGTCGTACTCTACATGGACCAGGATCCACTCTAGACGTTTCACACGGGGTCAAGATTGACGTTATCCGCGTTCCACGTAACCAGGAATTTTCTCTGGATGCTTCCGACTGGTTCACTGCTGATTGTGTGGAAAATTATTTTTGTAGTAGTTAACCGCAATCAGAACGGTGTCGCGTGTAGCTAGACCGAGATGAGTACGGGTCGTCCTCTGGGAAACGTGGAACCTTTATTTCTTACTTTAGGCGTGTTGATTAGGAGAGGAGGAAAAATAAGGAATGGTTGTAGGTTGTAGTTCTATGTTAAACACGGATGCAAAATATAGATCTAGATTACCTACGGATGTAAGCTTATATGAAAAGAGGGCTTGTAGGGTTCATTAGGATTTAGTAGTTATGGATGATTAATTAAAGATTTCTCTTTTTATCCTTTAATAGATTTAAAACTAGAACGACAATGATGCATGTAGATTAGGGTTTCTGCAGGGAAAAGGGTTCCCACTCTTAACCCCTATCTCGACATGGAACTCCGTTCATATCTAGCCTTTACCAAAACAATTATTAATCTAATCTCTAATCGTGGTCGAGACTAACAATAAATTGGTAGCACGCCCGATTAGGATGTTAATGATTCTTTTGATAAAGTTTATAAACTTTATAGGACGTAAAAAGAGTTTAAGGATCTTCATCTTCCATTAACCTACCCTAATCCTACAAACCCTAAGAAGCGGAGAATTACTCGCGCATGTTGGGAGAAGAAGAGATCGAGAGAGAAATCATAATGAACTACAAAGAAATAGAATAAGAAAAAGAACTACCTTTATTAATTAACAAAACTCATTTACACTTTGTTTCCTTAGAAAATGATTACAAATACTAGTTTGCTTCTCGATCTCTTCTAAGGAGGTAGATGAACCGTTGATGATCAGCCTAGATGCGTGAGCCGTCTTGGACTTCGTGATCGCGTCGACTTGATGATTTTTCCAAGAGGCTCTCGGTCTTTATTTATAGTCCCAAACCTAGAGAATTAGCTTCCTAATTTGGAAGCAAGTAGTTAGTATCCAACAGAAAAAATCCCATCTCCTAAGTCATCAAAACTGCGGCGGATCCGCGGCCAATAGGGAGGTTTGGCCGCGGATCCGCGGCCAAGTATGAGGATCGTTTTGTGATTTTTCTGGTGCTTCATCTATATTGCCACGTGGTGATCTTTTGAATCTCAAAAGCTGAAAATCTTCTCGTAGTTACTGCCAGACTTGATTTCTTTAGTTTGCTTTCTTAATTAGACAGGTTTGCTTTAACAACTTTGATTCCCTTGATTTTTAGCCCTGAAAAATTGTGCACAATCTCAACAAATAATATTAGTGGAGTTTTGTTTTATTGAGATATTAATTTCAACATTAAGATTTGATCAATGATATCTTTGCATACATTTTCCTACCAAATGTTACTTATAATATATCAACATATGAAAAATAGTATTTTTACAGATAAACCCTCATATGTATCATATATTATAATAAACACCTTTTCTAGTATAGAAATAGTAGGAAAATGTAATAACAAATGTGCAGTTTTATCAACTGAACAAATATACCCAAACTTATTTTTGATCGTCCCGAGCAAACAAGTTTATTCAAAAAAAGAAAGGAGAAAACTAAGCACACTTCCGTAGGTAACACGATTGCACTGAGCACGTGCAACAAACCGTTAAACCTCTAGGTGTCCCTAGTAGGAGGAGTGTTGTCTCCTGAGGGTTTTCAGCGGATTACACCCACAAAATCCTATAATAAAAGAGAGATGGTGAAATTTACATATAAAGATAAGAACCATAAAAGAAATACTTTGAAAATTTAGAGTTTCTAACTCCACTAGCTTTTCAGTTGTCATGAGCCCTATCTTAATAGTCATGAAAAGATGTTAGAAATCACATCATCCCTCAATAAAACATTGTCTTTATTCTTCATTTCTACCTTTCATCCAAACATCGATCATATAATCCTACGTGTGTGTAAATAACATCCCTACACCCGGAGAATTCAATTCAAGCTATCATACTCTTGTCCATCTGCCTCGGTACTTTTTAGTCGATGAATATTTAGTTGAATTTGCTCACACAATTTTCATGCGACCGTTAATATTTCTTGAGGTACTAACCGACCGATTACTCATGTGCTTGCTAATTAGGTGATAGTATTTTCCTCGTCTTGCACCACCTAAGGCTTAGCAGTGACTCCCAAACCAGTTGGTCTAAGGCACTAGGTGATGAAGCACCCTCGCTATATTTTTCTATTGCTGCCTTGGCGATAACAAAACCAGTGTTCATTTTTCTTTTCACTATTTTATATTTTATTCATTTTTTTTATTTCTTTCATATTTTGGCTTTTAGACAAGAGCATTTCAAGGTATCCTCTACTATCCCAAGTTTCAAGACGTGTGTAAGTGCATATAGTAGGGTATCAATATTCAAATGTTTGGCATCCAGAATAGAAACTATTTTTCAGACTTATTTTTATCATCAGATCAGTGACTTCCTTCATCTTACTAACCCTTGGGACAATGGCTCATAACTACTTATTACCAATTCGTTTAAGAAAACTTCTAATTTTCTTGGTTTTCTTAAACTATTCTTTTCTTTTGGATGTAATTTTTCACGTTCTACTCTTTTGTTATAAAAGAATTTTTTTTTAAATTTTTTTTTTGAAATATGTTGTGCTTATGCAAAATATGATGCAAATTGATGTGTAAATAAGCACAAACCTCCTCCAAACCTGTTTATAGCAGTGTCCTCACTGATGTCATCCGTTAAACTCAAAAACCTATAGACTTAGGAGGAAAAGGGGGACAAGAAATAATGAAAGTGAAATCCTCCCCCAAACTTATTTTTGGCTCACAATTTTGTAAAAATCATTTTCTTTTAAGAGCTAAAATATAAAACCCCCCCAAACTTGAGTTAAACAATGTTAATCTTTTAAAATCACACGAGGGGGTCAAGTTTATTGGTCAATGCCAAGCTTTGCAAAGACCGAAGGTCAACACCAACCATTCAAAAAATTTATCGATGAAGCACCAAGCTTGGTGGAAGAACATGTCACCTTTCGACGTGAAGAAGTGGGGAGGTGATAAGAAGTGTAATGGAAAAGGATTGCGTCTCAATTTGAAGAGACGACACAGTGATAGTAATGATGGATTACTCGCATTATCATGATTGTCCAGAAGAAGGGGTGGAGGTTCAATTTCTTTATCTTGGAGTTGATTCATCTCAACACCTGTATCTTTTAAAAATGCGAGTTCATCAGCGAAAATTTTCTCAAAGCTTTCATCGATACCCCGAAGAATAATGTCATCAGGAAAAACAGGGTGATCGTCAGACTCTATAAAAAGTTCCTCATCAGCGTTAGATGTTGACCCGGACAACTCGGTGGAAGAGTCCGTGTATGTATAATACATGGTTGGGTCAAACAACAACACATGAAAAGATTCAGTATCATGAGGTTGATCAAATTCGCTGCTGTCGACATCCATTAATAAAACAGAACACACATGAGCATAGGGTTCGGAGGGTTCACTTCCCAACATGTAAATGTTAAGCTCAATTGACTTCTTTCCAAAGGATAGGGTCATAGAGCCGTTTCTATAATTGATTACTGCGTTGGAAGTAGCCAAAAGGGGTCGACCAAGGATCACCGGGATTTGATTTCGTAGGTTCTCTACAAGTTGTGTATCTATAACGATAAAGTCCATAGGGAATATAAATTCCCCGACTTTGATTAACACATCCTCTAGCTCACCCCTAGGTTGGGTGATAGATCGATCGGCCATCTGAAGAGTGCAATGTGCCGGTTTTAACTCTCCGATCTCTAATTGCTCATAAACAGAATACGGAAGCAAGTTAACACTAGCACCTAAATCGAGTAGAACACGATTGATATTTTTACCCCCAATAGAAATAGAAATTGTAGGACTTCCGGGGTCCTTTCGTTTCTTGGGTAGTTGTTGTGTAAAAGAAGTGCTCACATTACTCGCAAGGAAAACTTTTTTAGGTACTTGAACTTTTCTCTTCCTAGTGCACAAGTCTTTTAGGATTTTCGCATATGACGGAACTTGTTGAATAGCATCTAGGAGAGGAATGTTTATGTTAACTTGCTTAAAAATTTCCACAATATTCTCCATTTGTGGACTTGGTCTGTTGCCACTTAACCTGTTTCGATAAGGTACTTTATCAATAAAGGTTTGGTCCAACATTGGAGAGGATTGTGGTGATGGAGTGGATCCCAGAATTGGAGTAGGGATCATTTTAGGTAGATTCGAGGAAATGGGTGAAGTGTTCGAGCCTTGGGAAAAACGGAGAATAGGCTCGGATGAAGGTGGGAGACTAGACGAATTAGGGGAGGAAGAAGACGAATTAAGGGAAGAAGAAGAAGCTGGGGTATCATTGGTGTCACTAACATCATCATATTGCTCACCCACTCGGTTATTCAGCACTTTTCCCGATCTCAACGTAGTAACGGCACTCACATTATAACTTTGTGAGTGGCCAGGATTAGGTATGGGTTGAGATGGGAGTTTCCCTTTCTCTCTCGCATTCATTGCAGCGTTCAACTGTGCAATTTGGTTTTCTATTGATTTAATACTCTCACTATGGGAGGCGGAGTCTTTCGTTAGGGTATCAATAGAAGACTTCATATCAGCCGACATTTGCATGGAATGTTTCATAAACAAATCCAAAGTTTGTGCGAGTGAAGAGTTATCGGTACCGGCCAATTGTGGTGCAGAAATGTTGGACGGATTTTGGAAATTTTATGACTGAAAGGGGAGCTGACTTTGTGGTTGTGGTTGCTGTGGAGGAGGTCTTTGATAATTGCTTTGTTGGTTTTGGTTCCAAGCAAAGTTAGGATGATTCCTCCATCCTTGATTGTACGTAGAAGAATAAAGATCGTTTCTAGGTCGCTGCTGAAAAGCAGCATTAGTTTGAAACGATGTATTCATAGGACATTCTTCCGTTAAGTGTGAAGGATTTGAACAACAACCACAGACAGTCTTGGGAAGCATGACCTGATATAGGGAGACTGATGAGAATTTGTTCTCAATAGCGTCGAGTTTCTTCTGCATCGCTGCCATTTCGGCTTTCACTGCGATGGAAATATCGAGCTGGTGAAAACCTCCCCTAGATGAAGGTGGTCTTACGCTTTCCCACTGCAAAGTGTTTTCAGCGAGGTCTTCCAGATATTTCCATGCTTCATCGTCATCTTTAGACATGAAATTGCATTGACACATTGTTTCAAGCATTTACTTTGTCGCTGGATTAATGCCCGCATATATAATTCGGCATAAATCCCATCTATTGATTCCATGATGAGGACATTGGACAAGCAGATCTTTGAAACGTTCAACGCACTTCAAAATGGTTCGCTGGGAAGCTGGGTAAACTGATTGATCTCGCTCCTAACACGGGCGGTCTTATGGTTTGGGTAAAACTTCTTAAGAAATGCTATTACGAATACATCCCAATTAGTGATAGAGTGTGCGGCAGTATTATAACGCCATTTTTCTGCCAAGTCGCACAGAGTGAATGGGAGAAGACGCAAGCGCATAGCATCCACAGTCAGTTGTGAAGTACCCATCATTGCGCATACGTTTTCAAATTTAGTGATGAAAACGTACGCGTCTTCCGACTCAAGCCCGTGAAATTTGGGCAACAGATTAATATAGTGGTGTTTAATTTTGAAATTATCCCCGTTAGCTGGTGGAATGGATAGACAAGTAGGAAGGGGACCACGGATAGGATAGCATCTCTCTTAGAGAGAGAAGAGAGATGCACGGTGGATTCTGCGCACCTACGGGCGGTGGCAGCGTGGTGTTGAAGTGTGATGGAGCACCGTCCATCTCGGTTGATGTGGTGTGTGGTGGGGGAAAAGAAGATGAAGAAACACCGACTTTGGAGTCGATAGCAGGAACGCGGACAAGACGGGCACTAGAATCCCGTGTCCAGCCAAGCATGTACTAAGCGGGTTTAGCGCAAGTGGCAGCGTGTGTGTGATTTAAAATTGGTCTGTTTTGAAAAAGTGGGACTTAAGACAAATCACACAAAAATGCACAAACAACCCTAGAACTAAGTTTACCTAGGTCCAGTCTCTAGACCGCTCCTAGACTTCCAAAGGACAAGCCGTAGGATCCATCCTCTACCACCTCTTTACCACTCTTATGGCCAGGTAAGTGCCAGGAAAGTGGGAGGCTCCCCACTACGAAAGTAGTGGTCCTAATTAAGTAACCACTCGCCTTTGACACACTTGCCTAGACACCACAAAAATAATGCGGATAAGCGATAAATTACCCACGACCTTCCTCTGTCCTTATTGAGCGCGACAGTCCTTAGAGTCTAGTCTAGATATTTTTTAAATTAATGTAGGGTTGATACAGATGCTCGGTTTGTGATTTGTGGGGCTTAGGAAGGGTGATAAAATCCCCACCTAATCTGGATTTGTTCTTTGCCCCTTAAAGTCCGTATTAAAATATGCAAAACAAAACCAATCACAAAACTTTGCAAAAAGATTTTTGAGCGGAGATATTTTGCAAAGAATCCTGCAGAAAAGAGATTTATTAGATTTGAGAGGAGAGAGAAAGAGGTTAGAATCTTATCAGAGAAGACTGAAGCCCTAGATCACCTAACTGGCCGTGCTTCCGCCGCCACAAGGGTCTTATTGCCGCGGATCCGCCGCGGGAAAGAGGGATCACTTGATGAAATTTTTTTCTGTGGCCTTCTGTGCTCCTCTGGATCTCTAAGAATGTCTCTGTCTCTCTGTTTCCTCAAGTCCGTGACTTCAGATCTCCTTGCAAAAATTCACACACTTCGTTAAATATACGATTTGTAGTTTTGTTTTAATTATGATATAGATCGTATAAGAATTCAACACAAATAGTAAGAATAAAAAATTACGCACGTATCCCCAGCAACGGCGCCATTTGATTGTGTGGAAAATTGTTTTTGTAGTAGTTAACCGCAATCAGAACGGTGTCGCGTATAGCTAGACCGAGATGAGTATGGGTCGTCCTCTGGAAAACGTGGAACCTTTATTTCTTACTTTAGGCGTGTTGATTAGGAGAGGAGGAAAAATAAGGAATGGTTGTAGGTTCTAGATCTATGTTAAACACGGAAGCAAAATATAGATCTAAATTAACTACGGATGTAAGCTTATATGAAAAGGGGGCTTGTAGGGTTCATTAGGATTTAGTAGTTATGGATGATTAATTAAAGATTACTCTTTTTATCCTTTAACAGATTTAAAACTAGAACGACAGTGATACATGTAGATTAGGGTTTCTGCAGGGAAAAGGGTTCCCACTCTTAACCCTTATCTCGACATGGAACTCCGTTCATATCTAGCCTTTACCAAAAAAATCATTAATCTAATCTCTAATCGTGGTCGAGACTAATAATAAATTGGTAGCGCGCCCGATTAGGATGTTAATGATTCTTTTGATAAAGTTTATAAACTTTTTAGAACGTAAAAAGAGTTTAAGAATCTTCATCTTCCATTAACCTACCCTAATCCTACGAACCCTAACAAGCGGAGAATTACTTGCGCATGTTGGGAGAAGAAGAGATCGAGAGAGAAATCATAATGAACTACAAAGAAATAGAATAAGAAAAAGAACTACCTTTATTAATCAACAAAACTCATTTACACTTTGTTTCCTTAGAAAAGGATTACAAATACTAGTTTGCTTCTCGATCTCTTCTAAGGAGGTAGATGAACCGTTAATGATCAGCCTGGATGCGTGAGCCGTCTTGGACTTCGTGATCGCGTCGACTTGATGATTTTTCCAAGAGGCTCTCGTTCTTTATTTATAGTCCCAAAGCCAGAAAATTAGCTTCCTAATTTGGAAGCAAGTAGTTAGTATGCAACAGAAAAAATCCCATCTCCTAAGTCTTCAAAACCACGGTGGATCCGCGGCCAATAGGTTGGTTTGGCCGCGGATCCGCGGCCGAGTATGAGGATCATTTGGTGATTTTTCTGGAGCTTCATCTATATTGCCACGTGGTGATCTTTTGAATCTCAGAACCTGAAAATCTTCTCGTAGTTACTGCCAGACTTGATTTCTTTAGTTTGCTTTCTTAATTAAGCAGGTTTGTTTTAACAACTTTGATTCCCTTAATTTTTAGCCCTGAAAAATTCTGCACAATCTCAACAAATAATATTAGTGGAGTTTTATTTTATTGAGATATTAATTTCAACATTAAGATTTGTTCAATGATATCTTTGCATACATTTTCCTACCAAATGTTATTTATAATATATCAACATATGAAAACTAGTATTTTTATAGATAAACCCTCATATGTATCATATATTATAATAAACACCTTTTCTAGTATAGAAATAGTAGGAAAAATGTGATAACAAATGTGCAGTTTTATCAACTGAACAACTGCCGTGTTCGGCGAGGACCAGGCTCCACTCTGGATGCTTCATACGGGGTCATTGCCGTGCTCTGTGAGGACCAGGATCCGCTCTGAACGTTTCCCACGGGGTCAGGATTGGCGTTATCCGCGTTCCACGTAACCAGGAATTTGCTCTGGATGCTTCCCACGGGTTCACTGCCGTGTTCGGAGAGGACCAGGCTCCACTCTGGATGCTTCATACGGGGTCATTGTCGTGCTCTGCGAGGACCAGGATCCGCTCTGGACGTTTCCTACGGGGTCAGGATTGACGTTATCCGCGTTCCACGTAACCAGGAAATATGCTCTGGATGCTTCCCACGGGTTCACTGTCGTGTTCGGTGAGGACCAGGCTCCGCTCTGGATGCTTCACACGGGGTCATTGCCGTGCTCTGCGAGGACCAGGATCCGCTCTGGATGTTTCCCACGGGGTCAGGATTGACGTTATCCGCGTTCCACGTAACTAGGAATTTTTTAATTATATCCTCATTTCACGAAGTTGGGGTTTGACTTTCGGTCGTTTGTGCACTGCCGAGTCATAGAACTGGGAGTTACCGCTGTTCCACTTTGCTTGATGTTGTGTTTGTTGTAATGAAACGGATGTTGAGATGATCTCCAGGCCATCTGTGAACCGTTGAGATTTGGCTTCTTCTTCTTATGAAACCTGGGGAGGAAAGGCATGATTCCTTCTTTGTTTGCGCCCCTGGATTGTATACAGGGATTGCTGTGATATCACCTGTAAGGCATAAATTTCATTTTTTTGTTTCTTTCCGCGATGCTCTATCATTTCTGCTTTTATATCGCGAAGGTCGCGATTTCCCAATCATTTCGGCTATTTTTTCGCGGTGCCCAATCATTTCGGCTATTTGTTTTATTTTTACTCGCTGTTTTATATTGCGAGTTGCCCAATCATTTCGGCTATTTTGCATGCATACATTTTTACTTGCTGACTTTTTATTTGCAAGTTGCCCCATCATTTCGGCTATTTCGTATGCATGTGTGGCTTGCTGGCTTTTCGCTGCAAGTTTGGTATTAGACACCATTTTCGGCATCAGCACCGCTACAACTGGGATATTGCCAGGAGCGAATCATCATTTGCCTTAGTCGATGTCAAACAAAGGTGGCTTAGTAGACAGGGTTAGGATTCTGTCGACTAAGGCTTTTGACTTCATGAGCCGTAAGGGTCTCATAAAGGTATTTCTCCCTGCGAGTCGTGAGGATCTCGTAGGTGCGTTTTCTCCTTAGGAATCGTGAGGATTCCTAAGTGCATGTTTTCTTATAAATCGTAAGGATCTTACAAGTGTTTTCCCCTTATAAGTCGAGAGGACTTACAAGGGTTGTTCACCGTGTACACATATCCCTAGTCACGGATGGGACTTTGTTAGGGAAATGTTTATTCACGCCCATGGATTGTATACAAGGGTCAACATTGAGCCGCTTGTAGGGCAGTATCGGACGTTGTGAGGGCAGCATAAGAACAGGTTCAGATCTCTGCAGCTTAAGACTTTTGAATCTTATGAGCTGTGAGGGTCCCATAAGAGGGTTCTCCTTATGAGTCGTGAGGATCTCGCAAGTGTAGTTTCTCCCTAGGGATTGTGGGGATCCCTAAGTGTGTTGCTCCCTTGTGAGTCGTAAGGATCTCACACAGGTGGATTCTCCTTACAAAGTCGAGAGGACCTTGCAAGTGTCTTTTAACGAGATTGCGCCCTTTCAGGTTTTCACAAAACTCGCTGGTAGCCCTGCTATTTTTACTCACGGAGCCCTTTCAGGTTTTCATCCGTGCCCATTTTGCTTATGGACATACCGTTTTTTCTTCTTCTTTTTTTTTATTCTAACGAGGTTGCGCCCTTTCGCGTTTTCACAAAACTCACCGATAGCCCTGCTGTTTTTACTCACGGAGCCCTTTTGGGTTTTCTTCCGTGCCTATTTTGCTTATGGACATACCGTTTTCTTTTTTCTCTTTTTTTTATTCATTTTTTTTGTATCAGCTTTGGGATGCTGCAATCCACCGTAGTTTATCGGCATCTCGGTCAACGGCTAGTTTTAGGACATAGTGGTCCGTTGTTAGTTTAAGGACGTTTCGGTCCACTGTTAGTTTAAGGACGTTTCGGTCAGCTGTTAGTTTAAGGACGTTTCGGTCCCTTATTAGTTTAAGGACGTTTCGGTCCCTTGTTAGTTTAAGGACATTTCGGTCCCATAATCCGGCTACTACTTATAGAGCTTAGGCTTAGGAAGATAGCGAGCGGACATAGTCGTCGTCATATATCATTGACCTAGGCCGTGACTCGTCAGGCGTAGTATTTCTTCAAAAAGCAGCCATTTATTGGCCTAAAGGGCCTTTCGCCATGCATGTCCATGAGTAGATAGGCTCCACCCTGGTAGACCTTGTCTATGATATATGGGCCTTCATAGTTTGGCTCGAATTTCCCCCGTTTAGCACGATTGGGATCATAGGTCTTTTGACCACTAGCACGAGTTCACCTTGACAGAATGTCCTCGGCCTAGTCAATCTTTCGTATGAGCGCGTCATCGTTGCTTTATAAGCCTCCAGATTTTGGTGCGCTATGAACTGGGTTTCATCAAGGGCATCAAGCTCCTCAAGCCGAAGGTGAGCGTTCTCTTCGTCCGTTAGCTCGTAATGAACTGCCACTCGTAGAGAGGGTAACTCTATCTCGAGGGGGAGTACCGCTTCTGTACCGAATACCAATGCGTACGGCATTGTATTCGTGGCTGTTTTGAACGTAGTCCGATACGCCCAGAGAGCTTCATGCAGTCTCTCGTGCCAGTCCTTCTTATTTCGGGACACTGTCTTTTTCATGATCTTTGTCAAGGTCTTGTTGAAAGCCTCAGCTAGACCGTTAGCCCGAGGATTATAGACTGAAGAGTATCTCTAGTCTATGTTGTGCTGTTGTGCGAAGCGGCTGATCTTGTGGCTTCTGTAGGCTGGCCCATTATCGGAGATAATCCGTCGCGGAGTTCCAAACCGATAAATGACGTGTGTCTTGAAGAAATGGAGGATATTCTCCATCTTCACTTCCCTCAGCAGTACCGCTTCTGCCCATTTGGAGAAGTAATCAGTTGTCGCCAAAATGAATCGATGTCCTCTGGACGATGCTGGTTCGATGGGGCCGATTATGTCAGTTCCCCACATTTCGAACGGCCAGCTAGCCACTGTCGGATGTAGTGGATTTGGATGCTGATTGATAAAGTCCCCGTGGATCTGGCACGAGTGGCACTGCTTCGCGTATTCGAGGCAGTCTTGGATCATTGTGGGCCAATAATAACCCATCCGTTTGATCTTCAGCTTCATCTTTGGGTCGGCTTGGTGAGAACCACAGAGTCCGTCGTGAGTTTCTTGAACAACTCTCTTTTCTTCTTTAGGTCCCAGGAATCTTAACCACAGAGAATAAAATGACCTCTTGTACAGAGTATCATTGATGAAGGAAAAAGACAGAGTTCGTTTCATAAGCTGATGTCTTGAGGACGCATCTTCGGGCGTTCAACGGGATTTGAAGTAGTCTATAAAGACTTCTCTCCAATCCTCAACCGTTTCTTTGTCTTTTACTTGTAGAGCCGCTGGCTTGGTCGCTCCTTTTTCGTCGGACAACTCCAGAGATATTTCTGCCGGTGTGAGATCCCGACGGCTTTGTACCACGATTCTTACGTCATCGAGGTTTTCGTCAGCCAGTTCTTTAGCAAGCTTGGCTAATGCATCTGCTTTTCTATTTTCCGCACACGGTACACTTTCCAAGGTGTAAGAAGGTATTTGGGTCACCGGTTGTTTTACCCTCTCGCCGTACTTCACCAGTTATGGTTTGCACGTTTGATAGTCGCCGTTTACTTGACTAATAACCAGTTGGGAGTCTCCGTATATGAGAAGGTCTTCAATCCCCATGTCGATGGCGATCTCGAGACCTGCTATCAAAGCTTCATATTCGGCTTCATTGTTTGTCCTTGGCTCTGTTAAGGAGAAAGCAAAGCACATCATCCCTCCTTATGGAGTTACGAAGATGAGGCTTACCCCTGATTTGATTATAGGGGTGCTTTGCTTGCGCTTCTTCATGGAAGACGCTCCATCGAAGTAAAGTTCCCACCGGGTATCACTTCCGTCGATCGTGTCAAACGCATGTTCATCTAGCAGTTCGCAATTCAAGGGAGAATCAGCAGGTATCGGATGCTCAGCGAGGAAGTCGGCGATGGCCTGGCCTTTCACTGCCTTAAGAGGCTGATAAGTTATTGAGAACTCCATCAAGAGCAAGGCCCACTTAGCAAGCCGCCCCGTCAATATGGCCTTTGACATCAAATATTTGAGAGGATCCACCTTCGATATGAGATGGACTTCATGCGCCAATGCATAGTGCCTGAGTTTCGTTATCGTGAAGATCAATGCCAGGCAGTGTTTTTCGATGGGAGAATAATTGCTTTCTGCCCCCAGCAGAACTCGACTCAAATAGTAGAGGGCTCTCTCCTTCCCTTGGTCGTTCTCTTGTGCCTATAATGCGCCTAAGGAACCTTCGAGGGCTGTTATATACAGGATAAGACGCTTTCCCTTGACTGGAGCAGCCAGCACTGGCGGGTTCTGTAAGTATTGCTTGATTTCGTCCAGTGCGTCTTGACATTTGCGATCCCAGACGAAAGGGGTTCCCTTCTTCATTAGATGGCTGTAAGGAAGGCACTTGCCTGAGAGATTGGCTATAAATCGCCGAATATACACGAGCTTCCCTTGGAGAGACCGCAATTTTTTGAGAGTCCTTGGCGGAGGCATTTCCATGATCGCCTTAATCTTTGATGGATCTATTTCGATGCCTCGGTGTCGTACGATGAATCCTAGGAACTTGCCCGAGAAAACTCCGAACGCGCATTTGAGAGGGTTCATCTTCAAGTTGTATTTTCGAAGGCGTTGAAATACGGTCTTCAGATGCTCTAAATGCTCCTCGTATGATTTGCTCTTAACCACGAGGTCGTCGATATAGCATTCAACGACTTCATGTATGAGGTCATCGAAGATCTTCATCATGGCCCGCTGATAGGTGGCACCGGCGTTCTTTAGACCGAAGGGCATCACCTTGTAGCAGAATATGCCCAAAGGGGTCCGAAAAACAGTATGCTTCTGGTCTTCGGGATGCATCTTTATCTGATTATATCCTGACGATCCGTCCATGAAGGAGAAGACTTTATGGGTAGACGTGTTGTCTATCATTAGCTCGGTGACCGGTACCGGGAAGTCGTCCTTCGGGCAGGCTCTATTGAGATCCCGAAAGTCTACACATATGCGCACTGTCCCATTTTTCTTCATCACTGGGACGATGTTAGCGATTCAGTCAGGATATTAAACCTCTTGGATGAAGCCAGAGTCGATCAGCTTTTTGACCTCGGCGTTGATGCTCATCTCAAGCTCGAGCCGCATTCTTCTCGGTGCTTGTTTGATTGGCTTGACATCCGGGGATATGGCCAGTTTATGGACAGCAATATCTGGGTCTAGTCCCGGCATCTCGGAATAGTTCCATGCAAAACAATCCTTATGCTGCATAAGCACGTCTTTTAGGGTAGCTACCCTTTCTTCAGACAGCAACTCACTAACGAATGTTGGCCTCGGATCGCTTGTCGTCCCCAAATCAATTTTCTTGAGATCGTCTGCAGTAGTATGTATTCCATCTTCCAGCTCTTTCGATGCCGGTGGAAATTCCGAGATCACCTCATCGTCATTATTTTCGAAGCACCAAGGGAGGTCATCCAGATTCTCGGGCTCTTCTTTTGATAGCGTTATCATATGACAAGTACGAGCTCGCTTCCAAAACCGATGCTGATCTGGTTCTACTCTCGCTGTATGTGCGGCTTTTGGTTCATGGTTCTGTAGCTGATTTATCCTCCAACTGCTGGACAGAGCGAACTTGCCGAGCTGCTATTGGTCTTCGACCCAGTTCTTGAAGGTGAAGCAGTCTTCGAGAGGATGTCCTACTGCTCGGTGATAAGAGCAATAGTCTGGGTGAAAGACCTCGCCCACTTGCTCGGGGTGCTTGGACTCCGGAAGAGTAATCATTTGATGTCTTATGGCGAGATCAAGTATCTTCTGTGTTTTGTTCTGAGGAAAAGAGTATGCTCGACTCATCTTCTTTATAAGGAATGAATTCGGATTGCTCGCTTCCCGATCGCGTGGCTTCTTGGTCCTGCTTTTTCGCGCTCGAGTGCTTTTCCCGCTCTTTGATTTATTTTTGCCTCTGCGTTGGGCCTTTTGTATGACTGGTTAATAAGGAAGAGCATTGCCATTCTCCGTGGCCTGTTGAAAGAGGCGTTGTGTCCTGGCTTTTTCGTAAATGGCCATCTTGCGGTTATGGTCATCTCGGATGTTTTGACCCGCTTCCCTTACTAGCCTGTCCATTCGTTCTTCAAATGACGGACTCGGCGCTTTAATGACCGGACCTTGTTTTGGTTCAGGATCAGCATCTTTTAACAGGGCGTCCTCTTCTTCATCGAAGTCATATATGACGTAGCTACCATGGACTCGTTCCCGTTTCCTGGATAGGACATATCCGAGCCCGACCGTTTCCATTCTCCCGTTGGACAGCTTTCGTTGAGTCTCGGGGACGTCCCAAATCCTGTTGTAGAATCGAACTTGTTGAGTGGTCTGTCTGAAAGGTACCCCTTGGCGCTTCAATAGCCTTTTCAAGCCTTCCATGTAATATCTAGGCAGACGGATGGGCTGGAGCCTGTCGAGCATAGAATCGGCGCCATGCCAAACTTCTTTCTCCACTTTAGTTTCCGTGGATTGATAAAAGAGGATCGCCTTTTCACCTTTTCTCCTGGGAGGGACATAGAATGTCTGCAGTTTCTGCATATTATAAGTTTTAAGTGCATCGAGATCTTTGTAATGTTCTTGTGGAACCATGGTAATTTGCAGATTCTAATTATCTCCAGCAAAGGCTTGTATTGATGGCCGAGCGGAAAGTATAGCGTTAACCTCGTCTTCTGAGTCGTTGCCGAAGATCGACATGGGGGCGGACGGTCCCGGGTTGTTGCGTTGAGGCAGCCCTGAATAAACTATCTCTTTTTCATCCTCAGTATCACTCCCGAAGACTGGAATAGTGGTGATAGCTTTGTCCTACGACTTGTGACATCTCTCCGTGTCCTCGAAATCTGGTAAAAAGTATTTCGCATCTTCGTATTTTCGGACTTCGTTTACGGAGAATGGATTCAACTCCCCTGTTACAGTGTACTCGAGACCATCCTTGGAGTATTTCATGCAATGATGTTGTGTAGAAGGGATGATGTTGTACTCGTGTAACCAAAGCCGGCCGAGCAAAGCATTGTAGCATGTCTTGGCGTCAATGACGTGAAATTTAATATCCGTGACAAGTAGTCCGAAGCGTAACGTCGGTATCACAGACCCGAGGGTCCGTGATGACTGGGAGTCAAAACCGGAGATGGTGATTTTATCACGAGCGAGGTGCTGTACGCTCATGCAGATTTCCTTCAACACTCGTACATTGAGGAGATTAACGGAGGACCCATTGTCGACCAGGATTTTTCCTATCTTGATATCATGAAAGTATCCTGAGACATATAGGGGACGATTGTGTTCGCACGTCCCAAGGAGGAGATCTTCATCGCCGAAGGTGATATCGACTGTGTACACTTCTTCTAGCTCGTCCTTCATCTTTTCTTTGACAAGGAAAGCTTGGAATTGCTCTGGCTCTTGTAGCGCCTTGATCAATAAATCTCTTGCCTCTTTGGATAGCAGAAGGGCGTCGAGAGTGCTGAGCTGCGAGGGTAACTTCCTCAAGTGCGCCAGAATGTTGTAGTCCACCTTACTTTTCTTCGGCGGGTCCTTGGCTGTCAGCTCTTTGACGACTTGGTCATCCAGGGTGATGTCCTCAGAGACCTTTTCCTTTCCCTTATCTTTTCTATTTATGGGTCCGAGATTCTTTTCTGGAAGTGTACGATTGGGCAGCTGAATATTTTCACAGGTCTTTGGTTCTTCCTCTTTCCCGAGGTGGATTCCTTGAAGAGAGGGCCAAAAGTCATCTCTTCGTCGGAGTCACATCCGAAGGTGAGAACTTGTGATGCCCCGGCGTTGACCATGCGGCAGTTGCCGGTAATTCTTTTATGCTCTTCAGTCGTACTTCTCTGCTCCCGACGAGTTTTGTGTTTCATTCGCTTAAAATGTTGCCGGTGAGCAACATATCCCTACCACCATCTTTTAAAAGCGATGCACTCTTCGATGGGATGTGCCATCTTTCGATGATATAGGCAGTAGCTAGGATGCATCTCTGCTTCACCGAGAGTGTTTCCTTCGGAGGGTGGTAGCTTCATTCCCATTGATATGGATTTAGCAAACCTTTTCCTCGTCTTGAATTTGTTTTTATTCGTGACGGATGTCCTTTGATTCGGCGGGAGTGTCTCGACTCTTTCGTCCGGTCGCCGGCGTTTGGCCTTTTCGAATATGGCTATCTCACGCTCCCGATCAGCTTTACATTTTAGAAGAGCTTCATTTAGGAATGCGTCGATCATTTCGTCTGATGGCCCTGGAAGTTCCGGCTCAGGATTTGCCCCCAGTCTCTTGGTGCAAAAGGCTTCTTCATCGTCTATCGACGAGTGAGAGATCACATGGCAGCTTGCTACATAATCCTCAGATTCATCCGACGAGTCTTCTCCATCATTTCCATCTTCAAGGACGTGGCTAAGGAACTCCTGGAGCGTGATTGGAGTCCGCGCCTTCTGGTTATACTCTTCCAACGCGTCAATCTGCTTCTGCAGGTCCGTGCGCTTGTCGTCAAGCTTCACGGGCTTTTTGGATTTCTTTTTCTTTTTCGAAGATTTTGACGGCTGGGTGTGAGCACTTTGGCTATCGCTACCAATCTTTGGAGTTGGGCACGACTTTAGCATCCCTTCGATGATCTGGGGTTCCAACGGATTCTTACACCTGATCGCCGGGCATGTTTGGAGATCATTCAGCATTCTTTTGGTTTTGGCTGAAAGAGCTACATTCCATAGAGCTTCTTCAACAAAAGGGCGCGTTGCCCCCAGTGTGTCCATCTTCTTAGCAGTGTGCGGTTGTAGTGGGCTTACTTTCCACTTCTCAGACAACGCAAACTTGCCTCGTTGGTACTGATCCTCGATCCATCCCTTAAAGATGAAACAATGTTCGATTGGATGGCTTACCGTTTGGTGCTAAGGGCAATAATTGGGATTATTCGCTCCGCCGGGTTGCAATGGTCATTTTGGATTAGGCAGATTGATAAGCCTGTTGCGGATCGCCAGCTCGAATAGTCTCTTCGTTTTGTCCCATGGGAACGAGTAAGGATGCTTCATTTTCTCATTATAATAGCGCCGTCTCTCTTCCAGTTGATCCGTCAGTTTAGGGGCACTGGGCTGTTGTTGGGTATTTGCAACGAAGGTCGCCTTCCCTTTACCCTTTTCGTTCCGCGGTTCCGGCTTCGGAGGAGACGGTCTATGACCCATCTGATCCATCTGGGCTAGCTTGTCGATTAAAGCATGGAATGTGGTCGGTTTGAAGAACATCATGAACTGAGAAATAGTTGCATGAGGGTCTAGGGTGCCCACGAACATGCCCACTGCTGGTGCTTCTTCGATATGTTGTTCGTATTTCGACCACAGATTCCGCCATCGGATTGCGTACTGAACCCACGTCTCGCCTGGCTTCACCCAGGCATTGATCAATGCCGTTATTGGGGGTGCGTTCACTAGCACTCGTGAATCGCTGGGTGAACAATAACTCCATTTTTGTGAAAGTCTTGACGGAGTCATTTGGAAGTTCGGAGTACCACTCAAATGCCGTTTCCGACAAGCTGCCGACGAATTGGCGGAGCAAAAGCTTATCATCACCCCCGGTGTTGCCGCAGAGAGCCCTGAACTGAGCGACATGTTGATAAGGATTGCCTGTCCCCTTGTACACATGGAATTTAGGGATCGTGTAGCCCAGCGGGTACTTTATCTGATCATACCAGCCTGGATACGGTCGCCCAGTTTTAACAATTTTTCCAGCCGCTTCATTTGCCTGGTGAACTCTTATTTGCTGAGTAATATAGTCATCCAGGGCAGTTTTGGAGATTGTCTCCTCCTTGGCTGTTGACAGAGCCGGCAGAGAATTCGATGTTTCTCCTCTGTCATCTTCAATTATTACTGGAGGATCTTCCGCAGGGGGATCCGGCCGGATCATCATGCCCACCATATCTTGGAATAGAATGGCCATTTGCTTTATATTGGCCGCTTTTTCTGCAGCATCTTTGTCCTTCCTCTCCAGCATTCTCCGAAAGAATACGGCATCAGTTTCCTGCTCATGGCGATGCTCCGAGGATGCCTCTGGGCTTGTTTTCGGTCCCGTGAGTGCGGACATCGTAGTCAGCATCTCCTGGAGCTTCTGCTGTTGTTCCTAGGCTTTTGTCACGGATCGGGTGAGCGGTCGGTGACCCGTGGAGATACGGCTATCCTCTTTTTCGGATGCCATATAGAACGTATGCACCACCATGCCCCCAGACTTGGGGCATTTAGGCTTAGTGCCCTTGACATTTGTCGCAGACATGGGGATCTTCTCCGGCCTTCTCCTCTTGTGGACGATCGAAGTTGAGGGGGCCGTTGCAGTGGGCACCCGAGTAGCCGTCGCCTTCTGTGGCTTAACAGGACGGTTTTCTTCCTGTCGGACCTTCAGCTTCTTCTGTCGGCGGGGATAGTCTTGATCAACCACCGACTCTCGGACTTGTCGCCATATTTTGTAAACTTTGGAAGACAGCCGTTGAGGGGACTGCTCCGGCTTTATTTCTGTAACAGTCTCTACCGGTGGCGGAGATCTTTTCAGTATGGCGGTAGGCGAGTTCCTGCGCACCTTGTTCAGCAGCTCAAAGCCGTTCCCGGTTGGAACAGCAATAATAACTTCCACCGTTGGAGCTGGTGGAGTTAGCCCAGAGGGGTAGTTGCCCCCAGCCTTCCTTACTCGGCGCCAGTGGTGACGTCGAGCGTGTCGAGCTGTTGGGGTTGGTTCGACGATGGGGGTGGCTTTGTCTTGCCCCCTGTTCAGGTGAGGCGCCACCGGCCTCTTGAAGACTGACGTCTTTTGTGTAGCGGTATCCAATCTGTCAAAGACAGACCTTTGAGCAGGAACGGGAGCCGGGGTGGGAGCTAGAACAGTCGGTCTTGTAAAGACCGACCCTTTGGCGGGCGAAACCACCTTGACGACTTCGGGGGAAGGGTTGGTTACTCTTTTCGGAATAACCTTCTCTTGAATTGCAGGCTTCAAATTGGGCCCACAGGAACTTTGGCCCAATCAAAGACCGACTTCTTGGGAGCTTCTGGTGTTGGTATAGGAGCGCTGAAGCTCGTTGGTGGGAGCATGGTCCCAAAGAACAAACCAGTAGTGGCCTGAGTGACCTGTTCTACCGGCATTATGAACAGGGAAGCCGCTTGGGGCCCGTAAGCTATGCCTCCAGATAAGGCGGAGCGTGGGTTGCAATTGCAGTTGGAACACTTTGCGCAAGTGGACGCTATTGATCCTTCACTTTCTGCATCAAGCAAAACGCCAAATCTTAGTATCTCGAACCCAAGGGCAACCGTTAGCAAACCGCGATTGGTTCGCGAACACGACACACGAAATGTGGAATGGAAAGAGGAAAAGGTCCCACCGGGCGTGCAAGAATCTGTTCCCCTCCGAAAGACCCGACAAAGACGCGATGAACGTCTAGCCTGAAATTCGGGGCAGATGCTAATTGGTGCTATCCGTCCACCTCTCCGAAGATGCCAAGTTGATTTATGGCACCGTGTATCGAAGGTTTAAACGGATGCGACCGATGTAGCAGGCTTCATCAGATTCCCCCTCGTTTGAGGGGTTTTTGATTGTGGGGACGCTCTTCTCTGCAGACGCAAGCCCCTGCAGTTAATTACGCTACCGCATCGCGGTAACAACTTTCTCCTTCTCGAGATGGTCACTTTGTGCCGTGGGTGTTTGTTTTGTGTTTGGTTGCGCGTAGATTTTATACGGAGACTAATTTATGTTGTCGCCCGTAGGGCGTGGACTAGTCCAAATACGTATCTTTCTTAGATTTGGGTTTGGGGGTTTGGGTTTAAGGATACGTTAGCCTCATTTGAGACTAAGATCAACTTAAACGTTTGTTAAGGATACGTTAGTCTAATTTCTAGACTAAGATTAACTTAACAGGATCATTTAGATCCAACAAGAGAGCATTTGGGCTCTATTGTTTAGTTTAATGACATTGCGGTCGATAATTACTTTAAGGACATTACGGTCCGTTGTTAGTTTAAGGACATCTCGGTCCAATGTTAGTTTAAAGATATCACGGTCAAGGTTAATGACATCATAGTCGATGGGTTTAAGGACCCCACAGTCCAATGTTAGTTTTAAGACATCGCAGTTAAGGTTAAGGACATCATAGTCCATGGGTTTAAGGACCCCACAGTCCGTTGTTAGTTTTAAGACATCACGGTCGAGGTTAAGGACATCATAGTCCATGGGTTTAAGGACCCCACAGTCCGTTGTTAGTTTTAAGACATCACGATCGAGATTAAAGACATCATAGTCCATGGGTTTAAGGACCCCACAGTCCGTGGAATGTGTGGTTGTCGGGACCCGTCACCTCTTTGAAGACGTTGAGGAATTACAACGACAAATATCAAAGGAGTGAAGAGATGTACCCTTGAACCAAAGTGGATTAAAGGATCTGTAGTCCAATTTGGAGCTAAGATCAATTAATTATATTATGAGCACATTGGCTCAGTTGAGTCTGAATTGAGGACTTATGGCCTATTTGGGCTAAGTCCAATTAAGTTTGAAATATTGGCCCTTTTGTTGGACCATTAGACATTTGTCTAGTTTCAGCCCACATTATTTAGCAATGCTAGGCAAAAGTTTGAGGGCTTTGATAATATTTTTATCTTTGGCTGAGCATTGAACATCACAACTCTGAATTTTACTCAATTTTGAGATTCATTTGGAAAGGAGGCTTTTTCCTCTAGAGAATTGGCCAATTTGGCTAAAAGTAGCGTTATACACAAGAGAACAACAGTGTTAAACACTGGAGATAAAACTCTCAAATTAGTGTTAAACACTAAAAGACAATCAGTGTTAAACACCGAAAATATAATCCCCAAATTAGTGTTAAACACTAGAAAACAATCAGTGTTAAACACTGGAAATAAAGCTCTCGAATTAGTGTTAAACACTAGAAAATGACAGTGTTAAACACTGGAAATAAGTCCTTTAAATTAGTGTTTAAACACTAAATAGGAGTGGGTCACGTGGGGCCACGTGAGGACACCCAGAGGTGGGACCAGATTCCTTTTACTTTGCTTTGCAAATAAGTGTTAAACACTTTTTCATCTTTTGAGCATCACGTGTTGACACGTGATGGAGATTTATGCACTGATCATTAAAGCACTTGCTAAGGGGTCACGTGGGGACACGTGAGAGCGTCCAAAGCTTATATTTCCTTTGTTTTTTCTTTCTGTGTTTTGTAAGTCACGTGGGAGTACGTGAAGCATTGCCTCAAAGCTTATTCCTTCTCATTTTTGGGGATCTTTCAGGGGTCACGTGGGGACACGTGACCTTAGTCTTTTGCATGCATGGAGATCTTTCAAGGCTCTTTGTTTTTGTAAAGAATTAAATTCTCTGTAGGGTTAAACCCTAGTTATGTATTAGAGGAATTAAATTCCTATTTGAAAGAATTAAATTCTTATATAGGGTTAAATCCTAATTTTCTTTAGAGAAATTAAATTCTCATATATGTAAAATAATTAAATTCTTGTGTAAGGGTGAAACCCTAATTTCTTTTTAGGAGGAATTAAATTCCTGTAAATCTGAGAGAATTAAATTCTCAATTAGGGTTAAACCCTAGTTTTGTCCATCTTGAAGGAATAAAATTCCTATAGTTTTAGGAGAATTAAATTCTCAGATAGGGTTTAAACCCTAATTTCATCTTGAAGGAATTAAATTCCTATAAATTGGGAGAATTAAATTCTCAGATAGGGTTTAAACCCTAATTTATCTAGGAGGAATTAAATTCCTATAAATTTGGGAGAGTTAAATTCTCTGAACTCAATTTTCCCTCTAAGTCTTGGATCTGCATGGCAAAATCTCAACCCGATGAGAATTAAATTCTCAAGCTATGGGAAGATTTGCTTCTGCAGATCTTCAACTAGAGAAAGAACTAAGTTCTTTTTTGCGGAAGAGTTAACCTCTTAGATTTTTAGAATTAAATTCTCTGTTTGAAGTTTTGATCCCCTTTCTTTTCTCACGTAGGGTTTTTTTTGTTGAGAATTAAATTCTCCTTTCTTTTCTCTCTGAAATTTCAAGATTCCAAAATTTTATATCTTTCTTCTCCTCTTGGCTCCTATTTATAGGAGAAGAAAAAGAATCAATCTGTTTAGTAAATTTTTCATTGAAAGATTTTGTTTGTTTTTATAATTAATATGATCCTTTAGATCATTCAATGAATTTTATTCACCGTTGGATTTTCAATCCAAAGATATTCTGTTTGTTATTTTCGGTGAGATTTAGGGAAATCTTTCCTTGTCTAAGATTTTTCCATAAATTTGTGATTTTTAATCACCCCTGGATTTTTAATCCAACGGTTCCCTATAACCCTTTTCCATTTGGTAAGATTTAGAAGAATTTAGAATTTAATTCTATTAAATTGTAAGGCTTTCAAAGCTTGTCACGTGCTGTCACGTGACCCCTGGTCACGTATGGGCACGTGACCCCGTGACCCCCAATTAAGTCATTTTCTCAGCCGCTTATTTTCATTTCTGTTTTAACCATCACGTGTCAACATGTGACCATTGGTCACGTGTGAGCACGTGATACCTCATTGAGGTAGTTCCTGATTTTTAATCAGGGAACACCGTACTTGGAATCTTCCATACTAAATCTCTTTAGTACGGTCTCTATGTACCTGGACTGTGAAAGTTCCAATAATCCCTTAGATCTATCTCTGTTGATTTTGATCACCAGAATGTACGAGGCATCACCCAGGTCCTTCATGGAGAACCTTTGTGATAAGAATAGCATGACCGATTGTAGCATAGGATTATCATTTCCTATCAAAAGAATGTCATCCACATACAAGACTAGGAATACGACAGTTCATCCTATAATCTTCTTATATATACATGGCTCATCTTCGTTCTTGATGATGTCAAAGTCCTTGACTATTTCATCAAAACAGATTTTTCAGCTTCGCGATGCCTGCTTTAATCCATAAATGGATTTAAGCAACTTGCACACCTTCCCGCTACTCCCACTGTCTACAAAACCTTCCGACTGATCCATATAAACGCACTCTTCCAAATTTCCGTTTAGAAAAGCCGTTTTTATATCCATCTGCCAGATTTCATAGTCATGGAAGGCATCAATATAAAGTAGGATCCGAATAGATTTGAGCATAGCCACTGGACAAAAGGTTTCGTCATAGTCCACTCATGGTCATTAATGAAAACCTTTTGCAATGAGTCTAGCCTTATAGGTTTCTACCTGCCCATCTACACCAAACTTTCTTTTGTAGATCCATTTGTATCCAATGGGTTTTACCCTGTTGGGTTTCCTACAACGGCAGCAAGGTTTTGGGAGGTATCATCCATGCCATGTTAAAAATTTGCCATTGAAGATAACCCTAAACTTAGGGACTTTAACTAGAGAATCAAACAAAAGCTAGCATGTTAACACTTTAACATCTAAAATTTAGGGATTACAACCTTCGTAGTCCATTCCTTCGCTTCATAAGCTCCATGTTGAGGTCCATTCGCTGCGATCATCAAGTACCCGGACTCTAGAAAGGCTCCATGAAGAGAAAGCTGCAACCTTACTTCCAATCTTCAAAAACTAATATGATCTACCTTGAAGAAACACTAACCCAACCTCTTGATTCACTAATCAAGTATTAGTAAAGCAAACACCCTAATCTAAGTGGCTAGAATAGATGAGGATGATGAAGTAGGAATTTAGCTCTCTTTTGTTTTCAATTTCTCACTCAAAATCATCACAAACCCAAAAGCTAGAAAGCTTTTTTAAGAGCAAGAAGAAGAAGAATCCTTTTGTGATGAATAATGAATTATTGTTGTGGTTACAATTGCAACCATGGGTTAAGAATGAAAAGCTTAACCCTTGTAGAGAATAAACCATAGGTTAAGGGTTTGGGTTGGGTTAAAGAATATCTACACAAAATATCAAAAGATGAAGACAAAAGGAAAGCTTCATGAAGCTTCATGAAAGCTTCATCGAAAAGATAATCCAAAAGCTAACCCTAATCCAAACCCTAACTTGGTTTAAACTCAACAACCATGTTGCATTTGTAACCCTAACATGTTACAATATTATATATCACATATACAATATATTTTGTAACAAAAGAAAATAATACAATTAACATATATCGCATATACATCAATGTATTATCCAAGTGAGAAAAAGAATCTTTAAGTGAGCTTATATTAGTTAATGCAATATAATATATCATATATATAATTATACATTAAATTATCGAATCAACACTTGATCCGATAATCCGGCTATTTCACAAATAACTGACTAATATAACAAGTATCATTTCATCGAATCAACACTTGATCCGATGACCCGGCTATATCAAATATACCGGCCGATATCACATATCATGAGAATCTAATACGGTATCACATACACGTATTGTTCTCGGTCCTGCACATATCACATATGTGCTTCTACTCCGTTTTTCCTGAGGCAGGAAACCTCTGTGTAGGACTCTAAAGAATCATCAATACGCCCGCAGTAGGTGATGATCATATCAAACACCCACAAGCTGCAAGCGGTCAGCTAAACGTAACAGCCACCCAGGTATTGAGCAATCAGAAGATCAACAAGCAAGCCTATACATTCTCCTGTGAATCCAATCAGTAACACTCCCGTACAGTCCGGTCTCTTCGTCTGATATGTCACATATCCAGTCTAGGGGTAGTAAACGTCAGACCCCAGTAACCGATAAGTCGTGTCGATATGAGGTCCATAACAGTTCGAGAAACTACTGATAACTCTTACCAGTAAATCTCAGCAACCATAGCCAGGGATTTCCAGTTATAGCCAATCGAACACAGCGCAACATCAACTCCCAATGCCGGGAGAGACGAAACCCCTCCTATCGCTCATTGCCTCCATATGATTCGGGACTGTACCTAAAAGCCACCGTTTTGCACGTTCTCTTGAACGTGGTAAGGTGGAAATCAAAGCACGGTAGGAATCACACAAGACTCTATGAAGATCTCGGGTCTACAGACTAACCTGTACCAGTGTCACCGGAGAACTGCCATCTGACGTGAGGTATAATACCATCTGGGAGTTCGACCAGTGTATCTAGTCTCCACTGAGCACCCATATACCATCTCTGATGTCAAACACCAATGGATATGGGATCATCCATAGCCCATCTACATGGGTCGAGAAGCTATACACTAGTATACTCTGGTATATCGATGCCCTGTCTCGATACACCTACGACTAGGAACATTTGAAAGATGTACTTAGCGACTACACTGTCCCCACTAGTATGATCTGCAACATAGTCCTGGTAGTCAAGTACTCATCTTAAGGGCTTTATCAACATGTAACATAGAGACAATCAGAGTACATGTTAAGATAAAGAGCAACCAGATAGCATACTATCATGTCGAGCAGGAAAGTCCTCACTATATATGTCCAAGCATCCACTACAATATACATCGTATGTACAGTAATGGCCTCTAGGGCATACATATAACTAACAATCCCTAGATGGAGCAATATCCAAGGTCCACACTTTATTGGTGTACATGGACTCCATTTTGGATCGCATAGCATCCAGCCATTTATCAGAGTCCCTACTGATAATGGGCTGCCTGAAACTAGTAGGATCATTTTTTTCCAAGATGCAATCCTCTCGATTCTCGTCTATAAGAAAACCATAGTATCTCTCGGGCGGATGAGAAATCCTACTAGATCTGCGAAGTGGCTGAGGTTCGTCCGGGATTATTGAATACTCTAGTTCTATTAAATCATCAGTTGTAGTTTGTCCTTCTAGAATTGTCATGACCCGAAATTGGCACGTGACGGCCCTTAAACCACGCAACGTCCACAGGCGTAACGCAATCTAAGCCATCAAAAGTAGTAAGTGATAAGAACATTGTTAAAACCTTTGAAATCTCAATCAAAATTCTTTAAAGTCCAAATTTACTTTCTTAAAAATTTGGCAGCACCTCCTTTATAAAATAAGCCACAAAAAGGGTACAATATAAAAATATAAGTAAAAACATCCCCAACGGGAGCAAATCCACGCCGAAAGGCGGAAAACAACCACCACAACAGATATACGACGCCGTAGCGAAGAAAAAGACGATATAAGTGGAACATCATAAAAGACCTCCAAAGTCGCAAAATAATATACAATATCGTCCTCACAACTCGTCTCTAAGTCAATACATGAAATAGTAGATGGAGAGTACTGCATACAACGAATATACAATGAGCAATATCGGATAACCGCAAAACCCACCTGTAGCAAAACTGCACCCAGTCAGCCGTAGCGGTATCCACAGCAAAAGATGATACAATAGGAAGAAGTAGCCCTGCCAACGACTGCTCTGAGGGACAACCTGCAAAACCCTGTGGCACAATGGGGGTGAGTTGACAACTCGTGAATAGTATATAACATTTGCAGGTAATCGCAAGTATGCACGTACTACGATGGTCTAACACATGCAAGCTGATAGCAATAAATGGCAATATGTAAATGCAACAGTCATGAAAGGTACTCTATCAGGTACTACTAATACATGAAGCAATGCATATCAAATAAATGCGGAGTATGGAATAAAATATATCCTGTAAGTCTCATGAAACCTGAGTGTCTAATATCGACACCCGAAAACATCATGAAAATTAGTGTCTAGCATCGACACATAAATACTCATCTATTGGGTGTCGTCACCACGACTGGACTTGATAGGTACGTATCATACGTCTCTCGGAAATCCGAGTGACAATCTTCGACACTCGAAATTCCATATATCCATACGTACATAACTCCGGTCGGTATCACCACGATAACCGCCGAGTCTAAAATACAATCACCGGTAGGTACTTGCTCGCCTGCCAGGCTCATCGGCTAAATCATCGACATACCTTTGTTGACCCGGGGAACCATACCGGGCTCCACCATGTACCAGCACACGGCCCACTCCACTCCTCGCATCGGGTATATATCACAAACTCAGAACCGAGAAATCTCATGGTGGACGCATCGAAATATCATATCAAGAGAAACTGAGTTTTTCAAATAATGCAAAATTTCATGAAACTACCACGGTCCTCAAATCCAGAAAACATCAAGCAATGAATAAGAATATTTGCATAGATCATTATGATGATATATATTATATAGGTATACATATATAACAGCGTTCCATACCACTGATATATATATACATGTATATATATCAGCGTCCCATACTACTGATATATATACCCAGGAGTAAAACATCCAGAAAATATCATATGAAATCCATATATCAATGCGAAATCCATGAAATATAATATATGCAACATGAAACAGTAATATGAGCATATAAAGGAAAAACCGCTATTTAACTGCAATAAGTTATTAAGTAAATTATGCGGTTCCTAATTTCTCCGAAATCAAATGCAACATCATATACAGGTGAACATATAGCTATAGCCAGATATATGTGTAAACATGTAGGTATAGCAAGGTATATGTGTAAGCATGTAAGTATGCAAGGTATACTACCTATCATATGCGCAATCTCATAAGAATCATTGTCTCCATGTCGGTGAGAAAATAATAACACATAGGGGTATATGTAGCTCTAGTCAGGTAAATGGGTGTACATGCAAGTATGTGTGCAAGATGTACATGTAGCTGTAGCCAGGTATGTGTCTATACCTGTCAATAATGAAGTAATACCTTTCGGGTGTATGTAAGTATGTATGCAAGATGTACATGTAGCTATGTCTCATATATGTATATACCTATCACTAATGGTACAGTACCGTATAGGTATATGGGTAACTAGCATGTAGGCATGGCAAGGCATATGGGTAAGCATGTAAGTATACAGGTATGCTATATGTCATATGCACAATGGAATATGAATCAATGTCTCAATGTCCCTAACCAATACAATATCACATATGTATAGGTGTCAACTATATCTCGTATGTATATGGGTTGTGCGTGTCATGGTAATTATTGACGGAGTGTGTCTAGCATACAATTAGTGCTCGTGTAACATGAACCGTCAATAATGGTGTTGTGTCTCATCAATACTATATCCATACGAAAATAGGAAAATGAGGTATGCAACAAAGATACACATGCACAATCAATGTCCATATACTGAATATCAAGAATCATATCATTTAATCTAGCTCAGACGCATAACGCCATGCGGGCGATTCCCCTGTAGATGTTAAATCTACTCACAAATGATCTTGGGCTAAGTAAAGCCAACCACTCGCTTTCCCTTCTTCGCAGCGTCCGAAGTCCTCGCCTACGTCCTTAAGATCATAAAACAACAATATAAAAAGCTCATATTAGCGATCGACCAATAATATGTATCAACTACGTTTGACCGACGCACCAACTCCAAACTTACTCTCAAGTGTTTGTTTAGTAGCTAACATGCATAGCGACACTACGAAACCAACCCAAGAGCAAAAGCTACACAAAGTACACGCACCGTGTCGGATAACGTAACACACGTACTCGTAACACTAGAAACAAGTAAAGTGATCCCAGATTTTGTATACAGTCAAAACTCAAAAATCAAACAGGACCAAACACACTAAAATAACTGCAGACAGCTACCCATTAAAAACCAAGCCCAAACTCCACCCAAGAACCGAGCTCGCCAGAATTTACCTGAGTTTCACCGGCCAAATCCGAGGGGATGGAGTTCGTATTTCAGGTGAAAGTTTAGGGTCTCTAGTACAACACCACAACACTGCTAGATTTTCTAGTACATACTCTGGGTCACAGCAGATCACAGATATTACAAAATGACACTAAAAATTTGATATGTGCACGAAACTTAATTTTAAGTGTTCTAAACTGAAACGAATAAGCTACGCAACACTATAAACACCTACTTAACAGATAGAGATCATTACCTACTCCCACAAGCTCAAAGATCCTATATTTCCAAGCTCCAAGGCATCCAAGAGGTAAAACAAGGTTTATGAAGTGATTTGGGTGATGTTTTGAAGAAGATTAGTGTAGGTTTTGGGGTGAATGAGTAAGTGTTCAGTTGAGATGAAGAGAGATGAAGATAAATGAGAAAGAGATGAAGTGAGAGAGAATGAGATAGGGTGAGATGAAAAGAGAAAGAGAGGTGAGGATAAGGGTGAGTGCACCATGCATTAACTCATCATTAAAGCAAGCATGACTCTCTCATGAGTCACCATGCCACCTCCTCACCAATCCAAAACACAAAGGAAATATCTACTCTCACAAACAAATATCTAGGGTTTAGGGTTAAAGCAAAGCAAGGATTAGGATTAGGTTAAGTTGTCATGGTCACTAAACTAGATTAACACAAACACGCCCTCACATTAACATGCACAAGTGTGTGCAAGACATAAAAAATAATAATAAATTATTAATTAAATGTTATAAAATGTTAGGAAACCGAATTGGCAAACTTTTTACAGAAAACCCGCATTATCGTCTAATTAATACTAATCGCAAAATCTAAGGTGTTACAAGCTCCCCTGAAAGAAAATTCGTCCCCGAATTGAAATTCTTACCATGCGTACCTTCAAAGAGATGAGTGCAAACTTTCACATCTCGCTCGCAGCCTCCTAAGTGATCTCCTCACTAGACGGCTACACCAAAGAAAACTTCCACAGATAGCAAGACCCTAGACCGAATTTTCTCCACCTGCCGATCCACTAATACCATCGACAGCCGGTGAACGAAAAGATCGCGTCAAAACTAAATGGTCTGATGTTGAATCATGTGAGAAAGGTTATGAAGGTATTTGCAAAGTATCGACACAAGGAATACGGGGTGAATACTCAAAAATCTGGGTGGAAGTGCTAAATTATAGGCAACGGTACTAACTCGCTTCAAGGATCTCAAAAGGACCTACAATTTTGGGACTAAGCTTCCCAAAACTCAACACGCCATTCACCGGAAAAATCCGTAGGAATACATGATCTCCCACCGCGAACTCAAGTCTGAGACCACCACGATCAGATAAGACTTCTGTCTGCACTGGGCTGCTCTCATCCTAACCTGAATCAACTGGATCTTCTCCGAAGTCTCTTGACTAGCTGGGGTCCAAAATCCTGCTCTCGCGGAGTTAGTAAAATAGACTGGCGATCGACACAACCTACACACAAGGCCAGAAAGTTTTCATTTGAAATGTCTCCTGATAACTGTTATCGTAGAAGATCTCCATCAATGGCAAGTGACGATCCCACAGCTAAAAAACAATTAGTACGTACGCACAAGCATAACCTCCAGAGTCTGTATAGTCCGCTCTATCTGACTATCGGCCTACAGATGGAAAAGCGAAGCTAAAGCTCAACCAGTACCCAAGGCTTCCTGAAGCTTCTGCCAAAGACGGCTAGCGAACTGGCTGCCTCTATTAGATACAACTCATGAAGGAACTCCGTACAAACGCACAAACTTACCGAAGAACGGCAGAGCAAACTGAGCATAACCGGACAACAATCACCCGAATGGAGTCATACCCTCGACTAGCCCTGGGTAGACCCACAACGAATTTTATGGAGATCTGCTCCCATTCCCACACCGGAACGGTTAAAAGGTTGCAACTCTCCAGCCGGTCTCAAATGCTCAACCTTAGCTCGCTGACAAGCCAAGCACTTCGAAACGAAATTTGAAACTTCACTCTTCATCCCAGCCCACCCGTAACTAACTCTCAAGTCACGTTACATCTTGGTGGCACTTGGGTGAACACAGAAAGCTGACTGATGTGCCTGCTCAAGGACCTCGCGTCTCTACTTATCAATATCAGGTACACACCAAGAGTCCCTAAATGTAGCACACCCTGGTCATAAATCAAGAACTCTGAATCTTTACCCTGCCGAACATACTCAGAACCTCAAACTAATGAGCATCGGCGGGCTGTGCCTCACGAAAACGATTAAGTAAAAGTGGACTGGCGCAGACATGAGCAAGCTGTCCTCTCAGTAGAGGCAAACTTAAGCTGTACTCAACGGTCGCACAATAACTGTAAATCTGCATAAGACTGTCTCTGAACTGCGCACAACTGGAACAAGCTACCCCGGGGCCCACGACTCAGAGTATCAGCTACCACAATCGCCTTGCCACGGGTAATAAGGGATCACACAAACACAATCCTTCACAAGCTCCATCCAACGGCGCTGTCTCAACTCAGATCCTGCTGCAGGAAGATGAACATTAAGCTCTGGTGGTCCGTGAAAGTCTGACATGACTCTCCGTACAAGTAGTGTCTCCAAATCTTCAATTCACGACCACCGCGGCCATCTCCAGATCATGAGTGGGATAAATCATGCTCGTACTTCCTCCAATTGTCGGGAAGCATAAGCGATGACTCTATCATGCTACATCAGTACACAATCGAGCCCCACTCGCGAAACATCATAGTAAACAACAAAGTCGCCTGATCCAGAAAGCAAAGATAGAACCGGTGCAGTCGTCACCCGAGTCTTCAACTGCAGAAAACTCATCACGCATGTCTCAGTCTAAAGAAAAGGAACCCCCTTCCTTATCAGTACGGTCTACGGTGCAGCGATACACAAGAAATCCTGCACGAAACGGTGGTAAAAACCGGCTAAGCCCAAAAATCTGCGGACCTCTGTCCCTGATACAAGTCTGGGCCAAAGCTGTACGGCCTCGATCTTCCTCGGGTCCATATGAATACCGTCTCCCGTAACCCTAAGGCCTAGGAAGTCAATACTATCAAGCCTGAAAGAACACTTCAATAATTTAGAAAACAGCTGGTGCTCTCTCAACGTCTGCAAGAAAATCCTCAAGTGTTACTCATGTTCCTCACGACCCTTGGAAAAGACCAGAATGTCATCTATAACACAACAATACACTGGTCAAGGAACGGCCTGAAGAATCTGGTTCATCACATCCAGGAATGCTGCTAAGGCATTGGTGAGTCCAACGACACCACCAAAACTCATAAAGCCCATAGCGCGCATAAAAGCATTTTCAGAATGTCATCACTCCGAACCCGCAACTAATGATGACCTGATCCTAAAACAAAATTAGAAAAATGTCTCGCACCCTGGAGCTAAGCAAAGAAATCGTCAATGTGGGGTAAAGGATATCTATCCGCACCGTAACTCGGTTCAATTGACGATCAATCAATACACAACCTCAAACTGTCGTCCTTCTTTTTGACGAACAGAATAGGAGCTCTCCAAAGCGAAACACTTGGACGTACAAGTCCCCCTATCTAGCAACTCTGCAGCTGATCCTTAAGCTCCCTAAGCTCCGCCGGCTCATCTGGAACAACGTCGGAAAACTCTCGCACGATAGGATCCTGGTCTAACGAATCCACCGTGGCTCCGGTATCACTAATGAAAGCCAAGAATTCTCGACATTTTCTCCTCAAAAACCGACTAGCGAAAAAGGCTGAAATCAAGCTGTGAGGGACGGCACCACTGCTCCCCCTGCACAACAAGAACTGACTCGCTGGGAAAACAAAACCTGACTATTTTCTCGCGACGGTCCACAGACGCATAGCACGTAGCTAACCAGTCCGTTCCCAGGAGAACGTCAAAGTCCAATATCTCTAGAAGGATCAAATCGACGGACGAATCTATATCTCCTACACAATTGGCACATGACCGAAACACGTGTCGCGCAACTAAAGGATCGCTAACAGGAGTAAACACAACAAACGACTGATCTAGCAAACACAACTCTCGGCCCATCCACAGCACGAAGTGTGAAGAACAAACAAGTGCATAGATCCCGAAATAATCAAACAAGTGCAATAAGAACACAAACGAAAATGAATACCTGAAAACTCTCCATTGGACGCCCGCATGTCCCGATGAGTAGAAGCAAACGCTCATGCCTGCCCACTACCAGCAACTGGCTGAACTCCTCCTCTACCATCCTGTCCCCTCTAAATGAACCCTCCGCGACCACGACCTCTATGAACACAAGTATGACGCGGTGCCAAGGAACAATGTCTGACGAAGTTTTGAAGGCTCCCGCATCGAAAACATCCACGCGATGGCTGCTGATCCTCCTGGGGATATAAGCTAAACAACTGTCCTCGTCCCAAGCCTCTGCCACTCCCGCGACGTGCACGAAACCTGTCACGGTGACTGAACCTCTGTCTCTGGGCTGGTACACCTGCACGAGCCCTCCTCTGTCCTCGAACTCCTAAAGTCTCAGAATGGCACGCCTCATCTAGTAGGGCTACATCCACTGCTGCTGTATACGTGACACAATACTGTGTGCTGATAGTAAAGAATAACTGGGTAACAGGGGTGGCAACATCCTGTCGCTGCGCTCGACTGGCTTCGACCAACGACCTCATCACCTGGCGCAAGTCCTGCATATCTGCCTCAAGCCTAGCGATACGATCTATCGAAAGTGGATCAATCTGCTCCTGTGCAATGAGCGTACCATCCTGGTCAGTCCTCGTTCCAAACGAGTCAACTCTGACATCGGCTCTCGCTGCCTCTCTCTGAGCCCTCATAGTCATCGGCGGCAAAAGGCTATAAATGGAAATAGGATTCGATATGAACACGGAAATTGAATCATAAGGATATGTATCATCAAGGAAGGAATTTCAAACAGTTAGTACTTAGGTAACTTAGGCGGAGTATCGTGTCGTAAGTATGCCGCGGACATACACACGCTACATCATTCTACTTAAGCTACCAACTCCATCATACCAAGGTCATCCTACACTCCGAAAGGTAAAACCTAGCACTCTGATACCAACTTTGTCACGACCCGAAATTGGCACGTGACGGCCCTTAAACCACTCAACGTCCACAGGCGTAACGCAATCTAAGACATCAAAAGTAGTAAGTGATAAGAACATTGTTAAAATCTTCGAAATCTCAATCAAAATTCTTTAAAGTCCAAATTTACTTTTTTAAAAATTTGGCAGCACCTCCTTTGTAAAACAAGCCCCCAAAAAGGGTACAACATAAAAATATAAGTAAAAACATCCCCAACGGGAGCAAATCCACGCCCAAAGACGGAAAGCAACCACCACAACAGATATACGACGCCGTAGCGAAGAAAAAGACGATATAAGTGAAACATCATAAAAGACCTCCAAAGTCACAAAATAAAATACAATATCGTCCTCACAACTCGTCTCTAAGTCAATACATGAAATAGTTGATGGAGAGTACTGGATAAAACGAAAATACAATGAGCAACATCAGATAACCGCAAAACCCACCTGTAGCAAAACTGCACCGAGTCAGCCGTAGTGGTATCCGCAGCACAAGATGATACAATAGGAAGAAGTAGCCCTGTCAACGACTGCTCTGAGGGACAACCTGCAAAACCCTGTGGCACAACGGGGGTGAGTTGACAACTCGTGAATAGTAAATAACATATGCAGGTAATCGCAAGTATGCACATACTGTGATGGTCTAACACATGCAAGCTGATAGCAATAAATGGCAATATGTAAATGCAACAGTCATGAAAGGTACTCTATCAGGTACTACTAATACATGAAGAAATGCATATCAAATAAATGCGGAGTATGGAATAAAAGATATCCTGTAAGTCTTATGAAACCTGAGTTTCTAACATCGACACCCGAAAATATCATGAAAGCTAGTGTCTAGCATCGACACATAAATACTCATCTATCGGGTGCCGTCACCACGACTGGCCCTGATAGGTACGTATCATAGTCTCTCGGAAATCCGAGTGCCATGCTTCGACACTCGAAATTCCATGTATCCATACGTACATAACTCCGGTCGGTATCACCGCGATAACCGTCGAGTCTAAAATACTATCACCGGCAGGTACTTGCCCGCCTGCCAGGCTCATCGGCTAAATCATCGACATACTTTTCTTGCCCCGGGGAACCATACCGGGATCCACCATATACCCGCACACGGCCCACTCCACTCCTCGCATCGGGTATATATCATAAACTCAGAATCGAGAAATCTTATGGTGGACGCATCGAAATATCATATCAAGAGAAACCGGGTTTTTCAAATAATGCATAATTTCTTGAAACTACCACGGTCCTCAAATCCAGAAAACATCAAGTACTGAATAAGAATATTTGCATAGATCATTATGATGATATATATTATATAGGTGTACATATATAACAGTGTCCCATACCACTGATATATATATATACATGTATATATATATATATCAGCGTCCCATACCACTGATATATATACCCAGGAGTAAAACATCCAGAAAATATCATATGAAATACATATATCAATGCGAAATCCATGAAATATAATATATGCAATATGAAACAGTAATATGAGCATATAAAGGAAAAACCGCTATTTAACTGCAACAAGTTATTAAGTATATCATGCAGTTCCTAATTTCACCGAAATCAAATGCAACATCATACACAGGTGAACATATAGCTATAGCCAGATATATGTGTAAACATGTAGATATAGTAAGGTATATGTGTAAGCATATAAGTGTGCAAGGTATACTACCTATCATATGCGCAATCGCATAAGAATCATTGTCTCCATGTCGGTAACAAAACAATACCACATAGGGGTATATGTAGCTCTAGTCAGGTAAATGTGTGTATATGTAAGTATATGTGCAAGATGTACATGTAGCTGTAGCCAGGTATGTGTCTATACCTGTCAATAATGATGTAATACCATACGGGTGTATGTAAGTATGTATGAAAGATGTACATATAGCTATGTCGTATATGTGTATATACCTATCACTAATGGTACAGTACCATATAGTGTCACGACCTGAAGGTACGGAATGTGACCGGCGCTTAAATTACAAAACGACTAAAGGCATAACGTAATCTAAGAAAGCCGAAGCCCAGAAATCTAAACCATTTAAAAGAAGAAGTGTAAGAAAACAAGTTTTAAAAAAAAGCAACATCAAATTTTCTCACAAATTTCGGTAGAGTCTCCTTTGTAAATACTGACCCCAAACGGGTACAAGCAAGAATATATACATAAGCAAAAATAAAAAGGCATCCCCAAATGGGAGCTAGCTCTTCGCCAATTGGCGGTCACAACCATGCAAGCAATATAATATACAACGCCGAAGGGCGAGGAACAAAACTCAAAGAAACCATCAAAACCACCAGAAAACCATAATAGTACAAGCGCGACTCTAAGGTCGAAAGAATAAACAACTGGTCATCTAATTCTATCAAATAATACAAGTCTGGTTTATGGATCTGACTAGATACAAATGAAATAATAAAAGTACAACGGCGGTCCCGATACAAGTGAACCAACCTACCAAGCAATCACCCTGAATGAAATAACGTACCAGCAAGCCGCCAAGGAAACCTGTACATCTAAACCTGTAAGAAAAATTTGGCACAACGGGGGTGAGTTGCCAACTCGTGAGTAGAAGACATCTGCGAGTAGAAATCGCATGTACGATGATCTCCTAGGTCATAATAATATACTTACATAAAACTAGTCATCTAGTAGTGACAGGGTAATAAGCAATGCATACGTGTAGTACTCAGTGCTTGTGTCAGTGTCACTAAGTAGCAAAATGTCATGTATGTATATGATGTATGAATGCATCATGAATGAAACAATCCACCAAGAAATCTGGATAATATAATATAAGAAAATATGTATTTTTCTCTCAGTAAAATTCTTCTGAAATAACTGAAGTATCATCAATGAAATCCATGGAAATCCGTGTCAAGTATCGACACAAAGCATGTAAATCTCAAAGTCTCGATATCTCATATCTCTGTATCTCAATCTCGTATCTCTATATCTCAAATCTCAATATCTCGGGCTCCGGCCGTCTGGATCGACCCCTATCATCAAATCACACGACTACGGTCGGTATCCTCCGGATATCCACCGCGTCATAAATAACCGGTAGGTAGTGCTCCCCTGCCGGGCTCAACGCCATCATCTGCGATCTTCTTGCCCCGAGGTACCATACCGGGCCCACCATGTACCCGCAGACGGTGCATCCCCCTCCTCGAATCGGGTATATGATACTGCTCAAGAACCGAGAAAACTCATGATGGACAACACATACATCATATCATGAGAAAACCACAGTTTTGCTTTTTAAAATAATTATAAATTATGAAATTGATGTGGTTTTCCCTAAAATCCAGAAATCTCACTAAAAATTCGAAATCCTAAGAATCAAGAGTAAATAAATAATAAGTATCGGCATAAGCCCCACAATACTGCAAGATAGTATGAATATGTAAATGCACGAAGTGTCTAAGTAATATATGCAATGTCTAAACTGGCACATGAGAGTAATCACACAATATTATGTTGGACTAGCATTTAGCTGATTATGTCAAGAAAAATAATATGTTCTAAAGTGTACGTGACATGGCAATTACCGATGATGATGTGTGTGAGCCGGCAAATAAGTGTACGTGGAACATGCATATCATCGGTAATGGTGCTGGTGTCCTAACAAGCAGATTATCATATTAGCTAAAGAAATATATGTATGAATATGCAATGCGATGAATACAACACGAATATAATGGTGAATAGGCAGTAAACGCACAACTAGAGAATACATACTAATTACGAGTCATACATTTTGTTGTTAGAAAAAAAGCACGAATCGTGGTTTTTAGAAAATTAGGGGCTACGGGGTTTTTAAGAAAAGATATGTCCTTTGAAAATCCGTAGTATCCCTCAGGCTATCTTTAAAAATGCGCACGATTCGTTAGTTTTGAAAATAAGTATGACTCGAGCCTAAACTAATATCTACCTAACCAGCTAAGGGACTAACTAAAGAAACTAGTCGAAAGGTAAGAAGAATCCTCCTAAAATCTGAGTCGATATCTCTAGTAGTCAGCGATCCAGCCTCAATAGCGTCACGTACGTAGTACGACTTCCTCGAGTCAAGAGTGTGGATCAATCATCACATCTATGCCTCGTACGGTAAAATCCATCGTACGACATCCCAAAATCGGGGTACGGGTCAACTATCACATATATATATCATCGTTCATATACTATCATCATCAAACAATATCATGATCAAGGGTACTGTACTATAATCGAATACATCCCAATATCATCAAACATAAATCATTGTCTGTGTAAATATACATCGTCAAATGATCCACTAAAATATCATGTCATATATCATATCGTGATTAAGTCACATATTACAATCCGGGTTCTATTCTAGAGTCTCGTACATTTCATTGTCATCATCACCTATTATCGTTTATGTATAAATATACATTTTCTCATATCCCAACGATCTGCTAATATCATAATATATCTCATATCAAAACTCGATCGTATATCCAATATCTCACGGCATCATACCCAGTCATACCGACTCATCCCCAGATATCATATAACATCCTCATATCACGTGTATATGTTATACAAACACACACACACACACACACACACACACACACACACACCAAGTCAAGTGTATGTGTGTGTGCGTGTGTGTGTCTACATGAAACCTACGAATTCCCTCCAAGGCAATCATCCTCTGGTTAAGTCTTTCTAAATCAGTCTAATCCAACTTAAGGTCTTCAATAGTACCCTACTAGTCAAGAATCCGAGATCACGTCCGACTCATAATAATAATACGTTATAACCTTATACTACGTTTGCGGGGGTGCTATACGCCATCCACCCGACTTCCCCCGTAGATATACATCTACTCATCTGATCCTTGTGCCGAAGTCGATGTCGCCATCCTCTTCTTCATCGTCCGAAGTCCACGTGAGAGGTACCTATACGCAAGCACATATATAATATTGTAAACCGAAATCGCGGACAAAACCAAAACGGCGCACGAAACGCGCATAGATTAAAACCTATGACCCGCTCATGCAAAAGAACCAAATAACCCACGACATCGGCGTACAAACGCCGATTGATCGAGATAAAACACAAACGTACAAATCGTAGTTCTAAAACTCACTAATTATAATATAAATAGGGTTTAAATCATCAAAATCTTAAAATTAATCAAATCGTTTTATTTCGCAAAAACCTAGAAAGCACTTAATTACCGTTTTAATTCGAAACTTAATGTTTTAACAAAACTAATGGCCATAATATTCACTAAATATCATAACTAAGTCATACAAACCATCACCATAATTTAATCTCATCAATTTGTATTAAATCCAAAATTCTAGTTTGCAAAAATATCCAATTTAAACACCTTTTAAAGCAAAATTCACAATTCAACTACTACGCTTGGTTTTGCATGAAATAAAATATTAAACTACAATTTAAAATGTTAATAATGTCATAAAAACCCTAATTAGATTTTAATCTCAATTATTTTATTAATTTCCAAAAACCTAATTAAACATCGAAATCCATTCAATTTAAGTAATTAACCTACAATTAACACTAGGGTTAGGATTATACCTCACTAAACATGAGATTAAACATGCACCCAAGCCTCCCAAAGATGCTATCTTTGCTCCAAGATCCAAGCTAGATAGGCCAAAGAATAATGAGTAGAGATTGGATTAGGAATTTGTGTTTTATATTTGGATTTTTGATGAATTTTTGGATGATTTTTGAAAGGAAATGAGCTTAGGAAAAATTGGGGCTGCCACCATGAAGGAGGGAGGGAGGGGAGAGAGAAAAAGAGTGTAGAAATGTGTAGAAGAATTCCTTAATTAATGACTCTTTTAAGTCTTTTCAAAATTATTAAATTTTATTTATTTTCTTACTTCAATTTATCCTAGAAAACTCTAGAATTATGGATACAACTCAAGAAGAGAAAAACATGTTACAAACTAAATTCTAATATGTCATGGCTCATTTTGTAAAATTAACCCATTTCTAATTTGTAATTTACACTAATTAAATGTACAATTAAAAGCTTATGTAAATATTTGAATTTAATTAATTACAGAAGATATTTTAGTAAACTAATAATTTATAAGTGATCAAATAAATACCAAATACTAGCAATTACATAGTTAAAATAGGCGTATTTAAATCTATATTGAAAAATAATTATAGTTAAGTTTTACGGAAAATACGTTTTATTTTACCGATTATCAGAAAATTCACCTAAAGGATTTTTATTTATTTATTTATTTATTTATTTTTAAAACGTTACAATCTTCCCCCCTTAATGAAATTCGGTCTCCGAATTTAAATTAAAACTCCCCCCAAATACTAAAACATTTAGCAAAACACTCAAATCGTCGGAGCTCCGAAATCATCAATACATAAAACGCATCTTAGCGCAATGCATGCGCTTGAAAAACAAGTACATAACTCAAAATCAAAACTTTGTCAAGTATAACACAATCATCGGAGTTATGGTGAGAATACAATGTCAAGGTCCAATACGAAAACCAACATGATATCCAACAAAACTATAACTTGTATAAAGTACGCATCGTTATAAAATCATTCAACATCGGAAAAGAAATGCATGCAAAAACACCTAGGTATTGTTCTCAGAACAATCCTGCTCGGTTACTACACCAAAGTAAATATCATAAAAATGTACTGCTTAAGATGAAATCAGCCTCAAATACAGCATACAAAAGCACCACGTGCATCCGGTGCGCATGAAAATCGAAATCTAATACGGATGCTATGACTATGCACAGAAACGAAATTGAGTGCAACGGGTGTACACCAAAAACATCTGTCAAGTGCAACGGGCGTGCACGACAACAATATCAGGTGCATCTAATCTGCACAAAATCCCGATTTGGTGCATCTGGTGTGCACAAAATCGCATCAAGTGCGCCAAATGTGCGCAAGAATCTCAACCAAGTGCATATGGTGCACGAAAGCATATATCGAATATCAAAATCGAAATCAGCGGTATACAACATACACCGACTCAAAATCAAGTATATCATGATAGATAAACTTACAACCACCTACATCAGTGTGCACAAAACCAATTAAAAGTATGAAAAGTGCATGAAAACTATACTGAAAGCAGAAGTCCAAAATCATGTGCAACCCATATGCACGAAATCAAATCAATATCTCAAAATGTATAAAACCAAATCGAGTGCACTGGGTATGCACAAAACAACATCAATACACTGATATATGAAACACAAATAGAGTGTAATGAATGTACATATAGGAAATACCAATCATAAAACGAAATCATCAAAATATCAGAATCCAAACAACGGAAATGTGATATTCGAATCACCAGATCGCAAATCGTAACACCGACGTCAATGTGCTCCACTTCCCTCTGGTGTCGACTGATTCGAACTCGTCTCTTCGTAGCTGTATGAACTGTGCTACAAACGGATATACTTATATCTAGAATCTCCTGAGTAATGTATCCCATCACATGATATCCGGACTACGTTAAACTTTTCGATCGATTTATCAAAGTCTCAAAATCCCCCGAGAGCTCAACACTCGAGTATAGTTTAAAAATATCCAGCACATACCCCAGCATCTGCGGACCAGCCGTAGAAGGGCAAACCCAAGCCTCATTAATGGTACCGCAGTACTGCCGCAAACCCTAAGGCTCACCAGCGTTCTCATGGTCATTATGTTGAGTTAGGGTTTCATTCTTCTAGAGGGTCCATAGAAATACCTGCATGTTCTTCTGAATACCTTAAACTTGGGAAAATAGGTTTCTGACATTCGTTCAAACCTTTTAATTTCGTTTGGACGACATATGAATACCCTTCGTCCGCACGCTAAACAATGCTTCAATCCTCAAGAATAGACGATACCCTAACGGTCATCGCATTCGAGCCGCAGCTTCCTCTGCCCGTGCGACCGTGGTAACAGAAACCACCATCCGATATTGACGAAGATAGATCAAAGGAACGAATAGAATACGGTGCAAAGAAATGTACATCCTAAGGCTTCTTAAGCAGAGTAGCGTATCGTAAGTATGCCACGGATCATACACACGGTACGTCACTCTACCTAAGTCACTTACTCCATCAACCAAGGTCAACCTAGACTCAGACAAAGGTTAAACCTAGCGCTCTGATACCAACTTTGTCACGACCCGAAGGTACAGAACATGACCGGCACTTAAATTACGAAACGTCTAGAAGCGTAACGTAATCTAAGCAAGCCGAAGCCCAGAAATCTAAACCATTTAAAAGAAGAAGTGTAGGAAAACAAGTTTTAAAAAAAAAAAGCAATATCAAATTTTCTTAAAAATTTCGGCAGAGTCTCCTTTGTAAAAACTGGCCTCAAACGGGTATAAGCAAGAATATATACATAAGCAAAAATAAAAAGGCATCCCCAAGCGGGAGCTAGCTCTTCACCAATTGGCGGTCACAACTACGCAAGCAATATAATATACAACGCCGAAGGGCGAGGAAAAAAACTCAAAGAAAACCATCAAAACCACCAGAAAACCATAATAGTACAAGAGAGACTCTAAGGTCGAAAAAATAAACAACAGGTCTTCTAATTCTATCAAATAATAAAAGTCTGGTTGATGGAGCTTACTAGATACGAATGAAATAATAAAAGTACAACGGCGGTCCTGATACAAGTGAACCAACCTACCAAGCAATCACCCTGAATGAAATAACGTGCCAGCAAGCCGCCAAGGAAACCTGTACATCTAAACCTGTAAGAAAAATTTGGCACAACGGGGGTGAGTTGCCAACTCATGAGTAGAAGACATCTGGGAGTAGAAATCGCATGTACGACGATCTCCTAGGTCATAATAATATACTTACATAAAACTAGTCATCTAGTAGTGACAGGGTAATAAGCAATGCATACGTGTAGTACTCGGTGCTTGTGTCAGTGTCACTAAGTAGCAAAATGTCATGTATGTATATGATGTATGAATGCATCATGAATGAAACAATCCACCAAGAAATCTGGATAATCTAATATAAGAAAATATGTATTTTTCTCTCAGTAAAATTCTTCTGAAATAGCTGAAGTATCATCAATGAAATCCATGGAAATCCGTGTCAAGCATCGACACAAAGCATGTAAATCTCAAAGTCTCGATATCTCATATCTCTGTATCTCAATCTCGTATCTCTATATCTCAAATCTCAATATCTCGGGCTCCGGCCGTCCGGATCGACCCCTATCATCAAATCACATGACTACGGTCGGTATCCTCCGGATATCCGCCGCGTTATAAATAACCGGTAGGTAGTGCTCCCCTGCCGGGCTCAACGCCATCATCTGCGATCTTCTTGCCCCGAGGTACCATACCGGGCCCACCATGTACCCGCAGACGGTACATCCCCCTCCTCGAATCGGGTATATGATACTGCTCAAGAACCGAGAAAACTCATGATGGACAACACACACATCACATCATGAGAAAACCGCAGTTTTGCTTTTTAAAATAATAATAAATTATGAAATTGATGTGGTTTTCCCCAAAATCCAGAAATCTCACTAAAAATTCGAAATCCCAAGAATCATGAGTAAATAAATAATAAGTATCGGCATAAGCCCCAAAATACTGCATGATAGTATGAATATGTAAATGCACGAAGTGTTTAAGTAATATATGCAATGTCTAAACTGGCATATAAGAGTAATCACACAATATTATGTTGGACTAGCATTTAGCTGATTATGTCAAGAAAAATAATATATTCTAAAGTGTACGTGACATGGCAATTACCGATGATGATGTGTGTGAGCCGGCAAATAAGTGTACGTGGAATATGCACATAATCGGTAATGGTGCTGGTGTCCTAACAAGCAGAGTTTCATATTAGCTAAAGAAATATATGTACTAACATGCAATGCGATGAATACAACACGAATATAATGGTGAATGGATAGTAAACGCACAACTAGAGAATACATACTAATTACGAGTCATACATTTTGTTGTTAGAAAAAAAGCACGAATCGTGGTTTTTAGAAAATTAGGGGCTACAGGGTTTTTAAGAAAAGATATGTCCTTTGAAAATCCGTAGTATCTCTCAGGCTATCTTTAAAAATGCGCACGATTCGTTAGTTTTGAAAATAAATATGACTCGAGCCTAAACTAATATCTACCTAACCAGCTAAGGGACTAACTAAAGAAACTAGTCGAATGGTAAGAAGAATCCTCCTAAAATCTGAGTCCATATCTCTAGTAGTCGGCGATCCAGCCTCAATAGCGTCACGTACGTAGTACGACTTCCTCGAGTCAAGAGTGTGGATCAATCATCACATCTATGCCTCGTACGGTAAAATCCATCGTACGGTATCCCAAAATCGGGGTACGGGTCAACTATCACATATATACATCATCGTTCATATAGTATCATCATCAAACGATATCATGATCAAGGGTACTGTACTATAATCGCATACATCCCAATATCATCAAACATATATCATTGTCTTTGTAAATATACATCGTCAAATGATTCACTAAAATATCATGTCATATATTATATCGTGATTAAGTCACATATTACAATCCGGGTTATATTCTAGAGTCTCGTATATTTCAATGTCAACATCAGCTATTATCGTTTATGTATAAATATACATTTTCTAATTTCCCAATGATCTCCTAATATCATAATACATCAAATATCATAACTCGATCGTATATCCAATATCTCAAGGCATCATGCCCAGTCATACCGACTCATCCCCAGATATATTTATATATATATATATATATATAGACACATATAGAAACCTACACACATTCATATATATATATATATACACACACACATATATACACCAAGTCAAGTGTATGTGTGTGTGCGTGTGTGTGTCTACATGAAGCCTACGAATTCCCTCCAAGGCAATCATCCTCTGGTTAAGTCTTTCTAAATCAGTTTAATCAAACTTAAGGTCTTCAATAGTACCCTACTAGTTAAGAATCCGAGGTCACGTCCGACTTATAATAATAATACGTTATAACCTTATACTACGTTTGCGGGGGTGCTATACGCCATCCACCCGACTTCCCCCGTAGATATACATCTACTCACCTGATCCTTGTCTGCCGAAGTCGATGTCGCCGTCCTCTTCTTCATCGTCCGAAGTCCACGTGAGAGGTACCTATATGCAAACACATATATAATATTGCAAACCGAAATCGCGGACAAAACCAAAACGGCGCACGAAACGCGCATAGGTTAAAACCTATGACCCGCTCATGCAAAAGAACCAAATAACCCTCGACATCGGCGTACAAATACTGATTGATCGAGATAAAACACAAACGTACAAATCGTAGTTCCAAAACTCACTAATTATAATATAAATAGGTTTTAAATCATCAAAATCTTAAAATTAATCAAATCGTTTTATTTCACAAAAACCTAGAAAGCACTTAATTACCGTTTTAATTCAAAACTTGATGTTTTAACAAAACTAATGGCCATAATATTCACTAAATATCATAACTAAGTCATACAAACCATCACCATAATTTAATCTCATCAATTTGTATTAAATCCAAAATTCTAGTTTGCAAAAATATCCAATTTAAACACTTTTTAAATCAAAATTCACAAATCAACAACTACGCTTGGTTTTGCATGAACTAAAGTATTAAACTACAATTTAAAATGCTAATAATGTCATAAAAACCCTAATTAGATTTTAATCTCAATTATTTAATTAATTTCCAAAACCCTAATTAAACACCAAAATCCATTCAATTTAAGTAATTAACCTACAATTAATACTAGGGTTAGGATTATACCTCACTAAACATGAGATTAAACATGCACCCAAGCCTCCCAAAGATGATATCTTTTCTCCTAGATCAAGGCTAGATAGGCCAAAGAATAATGAGTAGAGATTGGATTAGGAATTTGTGGTTTTATTTTTGGATTTTTGATGAATTTATGGATGATTTTTGAAAGGAAATGAGCTTGGGAAAATTAGGGCTGCCACCATGAGGGTTCGGCCATGAGGGATGGAGTGAGGGGAGAGAGAAAAAGAGTGTAGAAATGTGTAGAAGAATTCCTTAATTAATGACTCTTTTAAGTCTTTTCAAAATTATTTAATTTTATTTATTTTCTTACTTCAATTTATCCTAGAAAACTCTAGAATTATGGATACAACTCAAGAAGAGAAAAACATGTTAGAAACTAAATTCTAATATGTCATGGCTCATTTTCTAAAATTAACCCATTTCTAATTTGTAATTTACACTAATTAAATGTACAATTAAAAGCTTATGTAAATATTTGAATTTAATTAATTACGGAAAATATTTTAGTAAACTAATAATTTATAAGTGACCAAATAAATACCAAATAGTAGCAATTACATAGTTAAAATAGACGTATTTAAATCTATATTGAAAAATAATTATAGTTAAGTTTTACGGAAAATACAGTTTATTTTACCGATTATCAGAAAATTCAATTAAAGGATTTTTATTTATTTATTTATTTATTTATAAAACATTACATATAGGTATATGGGTAGGTAGCATGTAGGCATGGCAAGGCATATGGGTAAGCATGTAAGTATACATGTATGCTATATGTCATATGCACAATAGAATATGAATCAATGTCTCAATGTCCCTAACCAATACAATATCACATATGTATAGGTGTCAACTATATCTCGTATGTATATGGATTGTGCGTGTCATGGCAATTATTGACGGAGTGTGTGTAGCATACAATTAGTGCTCGTGTAACATGAACCGTCAATAATGGTGTTGTGTTTCATCAATACTATATCAATATGCAAATAGGAAAATGAGGTATGCAACAAAGGTACACATGCATAATCAATGTCCATATACTGAATATCAAGAATCATATCATTTAATCTAGCCAAGACGCATAACGCCATGCGGACGATTCCGCTGTAGATGTTAAATCTACTCACAGATGATCTTGAGCTAAGTAAAGCCAACCACTCGTTTTCCCTTCTTCACAGCGTCCGAAGTCCTCACCTGCGTCCTTAAGATCATAAAACAACAATATAACAAGTTCATATTAGCAATTGACCAATAATACATATCAACTACGTTTGACCGACACACCAACTCCAAACATACTCTTAAGTGTTTGTTTAGTAGCTAACGTACATAGCGACACTACGAAACCGACCCAAGAGCAAAAACTACACAAAGTACACGCACCGTGTCGGATAACGTAACACACGTACTCGTAACACTAGAAACAAGCAAAGTGATCCCAGATTTTGTATACAGTCAAAACTCAAAAATCAAACAGGACCAAACACACTAAAATAACTGCAGACAGCTACCCACCAAAAACCAAGCCCAAACTCCACCCAAGAACCGAGCTCGCCGGAATTTACCTGAGTGTCTCCGGCCAAATCTGAGGGGATGGGATTCGTATTTCAGGTGAAAGCTTAGGGTCTCTAGTACAACACCACAACACTGCTAGATTTTCTAGTACACACTCTGGGTCACAGCAGATCACAGATATCACAAAATGACACTAAAAATACGATATGTGCACGAAACTTAACTTTAAGCGTTCAAAACTGAAACGAATAAGCTACGCAACACTATAAACACCTACTTAACAGATAGAGATCATTACCTACTCCCACAAGCTCAAAGATCCTAGTTTTCCAAGCTCCAAGGCATCCAAGAGGCAAAACAAGGTTTATGAAGTGATTTGGTTGATGTTTTGAAGAAGATTAGTGTATGTTTTGGGGTGAATGAGTAAGTGTTCAGTTGAGATGAAGAGAGATGAAGATAAATGAGAAAGAGATGAAGTGAGAGAGAATGAGAGAGGTTGAGATGAAAAGAGAAAGAGAGGTAAGGATAAGGGTGAGTGCACCATGCATTAACTCATCATTAAAGCAAGCATGACTCTTTCATGAGTCACCATGCCACCTCCTAACCAATCCAAAACACAAAGGAAATATCTACTCTCACAAACAAATATCTAGGGTTCAGGGTTAAAGCAAAGAAAGGATTAGGATTAGGTTAAGTTGTCATGGTCACTAAACTAGATTAACACAAACACACCCTCACATTAACATGTACAAGTGTGTGCAAGCCATAAAAAATAATAATAAATTATTAATTAAATGTTATAAATTGTGAGGAAACTGAATTGGTAAACTTTTTACAGAAAACCTGCATTATCGTCTAATTAACACAAATCGCAAAATCTAAGGTGTTACAGGAATTTCTTCCAATTCTACCACGCTCCCACTTGATTCTTTTTCAAGAAATAATCTTTCAAGAAAGGTGGCGTGTAGAGAAACAAATACCTTTTGTTCTTCTACATGGTAGAATAGATATCCATTTGAATACCTGGGATATCTCATAAATTTACATAAAACTGACAGTGCCTGAAGTTTGTCCGGATTCTGGTTTTTAACATAGGCCAGACAACCCTATATCTTAACCCTTTTAAGATATGGTTTTTTACCACTCCATATTTCATATGGAATTTTAGGCACTGATTTAGATGGAACCTGATTCAGTAGATACGCTGTTGTTTCAAGCACAAGTCCCCAGAATGAAAGAGGCAATTCAGCAATACTCATCATGGAGCAAACCATGTTCAATAGGGTACGGTTCCTCCGCTCTGATACACTGTTTTGCTGTGGTGTATAGGGAGAAGTAAGCTAAGAGAGAATACCATTCTTTTCAGAAAGTCCTGGAATTCCATACTTAAGTACTCCTCTCCAACCTGATTCAATAGATACGCTGTTGTTTCAAGGGCAAGTCCCCAAAATGAAAGAGGCAATTCAGCATAACTCATCATGGAGCGAACCATGTCCAATAGGGTATGGTTCCTCCGCTCCGATACACTGTTGTGCTGTGGTGTATACGGAGGAGTAAGCTGAGAAAGAATACCATTCTCTTTCAGAAAGTCCTGGAATTCCGTACTTAAGTACTCCTCTCCTCTATCAGATCGGAGGATCTTGATACTTTTGCCCGTCTGGTTCTCTACTTCCTTTCTGAATTCTTTGAATTTCTCAAAAACTTCATATTTATGTTTCATAAGATACACATACCCGAATCTAGAGAGATCGTCAGTGAATGTGATGAAGTACGAGAACCCATCCCTTGCATGTATAGACATCGGACCACATATATCACTGTGTATGAGTCCCAAGAGCTCTGTTGCTCTTTCCCCGTGTCCGGTGAACGGAGATTTAGTCATCTTTCCCTTGAGACAAGACTGATAAATTTCATAAGATGAAAATTCGAACGTGTTCAAAATTCCATCTTTATGTAACTTGCTTAGTCTTTTCTCTCCGATATGACCAAGTCTACAATGCCATAAGTAGGATTCGTTCATTTCTGGACTCTTCCTCTTGCGTGTGTCTTGTATATTGAAAACTGTGTTTTGATTTAGAACATAGATACCATTACACATTGTACCTTCTGCAACCAATACCTGATTAAGGTAAATGTTCATGATATTTCTATCAAGAACAAACTTATATCCATCTTTATCAAGTAAAGAAACTGATATTATGTTGCAAACCATGGAAGGTACATAGTAGCAATTGTTCAAAATCATAGTATTGATATTTGGAAACACTAGGTGATATTCACCGACGGCTGCAGCATCAACTTGTACTCTGTTCCCCACTCTAAGGGACATATCACCAGGTCCAACTATCCTACTTTTTCTCAATCCCTCGAATAAATTACAGAAATGAGATCCTGATCCGGTATCTAGTACCCAGGAGGTAGGACTGACCGAAAAATAGTTCTCAATAACAAGACTACTTGAAGAAGACGCAATAGTGTGCTTCTTCTTCGTTAGGGTCATTTCATGCAATCCTATTTCCCTTGCTCATACTCATGACAGCTGTCATAAGTTAGAGCCAAACCGACGTTCCCCAACCCCGAATAAGAATTCGGATTGGTTAAGCGATACATTTTATTATCTTGATTAGGGTGTGAAATAGTTGCTACCTGGAGAGAGAGAAAAGAAACACTCAGCGTGCGCTCTTACAAGATCAGATTGGTTATTAGTTTATCTAATCAGGATGGCTCCCACTGTTTTCTCGAATTCTCCATCAAACCCTAAAAGGAGAACTAGTCTAGAATAATCGCACGTTACAATACTTGCTTAACCTTTCGGCCAAGCTAGTGTTGGTACTTCGAGGGAGGTTTTCCAACCCTTTCGCGAAGTTCCTTAATTATATAACCTCTTTTCCCTGGGATCGTAGCCCCGCTAACACCGTTCTAGACACCTACTTGGTTTATAGCATTGATTGTTTAAGTGAAATAATCTCCCAAGAGTAATCTTACTCAGTGGGATCGGGATCCAACTATCATCTTATGATTACCTAGATAGATGCCACTCAAGTTACCACACTCCAGAAAGTATGCGACACTAGCAAGTTTCTTGTATATTTGAAACTCCCGATGTGGTTTACGCCCTAAGCGTCATATGGTCTTGATAGAGACCAATGTACCATAAGTCGCAAGTAAAGTTCAACCCATCATTGTCCTGGATTAACTTAGACCTACCCGCATAAGCCCTTGATAGAGACCAACGTGGCTATGCGACTGTCCTAATTAATCGCATCCAAAAATGCAACAGATAAGTAACATTTAGCTACCGTTCACTATGCCTTGATAGAGACCAACGTACATAGCACGAATACTAACTGCTACTTATCTGAAATGACGGAGGGCTATGGCTGGGTTTTTGGCGAAAACCCCTTTAACGTAATGAACTTGATATTGTTGAAGGAACCTGAGCAGTTTTGAAAAGGAGTGGTTTAGGCTCCGCTTTTGAAAACTTGCGGTTTTGAAGAAAACCGAGTAATCTACAGTATAAGATTTTTCTCAAGAGGTCACCCCCCCCGCGAAGGGATCTTGGCTCTTGCCTCCTGGAATAAGGTGATGGATATTCACGATCGAATACCACTATGCAAAGCGAAAGAATATAACTATAGTTTCGAAATTTGTTCCAACAACAACTTTTAGGTTTCTTTTCTTGCATTAATCAAAATTAATGCGGTCCCATCAATTAAACCTATCACACCAGAAAAGAACGAAAATACAATGTACGTATATGCCATCCGCATTCGCCACGGGGCCCATCATACACCGTTAGGTTACTTAACTAACGGCAGAGCAGGGACTGGACTAGCGCAGGTGCAAAACATATACAACATCTACCAGTATATATATATATATATATATATAACATTTGTCGCAGGCATGATATAAGAAACATCACAGAATCTCAGCAAGCGACACAAAATGGTGGATATCTTGGAGCTTCGGGTTTCTTTTGAGCCTTAAATGAGACCCGACGTTCTCGGTCGTGTGGATAGCACGTGCAATGAAAACCTGGACCCCAATGAGCGCGGCAAGTTACCCACCAACCTTAGAAGTGAGGCAACCCCAATCAACAAAGTAAATGGGCCACCCAACACTTCACAGGATCCGGTAACTTGAGCGCCCCTCCGTGGGTCATACTATACCCCCCATGAGTGCGACAAATAACTTGCCAATTCTAGAGTGAAGCCCCCTCCGTCTCAACGCCATGAGATGTGGGCTTGTTGCCCTCTAGAACCCGGCTATTCGTGCACTCCACTGCAGGGTAATCCTAGTACAGAAAATGAAAATATATGTACAATGGTGACATCCATCTCGACCCGGTCGTGCCCCAATCAAATAATATACAACATGGCAGTAACGACAGTCCACATGTCGGATGCTTATCCCGCAATAACAAATATACAAATGAATCTTAACTTTACTACTACCATTACACCGCAAGCTATCCACTACGACTATCCAACCACAACCTCAGCACAAACACAGAACATCAAGATGAATATCATGTTCGCAAACCCGTCTAATAGAACATATAGCAGTTAGACGGGTTATACAGCTCGAATGACATTCATGGTCGCAGATAATAATGTATGTACTGAAACTTTTAAACGGTGTTAAAAATAACGACTTCAAAATACTCCGAATTGCCCCAATACATAAGATAACAGAATATCCAATCTTGGCAAAAACAAACAATACCAAAAACAAAATTTTTAAGAGTTCATAACACCACAAAAAACCCAATACCTAAAGCTACAGTGAAACCGGCGTCGCCGGGAAAAATGGAATCTCACCGACCATACATTGGACTTTGGGGCTCGTTTTTTAGTGGTATTCTAGATATCACATGAGAAGACTTCTGCAATTGTTTAAAAAAAATTTGAAGACTTTTTAAAATTAACAGAAACTTGAAAATTGTTTGGTTCATTTCGGAGTTGTTTCGGTTTCGTTACTTTAACATCGTTTAAAACTGCTAGTTTAGAGTTTATGAGTTGACTCTGATACCATGTTTGGTTACACTAACGCCCTGGCCATCATCCGTTGTAGTTTGCGGAACAAAAATTTTACAACGATTTAAACTGGCGCTAGAAAAACCCGTTAACACCGGGTCTACCATAAACATAACTAGCAAGCTAAAGGGTTCTATCTACTATGATAGAAATTTATACCTAAAGGTTCAAGTATTTCGGGTCTTCACTCCTCTCCTTTAGCTCCTTGAAGAGTTTACGGATCACGCTTGATCGTCGACCTCCTCGCGTCAAAGATTATCCACCCGAGAGTGTTTACTTTGAGCTCCTACGTCTAAACCGAGGTAACTACATTACTTAGTATGCTAATCTAAGTAGCCTAGAGGATGTAGAGAGTGATGATGGATTGCTTTGTCTCAAGAACCCTAGGTTTCTCAACACCTGAGACTATTAGGGTTTGAGATAGAAGAAGAGAGCTTGGAGGAGATGAGAGTGTTGCAGTGAGTATAGAATGAAGAATGGCTAACACTTGTGAATTATTAAGCATCCAATAATTCACTAAAATATCTTGAAGCCACCTTGCTTCAAATAGTAAACCATGAGTCACTACATGAGTCACCAGGTAGCCATGCTTCATTTAATACAAAGGAACACCTCATACCTCCACCTCATTAACCATTTAACTAAAATGGTTAAAACAATAATGAGGTGTCTTCTTCTAGAAGCACCCTCGTAACAAATTACATGAATACCCCTCACCGTATATACATAACCGTATCCATATTCCGAAAAATACGAATACAAAAAGATGAAAATAATCCAACAATAAAATACTAGGATCCGGCTTAAACCAAAGCCCACTAGTATTATCCGTCCGAATCATAATGCGTGTAGCTAGTACACGTATATGATCGAACCCCTGCAGTAAAACCATACAGCCTCTACATCGTTTCTCCCGAAGCAGGGAAACCCTCTGTGTGGGACTCTAAAAACTCAACAGTACGCTGGCAGTGGGTTTAACCATAAGCACGTCAGTGGTACTAGCTATACATAACGGCTACCCAGGTACCTGTCAAAAAAGGAAGGCCGACGTGCAAACTCGTCCGAACTCCTACTGAGCGTATCCGTGATAATCTCCGTACAGTCCGGTCACTTCGTCTAAGAGTAACGCATACTGGGTCTAGGGGTGGTAAACGTCAGACCCTAATAACCCGATAATTCATGCTGATGCGGCTCAGGACCAATCCGTGAAACTACTGATCAACCTATCAGTAAATCCCAATTGCCTTGGCCAAAATATTATGGTCATGAACAATCGAACACAGTGCGATATCGACTCCCTATATCGAGAGAGATGAATCCCTAACAATCACTCACTGCCTCCATATGGTTCGGGACTTTAACCAACCAAAACCTATATGCACGACTTAATAGAGTCTTGGTAGGGTAGTGATCAAAGCACAGTAGGAACTCATACAAGACAAATGACGATCTCAGGTCCGAAGACTAACCTGTACACATATCACCTAAGAACTTCCATCTCACTATAGGTATAGTACCATCTAGAAGTTCTCGGCGAGTCCGTCCAGTGTACTCACACCCAATGAGCACCTGTATACGATCTTAGGTGCATCAGACTAATGGCTGCGGGACCAACCATCGCCCCTCGTCAGTGTCTAGAAACGTATACACTAGTCTACTCTGGAGTATCAATGCCCAGTCTCAATACTTACGCGACTAAGGACCATTTAAGGATGTGCTTATGGACTACCCATCTCCCACAAGTATGATCGCTATCATAATGCAGGTAGTCAAGCAAGATCCTACGGGCTTTATCAACATATAACCGCCATATGTTATAACGAGTATAATACGTGCACATGTTAAGATAAAGTCAAACCATAATAGTATACTTCTGTAGCAAGTCTTTATCAATATGTTCATGCTGGATAAAGCATCAATAAAAACAATTACACATATCAAGATAAAGACAACACAAATAATATACTATATAACTGAGCAAGATTGTCCTGTACATACATATCCCCAGCATCCACATGTATACATATACAATAATGGCCTCTAGGGCATACATATCCAACACCGTGGTTCCTTACCCCTGAATTACAGCATGTTGGGTTCAAGAACACTCTTGAGATTGGTTGACATTCACCTTTGAACTTACGTTAAATTAGTGTACCAAAGTAGAGATATGTTAAAACACTTACATTCACTGCATGCTCACTATACTTACATTACACAGCCATGTTATAATTGTTTGCCATGCTCATGTTATGCTATCATGCTTACCTACTTGACATATATTACCATACTTATTCACATATATCGATAAAACTGCATGCTAAATAAACTTGCTATGTTTTTATTAAACGACAAGCTGACACAACATACTTCATACTCATTTGTTCATAATATACTTTTCCTTTATCATTACATTTTATACTTCACTTCATTTCTTGGGGACATACCGAGCGAAAGTTCGCTGACGGGCATTCCACCCATCTTTGTTTTCTTAGAATGTTCGTCAGATACTGAGGAGGTAGACATCTCAGAGGAGAAGCACGATCAGATCGCGACCCAGGCCTAGATTAGTTATCCTCTTTCAGTTTATGTATGCCACCTATTTAGGCATTTCCATTCTTGTATTTTCCTTCCAGTTGATACCATGTATTGTAAATGAATCAAGTTGAATGTAAATAAAGTTGTTGAATTTTAAATCTCATGTTTATTGTCTTATCATTTTTATATTGATTATTTTATGCTTAGCATATTTATTCCGGGAAATGACCTCCTCGAAATAAATACGTCGTGGGCTTACCAAGTCACCGTTTCCGTCTATTGGAAAGCGGGGCATGACATGAACGCCCAAATTTTTGACGGGAAAAGTTGGCATTTTAGTGAACATCACAATCAGGTATGGTAATATGCTAACGATTGTCAATAAATCACGATTCCAAGAAAACAATCAATAACATGACAGAATAGAAATATCGTAATCATAACAATTTCATGATCAAGTTTATACTCATTAAACATGAATAGCGAGACATCCAATCATATAAGTATCACAATTTAGGTCATTTATATGTTCGGTTAGTGTATCGTGTGCTCCTGAAACAGTATAACATGTCAAGTTCATATCGGCTTTGAATATCAGGTTTCGGTTCAATTGGGAGTTTCTACTTTAGGGACCTTTTTGGAGGTTATAACTTCAATATTAGAAAATATGTTGAACATCAAAGTTGTAGATCACGAAGAGATCTTTCCAACGAGTCTTAGAAAATTGAAATTGGATGATCGAGAAAAAATTTATAATAGTTTTACGGTGACAGTTCTGTTCAGTAAACTTGAGACGGCTCGTGCAATGTTTGAGCCGGCTCAAACATGCCTGCAACGAATGATTATTTTCTATGTTACTATGAGAGGGATCAGCGTTTTCTTGAGCCGGCTCATGGCATAAAAACTGATACGATCAGGTATTTTAATTAGGGGTTTCACTCCATACTTCATGCCTATGATAAAAACAATAGTTAACTCGATTTCCTTACGTTCTATGCCATAATTTAACAATATAAAAGTGATATCTTTTAGGGTTAATAAAGAGTTAATAGATTTAAAGATTTTTCGATGTGTAGTGATTCCGACTTCAACCTATCGTTGATTAGATTAGAAATTATGTGTCAATCGATCTATATAAAAAATATGAGATTATAACAATGTCTAGCAATATTTCAATCATGTATACTATGGCAATAATAATAAAGGCAATAGCTTGTATATCTATCTCAAGCATAAATCAATATATATATATATATATATATTTATATTTATATTTATATATATATATATATATTCATTATATGAAATACACAAGATCTTATCTTGTTAGTATGTCGCAAGTACCAAGTACTTGCCTCGATACGATCTCATGAACAAGATGACGACGACAATGATGCTAGCAATCCACATGGAACCCTGGCTTGGATGTTTCAGATGATCCAAGAAAGAAAGAAAAATCCAATGGTGATGTTTGGTCGCCTCGAAATGAAGATAACGATGGAGATCGATGAAGGGCTTCCTCGGTTTTCAATTAGGGTTTTGGTTCCAAAGGAAGAAGATGGAGGCTAGGGTTATTGTGAGCTAAATATTAATCTAGGGTTTGTATGAGACTTGTGTGGGTTTAAATAGGATAAATAAATCAATTGGCCTAGATAATTCACAAAATCAAGATCAATTAGGGTTAAAGGATAAAGGGTATGGTAAAACATTAGTCCTATATTTAACCATGCATATCATTTTCAATATAATATCTTACCATATCCCAACAATCAATAATAAGGTCCAATAAAACGATAACAAGTCAAAACCATGTCAAGAAATCAATATCAGATCACAGAACAGGTAGAGACGGCTCAAATATAACCTGAGTCGGCTCACGAGCGTTTTTAATCAAACAATAATTCTCTGGGTGCAGGAGACGGCTCACCCCAATCTTGAGCCGACTCATGGTGCCCCAAAACAAAAACTCGGTAAAATTAGCATGATCAATCAATATCAATTATTAAGATAAATACGTACGATCGTTCTAGGGTGTTACACGGATCCTCTGAATCCCATCTATGGAGCAAATCCGAATCCAGACTCCATACCCATAGAGAATATACACTATTAGTTCCAACAATAGTCGGTAATGGAGCATATGCATTCTCTATGCTCTTTTTCTATTTGACAACAAACTGCTAAATAGTTTTCTTATCTTGAAACCCTTTTTCCATAAATTAATAGTTGATGTATACGGTGTAAGAAAAGCATGGCTTGAATCCAAAAAACTACCAAATAGTTTTCTCGTTTAGCAAAAACTACCAAATAGTTTTAAAATTATAAGAAACAACGAAGGTTAACAGTAACACCTCAGCCCTAACGGTGCCACATCGATCAGCACCATGTCGGCACTGTTAATTAAATTGTCATGTTATCAAAAAATAACAAAATCCTAAACCTACCCTTATTTTTCATCCCATCCCTAACCCTAACCCTAATCTAGACACCGACACTACCATTCTTCCGCCGCCTTCGAGCTGCCGCCATCCTTCCCCCTTCATCTTCATCCCCGTTCTTTTCCATCGCCACATGACTCCACCGACCTATCTTCCTCGCCGCCGCCATCCAAACTACCTCGCCTGTTGTAAGGTGATTAGTCTAAAATATTGCACATTTGTATGGACATTTTTCCTATAATTATTAAGTGCTAAAAGGTGTTAATTGTAAATAAAGAACTTATGTGGGTTCATTTGTAAAAGTTTAGTATCATATGTTTCTTTATTTATAATTAATATAATTAGGGAAATATATGCATATAATATTTAAATGAAATATTAGTAATTAAAATATGCATATCATATCAAATATTCGTAATCAATATTCTTAAGATATTATATCATATAAATGATTAGAATAATATCTCAAAAAATACCAAATGCTACTAACAATTTGATCTGAGATATTGTGCAGGTATTAGCTCAGGTCTGAAATCTATGAGATCCAAGTCAAGTCGGGATATCAAAACCGAATCTACCAAATTTTAGAAGCAAATCAAGAAATCTAGCAACGACAGAGACTCAGAGCAATATTTTCAAAATCTATATATCAAGAGGATCTCTAAATATCGAGACTAAATGCTATAAAAGATCTCAACACCCAAACCCACTAAAGGTCGGCGGATCCGCGGTCAACAAGGGGTAAGGGCGGCGGAACCGCGGTCATCTCGGGGCGGTTGGATCTAGGATTTTGGGGGCAAGATCATATGTACATCTACTCACATATGGTATCTAGGGTTTCTAGTTTTGGAGACTATATAAAGGACCAAGAGCTGTGCATCCAATAATCCTACAATCTAGTCATCTATTCATCTATCTCTATATAGAGAGAGATCTATGAGAAAAACTAGGGTCTTGTAATCTAATTTTGAAGGAGAAAGTTGTAATGCAATAGTTGATTAATAAAGGTGGGTTTTGTTTTAATTCTTTTTTGCATTTACTTTCTATATATATTTTACGCATTATTTTTCTGCACTTTTAATTATGGTTTCATTCATCTTCAACCTTTCTTCTAAGTCGCTACTAACCATGAGCAGGTAATTTCATGCTTGCTGGGGTTTGTAGGATAGGGTAGGATAATGGATGAAATACCTTTTAACTTCTTTTGACATTTTAATATTTCTAAACTTTAACAAAATAAATGTTAACCCTCTTATCGGGCGCGCTATCAATTTATTGATAGTCACGACCACGATTTGAAATTAGTTAAACACTTGTTTTGTTAAACGTTTGAGATTAATAGAGATCAATGGAAGGACAAGGGGTAGTAGTGGAAACCCTAGTTCCTCCCAAGAACCCCTAATCCACATTCATTGCTATCTCTCTGGGTTTTAAACTATTAAAAGATTAAAAGAGATATTTCTAAACATTCAACCATTAACTACTAAGTCCTATAAACTCTACAAGCCCTTCTATTACAAATTTTATATCCATATTAAAATAAAACAACAACAATCTCACCTCTCTTTTATTAACTCATCTAAAGCAAGAAAAGAAGTTCACATTTCTCTGCTGACGACCCGTACTCATCGCGGCTAGCTATTTGCAACACCATTTTGATTGCGGATATTTACAAAACATACAAACACCTTTCGCACGATCAATCATAAGGATTACATATTTATGCATGATTGGTTCGAAAAACTGAGTCTTTGTTTGTTGTAAATTACCGCAATCAATAACGGTGCTGCGATAGCTAGCCGATAGAGAGTACGGGTCGTCTACAGGGAAATGGTGAACTGCTTATCTTGTTTTAGATAAGTTGACAAAGAAAGGTGGGATTTTGTTGTTTCATACAAAGAAGTTTTGAAAAGTTTATAAGAGAAGGGTTTGTAGGGTTTATAGGATTTAGTAGTTAATGGATGGAATTTTAAAAATAATTCTTTTTATCTTTTAATTATTTAATAGTAGAGAAATAACGATGAATGTGGATTAGGGTTCTTTGAGGGAATTAGGGTTTCGCTCTACTGACCCTTATCCTTCCATTAATCCATATTTGCCTTAAGCCCTTAACAAAACGATTATTAACGAATCTCAAATTATGGTCGTGACTATCATGAATTGATAGCACGCCCGATAAGAGAGTTAATATTCATTTTGCTTAAGTTTATAAAAATTAAAACTTTAAAAAGAATTTAAGAGATATTGTTCATCCATTATTCTACCCTATCCTCCAAACCCTAACAAGCCAGAATTTACTCGCTCATTAGGATAAACGAAGTAAAAAAAAGGTGGAAGAACACGGAACCCATAAGTTAAAATTGCGGAAAGTAAATGCAGAATTAAAATGCAGAAAGTAAATGCGGAAAGAAATTGCGGAAAGAAATTGCGGAAACTAAATGCGACAAGATTAAAAGAAAGAACTACCTTTTATTGAATAAACTATTGCATTACAGAAGCTCCTCGCTGAAAAAGTAATTACAACCCAGATTTTCTCAAGATTGCTTGATCGGTAAATCAGTCGATTGATTCTTCAATGGATTCCTTGATGATAGATGCTCTCGGTTATTTTATAGGCTCTAGAACTTGAAACCTTAGACGTCATATTGAAGTGTGTGCAAAGACGATTAAGCCCCTGAAGTTTCACATCCTATGGCCACCAAACGACCGTGGTTTAGATGCCCAATGCCCTTATTGGCTGTGGATCCGCCACCTCTTGATGGGGTAGTACCTTCGGATTTCTCATGCCTTCCTCTCTCGATATTTGGAGATCCTTCTGATAAAAATATTCTGAAAATATATCTCTTAATCTCTTCTGTTGCAAGATTTTTCAACTTTCTCGTAACATTCGGCAAATTTGGTTTGGTGAATCGATTTGTTATGGATCTCCTACATATTTTTCAGACCTGAGCTGATTTATTATAATACCTGCACAGTATCTCAAATCACATTGTTAGTAGCATTTGGTTTATTTGAGATAATATTCCAACCAATTAATTGATATGATATCTTAATAATATTGGTTAAGATTATTTGATATGATATGCATATTGAATAATAAATAATCTCATGGATATTTTATTTAAATATGATAGGCATATATTCACCAATTATATTAATTATAAATTAAGAAACATATGACAATAATCTTTTTACAGATAAACTCATATATGTTCTTAATTTACAAATAACACCTTTTAGTAACTTATAATAGTGGGGAAAATGTCCATACAAATATGCAATAAATTTGACTGATTAAATACCCCAAACTTATCTTGATCGTCCCGAGCGAACTATTTTATTATCAAAAGAAAAAGAAAAAACTACTAGCATACTTTCGTAGGCAACACGATTGCACTTAGCTCGTGCAATAAACCTTTAAATCTCTAGGTGTCTATAGTAGGAGAAGTGTTGTTTTCTGAGGGTTTTTAGTGGATTACGCCTACAAAATCCTAAAATAAAAGAAAGAAGATGAAAATTACATGCAAAAATAAGAACATAGAAAAGAGAAAAAAAAACTTGAAAATAAGTGTTTTAAACTACACAAGCTTTTTAGTTGTCATGAGCCCTATCTTAACGGTCTTGAAAAGATTTCGGAAATCATATCATCCCTCAATAAAATATCGTTTTTAGTCTTCCTCCCTACCTTTTCTCCAAATATCGATCATATACCCCTACGTGTGTGTAAAAGTCATCTCTACACTTGGAGAATTCAATTCAATCTATCATACCCTTTGTCCATATTCCTTAGTACTTTTTATTCGGTGATGTTTTAGATGGATTTGCTCACACATTCTTCATGCGATCGTTAATACTTCATGAGGCACTAACCAACCGATTACCGAATGTGCTCACTTATTAAGGAATAATTAGCAATATCCTAGTCTTGCAATACCTAAGGCTTAGCAGTGACTCTCAAACCAGTTGGTCTAAGGCACTAGGTGATAAGACACCCTCGCTATATTTTTTTATGCTGCCTTAAGTAATTACAAAATCGGTGTTTATTTTTCTTCACCATTTATATTTTGTTGAAATTTTTTTTATACTAAGGTTTTCAGGCAAGAGTATTTCAAGGTATCCTCTACTATCCCAAGTTTCAAGATGTGTGCAAGTGCGTATAGTAGGGTATCAACGTTCAGAAGTTTGGACTGAAGAATAGGGACTATTTTTCATATTTATTTCGATCCGCAGACTAGCAATTTCTTCATCTTACTAATCCTTGGGACAACAGCTCATGACTACGTATTACTAGCTTCGTTTTAAAACATCTAATTTTCTTGCATTTCTTAAATTTTTTCCTCTCTTACATATGTATTTTTCACTTTCAAAATTTTTTTATAGTGCCAAATGATATGTCAATACACAAAAAAAACCCAAACCTGTTTGCAACAGTGTCCTTACTGATGTTGTTGTTCGAGCGCAAAAACTTGTAGACTTGGGTGGAGAATAATAGGGTCAAAAATTAGTCTAATGAAAAGCCACCCCAAAACTTGTTCTTTAGAACGCACATATATTTATTTTTTTATTTTTTATTTATTTTTTCTATTATACACACCTCCATTCTTAGATGAAACAGCGTTGTCACTATTAATGACTGGAAAACCGAAATATGGAAGGGAGGCGGAGGAAATTTAGTCGTGATAAAGCAGCTCATGCAAGAACATGAGCTCCTCCGATGGGTCAGCGGAAAAGTACGGTTTAATCTATGCCCATTTACTTTGAAAATAGAACTGTTTTTAGCATTTTCTACATCCACTGCACCGTGCGGGTATACATACCGTACCACAAAAGGTCCTTTCCAACGAGATCTCAGCTTTTCCGGATGAAGATGGAGACGAGAATCGTAAAGAAGGACTTGTTGTCCAGGTGTGAATGTTTTTCTCAAAAGGTTTTTATCGTGGAACCCTTTGTCCGGTTCTTTACTATAACTGCGTTATCATAGGCTTCATCACGAAGCTCGCTCAGCTCATTTATTTGCAGCTTCCGATAGCCGCCTGCTTGGTCTAAATCGAAGTTAAGCTCTTTAATTGCCCACATAGCCTTATGTTCGATCTCGACAGGGAGGTGGCAAGCCATCCCAAACACCAGCCGATAAGGAGACATGCCAAAATCGGTCTTATATGCGGTACGAAATGCTCAAAGAGCATTAGTCAGTTTAGTGAACCAATTTTTACTGTTCTTAGAAACTGTTTTCTCTAAAATTTTATTTATCTATCTATTAGAGACTTCTGCTTGCCCGGATGTTTGGGGATGATAGGACGTAGAAAGTTTGTGGTTGATTGAGTATTTCCACATCAATGACTCGAAAGACCGATTGCATAAATGTGTCCCTTTGCCGCTAATGATAGTGCTAGGGTGCCCGAACCGAGAAAAGATATTTTCTTTAAGGAACTTAACAACAACCTTATTGTCATTAGTGCGGCACGGTATTGCTTCCACCCATTTAGAGACATAATCAACCGCTAATAAAATGTATAAGATCCTAAAAGAGTTGGGAAACGGGCCCATGAAATCAATTCCCCATACATCAAATATCTCCATAACCAAGATTGGTTGGAGTGGCATCTCGTTTCTCCGTGAAATCCGACCTGTGTGCTGACACCGTGAACATTGCAATAATCATATGCATCTTTGAATAATGCTGTCTAATAAAACCCAAATTGCAAAACTTTCTTCGCAGTATTTCTTGGACCAAAGTGACTGCCACATGTTTTATCATGGCAGAAGGACAATACACTCTTAAACTCATTATTAGGGACACATCGGCGAATAATCTGATCGAGGCAATACTTGAACAAATAGGGTTCATCCCAGTAAAAGTGTTTCGCCTGGGATAAAAATCTGTGACTGTCTTGATTTGACCATTCGCTAGGTAGAAGTCACGTTACCAAATAATTCATGATATTAGCGAACCAAGGTTCGCAAGATAGGGTCAAGAGATGTTCGTCCAGAAAAGAGTCGTTTATTGGCAAGGTTAACGTTGGCGAAGAAGAAAGTCATGAAAGATGGTCGGGTATGACGTTTTCACATCCACTTTTGTCTTTTATGACAAGGTCAAATTCTTGCAATAAGAGAATCCAACGTATTAGCCTGGATTTAGCATCCTTCGCCGATAAAAGATGTCGTAAGACAGAATGATCGGTGTAAACTACGACCGGAGAGACAATTAGGTAGGACCAGAATTTTTCTAATGCAATTACAATTGCCAAGAGTTCTATCTCGGTGGTTGTATAATTCATTTGGGTATCGTTCAAGGTCCTACTCGCATAATAAATCACTTATGGCATTTTATCGATGTGCTGCCCTAAGACTGCACTAATAGTAAAGTCGGATGCATCACACATAAGCTCAAAAGGGTGATTCCAGTCTGGAGATGATAAAATATGGGCTATAGTGAGGGAACGTTTAAACGATTTAAAAGCAGCCAAGCAATCCGAGTCGAAATGAAATATTGTATTTTTGGCCAAGATAAGAGTTAAGGGTCTAGCAATCTTGCTAAAGTACTTAATGAATCATCTATAAAAACCGGCATGACCAAGAAAGGATCGTATAACTTTGATACATTTGGGAGGAGGAATCATGGAAATGACATCTATTTTAGCTTTGTCTACCTCAATCCCCTTTCGTGAAATGATATGCCCTAAGGCAGTACCTTCTTGAAACATGAAATGACATTTTTCCCAATTCAAAATTAGATTCTTATCCTTACAGTGGGTAAGAACAGCATCAAGATTACGTAAGCATTCCTCAAAGGAATCCCCAAATATGGAGAAATCTTTCATAAATATCTCCAGAAAATTCTTGACCATGTCTGAGAATAACCCCATCATACACCGCTAAAATGTAGCGGGAGCATTGTATAACCCAAAGAGGATTCGTCTATAAGCGAAAGTAGCGAAAGGACAAGTAAAAGTTGTCTGATCTTGATCCTTTTTGGTGATGGGAATCTGGTTATAGCCTGAGTAACCGTCCAAAAAAAAGCAGAATTCATGCCCAACTAAACATTCCAACATCTGGTCAATGAAGGGTAGAGAGAAGTGACATTTCCTCGTCACAGTATTGAGTTTTCCATAATCAATACATACCCGCCACCTGGTTTGGGTGCGTATTTGAATCAACTCATTTGCCTCATTAGTTATGACCATGATACCAGACTTTTTAGAGACCACATGAATATGACTTACCCATTGGCTATCAGATATTGGGTAAATTATACCATTATTTAAGCATTTGACGATTCCTTCTTCACCGCCTCTTTCATGGAAGGATTCAACCGTCTTTGTGGGTCACAGGCTGATTTGGTATCATCCATCAAATGTATATGTGTTCAACAATCAAGAGGCTAATCCCTTTGATGTCCACCATTGTCCAACCGAAAGCTTGCCGATTTGATCTCAAGACAGAAAGAAGAGCTCTCTCTTGCTCTAAGGATAGAGAAGCTGATATGATAACGGGTAAAGACTCATTCTCACCTAAATATGTATATTTAAGATGAGATGGCAGCGGCTTGTGATCAAGTGTCGGTGAAGAGACGATAGAAGGTAAGGTAAAGTAATGATACTCAGACTCCATAAGAGGTTCATAGCTAGCATAAGAGATTGACTTAGATAGCTCAACTGACTCATTCGACAAGTCAAAGGATTCGAACTCGGGGGTTGACTTGTCGACAGAAGGGTCCCGTAAATCAAGATCATCAAGAAAAGTGAACCCTTCGTATTCCTTATTCGTGTAAGGCTTGGCAGAATCAAAAAAATACGCACAGTGGCGTTGAGGTGGCGTTGAGATCATTATCGTAGAGAAAAAACTCCTTAAATTCACAACTGTCGGAAGCTATCTCATTGACGGAACATATATCAATCATATGAGCAGAAGGTTCGGAGAGTTGACTTCCTACCCTGAAAATGTTAAGTTCAATTATCATCTTCCCAAAGGATAGGTTCATGGAACCGTTACGACAATTGATTACTGCATTTAATGTTGCTAGAAAAGGACGACCAAGAATCACTGGGATTTGGTTCCGTGGGTTCGCCACAGGCTGTGTATCTAAATCTATAAAGTCCATAGGGAATATTAATTCCCTGAGTTTGATCAACATGTCCTCTAGCTCATCCCTAGGCTGGGTGATAGGTCGATCGGCCATCTGAAGAAAGCAGTGCGTAGGTTTCAACTCTCCTATGCCTAATTTCTCATAAACAGAATACGAGAGCAAGTTAACACTAGCACCTAGATCGAGTAGAACGCGATTTATGTTTTTACCCCCAATTTATAGAAATTGTAGGAAAACTGGGGTCCTTATGTTTCTTGGGCAAATTTTGGGTAAGAGCATCAATCACATTGCTCGCTAAGAAAACTTTTTTAGGTACTTGAGTTTTTCTTTTCTTAGTGCACAAGTCCTTAAAATTTTTTGCATAGGATGGAACTTGTTGGATAGTATCTAAAAGAAGAATATTAAATTTAACTTGTGAAAGGTTACGCTAGCGCCCTGGCCAACTCCCGTGGCCAAATACGGAACAAAATTTTTTCTACGAATGAAAACTTGGCGCTAAAATAACACTAAATCGGATCTGCCATAAACCCAACTAGCAAAAGAGAAGCTATTTACTATGAAAAGAGTTATAGCATGAGACTCGAGTCCTTCGGGCCTTCACTCCTTTCCTTTAGCTTGCTCCTAGTGGCCTCCATGATCGAGCTTGATCAACGGCTTCCTCACGCCGAAGATGATCTATCCGAGAGTGTCTACTTTGAGCTCTTACCTCTAAAACGAGGTAACTAGGTCACTAGGTTTGCTAATCTAAGTAACCTAAGTGAAGTAGAGAGTGATGATGGAATGTATTTGTCTCAAGAACCCTAGGTTTCTCAACACATGAGACTATTAGGGCTTGAGGTAGAAGAAGAGAAGCTTGGAGGAGATGAGAGAGTTGTAGAGAGCAACAAGAGAAAAACTCAAGTGAAGAATGGCTAAGCCGTTTGTGACTAATAAAGCAAGCATCTAAAGATAATCATAAACAATAATTTCCATCACAAAATATCTAGATGCCACATTGCCTCAATTGTAACACATAACTCACCAAGTGAGTTAACAAGTAGCCATGGTTCACTTAAAAAAAGTCAACTCTTCATACCTCCACCTCATTAACCATTTAACTAAATGGTTAAAACAAATAATGAGGATTCTTCTTCTAAAAGCACTCTTGTAACAAATTACAAGAATACCCCTCACTGTATATACATACCCGTATCCGTATTCCGAAAAATACGAATACAAAAAGGACGAAAATAATCCAACAATATAATACTAGGATCCGGCTTAAACCAAAGACTGCTAGTATAATCCGCCCGAACATCATGCGTGCACAAGTACATGTATGTGATCGAACCCTACCGTAAAACCATACGGCCACTACATCGTTTCTCCCTGAGCAGAGAAACCCTCTATGTGGGACTTTAAAGACTCGACAGTACGCTGGCAGTGGGTTTAACTACAAGCACGTCAGCAGCACTAGCTGTATGTAACGACTACCCAGGTAACTGTCAAAAAGGAAAGCTGACGAGCAAACTCATCTGGATCCCTACTGAGCCTATCCGTACAGTCCGGTCTCTTCGTCTAAGAGTATCGCATACTGGATCTGGGGGTTGGTAAACGTCAGACCGTAATAACCCCATAAGTCATGCTAATGCGGCTCAGGACCAATCCGGAAAATTACTGATCAACCTATCAGTAATCCCAACTGCCTTGGCCAAGGTCTTATGGTCCTGACCAATCGAACACTGTGCGATATCGACTCCCAATACTGGGAGAGATAAATCCTTAACAATCGTTCACTGCCTCCATGTAGCTCGGGACTGTACCCAACCAAAACCTGTTTGCACAACTCATAGAACCGTGGTAAGCTAGTGATCAAAGCACAGTGTGAACTCACACGAGACAAATGACGATCTCAGGTCCAAAGACTAACCTGTACACATGTCACCTGAGAACTTTCATCTGACGATAGGTATAGTACCATCTGGAAGTTCTCTGCGATTCCGTCCAGTGTACTCACACCCAGTGAGCACCTGTATACGATCTTAGGTGCATCTGACCAATGGCTGTGGGACCAACCATTGCCCCTTGTCGGGGCTAGAAATATATACACTAGTCTACTCTGGAGTATCAATGCCCAGTTTCGTTACTCATGCGACTAGGGACCATTTAAGGATGTGCTTATAGACTATCCAGCTCCCACAAGTATGATCACCATCATAACGCTGGTAATCAAGCAAGATCCTACAGGCTTTATCAATATGTGGTCGACATATATAATATATGCACATGTTAAGATAAAGACAAACCATAATAGTATACTACTGTATCGAGTCTTTATCAATATGTGCAAGCTGGATAAAACATCAATAGAAATAAATACACATATCCTGACAAAGAGAAGTCAATTAATATACTATATACTGAGCAAGATTGTCCTATACATACATATCCCCAGCATCCATATGTATACATATACAATACTGGCCTCTAGGGCTTACATATCCAACAATCTGCCACTTGCACTAAATGCCAGTAATTGGCGTACCGAATACCAAACGTTTGCACTAAGACCAGCAACTAGCGTACCGCATACCCAACATCTTAAAATGCCGTTCGAGCTGCGCTTGAGGGAGGGCCTTTGTAAATGGATCCGCCGTGTTCTCTTTCGTATCCACTCTCCGGACCTCGATCTCCTGGCGATCAATGATCTTCCTGATCAGGTGATACCTTCTTAAGATGTGTCTGGATTTCTAATAGGACCGTGGTTCCTTCGCTAAAGCTATAGCCCCATTGTTATCACAATACAAAGGTATTGGATCAACAATGGATGGAACCACCTGAATTTCAGCAATAAACTTCTTCATCCAGACCGCTTCTTTTGCGACATCACTTGCAACAATGTATTCAGCCTCCATCGTCGAGTCTGCGACGGTATCCTGTTTGGAACTCTTCCAACACGCCGTCCCTCCGTTGAGGGTAAACACAAAATCCGAGATAGACTTGCTATCATCCTTATCACTCTGAAAGATGGAATCGGTAAAGGACTCGACCCTGAGGTCTCCATTACCGAAAACCAAGAACATCTCCTTAGTCCTTCTTAGGTACTTGAGAATGTTCTTTACTGCTGTCCAGTGGTTCTCACCTGGGTTTGACTGATACCGGCTCACCACGCTTAGCACGTAAGCCACATCTGGTCTTGTACATAGCATCGCATACATTATAGATCCTACCGTCGAAGCGTAGGGTATAGTGCTCATGCGAACCCTCTCCTCGTCAGTCTTGGGAGACATTTTCTTGGAGAGTGTGATTCCGTGCAATGCGGGTATGTTACCGCGCTTGGAATCTTCCATACTAAATCTCTTTAGTACGGTCTCTATGTACCTGGACTGCGAAAGTCCTAACAATCTCTTGGATGCAGATCTTGATCCCCAGAATGTACGAGGCATCACCCAGGTCCTTCATGGAGAACCTTTGTGATAAGAACAGCTTGACCGATTATAGCATAGGAATATCATTTTCTATCAAAAGAATGTCATCCACGTACAAGACTAGGAATACGACAGCTCATTCTATAATCTTCTTATAAATACATGGCTCATCCTCGTTTTTGATGAAGTCAAATTCCTTGACTGTTTCATCAAAACAGATGTTCTAGCTCTGCGATGCCTGCTTTAATCCATAAATGGATTTGAGCAACTTGCACACCTTCCCGCTGCTCCCACTGTCTATAAAACCTTCTGGCTGATCTATATAAACGCACTCTTCCAAACTTCCGTTTAGAAAAGCTGTTTTTACGTCCATCTGCCACATCTCATAGTCATGGAAGGCAGCAATGGCAAGTAGGATCCGAATGGATTTAAGCACAGCCACTAGAGAAAAAGTTTCGTCATAGTCCAGTCCTGGTCTTTGACGAAAACCTTTTGCAACAAGTCTAGTCTTATAGGTTTCCACCTGCCCATCTACACCAATCTTTTTCTTATAGATCCATTTGCATCCAACGGGTTTTACCCAAGGTGGAGCAACTTCCAGGGTCCACACTTTATTAGCGTACATGGACTCCATTTCGGATTGCATAGCATCCAGCCATTTATCAGTCCCTAGTGATAATGGCCTGCCTGAAACTAGTAGGATCATCTTCTTCCAAGATGCAATCCTCTCGATCCCCGTCTATGAGAAAGCCGTAGTATCTCTCGGGCGGATGAGAAATCCTACTAGATCTGCGGAGTGGCTGAGGTTCGTCGGGTATTATTGAATCTAGAGGTTGTACCAAATCCTCTGTTACAGTTTGTGGTTCCTGAATTTCTTCCAGTTCTATCATACTCCCACTAATTTCTTTAACAACAAATTGCCACTCTAAAAAGGTGGAGTGACGAGCAACAAACACCTTCTGTTCCTCGGTGTAGTAGAACAGATACCCCCATGAATGGTTATGGTATCCCACAAACTTACACAATACAGACATTGCCTCGAGTTTATTTGGGTTCTGCTTTCTAACAAAAGCAGGACACCCCTATATCTTAATGTAATTAAGACATGATCTCTTCCCACTCCATATTTCATATGGGGTGGTAGGCACTGCTTTGAACGGTGCTCTATTCAATATGAATGCAGCTGATTCAAGAGCAAACCCCCAGAAAGAAAGAGGCAACTCTGCATTACTCATCATGGAGCGAACTATGTCCAATAGGGTACGGTTCCTCCGCTCTGATACACCGTTGTGTTGTGGTGTATACGGAGGAGTAAGCTGAGAGAGAATACCATTCTCTTTTAGGAAGTCCCGGAATTCCGTACTTAAGTACTCCCCTCCTCTATCAGATCGGAGGATTTTGATACTTTTGTCGATTTGGTTCTCTACTTCATTCTTATATTCTTTGAATTTCTCAAAAGCTTTAGATTTGTGTTTCATAAGATATACATATCTGAATCTAGAGAGATAGTCAGTGAATGTGATGAAGTACGAGAACCCACCCCTTGCATGTACAGACATCGGACCACATACATCACTGTGTATGAGTCCCAAGAGCTGAGCTGCTCTTTCTCTGTGTCCGGTGAACGGAGATTTGGTCATCTTTCCTTTGAGACAAGACTAATAAGTTTCATAAGATAAAAATTCGAACGTATTCAAAAGTCCATCTTTATACAACTTACTTAGTCTTTTATCTCCAATATGACCAAGTCTACAATGCCACAAGTAGGATTCGTTCGTTTCTGAACTTTTCCTCTTGCGTGTGTTTTGTACATTGAGAACTGTGTTTTGATTTAGAACATAGATACCATTACACAGTGTACCTTCTGCAACCAATACCTGATTAAGGTAAATGTTCATGATATTTCTATCAACAACAAACTTATATCCATCTTTATCAAGTAAAGAAACTGATATGATGTTGCAAATCATAGAAGGTACATAGTAGCAATTGTTCAAAATCATAGTATTACCTCTTGGCAACACAAGGTGATATTCACCGACGGCTGCAGCATCAACCTGTGCTCTGTTCCCTACTCTGAGGGAGATATCACCATGTCCAACTATTCTACTTTTTCTCAGTCCCTACAACAAATTACAGATATGAGATCCTGATCCGATATCTAGTATTCAGGAGGTAGGACTGACCGAAAAACAGTTCTCAATAACAAAAACACCTGAAAAAGACGCAATAGTTTGCTTCTTCTTCGTTGGGGTCATCAAGAAATTCATGCAATTCTCTTTCCCTTGCTCACAATTATGACCGCCATCATAAGTTAGAGCCAAACCGACGTTCCCCAGCCCCGAATAAGAATTCGGATCGGTCAAGCGATATATTTTATTATCTTGATTAGGGCGTGAAATGGTTGCTACCTGGAGAGAGAGAAAGAAACACTTAGCGTGCACTCTTGCAAGATTTGATTGGTTATTAATTTGTCTAATCAGGATGGCTCCCGCTGTTTCCTCGAATTCATTTCCAAACCTTAAAAGAAGAACTAGTCAGGATTAATTGCATGTCACAATACTTGCTTAACCTTTCAGTCAGGCTAGTGTTGGTACTTCGAGGGAAGTTTTCCAATGCTTTCGCGAAGTTCCTTAATTACATAATCTCTTTTCCCTGGAGGCATAGCCCCGCTAACACCGTTCTAGACACCTACTTGGTTTATAGAATTGTTAAGTGAAATAATCTCCCGAGAGTAATCCTACTCATTAGTGGGATCGGGATCCAACTATCATTGTGTGATGCACTAGATGGAATCTACACTAGTCACCACACTTCAGAAGGTATGCTAAATCTGCAAGTTTCCTGTATGTTTGAAACTCCCGATGTGGTTTTTGCCCTGAACACTTATGACCTTGACGTAGGCCAACATATCATAAGTCATTAGTCAAGTTCAACCCGTCATTATCCTTGATTAACTTAGACCCACCCGTACAAGTCCTTGACATAGGCCAAAATAACTGTACGACTGTCCTAAATAATCACATATCCTTGCAGCAAACAAGTATTACCTATTTACTATTCATTAAGCCTTGACGTAGGCCAACATACATAGCATGAATACTATGTGATATTTGTAAGAAATGACGGAGGGCTACGACTGGGTTTTTTAGAGAAAAACCCATTAACGTAATGAACTTGATATTGTTGAAGGAACCTGAGCAGTTTTGAAAAGGAGTGGCTTAAGCTCCGCTTTTGAAAACTTCTTTTTTTGAAAAAAAAAACTAAGAAATCTACAGTATAGACTTTTGCTCAAGAGGTCACTCCCCGCGAAAGGATCTCGGCTCTTGCCTCGTCGAATGAGGTGCTGGATATCCACAACCGAATACCACTATGCAAAGCGAAAGAATATAACTGTAGTTTTTTGAAATTTTTTCCAACAACATATTTTTAGGTTTCTTTTCTTGCATTAATCAAAATTAATACGGTCCCATCATTTAACCTATCACATTAGAAAAGAACGAAAATATGATATATGTATATGCCATCCGCATTCGCCACTGGGCCCTGTCATCACCCGTTAGCTTACTTAACTAACGACAGAGCGGAGACTGGACTAGCGCGGGTGCAAAACATATACAACATCTACTAATATATATATCTATAAATATATATAACATTCATCCCAGGCATGATAATCAACATCACAGAATCTCAGCCAACAATACAGAATGGTGGATAATCTTGGAGCCTCGGGTTTCATTTGAGCCGCAAATAAAACCGACGTTCCTGGTCATGTGGATGGCCAATGCAATGAAAACCTAGACCCCTACGAGCACGGCAAGTTACCCCCCAATCCCAGATGTGAGGCACCCCCAATCATCAAAGTGAATGGGCTACCCAGTACTTCACAGAATCCGGGCGCCCCTCCGTGGGTCATCCTATACCTCCTACGAGTGCGGCGAATACCCCGCCAATTATAGAATGAAGCCCCCTCCGTCTCAATGCCATGAGATGCGGGCTTGTTGCCTTCTAGAACCTGACTATCCGTGTACCATAGGGTAATCCTAGTACAGAAAATGAAAATAATATGTACAAGTGATGACACCGACCTCAACCCGGTCGTGCCCCAAACAAACAATATACAACCCGGCAAAGACGGCAGTCCACATGTCGGACGCTCGTCCTGGAATATGAATATACAAATGAATCTTAACTGTACCATTAACATTGCACCACAAGCTATCCACCATGACTATCCAACCACAATCACAAGACAAAAACAAAACATCAACACGAATGTCATGTTCGCAAACCCGTCTAAAAGAACATATAGCAATTAAACGAGTTATACCGATCGAATGGCATTCACCATCGTAGATAGAAGTGAATGTACTATAAACTATTAAACAGTGTCAAATATAACGACTTTGAAAAACTCCGAATTGCCCCAAACTCAAAGACAACAGAATATTAAATTTAGGCAAAAACAAACAACATCTGAAACCTAAAAATCAAGAGACAAGAACACGGACCAAAACTCGAGAAAATCCCCCATCATAAAACTGGTGAGGCGGATTTTAGCAAGGTTTGGCCGGCCAAAACTAAATTGAATTGTCTCGTTTTTTTTCAGTGTTCATCCCATAGTAAATAGAGCACTTTGCAATTATTTAAAAAAAATTGGAGCCTCTGAAATATCGACAGAAACTTGAAATTTGGTTTCAATGTTTTGAATTGTTTCGGTTTCGTTATTTTAAAATTTTTAAACTTGCTTGTGTAGGGTTTATGGGCTGGCTCTGATACCATAAAAGTTTACGCTAGCGCCCCGACCAACTCCCGTAGCCAAATACGGAACAAAATTTTTTCTACGAATGAAAACTTGGCGCTAAAATAACACTAAACCGGATCTACCATAAACCAAACTAGCAAAAAAGAAGCTATATACTATGAAAAGAGTTATACCATGAGACTCGATTCCTTCGGGCCTTCACTCCTCTCCTTTAGCTTTCTCCTAGTGGCCTCCATGATCGAGCTTGATCAACGGCTTCCTCACGTCGAAGATGATCCACACGAGAGTGTCTACTTTGAGCTCCTACCTCTAAACCGAGGTAACTAGGTCCCTAGGTTTGCTAATCTATGTAACCTAGGTGATGTAGAAAGTGATGATGGAATGTATTTGTCTCAAGAACCCTAGGTTTCTCAACACACGAGACGATTAGGACTTGAGGTAGAAGAAGAAAAGCTTGGAGGAGATGAGAGAGTTGTAGAGAGCAACTAGAGAAAAATTCAAGTGAAGAATGGCTAAGTCTTTTGTGACTAATAAAGAAAGCATCTAAAGATAATCATAAACAATAATTTCTATAACAAAATATCTAGATATTTTGTGCAAAATATCTAGATATTTTGTGCAAAATATCTAGATGCCACCTTGCCTCAATAGTAACACATAACTCACCAAGTGAGTTAACAAGTAGCCATGGTTCACTTAAGAAAAGTCAACTCCTCATACCTCCACCACATTAACCATTTAACTAAATGGTTAAAATAAATAATGAGGATTCTTCTTCTAAAAGCACTCTTGTAACAAATTACAAGAATACCCCTCACCGTATATATATACCTGTATCCGTATTCCGAAAAATACGAATACAAAAGAGACGAAAATAATCCAACAATATAATACTAGGATCCGGCTTAAACCAAAGCCTGTTAGTATTATCTGCCCGAACATCATGCGTGCACAAGTACACATATGTGATCGAACCCTGCAGTAAAACCATATGGCCTCTACATCGTTTCGCCCTGAGCAGAGAAACCCTCTTTGTGGGACTCTAAAGACTCCGCAGTACGCTGGCAGTAGGTATAACTACAAGCACGTCAGCGGCACTAGCTGTTCGTAACGGCTACCAAGATACCTGTCGAAAAGGAAAGCCGACGAGCAAACTCATCTGGATCCCTACTGAGCCTATCCATGACAATATCCGTACAGTCCGGTCTCTTCGTCTAAGAGTATCGCATATCAGATCTAGGGGTGGTAAACGTCAGACCCTATTAACCCGATAAGTCATGCCGATGCGGCTCAGGACCAATCCGGGAAATTACTGATCAACCTATCAGTAAATCCCAACTGTCTTGGCCAATGTCTTATGGTCCTGACCAATCGAACATTGTGCGATATCGACTCCCAATACCGGGAGAGACGAATCCCTAACAATCGCTCACTGCCTCCATATAGCTCGGGACTGTACCCAACTAAAACTTGTTTGCATGACTTAGTAGAGCCGTGGTAGGGGTAGTGATCAAAGCACAATGGGAACTCACACAAGACAAATGACAATCTCAGATCCGAAGACTAACCTGTACACATGTCACCTGAGAACTTCCATCTGACGATAGGTATAGTACCATCTGGAAGTTCTCCGCGGGTCCATCTAGTATACTCACACCCAATGAGCACCTGTATACGATCTTAGGTGCATCTGACCAATGGCTGTGGGACTAACCATTGCCCCTTGTCGGGGCTAAAAACATATACACTAGTCTATTCTGGAGTGTCAATGCCCAATCTTGATACTCACGCGACTAGGGACCATTTAAGGATGTGCTTATTGTTGGATATATGTATGACCTAGAGGCCATTATATGATAGTGGATGTATGTATGTATGTGTGTGTGTGTGTGTGTGTGTATTCAGTGTACATTCTTGCTCGACATGATAGTATGCTATCTGGTTCTTCTTTATCTGATATGTTGACTTGATCATGCTTTTATTCATTCACACATGTTGATAAAGCCCGGAGGATATTTGCTTGACTACTATGATTATGATGGAGATGATACTAGTGGGACGTCTGTAGTTTATAAGCATATCCTGAAATGTCCCTAGTCATAGGTGTATCGAGATGGGGCATCGATATACCAGAGTAGACTAACGTATATGATACTAGACCCATATGATGGGCGATGGATGTTCCCACATCCATCGATGTTTGACATCGAGATCGTATACGGGTGCTCAGTGGTGACTGGGTATACTGGACGGACTCGCGGAGAACTCCTATATGGTATTATATCTATCGTCGGATAGCAGTTCTAAGGTGACACTGGTACAGGTTAGTCTGTAGACCCGAGATCATCATAGAGTCTTGTGTGTTCTCCCACTGTACTTTGATTACCACCCTACCACGGCTCTACTGAGTCGTGCAAACAGGTGGCTTTTGGGTAAAGTCCCGTGACACACAAAGACAATGAGCGATAAGAGGGGTTTCGTCTCTCCCGGTATTGGGAGTTGATGCTGTGTTGTTCTCGATTGGCTATATCAGTAAGTCCCTGGTCAGGGCTGTTGAGATTTACCGATAAGTGTTATCAGTAGTTTCTCGATTTGTTATAGAACATTCATCGGCACGACTTATTGAGTTATTGGGGTCGACGTTACCATCCCTAGACTCAGTATGCAACATATCTGACGAAGAGACCGGACTGTACGGTAGTGTTGCCGGTTGGCTCGACGGGAGTTGTGACAGGTTCCCTTGTTTACTTCTGATCGCTCAATACCCGGATGGCCGTTACGTTTAGCTGACCTCTTGCAGCTTGGGGGTGTTTGATATGATCATCACCCACTGCCGGCGTATTGACGAGTCTTAGAGTCCCACAATAGAGTTACCTAGTCCAGGCGAAACGATGTGGTGCACATATGAGATATGCACGGGGACCCGATTAAATGCATGTATATGATACCGTATATTAATCGGACGGTTTGCTATTGGTCGGGTCGTATGTGATATGACCGGTTTGCTAAATCAAGTGTTGATTTATCATTGACCGTTAGCTTTTTCACTTTAAACCCTTCTTGTCTTTTGTTGTATGCATGCATGTATGCATTTATTCTTATTGATGCACATATAGATACGCATGCACACATACATGCATACACAATTCTATCATGGTTGTTGATATAATGGATGGTGGTAATATAAGACTCACACCTTAATAAATATGTTGATATTTATTTTTGGAAAAGAAAAATGGAATTGGATAATTACTCATGGTTGATTATTATATTCCCCCCCCCCTAACCTTTGTGTTAACCATGAGTTATTTTCCATGGCTATTTTTGATCCAAAGATAAATATCTAGATATTTATTAACTTGGGTTAAGAGTGAAAAGAAGAAAATGTATATATTTTCTTTTCTCATTCTTATCTTAATACTTATCATTATCTTGAGCTCTTCATTTGCCATCATCTTCTTCCTCCTCTCTCTTGCTCTCTAGCTTTCATTAGTGAGCAAAAGAGTGATCAAGTTAGGGTTTTGAAGTGAGAAAACAAACCACATCACCATTCTACACTACTCTTGCCCATTTGTTTAGAGTGTTGGCTTCTACTTCTTCTCTTGATCAAGTGGAGCTTCAAGCTTGGACAAAGAGGACTACGGGTGGATCGTCGTGGACTTGGAGGATCTCAAGCAAGCTTCTTTCAACCCTCAAGTGGCCAAGGAGTCTAGCGTAGGGAGCTAAAAAGGTTGTATTCTCTAAACCTAGTCTTTACCTCTTATGGATTGTGTATAAAGTTTTGTTACCCTAGCTTTTCTAGTGTGATCCTTAGGTTAGTTTCTCTAGCACCCTATATTTTTTTATATGGCATGTGTGATGCTACCAAATTATAGTAGTGGTGCTTTTGAAACTTGGGTGGACAATGGACAATGAGCAATATACGGATATTATTTTGCAGTCTCTCCCCTCCACCTTTGCTCAATTTATAGTTAACTTCAACATGCATAACATAGAGAAGGAACTACCTGAACTCCTTAATATGTTAAGGAGTGCAGAGAGCACGCTGAAATCAGTGAAAACTCCCATTTTGAGTGTTGGGCCATCTTCCTCTTCTCGCTCGAAGGCTAAGGCCAAGGGAAAGATGAAGAAGAAACCCACCAAAGCTAAGGGTGGAGTCAAAAAGGCCAAGGGGAAAGAAAAGTCCAAATCTGGGGAATCGGGGAAAGGGGAATGTTATCACTGCCACAAAACAGGACACTGGAAGCGCAACTGCACAGAGTACTTAGATCTCAAGAAGAAGCATGGGGATGCTTCCGTTTCAGGTGTGTTTGTGACAGAAAACTGTTTTTCAATAAACTCTGCTTCCTGGATATTAGATACCGTTTCAAATTCTCACATTTGCAATTCTATGCAGGGGCTGAGAAATAGCAAGGTTTTGAAGACAGGTGACCATACTCTCCGCGTTGGAAATGGTTCCAATGTACATACAGTTGCAGTAGGAGAGTATCACTTGGGGTTGCCGTCTGGGTGTATATTGGTTTTGAACCCATGTTATTATATACCTAGTATGCTTTGTAATATAATATCCGTTTCTTTGTTAGACAATGAAGGATATAATTTTGTATTGCAGAACAATATTACGAACATTCACCTGAATCAAATGTTGGTTGGGTATGGTACACTTAATAACGGGATATACGTCCTAAATCAACACACAGTTTTCAGCATACAACACACTAATAAAAGAAAACTTTCATAAATAAATGAAGCTTTTCTTTGGCACTGTAGACTTGGTCATATTAACGAAACAAGACTAAACAAGCTACATAAAGATGGATATTTAAACCCTTTTGAATATAAATCTTATGCAACTTGTCAGTCTTGTATCAAGGGTAAAATGACCAAAACTCCGTTTACCGGACACGGAGAAAGAGCTACTGAGCTCTTAGGCCTCATACATAGTGATGTATGTGGGCCAATGTCTACACAGGCTAGAGGCGGTTTTTCTTACTTCATTACTTTCACTGATGATTTCTCAAGGTTCGGTCATGTATTTTTATTAAAGCACAAGTCCAAAGCTTTCGAGAAATTCACTGAATATAAACTCGAAGTAGAAAAACAAACCGGCTTAAGCATCAAAATGCTTCGATCAGATCGAGGTGGAGAGTACCTCAGTACAGAGTTTGCAGACTTCTTAAAAGAGAATGGGATTCTCTCTCAGCTCACTCCTCCTTACACACCACAGCACAACGGTGTGTCAGAACGACGGAATCGGACCCTATTAGATATGGTCCGTTCCATGATGAGTGATGCTGAGTTACCCGTCTCATTTTGGGGACATGCATTGGAGATTGCAGCATTTCTGCTGAACAGGGTCCCAACCAAAACTGTGTCTACCACGCCATATGAGATATGGCATGGGAAGAGACCATCTCTTAAACGAATTAAGATTTGAGGTTGTCCGGCCTATGTTAAAAAGCAGAATCCGGACAAACTCGAGACACGGTCAGTCATGTGTAATTTTGTGGGATATCCAAAGAATTCTTATGGATATCTTTTCTACCACAAGGAGGAACAAAAAGTGTTTGTTTCTCAGTATGCCACGTTTTTGGAAAAAGAGTTTTTTATAAATGATACAGATGGCAGTGTGGTAGATATAGAAGAAGTTCTAGAAACACAAATTACAAAAGATGACTTGGTTGAACCGCTGTTGCAACAGAAACTGAGGAACCTCGGCTACTCTGTAGGTCTGGTAGGACTTCTCGCCCACCGGAGAGGTACTACGGTTTCCTTATTGATGGTGATAGAGAAGACTGCATTATGGAGGAGGATGATCCTACCAGCTTTCAGCAAGCTATCACGAGTGGAGACTCTGTGAAATGGTTGGATGCCATGAGATCCGAAATGGAGTCTATGTACATCCACAAAGTATGGACTTTGGACGTTGTACCCCCTGGGGTAAAACCCATAGGGTGCAAATGGATCTTTAAAAGAAAGATTGGTGTAGATGGGCAGGTAGAGACCTATAAGGAAAGACTTGTGGTGAAAGGTTTTCGTCAAAGACCAGGTCTGGACTATGACGAAACTTTTTCTCCCGTAGCCATGCTTAAATCCATTCAGATCCTACTTGCTATTGCTGCTCACTACGACTATGAAATCTGGCAGATGGACGTTAAAACTGCATTTCTAAATGGAGATTTAGAAGAATGCGTTTATATGGATCAGCCAGAGGGCTTCATTGACAGTGGGAGCAGCGGGAAAGCATGTAGATTGCTTAAATCCATTTATGGATTAAAGCAGGCATCATGGAGTTGGAACATCTGTTTCGATGATGTTATCAAAGAGTTTGATTTCATCAAAAATCCAGATGAACCTTGTGTTTATAAGAAGGCTGTAGGGGGAGCTGTCACATTCCTCGTATTGTACATGGATGACATTCTTCTGATAGGAAATGATATTCATATGCTACAGTCAGTCAAATATTTCTTATCACTAAGGTTCTCCATGAAGGACCTGGCTGATACCACATACATTCTGGGCATTCGGATCTATAGGGATAGATCCAAAAGGTTATTGGGATTGTCCCAAACCAAGTACATTAACACGATTCTTAAAAGGTTTAGTATGGAAGACTCCAAGCGGGGTGCCTTACCCGCTTGCCATTGGATCACTCTCTCTAAGGACTTTTGCCCAAAGACTGATGAAGAGAGAGTTCGCATGAGCATTATACCCTATACTTCAGCCGTAGGATCTATAATGTATGCGATGTTATGTACATGCCCAGATGTAGCTTATGTACTTAGTGTAGTAAGCAGGTATCAATCCAACCCAGAGGAGAATCACTGGATAGCTATGAAGAACATTCTTAAGTACTTACGAAGGACTAAAGAAATGTTCTTAGTGTATGGTAATGGAGATCTCCAGATGGAAGCCTTTACGGATTCGAGCTTCCAGAGTGATAAGGACGACAGCAAATCTATCTCTGGGTTTGTATTTACCCTCAATGGAGGGGCGGTAAGTTGGAAGAGTTCCAAACAGGATATCGTTGCAGACTCTATGATGGAGGCTGAGTACATTGCTGCAAATGATGCCACCAAGGAAGCTGTCTGGATGAAGAAGTTCGTCTCGGAGCTAGGAGTAGTTCCAACCATTATTGATCCAATACCATTGTATTGTGATAATAATGGAGCTATGGAGTTAGCCAAGGAGCCCAGGTCCCATCAGCGGTCCAGACGCATCCTGAGGCGCTTTCATTTGCTTCGAGAGATTGTAGATCGCCGCGAGATCGAGATTAGGAGAGTAGAAACAAAGAATAACACTGCGGATCCACTCACCAAGGCCCTCCCTCAGCCGCAGCATGAGCAACTTTTTGAGATGCTGGGTATGAGATACGCCAATAACTGGCCTTAGTACAAGTGGGAGATTGTTGGATATATGTATGCCCTACATTATATGATAGTAGATGTATTTATACATGTGTGTGTGTGTGTGTCTATATATATATAAATATATATATATATATATATATATTCAGTGTACATTTTTGCTCAACATGATAGTATGTTATCTGGTTCTTCTTTATCTGATATGTTGACTTGATCATGCTTTTATTCATTCACACATGTTGATAAAGCCCAGAGGATATTTGCTTGACTACTGTGATTATGATGGAGATCATACTAGTGGGACGTCTGTAGTTTATAAGCATATCCTGAAATGTCCCTAGTCATAGGTGTATCGAGATGGGGCATCGACATACCAGAGTAGACTAGCGTATATGATACTAGACCCATATGATGGGCGATGGATGTTCCCACATCCATCGATGTTTGACATCGAGATCGTATACGGGTGCTCAGTGGTGACTGAGTACACTGGACGGACTCGCCGATAACTCCTATATGGTATTATATCTATCGTCGGATAGCAGTTCTAAGGTGACACTGGTACAGGTTAGTCTGTAGACCCGAGATCATCATAGAGGCTTGTGTGTTCTCCCACTGTACTTTGATTACCACCCTACCACGGCTCTACTGAGTCGTGCAAACAGGTGGCTTTTGGGTAAAGTCCCGAGACACACGAAGACAATGAGCGATAAGAGGTGTTTCGTCTCTCCCGGTATTGGGAGTTGATGCTGTGTTGTTCTCGATTGGCTATATCAGTAAGTCCCTGGCCAGGGCTGTTGAGATTTACCGATAAGTGTTATCAGTAGTTTCTCGATCTGTTATAGAACATTCATCGGCACGACTTATTGAGTTATTGGGGTCGACGTTACCATCCCTAGACTCAGTATGCAGCATATCTGACAAAGAGACCGGACTGTACGGTAGTGTTGCCGGTTGGCTCGACGGGAGTTGTGACAGGTTCCCTTGTTTACTTCTGATCGCTCAATACCCTGATGGCCGTTACGTTTAGCTGACCTCTTGCAGCTTGGGGGTGTTTGATATGATCATCACCCACTGCCGGCGTATTGACGAGTCTTAGAGTCCCATAATGGAGTTACTTAGTCCAGGAGAAACGATGTGGTGCGCATATGAGATATGCGCGGGGACCCGATTAAATACGCATATGTGATACCGTATATTAATCGGACGGTTTGCTATTGGTCGGGTCGTATGTGATATGACCGGTTTGCTAAATCAAGTATTGATTTATCATTGACCATTAGCTTTTTCACTTTAAACCCTTCTTGTCTTTTGTTGTATGCATGCATGTATGCATTTATTCTCATTGATGCACATATGGATGTGCATGCACACATACATGTATACACAATTCTATCATGGTTGTTGATATATTGGATGGTGGCAATATAAAACTCACACCTTAATAAATATGTTGATATTTATTTTTGGAAAAGAAAAATGGAATTGGATAATTACTCATGGTTAATTATTATATTCCCCCTCACTAACCTTTGTGTTAACCATGAGTTATTTTCCATGGCTATTTTTGATCCAAAGATAAATATCTAGATATTTATTAACTTGGGTTAAGAGTGAGAAGAAGAAAATATATATTTTTTCTTTTCTCATTCTTATCTTAATACTTATCATTATCTTGAGCTCTTCATTTGCCATCATCTCTCTTACTCTCTAGCTTTCATTAGTGAGCAAAAGAGTGATCAAGTTAGGATTTTGAAGTGAGAAAACAAACCACATCACCATTCTACACTACTCTTGCCCATTTGTTTAGATTGTTGGCTTCTACTTCTTCTCTTGATCAAGTAAAGCTTCAAGCTTGGACAAAGAGGACTCCGAGTGGACCGTCGTAGACTTGGAGGATCTCAAGAAAGCTTCTTTCAACCCTCAAGTGGCCAACGAGTCTAGCGTAGGGAGCTACAAAGGTTGTATTCTCTAAACCTAGTTTTTACCTCTTGTGGATTGTGTATAAAGTTTTGTTACCAGCTTTTCTAGTGTGATCCTTAGGTTAGTTTCTCTAGCACCCTATATTTTTTTTATATGGCATGTGTGATGCTACCAAACCTTAGTAGTGGTGCTGTTGAAACTCCTTCGCTTATAGACTACCCAGCTCTCACAAGTCTGATCGTCATCATAACGCTGGTAGTCAAGCAAGATCCTACGGGATTTATCAACATGTGGTCGACATATATAATATATGCACATGTTAAGATAAAGACAAACCATAATAGTATACTACTGTATCGAGTCTTTATCAATATGTGCAAGATGGATAAAACATCAATAGAAATAAATACACATATCCTGACAAAGAAAAGTCAAATAATATATTATAAACTGAGCAAGATTGTCTTGTACATACATATCCCCATCATCTATATGTACATATACAATACTAGCCTCTAGGGTATACATATCCAACAACTTTCTTAAACATTTCCATAACCTTCTCCATCTGTGGACTTGGTTTGTTGGGACTTAACCGGTTTGGAAAAGGAGCTTTATTAACAAGGGTTGGGTCCAACTCTTGGGGAGAAATTTGTGGGGATGGAATGGATCCCAAAATTGGATTTGGGGCGGTCTGAGAGGGTAATTCATTTAAGGAAGTGGACTGAGAGTTCGAGCCCAGTGGAGAACGGAGAATGGGCTCAGAAGAAGATGTTAGAACAGAAGAAGTAGAAGTAGAAGTAGTAGACGGGGTGACATCGAAATCATCAACTTGTTCTCCAACATGGTTTTGCAACATTCTTCCTGATCTCAATGTAGATACGGCACTCATGTTATGATTTTGTTGGTTAAGAACAATGTTAGCGTTTTGTGAGTTGCCGGGATTTGGTAGAGGTTGAGATGGAAGTTTTCCTTTCTCTCTTTCACTCATTGCGGCGTTTAACTGTGCAATTTGTGCTTCAATAGATTTGATGCTTTCACCATAGGAAGAAGTGTGCTGCACTAACGTTTGGATAGAAGAAGTTAAATTAGCCGACGTTTGCGCGGATTGTTTAATAAACGCTTCTAAGCTTCTTTCGAGTGTAGAGATTTTGTCGGTACCGACAGGAGGAACATTATTATGCAGTTGGAAAGAATTGTTATAAGGGGTAAAGTTGTTGGCCGGGTTTTGGAATGAATGCAGTTGAAAGGGTTGCTGGATTTGTTGTGGTGGTTGTTGTTGCTGTGGAGGAAGCCTTTGATAGTTATTTTGACTTTGGAACTGATTTTTATTTTGAGCTTGGTTTTGGTTTCAAGCAAAATTAGGATAATTTCTCCATCTCTAGTTATATGTGGATGAGTAAGGATCGTTTCTAGGTCGTTACTGAAAAGCAGCATTAGTTTGTTCTTGACCTTGAGACGGAGGATTCAAAGGATATTCTTCAGTTAAATGGGACGAATCATAACAGCAACCACACACGGTTTTGGGGAGCGTAACTTGGTTTAGGGAGGCTAAAAAGAATTTTCTTTCAATCTTCGAGCTTCTTTTGCATCGCAGCCATTTCGGCTTTCATTGCGATGGAAGCGTCGAGCTAATGGATACCTGCCCTAGCTGAAGACGAGGATGATGTTGTTGGTCTTGTGCTCTCCCACTGTAATGTTTGTTCGGCGAGATCTTCAAGAAATTGCCACACTTCCTCGTCGGATTTTGACATGAAATGATATTGACAAATGGTTTCTAGCATTTGTTTTGTCGCTGGATCAACACTCTCATACATAATTTGGCAAAGTTTCCATTTTTTTAATCTGTGATAGGGGCATTGGACAATGAGATCTTTAAACCTTTCAAAGCATTTCCAAAAGGGTTCGTTAGGAAGTTGGGCAAACTGATTAATCTTATTCCTAATGCAGCCAGTCTTATGATTAAGATAAAATTTCTTAAGGAATACTTTAACAAATTCATCCCAATTAGTGATAGAATGTGAGGAACTGCTATAAAGCCACTTCTTTGCGAGATCTCACAAGGCAAAAGGAAGAATACGTAATTGTATAGCATCCCTAAGAGTTGGGTGGTGCTCATCATTGCACATACGTTTTGAAATTTGGTTATAAAAATATAGGCATTTTCAGATTCAAGCCCATGAAATTTGGGCAACAAGTTGATGAAGTGGGGTTTAATTTCAAAGTTATCCTCATTGGCTGGTGAAAGAGACAGACACGTAGGAAGAGGTCCGCGTATGGGGTCGCATCGGTCTTGGAGAGCTATGTGTCGTGGATTTTGAATTTGCGCACCTACGAGTGGTGGCAATGTGGTGTTGTTAAAACCCGGTGGAGGTACATCCATCTCGGGAGATGTGGTAGGAGGAGGAGAAAAAGAAGGTGAAGCGGTATCGACCTCGGAGTCGACAGCGAAAACACGGACTAAATGGGCACTAGAATCCCGTGTCCAGCTGATCATGCACTAATCGGGTTTAGTGGATGTAACAGCGTGTGATAACGTGTGAGAACGATTTTAAAAAGGCTTTGCTTTGACAAAAGTGACGGACACAAGTCTTGACTTAACTAATCACAAAATGCACAATCAGTCCCTAGAGCTAGGGTCACCTAGGTCAAATCACCAGACTGCTCCTAGACTTCTAAAGGACAAGACGTAGGATCAATTCTCTATCACATCCTTATTAATCTTGCAGCCAGGTAAGTGCTAATTAAGTGGGAGGTATTCTCTATATGAATCATCGAAATAGCGGGCCTAATTAAGTAAACCACTTTCCTTAGTCACACTTGCCTTAGACACCACAAGAGAAATGCGGATAACCAATAGATTACCCACGACTCTCCTTTGTCCTAATTGAGCGCGAATATCCTTAGAGGCTTGGTCTAAATATTTTTTATTAATGTAGGGCAATAGTATGCTCATTTGTGATTTGTGGGGCCTAGAAAGGGTGATGAAATCCTCACCTAATCTGAATTTGGGTTTCTTGCCCCTTAATGTCCGGTTTAAATATGCAAAACAAACCAAAATCTAAAACACGCAAAAAGATTTTTTAGAGCCGATGTTTGCAAAGAATTCTTCAAATAAAATTAGTTTATTGGAGGTCTAAAGGAGAGAGGAAGACGAAAGGATAATACCAGAAAAATTTGGGGGCTTAACTCCCCAAGGTGGCTGCGCATCCGCCGCCCAATGCTCTCTTTGGCCGCGGTTCCGCCTCCATCTGATGGAGTCCCGTCTCCAAACTTTTTCACAGCACTCCAATGCTCTTCTGGTCCTATTTGATAGTCTCTGAATATCTGTTGTTTCGCTCCAATTGCTCCAGATTTCTTGTAAAACTCGCACAAGAATCGTTAAAAACACAAGATGCGGTTTTGTTTCTCTTTTTATTTTTATTTTTTCTGGTTTTTTATAAGAAATCAAGCCGAACAACAAGAAAAATATTATGACCGTTTTTCCGGCAATGGCGCCAATTGATTGGTTTGAAAAACTGAGTCTTTGTAAGTTGTAAATTACCGCAATCAATAACGATGTCGCGATGGCTAGCCGATAGTGAGTATGGGTCGTCCACAGGAAAATGGTGAACTACTTATCTTGTTTTAGACGAGTTGACAAAGAAAGATGGGATTTTTGTCGTTTTATACAAAGAAGTTTTGAAAAGTTTATAAGAGAAGGGTTTGTAGAGTTTATAAGATTTAGTAGTTAATGGATGGAATTTTAAAAATAATTATTTTTATCTTTTAATTATTTAATACTAGAGAAATAGCAATGAATGTGGTTTGGGGTTCTTGGAGGGAATTAGGGTTTCTCTCTATTGACCCTTGTCCTTCCATTGATCCTTATTTGTCTCAAGCCCTTAACAAAACGATTATTAACGAATTTCAAATCGTGGTCGTGATTATCATGAATTGATAGCATGTCCGATAAGAGGGTTAATATTCATTTTGCTAAAATTTATAAAAATTAAAACTTTAAAAAGAATTTAAGAGATATTGTTCATCCATTATTCTACCCTATCCTACAAACCCTAACAAACGAGAATTTACTCGCTCATTAGGATAAACGAAGTAAAAATAAGGTGGAAGAATACGAAACCCGTAAGTTAAAATTGTGGAAATTAAATGTTGAAATTAAAATGCGGAAAGTAAATGCGGAAAGTAATTGTGGAAAGTAATTGCAGAAACTAAATGCGACAAAATTAAAAGAAAGAACTACCTTTTATTGAATAAACTATTATATTACAGAAGTTGCTCGCTGAAAAGTAATTACAACCCTAATTTTCTCTAGATTGCTTGATCGGTAGATCGGTCGATTTATTCTTCGATGGATTCCTTGATGATAGATACTCTCGGTCCTTTTATAGGCTCTGAAACTTGAAACTCTAGACGTCATATTGAAGTGTGTGCAAAAACGATCAAGCCCCTGAAGTTTCACATCTACGGCCACCAAATGACCGCGGTTTAGCCGCCCAATGCCCCTATTGGCAGCGGATCCGCCGCCTCTTGATGAGGTTGTGCCTTCGGATTTCTTGTGCCTTCCTCTCTCGATATTTGGAGATCTTTCTGATAAAAATATTCTGAAAGTATATCTCTTAGTCTCTCCCGTTGTGAGATTCTTCAATTTTCTCCTAACATTCAGCAGATTTGGTTTGGAGAATCGATTTGCTGTGGATCTCCTACTTATTTTTCAGACCTGAGCTGATTTATTATAATACCTGCACAATATCTCAAATCACATTGTTAGTAGCATTTGTTTTATTTGATATAATATTCCAACAAATTAATTTATATGATATCTTAATAATATTAGTTAAGATTATTTGATATGATATGCATATTTAATAATAAATAATCTCAAGGATATTTTATTTAAATATGATATGCATATATTCCCCAATTATATTAATTATAAATTAAAAAACATATGATAATAATCTTTTTACAAATAAACCCACATATATTCTTAATTTACAAATAACACATTTTAGTAACTTATAATAGTGGGGAAAATGTCCATACTAATGTGCAATAAATTTGATTGTTCGATGTGCAGCAGATATTTCAAGACCTTTGTTTTAGGGTAAATTGAAAAGACTATCCAATGGATACCAAATCACATAAAAAGAACACACCAACAACAACACATAAGATTTATCCAGATTCGGCGCAACTAGCACCTAACCCTACATGCCGCAACGAAAACTTTCACTATGAGAAAGAATTACAAGATATTACACCGACTTCTCATCCCTCATTTACAAAGAATTACACTCTCTTACAAAACCTCTCTCTACTTGCGACCGAGTTTAGCCGCCCTCTCCTACTTTAATCAAACCCTAGATTATTAGAGAATTATAAATTCTAAAAACTCTTTGGAGAAAGTCTCATATTTATAGGGTAAATAAATGTTAAGAGAAAATTCCATATTTAAAATAGTGATAAATATGAATTTAATCTAGAGATTAGATTTAAATCTAAACTAAAGAGATTAAATTTAATTCCTAACTAATCCCTAACTAATTCCGAATTTAAATCAAATATCAACAATAGTTCTCGCTCGGTATGAGAGAGAGGAGAATCTCCACCTTGATTCAATTCGCCATAATCTCTTCACTTTTTCAACACATTAGAACTCTATTCTCGTCGCCTTGTGCCCGAAGGCATCTCAACAATCTACTAAGCATAGCTTGAACTTGGACCGGAACCATCTTAGAAATGCGTCTGTCGGATTATCTAGGGTATCAACCTCTGTAAGAGACATTACTTATTCTCACCCTCCAAGAAAAAACTCTCACATCTTCTGTAATACCCAAACCCAACAACCTCCACAAATCGGTGGCCTCCTTAACCAACTGCATAACGGCTATCAACCATGCCTCTATAGTTGAAACCGCGATACCGGACTGAAGTATCGATCTCTCTGGCACTGCATCTATGCCTAACATGTAACCCGTCGTCGACCCCATCTGTCCCTATCACCAGCGTAATCTATACCTAATAATAATATCGCCGAAAACCTAAAGTGCGCCTCTAAGATAGAAGACACGGGTCGAGTCTCCTCCATCCTATACCAAGATAGAACCTGTTCGATACTCTGCTACAACCGATGCAACTCCCCATCCATGACACTTTTCATGCCACGAATCGACCATACAGTCTTTCTTTTGAACATCCGATCCTCTTGCCATGGAGACTCATTTCTAACAACTTATGTGTGTCGAACTATCCTCGACTTCTGCACTACTGACTCTACTGGACTCTCCACCTGAATCGAAGTACGACCACCTCATCTTCTATAACCTGGAATGAAGGCTCGAACACCACCTAGCTCGGTGATCTTGTTATCTGATCACCATCTTTTTTAGTCTGTTTTCTTTGAGATATCACAGACTCAACGACCAAAACATGTCATCTGATTACTCCATTCTTAGTACTAGGATACCATGTCCTGTATCCTTTTGCTCCGCATCTAGAATCACAAAGCTCTAGGTAATTCCCAGCCCTCCAGTCCAAACCTTCTCACGAATTGTCCTCTTTACCACCGTTGATAGTGACCGATTGATGAGTTTCTCGGCAACAGATAAGTCCTCCATCTGAAACTCTCTCGGAACTCCAGCCATAAGCCATGAACACGTGTTCTTCTCAAACACCGTTTGAAAATCTGCTCGGTTAGTAAGAGATTTCTTCATGTAAAATGACTCTAACTTTTTCCACAATCCTGAAACTGTCGTCTTTTGCGCCACTTCGCAAATAACCTTATCGGCCATTGAAAGCTGGATCGAACTGTGAGTTTTGTCTTTCATTTCTACTTTCTTATCCTTCGTGGTCGTCTTCAGAATACCGTCTTTTGAAAAATGATCTTATGAACCTTTTACTGCTTGAGCATAGCAGTCAACTTCAACCTCCAAAAGCCGAAATTGTTCCGCCTATCAAACTTGTCTATCTTGTAATGTATAGATACCTGTTCATATCAGAATTTTGCATTATTATATTCCCCATTCTTAATCATATTGCAAATAAATAGGTGTTTTTGATCCATGTCTGCTAAATAGTTGCAGGTTACAGGTTCTCAGAACAATACAGTGAAATTCAGGAAAAGACACTACAAATATGAGACTACGACCAACAAATAGATGAATTTGCAAGATGGCGCCTACCAGTTTAAGGAACAAAAAAAGATCAATGAACAGTTCGATTGCACAAGATACAAGGGCAGCACAAGATTCAAGACTTCAATGCGAAGCTAACGGTAAAAGTCCACAAATTCTGCACTATTGGAAATCTGGAAGAAAGTAGAAAAGATTTTGAGGAACCAAGTGAAGAAAACAGAAGGAAAAAGCAACTTGAAGCATCACAGAAAAATTGAGCCCAAGAGCCCACCAAACGGCCGCGGATCCGCGGCCAAAGAGGGCATTCCACCGCGGATCCGCGGCCGAGCTGTGCACGTGTCGGTGCATGTGTCGGTGGGTGTCGGTGCTTTGACCCGGCTTTCTTAGGGTAGTCTTGTAATTTCAGATGTGGATCAGATGTAAACCCTAGGGTTTCTTCTATCTATAAATAGGAAAGCCTATTGGGGCATGCCTCTTTTTATTTTTCTAGTCTAAAATTTCAATTCCTTTGTAATCGTCAAGAGTGCATCAATAAAGTAAGACTTTAATTCTTGCATTTTTATCTGTTCTTTTAATATCTGCTATTTAATTTTGTCTTTTATTATTTGCAACTTAGATAGTTTTTAAAATAAAATATAAAAATGAATTCCATTGTTAATACCCTAATGAGTGAGTAGTTCCTCACTTGTTAGGGTTAGGTTTGGGATAGGTTTGAGAGATGGAAATGTCTCACTCCTTTCTTTCCCGTATAATACTTTAAATTAGGACTCTATGTTAATCAAACACACACCGCTCACTACAGCACCTTATGCCACGAGATAGCGGTGATTCTCTAATTAGACCGGTTGTGGTTGATTTACATAGAGCTTAGGGCTAAGAGTTAAGAAAGGACAGACAAGGACCAAAAGGATGAAACTATGTTTCTTCCTAGTCGTGCTAATTCCCTTTGTTAACTATTACCCTAACACCTAAGTTCTTAATCAGGGCAAAGGAAGCAGTGAGTAGAATTCTCATTCCAAACTAACCTAATCCTAACCCCAGCAAGTTTTGAATCCAATTAAATTCAATCTTAGTTTTTATCAAAATCAAAACCTACCAAAAATAGGACTTAACTCGTAAGAACATAAAGAAAAGAACACGTTTTCCCTGTGGACCGACCCGTACTCAACCGGTTAGCTACCAAGCGACACCGTTATTAATTGCGGTATTCTTAACTTTGATTTTAAAATGCACGTACGCAAAAACAGCTATCAATCAAATGGCGCCGTTGCCGGGGAAACGGTAGTTATTTTCTTTTTGTAATTTCGGGTTAATTGAAATTGAAAAAATATAAAAATTGAAAATATAAAAACATAAAAAATATCATCTTGTTATTTTTTGAAAGGTTTTGTGTGACTTGTGCAGGAAGGAAGACGGGCAGATTCAGGTCTGGAGCAGACCCAGTGAACAAATCAGCAAACAGAGGATCTGAACAGACAGAGGAGAACCACAACAGACGACAGAAAAATTTTGGAGGCTTGAACCAACTTTTCCACCGCGGAAACGCGTCATTAACAAGCATTTGGCTGCGGAACTGCGGCAGTTTGCTGACATCAGCTTTCCAAAAATTCTCTGTAAGTTTTTTTCCCTCTCTTCTGCCCTCTGTAGTCCACTGAAAAATTTTCCTGCAGGGTTCTTAGCGCAAAATTTCTTCTCCCTCTCCAATAAATCAATTTTGTGCAGGATTCTTTGCGCCGCAAATAAAAGAAAAAAATTTGGCAAGTGTTTTAGATTTTTGTGTGTTTATTGCTTTGCATTTTTAAAACGGACTTTTAAGGGGCTATAACAATAATCCAAATTGGGTGGGGATTTCGTTACCCTTTTTAGGACACCAAAAATCACAAAAAGCATATGCATCAACCCTCGAGTTAATTAAAAAATATCTAGATTCAGCCAATTAAGGACTGTCGCGCTCATTAGGACAGAGGAAGGTTGTGGGCAATCGGTCGTTTATCTAAACCTGACTTTGTGGTGCCTAGGCTAGACAAGTGGGAAAGGTAATTTTAAAAAGCCCATCTCACGGTGATTCGTGAGCGGATCCCTCCTTTCTTTACTTGTGCTTACCTGGCCATAATTGGCGATGAAGAGGCGATTTGAGAGATATCTCACAACTTGCCATTTGGACCAGTTAGGAGCAGTCTAGTTGACTTAGGAGACCTTAGCTCTAGGCATGATTGTGCATGTTCAAATTGTAATTGCTTGAAAGTGTGTCGTAGTTCCGTATAAAATCTTTTGCAAAAATCTTTATAACAAATAAATTAAAAAAACCACAAAACAAAATTTTTACAAAAAACTTGCCATTTTGTCGCTAGAAATCCATTGCACCCAACTTTCACCTACATTTTCTCCATTGACGTTTTCTTACCCCCACATTCTACGTTTGACTACACTAAACCTCATTTAGTGTATGTCCAGTTGGACTAGGGACAGTAGCACCCATTTAGTCCGTGTCTCGTTGGTTTCTACTGACGACGCGTTCGACTCCGAAGTCGAAATTCCCTCCACTTCTTTACCTTCATCTTCAAATTCATCATCTTCTAAGGAGATGTCAGGATTCAATCCTAAGAACCCCTTACCTACTTCAGGACTGATTCCACCTCAACTGGGTGCGAATAACCCATAACACCCTCCTGTTGAAGCGCCCCAACGAATCGCGCTCCAGGATCTTTTCTATCCCACCCGCACCGCACTTCCCACTTGTCTTTCACTTCCGCCGGCTAATGGGGATAACTTCGTAATTAAATTCCACTTCATCAATATGTTGCCCAAATTTCACGGGCTGGAATCCGAAGATGCCTACATCTTCATTAACAAATTCCAGAATATTTGCGCAATGATGAAAACCACCCAACTTTCCGATGATGCTATAAGACTACGTGTCATTCCCTTCACTTTATGTGACCTAGCTGAAAAGTGGATATATAGTACAGCATCGCATTCCATAAAAAGTTAGGAAGAGTTTGTTAAGGCTTTTCTAAAAAAGTTTTACCCACACCACAAGACCGGGAGAATTCGAAATGAAATTAATCAATTTTCCCAGCTTCCTTCCAAACCTTTTTGGAAGTGTTTCGAACGATTTAAGGACCTTCTTGTTCAGTGCCCTCACCACGATATCGAGAGATGGCAACTTTGCCAAACTTTATACGAAGGACTGAACCCGACAACTAAGCAGTTGTTGGAAACCATTTGTCAAGGTCACTTTCTTACCAAATCTGACGAGGAAGCTTGGCAATTTCTCGACGATCTTGCTGAACAAACGCTTCAGTAGGAAAGCACTAGACAGACCGCTTTATCCACTTCATCTACTTCATCCGGTCAGTCTAGGGTAGGTGTTCATCAACTTGACATGTCAATTGCAATGAAAGCCGAAATGGCCGCAATTACACGTAAACTAGAAGCAATTGAGATCAAATTCTCATCGCCTTCTCATGCCCCCGCTTTACCCCCTCGCACTATTTGCGCTTGTTGTTCGGATCCGTCCCATTTGACCGAAGAGTGTCCTTACAACCCACCTGCTCAAGGACAAGATCAAGTCAATGCTGCCTTTCAGCAGAGACAAAGAAATGATCCATACTCTTCAACTTATAAACCTGGTTGGAGGAACCACCCCAATTTTTCTTGGAATCAAAATCAACAACAATTCCAAGGCAATAACAATTTTCAAAAGCCTCCTCCACAACAACAAGCCCCTCAACAAACTCAATATCAGCAACATTTCCAACCCCAACCGTACCAAAATCAAATGAACAATTTTGCACCGAACAAATCTTTTCCTCAAAATAATTTTGTTCAACCAAATAACGATAAGGTTTCCTCGCTAGAACGAAGTTTGGATGCGTTTTTAAAACAATCTACGCAATCTTCAGCCAACATCCAATCTTCCATTCATTCTTTGGTGCAACACACTGCATCATATGAGCAAAGCATCAAAACCATTGAAGCTCAAATTGCACAACTGAATGCTGCTCTAAGCGAGCGAGAGAAGGGGAAACTTCCATCTCAACCACTGCCAAATTCTGGTCACACACAAAATGCACATGTTTCTTATGAAGAACAAAATCATAATGTGAGTGCTATGACTACATTGAGATCTGGAAAGGTATTGCACAACAACGTTGGCAATAATAATGACACCCGGGCCACTGCTTCTTCTTCTTCTTCTTCTTCACCTTCTTCAGAGCCTGTTCTTCATTCTTCACAAGGCACTACTTCTTCTATTAATTCGAACGGACCCACATCTCACTCCACGAAAACACCAACACTGGGATCCGTTCCAACTCCACAGTCTACTCCACAAACATTAGACTCAACAAATTTTCAAAATGTTCCATTTCCAAACAAGTTGAGATCCAATAAACAAACTCCACAAATGGAGAAGATTGTGGAGTTATTTAAACAGGTTAGCATAAATATACCTCTCTTGGATGCAATCCAACAAGTCCCTTCTTACGCTAAAATCTTGAAGGACTTATGCACCAAGAAGAGGAAATCACAGGTACCTAAGAAAGTTTTCTTGGCTAGTGCAGTAAGTGATGCTCTTACCCAACCTTTACCTCAAAAACGAAAGGATCCTGGCTGTCCTACCATTTCAATAACTATTGGGGATAAGAACATCAACCGCGCACTTTTAGATCTTAGTGCCAGTGTTAATTTGCTTCCCTATTCAGTATATGAATAATTAGGCGTTGGAGAGCTGAAGCCCACACATTGTACTCTCTAAATAGCCGACCGATCCATCACCAATCCTAGGGGTGAGTTAGAGGATGTGTTGATTAAAGTAGGGGACTTCATTTTCCCCATTGATTTCATTGTTATGGACACACAGCCTGTAGCTAACCCCCGGAGTCAAATTCCGGTGATACTCGGTCGACCATTCCTTGCAACTTCTAATGCAGTGATCAATTGTCGAAATGGTTCGATGAACCTATCTTTTGGAAATATGACAATTGAGCTCAACATTTTTAAGTTGGGGAATCAGCCCTCCGAACCTAATGAGAATATACTTGATGTTTGCTCGATCCAAGAGATCACTTAGGAGGACTGTGAGCTCGAAAAATTTCTGTTCGATCACAACAATTTTGACGCCACTAGCGCGTTCCTCCTTGAATCTGACACAGCTTTCACACCCGATAATGATTACGAGTGTTTCACTTTTTTGAATGATTTTGAAGAATCACCGTCCGAGTTTGAGTCCTTTGAATTTTCGGATGAGTTAGCTGAACCATCCGACTCGGTTGCTTACATTCGCTTTGAACCTTTGTTGGAATCCTTCGAGTTTGAGACAGTTTCACCAATTTTACCTTCAATTGTTTCGCCTCAAAACTCGAACTCAAGCTATTGCCGTCTCACCTTAAATACGCTTATAGGTGAGAATGAGACCCTTCCTGTTATCATCTCGGCCTCTCTAGCCCCCGAGCAAGAGAAAGCCCTTTTATTGGTCTTACAAAACAATCGGCAAGCTTTTGGCTAGACTATGGCGGACATCAAGGGGATCAGTCCCCTAATAGTTGAACATCATATTCATATGATGAATGATGCCAAGCCAGCAAGGGATCCATAAAGATGACTCAACCCAATAATGAAAGAGGCTGTTAAAAAGGAGATTGTAAAATGTCTTGATAGTCGTATCATTTACTCTATCTCTGATACCCAGTGGGTTAGCCCCATTCACGTTTTCCCAAAGAAATCAGGCATAACGGTTCTAACTAATGAGGCGAATGAGTTAATACCAACTCGCACCCAAACTGGGTGGCGAGTTTGCATTGATTATAGAAAACTCAACACCGCGACACGGAAAGACCACTTTCCATTACCTTTTATTGACCAAATGCTAGAACGATTGGCTGGGCACGAGTACTATTGCTTTTTGGATGGCTACTCAGGCTAAAATCAAGTTCCCATCGCCGAAAAGGACCAAGATCAGACCATATTCACCTATCCTTTCGGTACGTTTGCTTACCGTCGCATACCCTTTAGGTTATGCAATGCACCCGCTACTTTCCAGCGGTGTATGATGGGCATTTTTTCAGACATGGTGGAAAAATTCTTGGAGATTTTTATGGATGATTTCTCCATTTTCGGCGACTCCTTTGATGAATGTTTGCTACATTTAGACGCGGTTCTTACACGATGTAGGGATAAGAACCTCACTTTAAATTGGGAGAAATGCCATTTTATGGTACGAGAAGGTATTGTCTTAGGACATATCATCTTGCAATATGGCATTGAAGTAGATAAAGCTAAGATTGAAGTCATTTCAAATCTTCCTCCTCCCAAATACATCCGAGACATTCGAGCCTTCCTTGGCCATGCCAGTTTCTATAGACGGTTCATCAAGGATTTTAGCAAGATAGCTAGACCCATGACTCTTTTGTTGGCCAAGAACACCACATTTGATTTTGACTCAACCTGCATGAAGGCGTTCGATTCATTGGAAAACTCACTTATTTCCGCTCCCATTCTTTCATCTCCTGACTGGACGCATCCATTTGAAATTATGTGCGATGCATCTGATTTCGCCATTGGTGTTGTCCTTGGACAGCACATACATAAGATGCCGCATGTAATTTATTACGCTAGCCGAACCTTAAACGAAACCCAATTGAATTACACAACAACTAAAAAAGAATTCTTAGCTGTTGTGTTTGCATTAGAAAAGTTCAGGCCCTATTTAATCGGCTCTCCAGTCATCGTTTACGCAGACCACTCAGCTCTTCGCCATCTTTTCGCGAAAAAGGACGCTAAATCTAGGCTGATACGTTGGATCCTCTTACTATAAGAGTTTGACCTTGTCATCAGAGACAAGAGAGGATGCGCAAACATAGTCGCCGACCATATTTCACGACTTCCTTCTTCGCTTACACTTCAAATTCCTATTAAATACGTTTTTCCAGATGAGCAGCTCTTAACTGTGTCATGCGAACCATGGTTTGCAGATATTGTAAATTATTTGGCCACCGGACTTATACCAAACGAATGGTCGAATCAGGACAGACTCAAATTTCTATCTCAGGTAAAACATTTTTACTGGGATGAACCGTATCTATTCAAATACTGTCCCGAACAAATTATTCGTCGGTGTGTCCCCGACAATGAGTTTAAGAGTGTGCTGTCATTTTGCCACGATCAAGCGTGTGGAAGGCATTTAGGCCCCAAAAAGACAGCAGAAAAGATCTTGCAGTGTGGCTTCAACTGGCCACAACTTTTTAAAGAAGCATATGAGTACTGCAAGATATGCTCCCGGTGCCGCACTTGGGCCAGATATCTAAGAGTAATGAAATGCCGCTCCAATCAATATTGGTTGTTGAAATTTTTGATATTTGGGGGATAGACTCTATGGGACTATTTCCCATTTCCTTTGGGAACATGTATATTCTACTCGTTGTTGACTATGTTTCTAAATGGGTCGAGGCTGTGCCCAGCCGAACTAATGACAACAAGTTTGTCGTTAGATTTCTCAAAGAAAACATTTTTTCTCGGTTTGGGCATCCTCGCGCGATTATCAGTGATAATGGATCTCACTTTTGTAATAGGACTTTCGAGTCCTTAATACGGAAATACTCCATTACTCACAAGCTGTCAACGCCCTATCATCCCCAAACTTATGGGCAAGCCGAGATTTCGAATCAGCAGATTAAACAAATATTGGAGAAAACAGTTTCCAAAAACCGTAAAGATTGGTCATCAAAACTTATTGATGCCCTTTGGGCATTCCGAACTGCCTATAAGACCGATCTTGGCATGTCTCCATATAGGCTTGTTTATGGAAAGGCTTGCCATCTTCCAGTTGAAATTGAGTATAAAGTATTTTGGGCAATAAAAGAGTTGAACCTATCTTTGGGAGATGTGGGCAGCAATAGAAAGCTGCAGTTGAACGAATTAAACGAGCTGCGGGATGAAGCCTACGAGAACGCAGTAGTTGTTAAAAACCGAACGAAGGTGTTCCACGATAAACACCTTATGCGCAAAACTTTCAAACCTGGTCAACAGGTTTTACTTTACGACACTCGGTTACATTTCCATCCCGAAAAGCTCAGATCTCGATGGAAAGGGCCATTTTTGGTACGCACCGTATATCCGCACGGTACGGTCGATCTAGAAAACCCAGAGGACGGTTCACTATTTAAAGTGAACGGACATAGACTTAAATCATTCCTCACTGCGGACCCTTTGGAGGAGCTCCTGTTTTGGCAGGAGCCGATCTACATTGACTGATCTTCCTCCATCTACCCCTAAATTTCGATTATCTAGCGAAAACACTGTTTCAAACAAGTTTGGTGGTATGTATCACTTGTAATTATATAAAAACAAAATTGAAAAAAATTGAAAATAAAATAAAATATAATAAAATTTTTTGGGTATTTTTTGTAAATTTCCAGTTTTAATAAAAAATAATAAAATAAAAAAAAATTGTTTACAAATAAATTCCTCTTTTTAAGAGGACCTTTTTGCAAATAACCAACACATCCCCCTATAAATAGAACCCGAACCCTCTCTGTTTCTATCAAACCCTAAATTTTCATTTCCTCAAACCCTAGCCGCCGCCGCAGCAAGTTCAGAGAGATCGCTTCCTCCTGCCGCGGAACCGCCGCCCAACGCCTCCTTCGGCCGCGCAACCGCCGCACCTCTGCCTCGTCACCCTTTGAATTTTTTCAGAGGAGGTTTGCATCATCTCCCCCTCTCTGTTAAATTTTTTTATAAATCTGTGAACTTTCTGAATAGCACCAACCATGCAATTAGAACGAGATTTTTCACAAATCTTTGCACACACAATTTACGGAAGTTATTTTGGTGAGGAGATCACACAGCTAGGGTAGAACTTTTTAATTTATAATCATCCCAATGCCTACGCTCTTCCAGATCTAGTTACTCATTTTTACGGGTGTATGGAGGAAGATTGCCTAGCATAATACGGTTTTATTAAATTACTTTAGGGCGATAGGGAAATAATCATTGATAGGGACTTCATCCATGAAGTCACCTTAATTCCTAGATTACATGTTCATGACCAAACCCTTCAATTTGAAGACTACTTACCCTTAATGGGTAATGATTGTTCGAGGGAACCTAGGAAGGGCATACAGGCTAGAACTCTTTTCGCCAATGTATTAACCGTGTGCCGTTGGGCACAAAACAATATTTTTGGCAGTTCACATAACACAACATTTTTCACCCCATCTCTTCATATCGTGCACACCTTAATGACTAGGAACCCTAGATTTGATATGTGCACGGTTTTACTTAATTCAATTAGTGCTGGCAAAAGGGCCGCAAATTACCATGCCTTATGTTAGTGACACAACTGTGTCGCTATTTCCTCCCTGTGGAGGAATTTGAGTTTTACATGCATGGAGGTATACCCATTAGGCCTCTTATTGAGGGTGTATCCACGTCCTATACCCGCCTAACTAATGTATGGTCGCGAAGAGAACCGGCTGAACATGTACCCGCCAGAACACCCAGCTCCAGCTCGACCGTGAGCGAGGAAGAGCTTACCTCCATAGAACATGCACGTCTTCTTAGAAGAGCCATTAGGGGGATTGATAATTTGGTGGGGATGGTGATCAACTTAGATCACCGGGTGACAGAGATTGAACTTGGCGTATCTACGCTGCTGGCGCGAGAGGAACGTTCCCGTTCACGTTCAAGGGGACGGCGAGGTCCTGAGCAGTGAGGGCATTGCTTTTGGTAAGTTTGGGGGAGGAGGTGATTTGTAAATAGTTATCATTGCATTGCATATTTTAATTTTTGTATATATTTTTTCTTTTTTTTTCTTTGCATGTTTAATTCTGCATTGCATCTTTATAGAAATAAAAAAATAAAAATTAAAAAAATTAAAAATCAAATCAAATAAAAAATTGAAATTTTTTTTAAAAAATTATAAAAATTGAAAAATTCAATTTTGGCCATATTTGACTTAAGTTTGACAAGACGGTTAACTAGCTAGGAAAAACTAGATCCTAAACTTAATAAATTAAAAACCCTAAAAATAACATTTCTTAAACTTTAATGGTAGAAAATATATGTGCTTATAGTTTATTTAGAAATAGACAAATTTTGAGTTCAGTTCTTGGGCTAAGTCAAAATAAGAGAAGAGTATTGAAATTTTTATTGAAGTGTAAGTCTGAAAAATAATTCCGAACCTTTATTCTAAATTCTGAAAATATATACCCTACAACTCACACATACACGCACCTTGAAACTTAGGATAGTAAAAGATACCTTGAATTGCTCTTTTCTAAAATCCTTAGTATGAGAAAAAATTAAATAAAATTATAAGTGTGAATAAATAAATATAAAAATATGAACACTGGTTTTGTAATTACTTAAGGCTGCGTAAAATAAAAATATATAGCGAGGGTGGTTTATCACCTAGTGCCTTAGACCAACTGGTTTGGGAGTCACTGCTAAAGCCTTAGGTATTACAAGACGAGGTATTACATCTTAATGGGCAAACACATTTTGTAATCGGTCGTTAGTACCTCAAGAAGTATTAATGGTCGCATGAAGGATGTGTGTGCAATTTCATCTAAAATTCACCAACTAAAAGTACTTTGGATAATGGACAAGAGTACGATAGCTTGAATTGAATTTCCAAGTGTAGGGGTGATACATACACACACGTAGGAGTATATGATTGGGGTTTTGATGAGAGATATGAATGAAAGATAGGGCTTATACCTTCAGTAGAGATGATAAAAATTTCTAAGTTGAGATGGAACTTTAGAAAGAAAATTCAAAAGATGCTGAAAGCTTAATAAATTTTCAGAACATATACGTTCTTAGGATAAATGATAAGTGAGTGTGAAGAATATGGGTTGATGATTTCTAAGTTGAAGATAATAGAATTTCTTCCTAGAATACCGAATTGAAGAATGAAAGTCAACAGGCCAAATTGATCGGATTTTGTGGGTAGTATCCGCTGAAAACCCTAAGGAGAAAACACTCCTCCTACTAGGGACACCTAGAGGTTTAACGGCTTGTTGCACGAGCTCGGTGCAATCGCGATTCCCTGTGAAAGTGAGGTTAGGTTTTTTAGAGAATAAATTGTCTTTGCTTAGGACGAGCAAAAGATAAGTTTGGGGGTATTTGTTCATATCAGAATTTTGCATTATTATATTCCCCATTCTTAATCATATTGCAAATAAATAGGTGCTTTTGATCCATGTCTGCTAAATAGTTGCAGGTTACAGGTTCTCAGAACAATACAGTGAAATTCAGGAAAAGACGCTATAAATGTGAGACTACAACCAACAAATAGATGAATTTGCATGATGCCGCCTACCAGTTTAAGGAAAAAACGAAGATCAATGAACAGTTCGATTGCATAAGATACAAGGGCAGCACAAGATTCAAGACTTCAACGTGAAGCTAACGGTAAAAGTCCACAAATTCTGCACTATTGGAAATCTGGAAGAAAGTAGAAAAGATTCTGAGAAACCAAGTGAAGAAAACAGAAGGAAAAAGCAACTTGAAGCATCACAGAAAAATTGAGCCCAAGAGCCCATCAAACGGCCGCGGATCAGCGGCCAAAGAGGGCATTCCGCCGCGGATCCGCGGCCGTGCTGTGCACGTGTCGGTGCATGTGTCAGTGGGGGTCGGTGCTTTGACCCGGATTTCTTAGGGTAGTCTTGTAATTTCAGATGAGGATCAGATGTAAACCCTAGGGCTTCTCCTATCTATAAATAGGAAAGCCTGCAGCCTCTTTTTATTTTTCTAGTCTAAAATTTCAATTCCTTTGTAATCGTCAATAGTGCATCAATAAAGTAAGACTTTAATTCTTGCATTTTTATCTGTTCTTTTAATTTCTGCTATTTTATTTTGTCTTTTATTATTTGCAACTTAGATAGTTTTTAAAATAAAACATAAAAATGAATTCCATTGTTAATACCCTAATGAGTGAGTAGTTCATCACTTGTTAGGGTTAGGTTTGGGGTAGGTTTGAGAAATGGAAATCTCTCACTCCTTTCTTGCCCGTATAATACTTTAAATTAGGACTCTATGTCAATCAAATACACACCGCTCACTACGGCACCCTATTCCACGAGATAGCGGTGATTCCCTAGTTAGACCGGTTGTGGTTGATTTACATAGAGATTAGAGCTAAGAGTTAGGAAAGGACGGACAAGGACCAAAAGGAAGAAACTATGTTTCTTCCTAATCATGCTAATCCCCTTTGTTAACTATTACCCTAACACCTAAGTTCTTAATTAGGGCAAAGGAAGCAGTGAGTAGAATTCTCTTTCCAAACTAACCTAATCCTAACCCCAGCAAGTTTTGAATCTAATTAAATTCAATCTTAGTTTTTATCAAAATCAAAACCTACCAAAAATAGGACTTAACTCGTAAGAACATACAGAAAAAACATGTTTTTCCTGTGGACCGACCCGTACTCAACCGGTTAGCTACCAAGTGACACCGTTATTGATTGCGGTATTCTTAACTTTGATTTTAAAACGCACGTACGCAAAAACAGCTATCAATCAATACCATCACCCCAAATAATTCGAAAACACCGAATCTGATACTTTGATACCACTTGTTGTAACAATTACATATCTATGTATAGCAGAAATTCCAAGACCTTTGTTTTATGGTAAATTGAAAAAGATTATCCGACGAATACCAAATCACACGAAAAGAACACACGGATACCAAATCTACCCTAAAACCCAGGTTTGGTGCAACTAGTGTTATTCTCCGCTTCCCAAAAGAATGGTAACAGCACGTGATGAGGCCCACAACGTATTTATTCCGAGAATGTACATTCTGGAAAAAAATACGCTAAGCATAAAGTAAGCAATATAAAATGACAAGAACATGACAAGTGAAATAAGATCCAACAAACTGATTTATTACATTCAAGATTCCATAAGGTTAAAACTAATTACAAAGATGTCTAAACAAGAAACATGAACATAAAAATGCCTAACAGGTGGCATACTGAAACTGAAAACTGGAAAGAAAACTAAGAAAAGAAAAGGCTAAAATAAGAACTAGCAGTCGGTCTGCTCCGTAAGCTGAGAGTAATCCTCTTAACTCGACTCGATCTCCTTAATCTCTAGATTATCTGACAAATATTTCAAGGATAGAAAAAAGTAGATGGAATGATCGTTAGCGAACTTGTGCTTGGTAAGTCCCCAAAAGGACGTGTGATGTATATAAATGACATGTGATATAATATGAATAGAAATGAAATATGAACAAGTATAACATGGTAATGTTATGTTGGATATACGTATGCCCTAGAGGCCATTATATGATAGTGTATGTACCGGTATGTGTGTGTGTGTGTGTGTATTCATGGGACATTCTTGCTCGACATGATAGTATGCTATCTGGTTGCACTTTTATCTTGACATGTTCATTTTATCATGCTTTCATTCATTTGGTATATATTGATATAGCCCTTAAGATATGCTTGACTACTGAGATTATGATGTGGATCATACTAGTGGGACATGTATAGTTTATGAGCATATCCTTGAAATGTTCCTAGTCGTAGGTGTATCGAAACGGGGCATCGATATCACCAGAGTAGACTAGCATATACGTTGCTTATCCCATATGATGGGCGATGGATGATCCCATATCCATTGGTGTGGTGACACCAAAGACCGTATACGGGTGCTCAGTGAGACTGGGTACACTGAACGGACTCGCCGAGAACTCCTATGTGGTATTATATCTATCGTCGGATAGCAGTTCTCAGGTGACACTGGTACAGGTTAGTCTGTAGACCCGAGATCGTCATAGAGTCTTATGTGCCTCCCACTGTACTTTGATCTCCACCCTACCATGGCTCTACTGAGTTGTGCAAACAGGTGGATTTTGGGTACAGTCCCGAGGCACATAGAGGCAATGAGCGATAGGAGGGGTTTTGTCTCTCCCGGAGTTGGGGTTGATGTTGCACTATGTACAATAGGCTATAATAGGAAGTCTCTGACAAGGGCTGCTGAGATTTACTGATAAATGTTATCAGTAGTTTCTCGATCTGTTATGAGCAATATACCGGCATGACTTATTGAGTTATTGGGGTCGACGAAACCATCCCTAGACTTGATATGCAGCCTATCTGACGAAGAGACCGGACTGTACGGTAAGTGTTGCCAGTTGGCTTGACGGGAGTTTTAGCAGGTTTGCTTGTGTTTCTTCTGATCGCTCAATACCTGGGAGCCGTTATATACAGCTTGTGCCACTGACGGTTTGTAGGCATGTGATGTGATCACTTCCTACTGCTAGCGTATTAACGTGTCTTAGAGTCCTACAAAGGAGTCTCCTAGCTCAGGCGAAAAGATGTGGGGTGCATATGTGATATGTGCGAGAGCTCGATTAAATGTGTGTATTGGATACCATATTTTAATCGGGTGTTTATTATTGGACTGGTCGTATGTGATATGACCGGGTTATTAAATCAAGTGTTGATTTAATATTGAATCCATTAGCTCATTTATTAAAACCTATTTCTTTATGATGCATGCATGAGTATATGTATATGTTGATATGGATGCACACATGCAAGCATATATGTGTCATGGTTGATGATACATTGGTGGTGGCAATGCAAGACTTACATGGTTACATATTTAGATATTTTAATTATTTGAGAAAAGCAAAAATGGGATTAATACCCTGGTTTAATTACCCATGGTTATAGCCCATGGTTTTGCTTAAACTCAAGTTACAAAATATCTAGATATTTTGTAACCATGGTTTAGCATGGCATGACTCTCACTTACTCTCTTGAGTTTAGTTTAGAGTTATTCATATTATTCTCTTGAGTCAAGCTTGAGCCATCTCCTTCTTCCTCTCTCTCCTCAAAACTCTCTAGGGTTTAAAAAGAAAGAGAAGAAATTAAAAAGAAAAGGTTTTTAAGTGAGATCCAAACCCACATCACCATTCTACTTTAGTCTAGCCCACTAGTGTAGAGTGTTTGCTTCATCTTCATCGTTGATCAAGTGAAGCTTGGAGCTTGAGCAAAAGGACTTCGTGTTGGATCATCGTGGACTTGGTAGAACACGAGCCAACCGATTCAAACCCTACACGATCCAAGGAGTTAAGGAGGAGGTCTACAAAGATTGTATTTCTCCCCACTTAGTGTTAGACACTAGATAGTATGAGATACTATATATTGTTACTCTATTTTTCTTGTTCGATTCATGGTTAGATTGTTTAGCACCCCCTTAAATATTTGCTATAGCATGTGTGATGCAACCCTAAGCCTAGGCATGGTGCTAAAGAATCCCTACATTGGTATCAGAGCCAAGCTAGAAACTTAGACAATGTTAGAAACAATACGAAACCGAAACAACTCCGAAAAATACGGAATTCTGGAACCCATGAATCTGCTCTCTGTTGTTTTTAGAATGGTCTCTAAAAATTATTTAAACATATACAGAAGCTTGCATATGATGCAAATAGAACACTGGAGAAAAAAGAGGCAATTCTACCGAATTTAACCCGAGCACATTGCTCTTAAAACCGGCCTGGCCGGCCCCCTATCCCCTGTTCAGCCTCATTTTCCTCTGGTGCTCTGGTTTGTAGATTTTGGGGTTTCTGGTATTGTTTGTTTAGGCCAAAATTTCATGTGATGCTAATTTTTCTTAAAGGCTTATTCGGAGTGTTTCGTAGTCATATATTTTAACATTGTATTGGTAACTTGGACGATATTTAACAGTCTGAGCGAACATCAATCACCCCCCATTACCCTCGCTGAAAATTTCCAAGTGTTGGAATTTTCCTAAGTTAAAGATATTTGAATGCTCATGCAAGTAACCCTATAGACCCTCTAGAGGAACATAACCCTAACTCGATTCTATGACCATGGAACCGCAGCCGAACCTTAGGGTTTAAAGTAGTCATGTGGCACCATAGGTGAGGCAAGAGTTGACCATTCTACTGTTGGTCCATAGGCACTGTGGCACGTTTTTTAGTACTTTAGTTTTGCTCAAGTGTTGAGCTTTCGGGGCAATTTGTGGGTGTTTTTTGACCCGATCGAAACGTTTAACATTGTCTTGATATTTATGAATGTGATACAATAATTGGAATCTACACTAATTAGTTTTGTGAAAAGTAATTAGTTGCGTGCAAATATAATATTTTGGCCCCGGTAGAATCGGGAATCTTGTTGAATTACACGGATTCTTTTGAAAATGTGTTTTCATAGTTGAGATCTAAATATAAGATTTGCATTGTTAGGCATGAAATCCTGAATATGTGATATTCCGGGTTTATAATGTCTAAAGGCAGTGTCGATTCCAATTGTTATAGTTTTTCACTTTCTTTTCTGCGACCGTAAGTGTAATATGTGGTGTATCGCCGGTTTTGTTACTATACATCAACGCCAATTGGGGTACGCATACTTACTTATATTAATGATATATGATATTATGTGTTGTTGAGATATGATGTACAGGATCGTCGTGAATGAATGGCCGGGGGGTTTTATGTGAGATGAGAGCTTTTCTTTTCATTCATGTAAAATTAATTGCATGTAATATTCTTTTATTGGGGTACTTCCGGGTTAAGGATGATGTCACCGTTGTTGTATATTATTTACTTTTCCGTATTAGGATAGACCCAAGGAGGGGAGCATAAGTGACCGGGTTCTAGGGTTCAGTGGGAGGCCATCTCGAGGAGTCGAGACCGGGTCTCCTAAACTCTAGAATTAGTAGGGTCACTTGCCGCTCTCATAGGGGTCTAGGGGTGTGGGCTTAGCTATTCATCGTGACCGTGGAATCCATATTTTCTATTGTTGGTTAAATACAAAATACGGACCTCCTAGTATATCCTGTATTTTCATATATGTGCTTCTGCTGTTGATATTCTGTGATGTGATCACTTTATATGCTGAGACGAATGATATATTATATATATGATATATAATAAACGTTGCTTATGTTTTGCATCCGTGCTAGTCCCACCCCGCTATGCCGTTAGTTAAGTAACCTAACGGTACATAACGGGACATTGTGGCGAATACGGATGGCATAAGCGTACGTTCTATTTCGTTTCTTTTCTATAATGGCTTAAGGACTTAAATGATGGGACTACATTAATAAGATTAATGTAAACAAACAACCTAAAAAGATGTTGTAGAAACAGATTTGAAACCTATTCGGCTTGTTGTGAAAAGGTAAGTTTTCAAATTGTGGAGCTTAAGCCATTCCTTTTAAAACCATTAGATTCTATAACGATATCAAGTTCAAAGCGTTAAAGGTTTTTTTAAAAACTATTCGCAGCCCTCCGTCATTTTAGGAAGTAGAGTACTTAGTATTCGTGCTACGTGTGTTGATTATAGTCAAGGCGTAGTGTACGGTAGATAAGTGATGTCTTCCTACACAGCATAAGATGCAATTAATTAGGACATTCATGTGATTATGTTTATTATAGTCAAGGGTCATGTGAGTGGGTCTAATTAATCATGAAATGACGGGTAGAACTTGACTAGTACTTATGATATGTTGATTATAGTTAAGGTCATAAGTTACTAGGGGTAAAAACCATATCGGGAATTTCAAGTGTTGAAATTTGCAATGAGATTGCATACCTTCTATATGATAGTAAGATCCCGATCCCATGGTGAGCAATAGTTGCTCCCGAGAGAGTTTTCCACTTTAGAATTAGCTAACTCATTAAGTGTCTAGAAAGGTGTCAACGGGGCTACGCCTCTGGGAAAATAAGGTTTAATTTAATTAGGTCTGTACGAAAGCACGGGGAACCTCCCTCAGAAGTTCCGGCACTGGCCTGGCTGAACGGTTAGCGAAGTTGTAGAATGTAATTAATCCTGGCTAATTTTTTCCTTTTAAGGTTTGAAAGAAAATTTGATAAAAGCAGTGGGAGACATCGATTAGATAAGATTAAATAACCAATCCGATCTTTGCAAGAGCTTTCGCTGAGTGTATTCTTTTCTCTCTCCTAATGGCAGATAACCATGACTAGATTTAAGCTACTGTTAGAGAAAAATAAGCTTACCGGACCGAACTATAAAGACTGGTTGAAGAACATTAACATTATACTCACATATGATAAAGTATCATATGTCCTGACTGCCTCAGCCCCGCCCAAACCACTTCTGTAACGGATAGGGAGATCCGCAAAACGTGGGATATTGACTTTGCTACTGCCAAATGCCTCGTGCTTGCATCGATGGACAATACACATCAAAAGAAGCACGAGAGATGGATGTTCAATCCATCTTTGTCCATACAAAAGAGTTGTATAGGGAGCAATCTCGTATCTTACGATACGAAGTATCTCGAAAGCTGTTTCAGATGCGGATGGCTCCTGGCACTTCATTAGGTGACCACGTTTTGAAGATGATAGATCTTATTGAAGAGCTTGAGGGCCTCCGATGAACAATGGATAACGAGCAATATACTGATATTGTTCTACAGTCTCTTCCCTCTGCCTTTTCTCCATTCATAGTAAACTTCAACATGCACAATATAGAGAAGTCACTACCCGAACTTCTCAATATGTTGAGAAATGCGGAGAGCACGCTTAAGGCAAAGTCTCCCTCTCTGCTTGTTGGACAATCTTCCTCTTGAGTCCCAAAAACCAAGGCCAAGGGAAAGAACAAGAAGAAATCCACCAAGCCGAGAGATGGAATCAAGAAGGCAAAGGGGAAAGACAAATCCAAAGCTGTGGAGTCGGGAAAAGGAGAATGTTTCTTTTGCAAGAAGACGGAGCACTGGAAACGGAACTGTACTGAGTACCTTGGTCTCAAGAAAAAGAAGCATGGTGATGCTTCAGCTTCAGGTGTGTTCGTAACTGAAAACTGTTTTTCTATAAACTCTGCTTCCTGGGTATTGGATATCGGTTTGGGTTCTCATATCTGTAATTCTGTGCAGGGGCTGAGAAATAGCAGAGTTTTGAAGACAGGTGATCATACTCTCCGGGTAAGCTTCATCTGTATCAAAGGAAAAATGACCAAAACTCCGTTTACTGGACACGGAGAAAGAGCATCATACTCCCCAGAAGAATGGTTCCAATGTATATGCAGTTTCAGTGGGAAAGTATCATCTGGGGTTGCCATCGGGTTGTATATTGGTTTTGAACCCATGTTATTTTGTACCAAGCATGCTTTATAATATAATATCTATTTCTTTGTTAGACAATGAAGGATATCATTTTGTATTGCAGCATAATGTTATGAACATTAAACTAAATCAAGAGTTGATTGGTTGTGGTATACTTAATAACGGGATATACGTCCTTAATCAACACACAGTTTTCAACATACAACACACAAATAAAAGAAAATTTTCAGATATAAATGAAAATTTTCTTTGGCATTGTAGATTTGGTCATATTAATGAAACAAAACTAAACAAGCTTCATAAAGATGGATATTTAAATTTTTTTGAGTATAAATCTTATGCGACTTGTCAGTCTTGTATCAAAGGAAAAATGACCAAAACTCCGTTTACTGGACACGGAGAAAGAGCTACTGAGCTCTTGGGCCTCATACATAGTGATGTATGTGGGCCAATGTCTACATATGCGAGAAGCAGTTTTTCTTACTTCATAACTTTTACTGATGATTTCTCAAGGTTCGGTCATGTGTTTTTAATAAAGCACAAGTCTGAAGCTTTCGAGAAATTCAAGGAGTACAAACTTGAAGTAGAAAAATAAACTGGAATGAGCATCAAAATACTTCGATCAGATCGAGGTGGAGAGTATCTTGGTACAGAGTTTTTGAACTTCCTAAAGGGGAATAGGATTCTCTCTCAGCTCACTCCCCCTTACACACCACAACACAACGGTGTGTCAGAGCGGCGGAATCGAACCCTATTAGATACGGTACAATCCATGATGAGTGATGCTGAGTTGCCCCTTTCCTTTTGGGGGCATGCATTAGAGACTGCAGCTTTTCTGTTGAACAGGGTTCCAACCAAGACCGTGTCTACCACTCCATATGAGATATGGTATGGGAAGAGACCATCTCTTAAGCGAATTAAAATTTGGGGTTGTCCGGCTTTTGTCAAAAAGCGGAATCCGGACAAACTCGAGACACGATCAGTCAAGTTTGTATTTGAGGGATATCCAAAAGATTCATATGGATATCTTTTCTACTACAAGGAGGAACAAAGGTTGTTTGTTTCTCGAAATTCCACGTTTTTAGAAAATGAGATTTTTCCAAATGATGCTGATGGGAATGTGGTTGATCTAGAAGAGGTTCTAGAGACACAAGTTACAAATGACAACTTGGTTGAACCTGAATTTGCAACAGAACTTAATGAACCTCAGCCACTCCGTAGATCTGGTAGGACTTCTCGCCCACTGGAGAGGTACTACGGTTTTCTCGTTGATGGTGATGGAGAAGATTGCATCATGGATGATGATGACCCTACCAGTTTTCAGCAAGCTATCACGGGTGGTGACTCTGTGAATTGGCTGGATGCCGTGAGATCCGAAATGGAGTCTATGTACACCAACAAAGTATGGACTTTGGATGTTGTACCCTTTGGGGTAAAACCCGTAGGGTGCAAATGGATCTTAAGAGATCGGTGTAGATGGGCAGGTGGAGACCTATAAAGTAAGGCTTGTGGAGAAAGGATTTCAACAAAGACCAGGACTGGACTATGATGAAACCTTTTCTCCTGTAGCCATGCTTAAATCCATTCGGATCCTACTTGCTATTGCTACTCACTACGACTATAAAATCTGGCAGATGGATGTTAAAACGACTTTTCTAAATGGTGACTTAGAAGAATGCGTTTATATGGATCAGCCAGAGGGCTTCATCGATCGTGGGAGTAGCGGGAAAGCGTGTAGGTTGCTTAAATCCATTTATGGATTAAAGCAGGCATCATGGAGTTGGAACATCTATTTTGATGATGTTATCAAAGAGTTTGATTTTGTAAAAAATCCAGATGAACTTTGTGTTTATAAGAAGATTGTAGGAAGTACTTTCACATTCCTCGTATTGTACGTGGATGACATTCTTCTGATAGGAAACGATGTTCTTATGCTACAATCGGTCAAACTGTTCTTATCACAGAGGCTCTCCATGAAGGACCTAGGTGATGCCTCGTACATATTATGCATAAAGATCTATAAGGATAGATCTAAAAGGTTATTGGGATTGTCCCAAACCAGGTACATTAACACCATCCTAAAAAGGTTTAGTATGGAAGACTCCAAGCGGGGTGCCTTACCCGCTAGCCATGGAGTCACTCTCTCCAAGGACTTTTGCCCAAAGATTGATGAAGAGAGAGCTCGCGTGAACATTATACCCTACGCTTCTGCTGTAGGATCTATAATGTATGCGATGTTATGTATACGCCCTGATGTAGATTATGCACTGGGTGTAGTAAGCAGGTATCAATCCAACCCAGCGGAGAATCACTGGACAGCTGTGAAGAACATTCTTAAGTACTTGCGAAGGACTAAAAAAATGTTCTTGGTGTATGGTAACGGAGATCTCCAAATGGAGGCCTTTACCGATTCGAGCTTCTAGAGTGATAAAGATGATAGCAAATCTATCTCTGGGTTTGTCTTTACCCTCAATGGAGGGGAAGTATGTTGGAAGAGTTCCAAACAGGATACCGTTGCAGACTCCACGATGGAAGCTGAGTATATTGCTGCAAATGATGCTGCCAAGGAAGCCGTCTGGATGAGGAAGTTCATATCGGAGCTAGGAGTAGTTCCGACCATTATTGATCTAACACCATTGTATTATGATAATAATAGGGCTATGGCGTTAGCCAAAGAGCCCAGGTTCCATCAGCAATCCAGACACACCCTCAGGCGATATCATCTGATCCGGGAGATAGTTGATCGCCGTGAGATCGAGATTCGAAGAATAGATACAAAAGAAACACCGTGGATCCACTCACCAAGGCCCTCCCTCTGCCGCAGCATAAGCGACTTTTTGAGATGTTGGGTATGAGATACGCTAATAATTGGCCTTAGTGCAAGTGGGAGATTGTTGGATATATGTATGCCCTAGAAGCCATTATATGATAGTGTATGTACTGGTATTTGTGTATGTGTGTATTCAGGTAATATTCTTGCTCGACATGATAGTATGCTATCTGGTTGCACTTTTATCTTGACATGTTCATTTGATTATGCTTTCATTCATTTGGTACATATTGATATAGCCCTTAGGATATACTTGACTACTGAGATTATGATGCAGATCATACTAGTGGGACATGTGTAGTTTATGAGCATATCCTTGAAATGTTCCTAGTCGTAAGTGTATCGAGACGGGGCATCGATATCACCAGAGTAAACTAGCGTATACGTTGCTTGTCCTATATGATGGGCGATGGATGATCCCATATCCATTGGTGTGGTGACACCAAAGACCATATACGGGTGCTCAGTGAGACTGGGTACTCTGAACAGACTCGCCGAGAACTCCTATGTGGTATTATATCTATCGTTGGATAGCAGTTCTCAGGTGACACTGGTACAGGTTAGTCTGTAGACCCGAGATCGTCAAGGAGTCTTGTGTTCCTCCCACTGTACTTTGATCTCCACCCTACCACGGCTCTACTGAGTCATGCAAACAAGTGGATTTTGGGTACAGTCCCGAGGCACATGGAGGCAATGAGCGATAGGAGGGGTTTCATCTCTCCCGGTATTGGGGGTTGATGTTGCACTATATACGATTGGCTATAACAGGAAGTCCCTAGCCAGAGCTGCTGAGATTTACTGATAAGTGTTATCAGTAGTTTCTCGATCTGTTATGAGCCATATACCGGCATGAATTATTGAGTTATTGGGGTCGACGATACCATCCCTAGACTTGATATGCAGCATATCTGACGAAGAGACCGGACTGTATAGTAAGTGTTGCCAGTTGGCTCGACGGGAGTTTTAACAGATTTGCTTGTGTTTCTTCTGATCGATCAATACCTGGGAGTCGTTACATACAGCTTGTGCCACTGACAGTTTTTGGGCATATGATATGATCACTGCCTACTGCTAGCGTATTGACGAGTCTCAGAGTCCCACAAAGGGGTCTCCTGGCTCAGGTGAAAAGATGTGGGGTGCATATATGATATGCACGGGAGCTCGATTAAATGCGTGTATTGGATACCGTATTTTAATCAGGCGTTTACTATTGGACTGGTCGTATGTGATATGACCGGGTTATTAAATCAAGCGTTGATTTAATATTAAATCCATTAGCTCATGATACATTGGTGGTGGAAATGCAAAAGTTACATGGTTACATATTTAGATATTTTGATTATTTGATAAAAGAAAAAATGGGATTAATACCATAGTTTAATTACCTATGGTTTTAGCCCATGGTTTTGCTTAAACTCAAGTTACAAAATATCTAGATATTTTGTAACCATAGTTTAGCATGGCATGACTCTCACTTACTCTCTAGAGTTTAGTTTAGAGTTATTCATATTATTCTCATGAGTCAAGCTTGAGCCATCTCCTTCTTCCTCTCTCTCCTCAAAGCTCTCTAGGGTTTAAAAAGAAAGAGAAGAAATTAAAAAGAAACGGTTTTTAAGTGAGATCCAAACCCACATCACCGTTCTACTTTAGTCTAGCCCACTAGTGTGGAGTGTTTGCTTCATCTTTATCCCTGATCAAGTGAAGCTTGGAGCTTGTGCAAAGCGACTCCGTGGTTGATCATCGTGGACTTGGAAGGACACAAGCCAACCGGTTCAAACCCTACACGATCCAAGAAGTCAAGGAGGAGGTCTATAAAGGTTGTATTTCTCTCCACTTAGTGTTAGACACTAGATAGCATGAGATACTATATATTGTTACTTTATTTTTCTAGTTCGATTCATGGTTGGATTGTTTAGCACCCCCTTAAATTTTTGCTATAGCATGTGTGATGCAACCCTAAACCTACGCATGGTGCTAAAGAATCCTTACATGTTAATGGCAACTATATAAGTATGGTAATGTAACATGAGCATAGAAAATAAGTAGAGCATGGCCGTGTAATGTAGGTATAATGAACATGTAGTGTATTGTCAATGTGTCATAAAGAGGTCACTAAAGGGGTAAACTAACTAACGTAAGTTCAAGTGCGAATGTCAACCAAATCTCAAGAATGTTCTCGAACAAAACAGACTATTGTATAGGGGTAAGGAACCACGGGCCCAAATGATGAGAGTTAGTAACGGGACTTCAATCTAGTGTTGAAGTATTCCAAATCCAACAGGCTATCGTCCAGGAGCTTGGAAACATGGGCCCTGATGATAGATTACATGTTTTAGTAGATATAGATTCATATACTAGGGGGACTCCTGAGTTTTTATTGGATTCATACTTAAACTACACCAACACCCCGCGTAATCTAATTTACAATTATAGTCACAAGTCTTGCCCAAATCCATGAATACATCAAGTTTCAAGATTGAGTTCAGATCGAGATCAAGTATTCATGCCACGTTTCAAGTATTCATGTCAAATTCTAGTATTCATGTCATGTTGTATTCATGGATCAGGTCAAGTCAAGTCTAACATGTAATTGGATTATGTCGAACATATAATATCTAATTATGTCTTTATGTACATGTGTTCCCTCGTAAAATACAAGGAAAAACCCTAATGGGGCATCACGTGCCCATACGTGATCGGGGGTCACGTGCCCACACGTGATGGCTTCCTGAGGACTCTAAAATAATAAGAATTGAATCCAAATCAAATGGGGTCACGTGTCCACACGTGATGGGCCTTTAAACCCACTGAAAGGAATTAAAAGATACAATAAAACAGCAAGAAGAAAACCCTAAATGGGGCATCACGTGCCCACACGTGATAGGGGGTCACGTGCCAACACGTGATAGGCTCTTAAACCTTCTGAAACAATAGAATTAAATTCTAATTTGAATGCTTTAACAAATGGGGTCACGTGCCAACACGTGATAAACTCCTAAACCATCTAAACTAATAGAATTAAATTCTAATTAAGAGGGAAATCAAAAACCGTAATATTTCTCTAGATCTTTCCAAACAAAAAGGGTTGCGCTCTGTAAAGAGGAGCACCGTTGGATTAAAAATCCAATGGTGATTAAAATCACCAATTTATAGAAAGATTCTATACAAGGAAATAGTTTCCTAAAATCTGCCAGGAACAACAAATAAAATATCTTTTGGATTAAAAATCCAATGGTGAATAAAATTCACCGAGTGATCTAAAAGATCATGTTGGTTACAAAAACAATCAAAATCTTTCAATGAAAGATTGAATAAACAAGCTGATTCTTTTCTTTCTCCTATAAATAGGAGCAAGGGGAAAGAAGAAGGAGATAGAACAACAGAGAGAGAATACAAAAGAAAAGAGAATTTAATTCTCTAGAGAGAAAAGAAGGTCTCTTCAGAAAAGAAAGAAATCCTAGGTAAGAGAGGGAAAGAGATCATTCTATAAGCTCCCACAAAATAAAAAGAGAATTTAATTCTCAAACTAAGAGTTTAACTCTTCTGAATAAGAACTTAGTTCTTCCTTTGGTTGGAGGTCTGCAGAAGCAGATCTCCCGATAAGTTGAGAATTTAATTCTCATCGGGGAGATTCTACCATGCAGATCTAAAACCTAAGCGAAAACCTAAGTTCAGAGAATTATATTCTCCCACAAAGCACATAGAAATTTAATTCCTTCTTTTCTCTCTGGAGAGGTGGACGGATAAAACCAAATAGCATCTGCCATCAAATTCAGGCAAGATGTCAGTCTTTCCCGGTCTTTCGGCAGAGAACAGATTCTGGCACGCCCGGTGGGACCTTTTCCTCTTTCCTCTTTCCACTCCACACTTCGTGTGTCGTGTTCGCGAACGAATCACGGTTTGATAGGGTTGCCCCTGGATTCGAGGTACTAAGATTTGGTGTCTTGATCCGTGCAGAAAACAGAAGATTAATGGCCTCAAACTGCACTAACTGCAACTGCAACTCTCACTTCGTCCTGTCCGGAGAAGTGACTTACGGGCCCCAAGCGACCTCCCTTTTCACAATGCCGATGGAACAAGTCACCCAAGCCACCACTGGGCTATTCTTCGGGACCATGATCCCGCCAACAAGCTTCAGCGCTGCTGTACCATCGTGATTGTTAGGATACGAGCGTGTTCAAGTTTAAGTTTAAATACCGCAATCAAGACGGTTTCGCACGTAGCTAGCCGGTTGAGTACGGGTCGTCCGCAGGGAGATGGGAATCTTTTTCTATGTGTTTTTCGACGAGTTAAGTCCGGTTGTTCAGATTTTGTTTATAGTTACCTAAGTGTTGAGTTGATATTTAAAGAGAGCTTGTTAGGGTTAGGATTAGGTTAGTTTGAGTTAGGAGTCTCCACATCTTTCGTTGCCCCACTTAATATCGGTGTTACGGTAATCGGCAACAACGGGGATTAGCACGACTAGGAAGGAACTTGCGAGTATAAGCTAGGCTTTCCAACGCATAGTCCTTCCTTTTGGTGCTTGTCCGTCCGTTCTTGGCTCTTATCCATAACCTCCGGTTAATTCAACCACAACCGGTCTCACTACGGAATCACCGCTATCATGTAGGATAGGGTGCCGTAAGGAGCGGATTGTGGTTCAATTAACGGGAGTTGATTTAAGTTGTTGGGCAAGGAAAGAGTGAGAGAGATTTCCTTCTCTCAAACTTCCCTTATCCTACCCTAACAAGTATAGAACTACTCACACTTCATAATACGGAAAAACAAAACAAACAAAAGAGGAAGATAGAAAGAAGGAGACTAGAAGAATACGACTAACTATTTGCGACCTCACCTTGGCGAGGATCAAGCGTAAGTATCATTGTCGTATGTAAGGATAAAGAAAAAGAAAGAAGAAAGAAACAATCGACAAATAACAACAACTACTTAACAAATTAAAATTACAACAAGCATAAATATAAGGAGACAAGCATGATAATAAAATGGTCTTCTTTATTCATCACTCTTCACTCAAAAGCTCACTTACAAGTTTAATGGAGAAGAGGTGAGAAGAGGAAGAAGAACATGTAACTAAAACCTAGCAAAAGAAATACAAGAATTGGACCCTTTCCTTCACAGAATTCTGGGGTATTTATAGGCTGGAAAATGAGAAACTAGGGCAAAAATACTGGCCCATATGAAATTACCAAACACCCCCTGAAAACCCTAAATGTCTGGCGCCAGAACGGCCGCGGAAGCACGGCCAATACCCCCCTTTGGCCGCGCTTCCGCGGCCGTATAGAGGAATTGGGTCTAGGGTTTTTTTGTGGGACCCTGGTTTGCTGTGAGCTTCAATCTGGTATATGTGTTTTCTCATAATTTCTTCACGAATTTTCCAGAATTTCTGTTGAGGGAAAGGTGGACTTTTTGTCAAGATTTTGTCATGATTTGCCTCGAGCTCCGCGTAGATCTCTTGGATCTTGTGCTACCATTGAGCCTTGTGCCTGAAAACGACATTGATTTGACATTTTGTCTTCCTAAACTGGTATCTGGCAGCATACGGATGAAGAGCGGAGACCGTGTTTTATCTGTGGTTGGCAGGAACCGGATTTTTGTCGTGTTTTCCATGAATTTCTCCGTTTGAGAACCGAGAACCTGTATCCTGCAATTGACTAGCAAACACGGCTCAAGAGTATCTACGGATATGCAATGTGATAAAAATTGGGCGGTATGAAAATGCAAAAATCTGATATGAACAAATACCCCCAAACTTATCATTTGCTCGTCCCGAGCAAAGTCCATTTATTCACAAAAAATTTCCTAACCTCACTTTCGCAGGGAACGCGATTGCACTGAGCATGTGCAACAAGCCGTTAAACCTCTAGGTGTCCCTAGTAGGAGGAGTGTTGTCTTCTGAGGGTTTTCAGCGGATACTACCCACAAAATCCGGTCAAGTTGGTTTGTAAAAATGACTAAGTTTCAAACCCTAAAGTTTTGTTTTAGAAAATAACAATTCTATAATCCTTAGTCTAGACTATCGAACCTTTATTTTTCACACCTCACATCTTATTTAACTACAGATTTTATATGTCTTTACGTGCAGTGCGGATAGTGTCGTTAAGTTCCAGAAGGATCGATTAGAGTCATCATGTCGCACAATAAAGCCCAGATAATAATTTTAAAAGGATCACATAAGTTTTATAACGAGTTAAGCATTTTTCAAGTTTCGTTTTCCAGTAAGGTTTCAACTTCAGAATTTCTATCTTCCTTAACAGGAAACTAAGTCGTATTTTTCACTCCACCTTTTCTTGTTTTCATTTCATACACACCACTGTGAACGTGCAATAGTCTTTATCATAGAATAAAACCTTCACATCTCCGTTAAAATTTTTTTTTTTAAAAGCCTGTCTTTTATCAAGATTATTCTCACACAAAGAACCGTTAGGAATTTTAACTCGGAGAGAACACTTGCTTGACTTTGTTTTAAAACTGGACTTTCTAGGCTTCTTAGCGAGCTTTGGGCCAATGCTCCCAAACCAATTGGTTTTAGGGCATTAGGTGTAGAAACACCCCAGCGGACTTAATTACTCAAGTTACCTAGGTCCAAAAACAAAAGACATTTTGGCGTGAAAATCAGATGATTTAATACGAACGGAGATATAACCGGCAGCTCAAATATTTTTTGGATAAAAGACGTGTCTAGTGGGTTTGGTGTGTAATCATTCCAATCAAGTTTTAGATGGGTTATTTTTCAGACTTAGCTCCTATTACGGCATCAATAACATTCCTTCATATTCGCTTTACTTCATAAACTATTCTTGACATTACTTATTTCAGAACAAACCTATTTGATTCTCAGAAAATCATTTATCTGTTTAAAAGTTTGAACATGAAAGACTTGTCATCTAATTCCCAAAACTCACGACGCGTGTAGTGTGATGTAAAGACGTATATCAGCTATAGTTAACTTCAAAGGAGAGTTATCTTTCAGGTTTTCAAAATCCAAACATAAGATCTAGTTATTCCTATTTTTTCAAACAAAAACCGTCGAATATTGAATCAGAGTTCTTCCACAAGCTAACTTGACAAAAAAGTTTTTATATTTTTTTAGAAAATTTTCAAATTTTTATGGATTTTATGGATATTAATATGCAGATGCAAAATATACATATGTATGCGAAGGTAAGAAATACGTACCGAGCGTACCCCCAAACTTAAACTGGACAGTGTCCTCACTGTCGTAGCATGAAGAGAGCAGTTGGAAGGTTCAAAATTGTCGGTTAGTGATACACAAATTTTTATTTGTTTTTTTTTTGTTTTTAAAGAAAAGAAAAAGAATATACACAAATATAAACAAAATGGTTTGTACATACCCCCAAACTTATTTGGAACAGTGTCCACTGTTCTTGGCTGGATAACCGAAGTTTGGAGGTAGGCAGAGGAAGATCATGCAAGGTAAACCGGCTCCTGTAAGAACAGGAGCTCCTCTGTTGGTTCGGCGCTAAGGTACGGTTTGCATCGGTGTCCATTGACCTTGAAGAGTGAACCGTCCTTTGGATTTTCCAAATCCACAGCGCCCTGCGGATACACATTCCGCACACAATACGGCCCTTTCCAGCGAGATCGGAGCTTTCCAGGATGGAAATGAAGTCGGGTGTCGTAAAGAAGTACCTGCTGACCAGGTACGAAGGTTTTGCGGAAAAGGTGTTTATCATGAAACACCTTCGTTCGATTCTTAATGACAACCGCGTTGTCGTAAGCCTCATCCCTAAGCTCGCTCAGTTCGTTCAGCTGCAGCTTCCGATGGCTGCCCGCGTCCTCCAGAGATAGATTCAGCTCCTTTATCGCCCAAAACGCGCGATGCTCGATTTCGACCGGAAGGTGGCAGGCTTTTCCGTACACAAGCCGATAGGGAGACATGCCAAGGTCGGTCTTATAAGCGGTTCTAAATGCCCAAAGGGCATCAGTGAGTTTCAAAGACCAATCCTTACGGTTCTTGGAAACCGTCTTCTCCAGTATCTGCTTGATTTGCCGATTTGAAACTTCGGCCTGCCCGCAGGTTTGGGGGTGGTAGGGCGTAGAAAGCTTATGATTAATGGAGTATTTCCGCATCAAGGCCTCGAAAGTCCTATTGCAGAAATGACTTCCATTGTCGCTAATGATCGCTCGGGGGTGCCCAAACCGGGAGAAAATGTTTTCTTTAAGGAACCTAACGACAACCTTGTTGTCGTTAGTCCGGCTGGGCACAGCCTCGACCCATTTAGAGACGTAATCAACAGCTAGAAGGATGTACAAGTTCCCAAAAGAGCTGGGAAACGGCCCCATGAAGTCTATCCCCCAAACATCGAAAATCTCCACAACCAAGATTGGTTGGAGCGGCATCTCATTTCTCCGGGATATCCGGCCCATGTGTTGGCACCGGGAGCAAGTCTTGCAATAATCGTGAGCGTCTTTGAAAAGTTGTGGCCAGTAGAAACCACATTGCAAGATCTTCTCAGCTGTCTTCCTGGGCCCAAAATGCCCGCCACATGCTTGGTCATGGCAAAATGACAGCACACTCTTGAATTCCTCATCTGGGACACACCGACGAATAATCTGGTCGGGACAGTACTTGAACAAGTAGGGTTCGTCCCAGTAAAAGTGTTTTACTTGGGATAAGAAGCGAAGTCTGTCCTGATTCGACCATTCAGTCGGTAGTAATCCCGTGGCCAAATAATTCACAATATCTGCGAACCAGGGTTCGCATGATACTGTCAAGAGTTGTTCATCCGGGAAAACGTCGTTGATCGGAATTGGAAGCGAAGGCGAAGGCGAAGAAGGAAGTCGTGAGAGATGGTCGGCAACTACGTTTTCACATCCTCGTTTGTCCTTAATGACAAGGTCAAACTCTTGAAGTAAGAGGATCCAACGTATTAACCGAGACTTGGCATCTTTCTTCGTAAAAAGATGGCGCAGAGCTGAATGATCCGTATAGACAATGACTGGAGAGCCGATGAGGTAGGGCCTGAACTTTTCTAAAGCAAATACAACAGCTAAGAATTCCTTCTCAGTTGTAGTATAGTTAAGTTGGGCGTCGTTCAGGGTTCGGCTAGCGTAATAGATTACGTGCGGCATCTTGTTTATGTGCTGTCCAAGAACAGCACCGATGGCAAAGTCGGATGCATCGCACATAATCTCAAATGGGTGCGTCCAGTCAGGAGAAGAGAGAACGGGAGCAGAAGTGAGTGAGCGTTTCAGTGACTCGAATGCAGTCACACAGCTTGAGTTGAAGTCGAAAGGCGTGTCCTTGGCCAGCAAAAGAGTCAAGGGCCTAGCAATCTTGCTAAAGTCCTTGATAAACCGTCTATAAAAACCGGCATGGCCAAGGAAGGCCCGGATATCTCTGACGCATCGGGGAGGAGGCAGATTGGAAATGACCTCAATCTTTGCTTTGTCAACCTCTATGCCATTTTGCGAGATGATATGTCCTAAGACAATACCTTCGCGCACCATGAAGTGGCATTTCTCCCAGTTCAAAGTGAGATTCTTGTCCTTACATCGGGTAAGGACAGCGTCAAGATGCAGCAAACACTTGTCAAAGGAGTCGCCGAAAATGGAGAAGTCATCCATGAAAATCTCCAGAAATTTCTCCACCATGTCTGAGAAAATCCCCATCATACACCGCTGGAAGGTAGCGGGCGCATTGCATAACCCAAAGGGCATGCGTCGATATGCAAACGTGCCGAAAGGACAAGTGAAAGTGGTCTTGTCCTGGTCTTTTTCGGCGATGGGAATTTGATTGTAGCCAGAGTAGCCATCAAGAAAGCAATAGTACTCATGTCCGGCCAATCGTTCGAGCATCTGGTCAATAAAAGGTAGCGGAAAGTGGTCTTTCCGCGTTGCAGCGTTGAGTTTTCTGTAATCAATGCAAACTCGCCACCCGGTTTGGGTGCGAGTAGGGATTAACTCATTCGCCTCGTTGGTTATGACCGTGATGCCCGACTTCTTGGGGACAACGTGAATGGGGCTAACCCACTGGCTATCAGAGATAGGGTAAATGATACCACTATCTAGACATTTGACGATTTCCTTCTTCACAGCCTCCTTCATGACTGGATTAAGACGTCTTTGTGGATCCCGGGCTGGTTTTGGCATCATCCATCAGATGAATGTGATGCTCAACGATGAGGGGACTAATCCCCTTGATGTCCGCCATGGACCAGCCAAAAGCTTGCCTGTTGCTGTGCAAGACCGCGAGAAGGGCTTTCTCTTGCTCTGGAGCTAGAGAAGCCGAAATGATGACAGGGAGGGTCTCGTCCTCACCTAAGTAAGCATACTTAAGGTGAGACGGCAACGGCTTGAGTTCGAGCGTTGGAGGTGAAATGATGGAAAGCAAGACTGGTGCAAAGGTCTCGAACTCAAAGGACTCCAGCAAAGGTTCAAAGCGAGTGTAGGCAACCGAGTTGGATGGTTCAGGTAACTCATCCGGAAAGTCAAAAGATTCAAACTCGGGTTGTGCGCGGCTAAGATCGTTCAAGAACGTGAAACACTCGTATTCGTTATCGGGCGCAGAAGCAGCAGCAGGTTCGAGGAGAAACGCACTAGTGGCGTCAAGATTATCGTGTTCAAACAGAAACTCCTCGAATTCACACTCTTCGGGGGTGATCTCCTGGATCGAGCAGACATCCAGTATATGAGCATTAGGTTCGGCGGGCTGATTCCCCAACCTAAAAATGTTGAGTTCAATTGTCATATTTCCAAAAGAGAGGTTCATCGAACCATTGCGGCAATTGATCACAGCATTTGAGGTTGCGAGAAATGGGCGACCGAGTATCACCGGAATTTGATTCCGGGAGTTAGCTACAGGCTGTGTATCTAAGACAATGAAGTCGACGGGGAATATGAAGTCCCCGACTTTTATTAACACATCCTCTAGCTCACCCCTAGGATGGGTGATCGATCGGTCGGCCATCTGGAGAGTGCAGTGGGTGGGTTTCAGCTCTCCGACGCCTAATTGCTCGTATACTGAATACGGAAGCAAGTTAACACTGGCACCAAGATCTAATAGTGCGCGGTTGATGTTCTTATCCCCAATAGTAATTGAAATCGTAGGACAGCCAGGGTCCTTCCGTTTTTGTGGTAAAGATTGGGTAAGAGCATCACTCACAGCACTGGCCAAGAAAACTTTCTTTGGTACCTGAGACTTCCTCTTTTTCGTGCACAAGTCCTTTAAGATTTTTGCGTAAGATGGGACTTGTTGGACAGCATCTAAAAGAGGAATGTTAATGTTAACTTGCTTGAATAACTCCAAAATCTTCTCCATTTGTGGATTTTGTTTGTTAGACCTCAACCGGTTTGGAAATGGAACATTTTGAAAATTGGTTGAGTCTAAAGCTGGAGGAGGAGATTTTGGAGTTGGAACGGATCCCAGAATAGGTGTTTTCGTGGAGTGAGAAGTGGGTCCGTTCAGAGCAGAAGAAGAAGAAGGAGAGCCTTGTGAAGAACGGAGAATAGGCTCGGAAGACGAAGAAGAAGAAGAAGAAGAAGCAGCGGCCGGGGCATCATCGTTGATCCGTTTGCCAATGTTGTTTTGCAGCATCCTCCCTGATCTCAGTGTGGTCACGGCACTCACATTATGGTTTTGTTGTTCAAGAGCAACATGTGCATTATGTGGGTGGCCGGGATTTGGAAGTGGCTGGGACGGGAGCTTCCCCTTCTCTCGCTCGCTCAAGGCCGCGTTCAGCTGTGCAATCTGGGCCTCGATGGTCTTGATGCTCTGCCCGTGTGCGGCGGTGTGTTGCACTAAAGATTGGATCGAAGACTGGATGTTGGCGGTGGATTGGGTCGACTGTTTAACGAACGCCTCCAGACTTCGCTCGAGCGAGGAAACCTTATCGTTGTTAGACGGAACAAAGTTGTTGTTTGGTGGAAAAGAGTTGTTGGGTGCAAAGTTGTTCGTCTGGTTTTGGTAAGGTTAGGGTTGGAAGGGCTGCTGATACTGATGCTGAGTTTGTTGCTGCGCTTGTTGTTGCGGCGGAGGGGCCCTTTGGAAATTGTTGCCCTGGAATTGATTCTGATTCTGATTCCAGGTGAAATTGGGGTGGTTCCTCCAACCGGGATTATAGGTGGAAGAGTATGGATCATTCCTCGGTCTTTGCTGGAATGCATTAACCTGATCCTGTCCTTGCGAGGGTGGATTGTAAGGACACTCTTCGGTCAAGTGGGAAGGATCGGAACAACAAGCGCAGATGGTACGAAGGGGGAGAACAGGTGTGGGGGCAGGAGCAGAAAATTTGCTCTCTATTGCTTCAAGCTTTCTTGTTATTGCAGCCATTTCAGCTTTCATCGCAATAGAGACATCGAGTTGGTGGATTCCTACCCTAGACTGACCGGTAGAAGTGGAGGTAGAAGAAGAAGAAGTCGGTCTAGTGCTCTCCCACTGTAGCGTTTGCTCCGCAAGATCGTCAAAGAACTGCCACGCTTCCTCGTCAGATTTGGATAGGAAGTGGCCCTGACAGATGGTTTCCAGCAACTGCTTCGTTGCTGGGTTCAGTCCCTCGTATAAGGTTTGGCAGAGCTGCCATTTCTCTATACCGTGGTGAGGACACTGAACAAGAAGGTCTTTGTATCGGTCAAAGCACTTCCAGAAGGGTTCAGAAGGAAGCTGGGAGAATTGGTTGATCTCATTTCGAATTCTTGCGGTCTTATGATTTGGGTAGAATTTTTTCAGAAACGCTTTAACAAACTCGTCCCAGCTGGTGATTGAGTGGGAAGCGGTGCTATACAGCCATTTTTCTGCGAGATCGCATAAAGTGAACGGAATGACCCGTAGACGTATAGCATCGTCCGACAGCTGGGTTGTTTTCATCATGGCACAGACATTTTGAAATTTGTTAATGAAGATATAGGCATCTTCAGATTCAAGCCCATGAAAACGTGGAAGCATGTTGATGAAATGGGGCTTAATTTCAAAGTTGTCCCCATTGGCCGGAGGAAGAGAAAGGCAGGTGGGAAGTGCAGAACGGGTAGGGTAGAAGCGATCCTGGAGCGCAATTCGCTGCGGCGCTACAACAGGCGGAGGTGGTGGATGATTGGTCTCCGTAGGAGGTGGAGCCAATCCAGGGGTGGTCAAAGAGATGTTCGGATTAAATCCCGACATCGCGGAAGAAGAGGTTGGTGAAGGTGAAGGTGAAGGTGAAGATGTATGAACAGAATTCCGGTCAACGTCGGAGTTGGCCGGCAAAGGAAGGGGTGAAAGAGGAGTGGACGGAGTATCGACTTCGGAGTCGATCGCGTAGTCGGTCGCGACTAACGTAACGCGGACTAGACGGGCGCTAGTGTCCCGAGTCCAAGCGGACATACACTAAACGAGTTTAGTATAGTCAAAGCGGAGAAGGTGAGGGTAAGAAAACGTCAATGGAGAAAGGCGATGGGTGAAAATGGATTTGGCGACAAAAGGTCAAGTTTTTATAAAAGTTTTTGATTTTTTCTTTTTTTTTCTTTTAGAAAAAGATTTACAAAAGTATGTACGGAAATACGGCTTAAGCAATCACAAACAAGATATGCACAATCACACCTAGATCTAGGGTAACCTAGGTCTACTAGACCTGCTCCTGAACTTGATTGTCGAAGTTAAACAATGTCGAGAAACGGGCTTAAAAATACACTGATCACGAGGCCAGGTAAGTGCAGAGATAAGGGGAGGTTGTCCAACGCTTTCGCGAAGTTCCTTAATTAAATAACCCTTTCTCTTTCGGCGGTTGCGCCTTTAACACTTTCCTAGACACCCCGTAAACAATGCACGGTTAAGCGAGGTTCTAAACAAGGTTTATCTTCTCCTAATGAGCGCGAAGTCCTTAGGGCTGAAGTCTAGTATTTTTTTAAATTTACAATGGACAATGCATATGCTTTAGTGATTTCCGGGGTCCTGGGAAGGGTGATGAAATCCCCACCCAATCTGGATTGGTTTCAAGCCCCTTAAGTCCGTATTAAAGAATGCAAAACAGTAACAAATCAACTGCAAACAATTTTTATTTGCGGCGCAAAGAATCCTGCACAAGAACAGTTTATTGGAAGGGGGAGAAGAATTTGCGCAAAGAAGGCTGCAGAAAACACAGTTTATTGGAGTTCAGAGGAGTGGAAGATAGGAGAGGAACACTTACAGAGAAGATGACACACTGACCCCACCAAGTGGCCGCGGAACAGCGGCCTAAGCTTGCTTATGCCGCGTTTCCGCGGCAGTACTAGGGATTTGGGTCTCTGGAAAAATTGGGTGATGCTCTGTGGCTTTCCTCTTCTTGTCTGGATCTACTGAATCTTTAGTTGCTCACTGTAACTGCTCCAGATCTTGACAGTAGACCGTTAACTTCTTTTTGTCCGTCGCGGTGTAGCCGCGAAAATGTGGGTCTATCTTCCCACGTCTTTGGCACTGTACTTGAACTCCGTATTTCCAACGTCTTTGGCGTCGATCTTGAGCTTCGTATTTCCTGCACACTTGCACAAAAACTAATCAAAAAAATAACAAGATGGTTTTGTTTACAATGTATATATATATTTTTTTTTTTTCGGTTAGAATTATACTTACAAATTAACCCGAAATTTCACAAAGAAACAAACTACCGTCTCCCCGGCAACGGCGCCATTTGATTGTTAGGATACGAGCGTGTTCAAGTTTAAGTTTAAATACCGCAATCAAGACGGTTTCGCACGTAGCTAGCCGGTTGAGTATGGGTCGTCCGCAGGGAGATGGGAATCTTTTTATATGTGTTTTTCGACGAGTTAAGTCCGGTTGTTTAGATTTTGTTTATAGTTACCTAAGTGTTGAGTTGATATTTAAAGAGAGCTTGTTAGGGTTAGGATTAGGTTAGTTTGAGTTAGGAGTCTCCACATCTTTCGTTGCCCCACTTAATATCGGTGTTACGGTAATCGGCAACAACGGGGATTAGCACGACTAGGAAGGAACTTGCGAGTATAAGCTAGGCTTTCCAACGCATAGTCCTTCCTTTTGGTGCTTGTCCGTCCGTTCTTGGCTCTTATCCATAACCTCCGGTTAATTCAACCACAACCGGTCTCACTACGGAATCACCGCTATCATGTAGGATAGGGTGCCGTAAGGAGCGGATTGTGGTTCAATTAACGGGAGTTGATTTAAGTTGTTGGGCAAGGAAAGAGTGAGAGAGATTTCCTTCTCTCAAACTTCCCTTATCCTACCCTAACAAGTATAGAACTACTCACACTTCATAATACGGAAAAACAAAACAAACAAAAGAGGAAGATAGAAAGAAGGAGACTAGAAGAATACGACTAACTATTTGCGACCTCACCTTGGCGAGGATCAAGCGTAAGTATCATTGTCGTATGTAAGGATAAAGAAAAAGAAAGAAGAAAGAAACAATCGACAAATAACAACAACTACTTAACAAATTAAAATTACAACAAGCATAAATATAAGGAGACAAGCATGATAATAAAATGGTCTTCTTTATTCATCACTCTTCACTCAAAAGCTCACTTACAAGTTTAATGGAGAAGAGGTGAGAAGAGGAAGAAGAACATGTAACTAAAACCTAGCAAAAGAAATACAAGAATTGGACCCTTTCCTTCACAGAATTCTGGGGTATTTATAGGCTGGAAAATGAGAAACTAGGGCAAAAATACTGGCCCATATGAAATTACCAAACACCCCCTGAAAACCCTAAATGTCTGGCGCCAGAACGGCCGCGGAAGCGCGGCCAATACCCCCCTTTGGCCGCGCTTCCGCGGCCGTATAGAGGAATTGGGTCTAGGGTTTTTTTGTGGGACCCTGGTTTGCTGTGAGCTTCAATCTGGTATATGTGTTTTCTCATAATTTCTTCACGAATTTTCCAGAATTTCTGTTGAGGGAAAGGTGGACTTTTTGTCAAGATTTTGTCATGATTTGCCTCGAGCTCCGCGTAGATCTCTTGGATCTTGTGCTACCATTGAGCCTTGTGCCTGAAAACGACATTGATTTGACATTTTGTCTTCCTAAACTGGTATCTGGCAGCATACGGATGAAGAGCGGAGACCGTGTTTTATCTGTGGTTGGCAGGAACCGGATTTTTGTCGTGTTTTCCATGAATTTCTCCGTTTGAGAACCGAGAACCTGTATCCTGCAATTGACTAGCAAACACGGCTCAAGAGTATCTACGGATATGCAATGTGATAAAAATTGGGCGGTATGAAAATGCAAAAATCTGATATGAACACATCGCAAGAAGCTCCGAAGAAGTCGGTCTTTGATCGGCTTGCAACTACTGCGGCCCCTCTCAACGGGTCGTCCAAGTCCATTGCCTCAGTTTTCAACAGACTGGGCCGTAGCTCAGATGGGCCCATGAAGAAGCCCACAATTCCTGAAGAGGTCATCCCAAAGAGGATAGCCATTCCTACCCCTGAAGTCGTCAGAGCGGCTTCCCCTGCTAAGGAGTCGGTCTTTGCAAGACTGGCCGTTTCAGCTCCCATTCGAAAGTCAGCCTTCGCAAGACTGACTATCCCTTCTCAACGGACATCAGTCTTCGACAGGCTAGCGCCAATAACAATCTCTCCTCAAAGTAAGGGGCAAGAGGAAGCTCATCCAACAATGGAGGTGATCTCGGCCGCACGACATGCTCGACGTCGCCACTGGTGCCGAGTAAGGAAAGCTGGGGGCAGTTCACCCTCTGGATTTATACCGCCAGCTCCAACTATGGAAGTTGATGCTGCTGTTCCAACTGGGAACAGCTTTGAACCACTCAGGAGGGTCCGCAAGAACTCTCTGACTGCTGTGCTAAAAAGATCTCCTCCACCTGTGGAAAATGTTACAAAGGTAAAGCTGGAGCAGTCCCCTCAGCGGCTGTCCTCTAAAACATACAAGGTTTGGCGTCAAGTCCAAGACTCGGTGATTGATCAAGATTACTCCCGCCGACCGAAGAAGGTAAAGGTTCGGCAAGAGAAGGACCACTTTGTTGTACCACAGAAGGTGTTTCTACCTGGGTGCCCGCTGCAACGGCCCCCTCAACGTCACCAGTCCACAAAAAGAGAAGACCAGAGAAGATCCCCGTGTCTACGACAAATGTCAAGGGCACTGAGCCTAAACGCCCTAAGTCTGGGGGCCTGGTGGTGCATACCGTCTATATGGCATCCGGAAAAGAGGATAGCCGTATCTCCACAGGTCATCGGCCGCTTACGGGATAAGTGACTAAGGCTCAAGAGCAACAACAACAAAAGCTCCAAGAGATGCTAATAGCTATGGCCGCACTCACGGGACCAAGAGCAAGCCCGGAGACATCATCGGAGCAGCATCGTGAGCAGGAAACGGATGCCGAATTCCTTCGGAGAATGCTTGAGAAGAATGACAAAGAGGCTGTGGAACAAGCGGCCAATATAAAACAAATAGCCCTTTTATTCCATGATATGGTGGGCATGATGATCCAGCCGGACCCTCCAGCCGAAGATCCTCCAATAATAATTGAAGATGATAGAGGAGAGACATCAAATCCTCTGCCGACTCTTTCAGCAGCTAAGGAGGGGACCATCTCCAAAGCCATGCTTGATGATGTAGGGATGCTAGGCACTGCCACAAGGGTCTACAAGGCATCAACCATGCCCGATTTAAAATTTAGCCGTGCCGAACAACCCAAAGCCAGATCTTTAAACTAGAGTTTATGCGAAAACAAACATGTTAAACACTTTAACACTAAGTGAGAGGGATTACAACCTTTGTAGATCCGTTCCTTCACTTCTTAAGCTCCGTGTTGAGGTCTCTTCGCTGCAACATCGTGTTCCGGACCCTCGAGAGGCTCCACGAAGAGAAAGATGCAGTCTTTCTTCCGATCTTCGATAACAAAGATGATCTACCTTGAAGTTTCATTAACACAAGCTAACACTCACTAAATGAAGTGAACACTCTCATCAAAAGGGCAAGGGTAGATGAGGATGATGAAGTAGGATTTTTGCTCTCATTTTTTTTCTTATTCTCACTCATTTTTCATCACAAAATCAAAGCAAGAAAGCTTTTCATGAAGAACTCAAGCAAGAAGAAGATGAATAATAATTAGAATCCTTTTGTGATGAATAATGAAAAGATGATAATGATGAATTATGCAACCATGGTCAACTAAACCCTTGTACAGATTTAACTAAAGCTAGGGTTTGGGTTGGGTTAAAGGTGAGTCACTTGAAAATATCAAACATAATATCTTTTCCATGACAAAAGAAAAGCTTCTAGAAGCTACTAGAAGTCTTAACCCTAATCCAAACCCTAACCATGTTTAAACTCCACAAAGCATGTTGCATTAGTAATCATATCATGTTACAATATTATATATCACATATATATAATATTTATTGTAACAAAATAAAATAATACAATTAACATATATCGCATATATTTCAATGTATTACCCGAGTGAGAAAAAGAATCTTTTAGTGAGCTAATATTAGTTAATATAATTTAATATATCATATATATTATTATACATTAAATTATCGAATCAACACTTGATCCGACAATCCGGCTATATCGCATATAACCGACTAATATCTCATTTTCCGATTCATCGAATCAACACTTGATCCGATGACCCGGCTGATATCAAATATCGCGAGAATAAAATACGGTATCTCATATCGCATTATCCTCAGTCTTGCACATATCACATATGTGCCCCTACTCCGTTTTTCCTGAGTCAAGAAACCTCTGTGTAGGACTCTAAAGAATCGTCAATACGCCGGCAGTAGGTGATGATCATATCAAACACCCACAAGCTGCAAGCGGTCAGCTAAACATAACAGCCACCCAGGTATTGAGCGCTCAGAAGATCAACAAGCAAGCCTGTACTCTCTCCCATGAATCCAATCAGTAACACTCCCGTACAGTCCGGTCTCGTCGTCTGATATGTCGCATATCTCGTCTAGGGGTGGTAAACGTCAGACCCCGGTAGCTTGATAAGTCGTGTCGATATGAGGTCTATAACAGTTTAAGAAACTACTGATAACACTTACCAGTAAATCTCAGCAACCCTGGCCAGGGATTTCCAGTTATAGCCAATCGAACACAGCACAACATCAACTCCCTATACCGGGAGAGACGAATCCCCTCCTATCGCTCATTGCCTCCATGTGATTCGGGACTGTACCCAAAAGCCACCTTTTTGCACGCCCTCTAGGACGTGGTATGATGGAAATCAAAGCACAGTGGGAATCACACAAGACTCTATGACGATCTCGGGTCAACAGACTACTCTGTACCAGTGTCACCGAAGAACTGCCATCTGACGTGAGGTATAATACCATCTGGGAGTTCTCGGCGAGTCTGTCCAGTGTACCCAGTCTTCACTGAGCACCCGTACACCATCCTTGATGTCAAACACCGATGGATATGGGATCATCCATCGCCCATCATATGGGTCAAGATGCGTATACGCTAGTCTATACTGGCGTATCGATGCCCTATCTCGATACACCCTCGACTAGGAACAGTTATAGGATGTACTCATCGACTACCGTGGCCCCACTAGTATGATCTCATCATAGTCCCAGTAGTCGAGTACATATCCTAAGGTCTTTATCAACATGTAACATAGAGACAATCAGAGTACATGTTAAGATAAAGTACAACCAGATAGCATACTATCATGTCGAGCAAGAAAGTCCTCCCTATATATGTCCAAGCATCCATTACAATATGCATCGTATGTACAGTAATGGCCTCTAGGGCATACATATAACTAACAATCTCCCACTTGCACTAGGGTCATCTGTTGTGGTATCACATACCCAACAATTAGCTGCGGTTGAAGTATCTCATACTCAACCATCCCATAAAAAGTCTCTCCTGGGAAAAAGGCCTTTGTGAGTGGATCCGCGTTGTTGTCCTCTGTTTCTACTCTCCTAACCTCGATCTCCCTGGAGATCAACCATCTCCATGATCAGGTGATACTGCCTAAGAATTATATCTGGATTTCTGATGGAACGGGGGGTCCTTGGCTTAAGCCACAACTCCATTGTCACACAATGGTAGGAACGAAGTTCATCTCATGAACTTATATATATCCAGACTACCTCTTTAGTAGCATCCTTAGTAACGATGTATCTTGCCTTTAATCATCTAGTAAGTCACGGTATCTAGCTTGGAACTCTTCCAACATACCGTCCCTCCACTGAGGGTAAAGACAATGCCTACAACTGACATTCAGTCGTCCTTACCACCCTGGAACTTTTCCAGTGATTCTCCCCAGGATCTATTGATACCATCTCACTACAACTAGTGAGTATCCTAACATCCAATTAGATCTATCTCATAGATCCAATACCCAGGATTTAGGAGGTATCACCTTGATCCTATACGGAGAATCCTTGTGATAAGCGGAGATTGACCGAGGGTAGAATAGGAAACTTCTTCCCTATCAAGAGCATGTCATCCACGTACTCTACGAGGATCACCACCATACTCCCTACTACCTTTTTTGTATATACAAGGTTCATCTACCATTTTTATGAAGTCAAACTCTTAGACTACCACATCAAAACAGACGTTCCAACTCCGCGATGCCTGATTTATCACATAAAACATCTTGCTCACGTTTCCGTTGCTCCCACCGTCTACGAAGCCCTCTGGCTATGTACTTATAGACGCTCTCTTTCAAATCATTATTTAGAAAAGCAGTCATGACACCCAACCGCCAGATATCGTAGTCATGGTATGTAGCCGTGGAAAGTAGGATCTGGATGGACTTAAGTATAGGTTTGAAAGTCTCAACATTTCCATGTACACCAAGTAATCTTCTCAAGATATACTTGCTCCTGATAGGGATTTAACTCTTCAGATAAAGTAACCAAAGTCCATACTTTGTTGGTGTATAAGGATTCCATCTCAGATCGATAAGCATCCAGCCATTCTTACAGAATTCTACTCTTGATGGCCAGCTCGAAACTAGTTAGGTCATCATCTCATGATGCAATCCTCGCTCCTACTGTCATAAAGAAACTGAAGTATCTCTCAGGTGGGTGAGGAACCCTACTAGATCGGCGGAGAGGCTGAGGTTCATTGGAAACTATTGAATCCTTTGGTTCTACCAAATTATCTGTTGTAGTTTGTATAGCTGGAACTCCTTCCAGTTCTACCTCATGACCACTAATTTCTTCACAAGAAATACCCTTTCACAAAGGTGGCATGCTGAGAAACAAAACATTTTTGTTCCTCGGTTAGGTAGAAGATATTCCCTTGCGTATGCTTGGGATATCCAACAAACTTCCACAGATCTGACTTTGCCTCGAGCTTGTCCAGATTTTGCTTATAAACATCGGCCGGACAACCCTAAATCTTAACATACTCAAAATATGGGCTCTTCCCTTTCCATATCACATATGAAGTGGTAGGCAACTAATTTGATTTGAACCCTATTCAATAGGTATGCAGCTTCTCAAGTGCATAACTCCCAAAAGGAAATAGGAAACTCAGTAGTACTCATCATAGAGCACACCATATCATATAGGGTGCTATTGCTCTGCCCCGATATACCATCATGCTATGGTGTATTCGGAGGAGTAATGCTGAGAGAGAATCTCATTCTCCTTTAGAATTATCCAGGAATTCCGTGCTCAAGTATTCTCCTCCTTGATCTCATCAAAGGACATAATACTTATACCCGTTTTTGGTTCTCTACTTCTAACTTATATTCCGTGAATATCTCAAAAGATTCGGACTTGTGTTTCAATAGGAACATATGTCTGAATCTTGAGAGATCGTCAGAGAATGTAATGAAGTACAAAGAACCGGTCTTGGCATGTGTAGACAGGGGACCATCATATATCAGCATGTATTAATCCCAAGAGTTCACTAACTCTTTCTCTGTTTCCAATAAACAGAGCTGTGGTCATCTTATCTTTGTGACATGACCAGCAAGTTTCACAAGATGTAAATTCAAACAAATTTAAATATGCATCTAAATGTAACTTAGCTAGTCGAGTCGCATTGATATGACCTAGTCTGCAATACCTCAAGAAGGATCCGTTCATTTCTGAACTCTTCCTCTTGTGTGTGTTCTGTATACTAAGAGCTGTGTTTTGATTTAGAACGTCAATGCTTTTAGATAACGTGCCTGAACCGATCAACTCTTGATATAGGAAATGTTCAAAACATTATCCAACAATACAAAATTATATCCTTTCTTTACTAATAAAGAGACTGATATGATGTTGTATATCAGGTTCGGTATCTAATAACATTCATTCAGAATCAATGTATTCTGGTAATACAGGGTGATAGTGACGAACAGACTTGGCTGCAACACTTGCACCGTTTCTATCTCATGAAACTTATCACCCGTTCTCAGTTCTCTGTAATGAACACACCCGAAGAAGATGCATCAGCATGCACTTTCTTCGTTTGGGCGGCACGGGAATTCTGGTAATCCTCAATTTCCTGCTCTGTCTTATAATAATTATAAGTTGGAGCGGGACCAACGTTCCCTAGCGCAGTATAACAAGCGGGTTCGGTCAATACATCCGTATTATTATCTTGATTAAGGCGTGACATGGTCACTACCTGGAGAGAGAGAGAAGAAAACACTCAGCATGCGCTTTTACAAGATTAGATTGGTTATCAATTTATCTAATCAGGATGTCTCCCACTTTTTTAGTCAAATCTTCCTTCAAACCCTAAAAGGAAAGACTAGCCGGGATTAGTTACACCCTACAAGTTCGCCAATTTTTCAGCCAGGCCAGTGCCGGTACTTTGAGGGAGGTTCCCCGTGCTTTCGCATGGACCTAAGTAAAATAAACCTCGTTTTCCCAGGGGCGTAACCCCATTAACACCTTTCTAGACACCTACTTGATCGGCTAATTGTAATGTGTAAAACTCTCCCAGGAGTAACTCTTACTCGCAGCGGGTATCGGGATCCAACTTTCTCATAAAAGGTATGCAATCTCATTGCAAATTTCAACACTTGAAATTCCCAATAATATTTTACCCCTAACAGCAATATGACCATAACATAGTCAACAAATCATAAGTGCTAGTCAAGTTCAACCCGTCATTTCCCGATTGAATTAAACCCACCCGCACGACCCTTAACATAGTCAACAAAGTCGCACGACTACCCTAATCCAATTGCATCATATGTTTATACAGATGTTCCCGCCAAAAATTTCTGCGCAAAGGAGTCCAAGGTATCAAATGGCAGCGACATGCTTAAGGAAATGCGAACCATTATCTTCCGGCCTGTATTTTGATAAACTCCCGAAGGAGGAACTATTAAATTCTGATGGTATTGGAAGAATCTCGAAAAACCCTTCGATTTGATATATTATGGGCCTCATAATTCATCCGGGATCAAAAGTTATGAGGCATCACGTGTCCACACATGATGGACCTTTAAGAACCCGCTGGAGGAATTAAAAGATATAATAAAAACTCAGAAAAGACCCCAATGGGGCATCACGTGCTCACACGTGACCATGGGTCATGTGCAGACATGTGATGGGCTCTTAAGACCTCTAAAATAATGAATAGAATTAAATTCTAAAATCTGTTCCCTGATTAAAAATCAGAAGTTACCTCAATGAGGTATCACGTGCTCACACGTGATCAATGGCCACGCGTTGACACGTGATGGTTAAAACTGAAGCATAAATAAAAGCTGAGAAAAGGACTCAATTGGGGGTCACATGCTCACACGTGACCAAGTGACAGCACGTGACTGGCTTCGAAAGCCTTACAGTTCAATGGAATTAAATTCTAAAAGCTTCTAAATCTTTCCGAATGGAAAAGGATTATGGGGACCGATGGATTAAAGATCCAAGGGTGATTAAGAATCACCAATTTATGGAAAAATCCTAGACAAGGAAAGATCTCCCTAAATCTCACCGAAATAACAAACAGAATATCTTTGGATTTAAAATCCAACGGTGAATAAAAATTCACTGAATGATCTAAAGGATCATATTAATGATGAAAACAAATCAAATCTTTCAATGAGAGATTTTCTAAACAAATTTATTCTCTTCCTTCTCCTATAAATAGGAGCCAAGAAAAGAAGAGAATGGACCTTTTTGGAGAGAATAACAGAGAGGAGAATTTAATTCTCAAGAGGGAAGAAAAGAAAGGAGAATTTAATTCTCAACAAAGAAAACCCTAGGTGAGAAAAGAAAGGGAATCAAAACTTTAAAAAGAGAATTTAATTCTCAATCCAAGAGTTTAACTCTTAAACAAAAAAGAACTTAGTTCTTCTTCTGGTTGAAGATCTGCACAGAGCACATCTCCACATAAGTTGAGAATTTAATTCTCATCGGGTCGAGATCCTGCCATGCAGATCCTAAACTTAGAAGGTGAATTGAGTTTTGAGAATTTAATTCTCCTAAAACAAAACTAGGGTTTAACCCTCTATGAGAATTTAATTCTCCCAAACTAATTGGAATTTAATTCCTACATAATCATAATTGGGGTTTAACCCTACTTAAGAATTTAATTCTTTCACAATAGGAATTTAATTCCTCCAAAATCATGATTAGGGTTTAACCCTACAGAGAATTTAATTCTTAAAATAAAGAGAATTGAAAGATCTCCATGCACATAAAAAATATTGGTCACGTGATGACACGTGACCCCAATCCGCAGTGATCAGAAAAGAAGGAATAAAACTAGGTCACGTGTCCCCACGTGACCCCTAAAAAGATCCCAAAAATAAAAAGGAAACAGCTTTGAGGCAATGCCTCACGTGCTCCCACGTGACCTCCAAAAGTACAGGAAGAAAAAGCAGAAGAAAAGAAGCTTTGGGCGCTCTCACGTGTCCCCACGTGACCCCTCAGCAAGTGCTTTAATTATCGATGCATAAATCCTCATCACGTGTCAGCACGTGATAGAAAATATAAAAGTGTTTAACACTTAATGGCAGAACGAATAAAAGAGATCTGGTTCCATCTCTGTGCGTCCTCACGTGTCCCCACGTGACCCCTTGTTTCTTTAGTGTTTAACACTAATTCGAGAACTTTACTCTTAGTGTTTAACCACTAACTTGAGAACCCCATTTCCAGTGTTTAACACTGTTGCTTTTTAGTGTTTAACACTAATTTGAGGGATATATGTCCAGTATTTAACACAGTTTTTCCCTAGTTTTTAACACTATTTTTTTAACCAAATTGGTTAATCTTTCAGAGGCAAAAGTCCCTCCTCCAAATGAATCTCAAAATTAAGTAAATCAAAGACAAAATATTGTCAGAGCCCCCAAACCTCTGTTTAGCACTGCTGAATGATGAAGGGTTGAACCCAGACAAATGTCTAATGGCCCAAAGGGCCAATATTTCAAACATAATTGGACTTAGCCCAAACTGGCCATAAGTCCTCAAATCATCTTGAACTGAGCACATCTGCTCTTTCAACCAACTCATTGGTTCAAGGGTACATCTCTGAACTCCTCTGATATTTGTCGTTGTAATCCTTCAACGTCTTCAGAGAGGTGACGGGTCCCGACAGCCATACATTTTATAGACCACTATGTCCTTAAACTGGTATTGGACCACTATGTCCTTAAACTGGTATTGGACCACCATGTCCCTAAACTGGCAATGGACCACTATGTCTCTAAACTGGAACAATAGAGCCCACATGCTCTTTTGTCGGATCTAAACGATCTCGTTAAGTTGATCTTAGTCTCAAATTGGGCTAACGTATCCTTAACAAACGTTTAAGTTGATCTTAGCCTCAAATATGGCTAACGTATCCTTAAACCAAAACCTTCAAACAGACTTTAGTCCCAAATTGGACTAGAGATCTCCCAACCAACTTTTGGTTCAAGGGTACATCTCTGAACTCCTCTGATATCTGTCATTGTAATCCTTCAACGTCGTCAGAGAGGTGACGGGTCCCGACGGCCATACATTAAATGGACCACTATGTCCCTAAACTAGAATAATAGAGCCCAAATGCTCTTTTGTCGGATCTAAACGATCCCGTTAAGTTGATCTTAGTCTTAAATTAGACTAACGTATCCTTAACAAACGTTTAAGTTAATCTTAGCTTCAAAAATGGCGAACGTATCCTTAAACCAAAACCCCAAACCCAAATCTAACAAAATACGGATTTGGACTAGTCCACGTCCTACGGGCGACGACATAACTCAGTCTCCGTATACAATCCACGGACAACCAAAAACAAAACCAACACCCACGACACGAAGTGACCATCTGGAGAAGGAGAAAGTGGTTACCGCGATGCGGTAGCGTAATTAACTTCAGGGGCTTGCGCCTGCAGGGAAGTGCGTCCCCACAATCAGAAACCCCTCAAGCGAGGGGGAATCTGACGAAGTCTGCTACATCGGCTGCATCCGTCTAAACCTCCGATACACGGTGCCATAAATCAACTTGGCATCTTCGGAGAGGTGGACGGATAAAACCAAATAGCATCTGTCCCGAATCTCAGGCGAGACGCCCCTATCTTGGCCGCCATTCGGAGGGGAACAACAGATAAGCATTAATCAGTTACCGCACACTATGCCTTAACATAGTCAACAAACGTAGCACGAATACTAACTAGTACTTATCTGAAATGACAGAGGGCTACGACAGGTTTTTAAGAAAACTTTTTGCGTAATGAACTTGATATCGTTGTAGAATCGAGTGATTTTAAATGGAATGTTTTTTAGGCCTTTTCTAGTTTTGCTAAAGAGGTCACTCCCAGTGAAGGGATCGTCGGCTCTTTCCTTATCGAATAAGGTGCAGAATATTTCACAAATACCACTATGCAAAGCAAAAACTATATAAGCAATCAAAAGACAAACCGAGTTTGTAGAATCTGCAAGTTTCACTAAATAGGTCACTCCCGGTGAAGGGATCTCGGCTCTTTCCTTATCGAATAAGCTGCTGGATGTTCTACAAGGAACACCGCTATGCAAAGCAAGAACTAGAGCTACCAGTTTTTAAACAAGTTTCTACAACATCTTAGATTTCTTTTAGTTTCATTAATCTCATTAATGAAGTCCCATTTTTATTGTGCTTCACAAGCATCATCATTTGAAACCAAATCTGCAATATAACATATATCTCATATATATAATATAAACATTTGTCTCAGACAGTAATATGATCTCATCACAGAACATTACAGCAGAAGAACATATATGAAATATTGGATATAGTAGGACGCCCGTGTTTTAATACGAGCCTGTATAAAACACGGATTCCACGGTCGCGATGAATAGCCAAACCCACATCCCTAGACCCCTACGAGAGCGGCAAGCAACACTGCCAATTTTAAGGTTAGGAGACCCGGTCTCGACTCCTCGAGATGGTCTCCCACTGGACCCTAGAACCCGGTTACTTGTGCTTCCCGCCTTAGGTCTACGTAATGCGGAAAAGTAAATAATATACAATGGTGACATCATCCTCAGCCCGGAAGTGCCCCAATAAAATAATATTACATACAAATGAATTTTACATGAATGAAAAAGAAAAACTCTCATCTCACATAAAACCCTCGGCTACTCAAAAAGCGACGATCCAATATAACATATCACAGCAACATATAATATCTCATATCATCAACGTAAGCAAGTATGCGTATCCCGATTATCGTTGATGTATAGCAACGAAGTCGGCGATACACCACATACTACGCTTACGGTCACAGAAAAGAAAGTGTAAAACTACAACAGTTGGAATCGACAACCTCTTTAGACATCGCATGCCTAACCAAATGAATTCCTTAGACATCGCATGCCTAACAATTATAAACCCCGCATTTTAGTCCCATTATCGAAAACTCTTTTCAATATCAAGTCGGGCAATTCAACAAGATTCCCGACATCCTGATCGAATGCTCGTCGCAAACTTTAGTAGACGGCCGCACCCCCGATGCCGTCGACGAAGTGCACTAAGGCGGAACACCATCGCCGCGAGCACCCGAACGGATGCTTTTGGCGACGGGGTTCTCCTACAGTCACTTGGTCAGGGGTATGGGGCATGGTTGTCTATTAAGTTTACCCGGCGAGTATCCGCGTACGCTACGTGATTGCGACGGACTTTTGATCACATCAAAATCCCATGGCAACCGATCAATTGAGACTAAACGGCTAGATTTATAACATTCAAATTAGTTATCTCATAACTACATGTGGATTCCAAATATTGTATCACATTCCAGATAAATAGACAATGTTAAACTTTCCGATCGAATAATCAAACACCCAATTTTTCCCAAATAGTTCTCAACACTTGAAATTAGTTTAAAAACATCCATCACATGTCACAGTACCAATGGTCCAGACGTAGAAGGGTCAAGCCAACGCCTCACAAGTGGCAACACCGTACTGTCCCAAACCCTAAGGTTTAGAGGCAGTTCAAGACGGTCACATAATCGAGTTAAGCTTTGTTGTCTTCTAGAGGGTCCACCGCGTAACTTGCACGACTTAGAATGTTCTTAAACTACGGAAAAATCCAACGCTTGGAAATTTTCCAGCAGGGGAAAAAGTGAGTTATTGATATCCGTTCGAACTTTTTAACACGTTCTAAAAATTACCCGGACAAACTAAACGAAGTTAAATTATCCGATCGAATCAACGAGTCCCCAATACACCCCAGAAAACTCAACACTTGAGTATAATTAAAAATTCCCAGAAAAAAATAAAAAGAAAGGACCTAAGAATAAATATATGAAGTACCAGAGACCAAATCAAAATTTTGGCCGCGGAACCTCGGCCAAACCAAGGGTTTAGCGGCGGTTCTGTAAGTCTACGCTAGCGCCCCGGCCGTCTACAGACGCCAAATGCGGAATAAAAACTTTTAAACTGGCGCTATCGTATACTCCGGCCGTCTACAGACGCCAAATGCGGAATAAAAACTTTTAAACTGGCGCTATCGTATACTTTAACCCGGATCTGCCATTATTGCTAAACTAACAAACTGTAAAGAGTGTAGAAAGGTTATACCGAACGATCCGAGTCCTTCGTTCTTCAACCATCATCCCACGCTCCGTTGCGGCTGCTCCGATCTCGTCCATCTCCGATATCTTCGTCGAGGTGGCACCACATGATCGGTTCTTTAAACGGGCTCCCGCCTCTGACTCGAGGCAACTCGATCGTCAAGTTTGCTAAAAGAGACGACCAAGAATGATGTAGAGAATGAGTAGATGACTTTGTCTCACTTCGTGCAAGTCCGTGGACGATCGGTTAATGAAGTTGCCATTTTTAATAGGGTGATGGAACGAATCGAAATATGAAATTTCCATACACCCAAAACCATAGTATTTTCTCTCCAAAATGAAAAACAATCTCTCTCTCCTCACAAGGGTGGCCGGCCAAATATATGGAGAAGGGGGGTGATGGTAGGAGGAGGGAGGTGACCATTAGCAAGAAGCTTATCATCACAAAATATCTTAAGCAATCCAAAAGGTATTAAATAAAACAATGAGTCACATTAACATAGTCATCACTTAATAAATGCACCATTAAAGTCAAGATGACTCATTAGCCACTTCATCACTTCTAGAAGCTTCTAGAATGATGACTCACTCATATCTGAAGAAAAGATAAATCCGCCTTTAACCAAATGTTAAAAGACGGCTGATAGAAAACTGGAAACTGGCAACTTCCAAAAGTGATCCTGAAACGACTTTCAGGATAACCCCGAAACTGTATAAATATACCCGCATTTATATTACGACTGAATACAAATGCAACTGAGACAAAGATATTATACCTACTCAATATAATACTCGGATCCGGCTTAAACCAAAGCCGACCAGTATTATCTGCCCGAAAAATAACACGTGCGTAAACGCACGTGCATTTTCCGAACCCTGCCATAAAACCATACGGCCTCTACAACGTTTCGCCCGAACTTGGGAAACTGCCTGTGGGGGACTCTAATGACTCGTCAGCACCCTGGCAGTGGGTTTAACCACAAACCGTCAGCGGCACTAGCAATGCGTAACGGCTGCCCACGGACTGACCTCAAGGGTGGCCGAGGAGCGAACTCAAGGGAGACCGATGAGCGAACTCCTCCGAAAACCCTACTGAGCCTAACAGTGACAATGTATATACAGTCCGGTCCGTTCGTCAATGAGTATCGCATATCCGCCTAGGGGGCTAGTAACGTCAGACCCCCAGAAGCAGTATAAGTCGTGTCGGAGTGAAGCCCAATTACACCCTGAGATACTACTGGAGTACCTACCAGTAAATCTCTTGCCATGGCCATGGACTTTGTGTAATGGCTCTCCTAGACACAGCACGATCTCGCCCCCAATACCGGGAGAGACGAATCCCCTGCCGATCCGCTCACGTGCCTCCATATGGCTCGGGACTGTACCCAAAAGCTACCTGTTTGCACGACTCCTTTGAGCCGTGGTAGGGTAGAAATCAAAGCACAGTGGGAACTCACACGAGACAAATGATGACCTCAGGTCGATGAACTAACCTGTACACATGTCACCAGGGAACTGCTATCTGACGGTAGATATAATACTAACTAGCAGATTCCCGGCGAGTCCTGTCCGGTGTACTCATAACCCAATGAGCACCTGTATACATCTTAGGTGATCCAACTGTCACCAGTGGCTTGTGAGACCGGCCACCGCCCCTTGTCGGGGTCTCGACTGTACACACTAGTCTACTCCGGAGTATCGATGCCCTGTCTCGAAACTCCCACGACTAGGGACCACAATTAAGGATATGCATATAAACTACCCAACTCTCACGTATATGATCGCCCTCATACAGTTGGTAGTAAAGCAAGATCCTAAGGGCTCTATCAAAGTGTAACATGGAATCAGTCACCTGAACATGAACACGACTGATAAAGGCAAACCAGATAGCATACTATCATTTCGAGTAAGACTGTCCTACCGGGATAGGTCCTCCGCAATCATTGCAATCACGTACCTGCGATCCAATAATTGACTATGAGGGCACTATCTCCAACAATCTCCCACTTGCACTCAAGGCTAATATTGCGATGTCGACTACTCACAGCCCGTGTGAAACCGAACATCCAACTCCTCTACTAATCAGTTTCACAAAGCCCGTTTGTAAAACTATTGTGTTCGAGAAAATAGCCTCAGTGAGTGGATCCGCCTAGAAGTTTCTTTCTGTATCTCTCATAATCTCAAGTTCGCGGAGAAAACCATCTCCCGAATTGAGTAGTACCTGTCTTAGAATATGTCTGGATATCTGATGGGACCTTAGTTCATAAATGAACACCATATCCAAACTTCTTAGACTGTAACGATCACTGAACCTAATCAGTATCGGGCACTATGCCACCCACAGTATCCTTTGGACCACCTGTCCATAATACTGTCTCTCGTCAGAGGGAAAACTAAAACTCTGACAATCACTCTGTCATCCATGTCACCTTTGAAGCATGGAATGATAACCGTCTCCCGAAAGAGGCTGCCGTTATCAAATCCGTAGAACATGTACTAGTGTTCTAAAACTGCTTCCTTATGTTTCTCCAGGATTGGATTAATACAAACTTATTGCATCTAGTGCAAAAACAACATTTGGTGCGGTACTTGACATCTCATGATTGACTCAATTGCCTAAGCAAGTGATCTGCCAATCATGCATATCCCTCTCCCCTTTAGTCTATACGACACCTTTAGAGAGGGTGACTCCATCACCTGCAGGTACTCTACCATGCTAGGAGTCAACTATTCTAAAAACCATTAGAATATCTGTCAAAGTACCCATATTGGGAAACCACCCAAATCTAGATCTAAAACCATAGATCCAGAAACCAGAATGTCTAATATTATATCCATGTCTTGTCTGGAGAAACAACTGTGTGACGACCACAGTACAACCGATTGTAGTATAGGAATTTTGCTTCCCACTCTGTGTATGTCATCCTGATACCATGACATCACACCCTACTGCCTTCTTAACAGATCCATCCCCTATCCTGATTGAAGTCAAACCCATGACTGTCACATCAAAATTAGATGATCTATCTCCGCTATAACTGCTCAAGTCTATAAATAGATATAAGCATCTTGCCCACTATGCTTCCGCTGCTCCCACTGACTACGACAACCCTCCTACCGGGTCTCATATCCTGGAACAACAGTAGTGTCAAGTCTGGGTAGATAAGAACCTCCCTGTCACCGTCCTTGAGGCTACCGAAGTACCTCTCGGGTGTCTGAGGTTACCTACCAAATCTGCGGAGTGGCTATTGGAATGTCAAACCTGATTGAATGTATAGGTCCTATTAAATTTTCCGTAATCGTTCGCGGTTCTGGAATCACTTCCAGTTCTACCATACTCCCACTACTGTTTTATGAAAAAGATCCATTTTACTAAAACTGTGGCGAGTCAAGAACAATATCACTATTGATCTTCCAAATGGTAGAATATCAACCCTCGTCATAGCCAGGGTCAACCCACAAAACAGCCATTACAGAAACGTGCCCTGAGTTATCCAGAGTCTGGTTTTAAGCATAAGCTGGACAACTCCCCATACCTTAATTTCTTTTAAGGTACGATCCATTCTATATCCAATACAGAAACTTTGGCACTTATTTAATTGGAACCATATTCAAACCATGCAGCTGTCTCCAGTGCATATCAACTTAATGGAAAGAGGCTATTCAGCATTACTCAACTTAGGAAACCATCCAATTATGAGTAACCTGAAAAAGAAACACGTTTCTCAAAACCATCACTATGATCTGAATACCAATCACAAGAATCTACATCTTCGATCTCTTTGAAGAATCCCGATACTTGTGACACCTGGTTCTCCACTTTATTCTTATACCCACAACTTCTCAAAACTTAGACCTTGTATTTCTACGAAACACTCGTCTAAATACTAGAGAAGTTATAAGTAAACAGAACAAAGTACGAGGACCTACCCCTTTGTCCTGAAGGACACTTGGACAACATACAATACTCTGTATAAGTCCGCTGAGTTAAACAACTCAAAACCTGTGCGTCGTAGGTAGAAAACTGTACCCTGGCGATTTCCTCAAATATCACCAATTACAACGAATTCCGATATAATGAGGATGATCACCTAATTCCCAATATCTTACTCCCACTCATCATCTGTAAAACCATACAGATATGAAAATGAAACCTGGTAAATACATACCCTTGGAGTAAGTATCTAATCGGGAAAACAGTTTTTCTTTAACAATGCACTGAAACATGAAAATGTTTCGTAGGGGTATCCTGGTATTCATAGCTATGCCTCTTCCATAATCCAATTCATGACTTCAACCGTATATCTCTTTGCCATCTCTCCAAATCCCCTTTATTTGTCTTTAGTCGTTACCTTCTGTACACCATCGTTAGGCTAAATGGTTTTCTTCCTTCCCTACCGTTCGGCACCAGCCTATGGTTTGGAAGAAGACTATCCAGTAAGCATAATAGGTGTACCCTCCTAAACCAAGGAGTACTCGCAACTGAGAGAAGGTGATGATAAAAGACAACTGAATAATACCTTATTCATTTAAAGGTGAAATAGGAGTGGCGATGAAGTACGCGGTTTTGGTCGTGAATGATATCAGTCGCAATTTACTTTGCCCTCTTTCTAATCCCTTTATTTTTTCTTTACATATTACCTTCTGCACACCCTACTTAGGCTAATTGGTTTTCTTCATTCCCTACCTTTCGGCACCAGCCTATGGTTTGGAATAAGACTATCCAATAAGCGTAATAGGTGTACTCTCCTAAACCAAGGAGCTCTCGCAACCTGAGAGAAGGTGATAATAAAAGACAACTGAATAAACCAATTCTATTTCTCCTGAACCTGGATCCATCCCCGAAGAAGTCCCTTCGAGTTCGTATATAACCATACGATGGATCTATCCAATGGAAGTGGATATCCGTAGTAATACGGGTGTTCTGAGAAATTCAAAGGGTAAAAGAAGGAGTGGCAATGACTTATGCAACTCAGACAATCCAAAAGCCAGTATTTTAAGAAGGTTCGGTCAACCTGGTCACTGAGTCATAGTCTAGGGTCGGTCAAAGGTCGCTGCCAAAGAGAGAGAGAGAAAAGAAACACTCTGCGTGCACTCTAACCTAGATCAGAATGGTCATCACTTTATCTAATCCGGAAACCTCCCACTGTCCTGTCAAATTCTCCTCCAAACCTAAAGAAGAATCAATCGGGATCATCCGAAGAGTAAACCAACTCATCAGTGGGAATCGGGATCCAACTCTCATCGCATGTTAACGTGATGGAATGCATCCACGTTATTCATACTCCAGAAGGTATGCGCATACTTGGCAAGTTTCAGTTTCTTTAGAAACTCCCGATATCTTTTTCTTGCCCCATGCTCTTATAACCTTGGCGTTGGTCAAAATGTCATAAGTCACATGCCAAGTTCTACCCGTCACTATCTTGTCAATTTGAACCCACCCGCACATGTCCTTGACGTTGGCCAAAATGGCAGAACGACTGTCCCAAACTAACTCATCTATCTATGCAACAATTGAATACCCAGCAGCTACCAAACACTATGCCTTGGCGTTGGTCAAAATACATAGCTTGAATACTACTGAATACCCAAAAGAAGTGACGGAGGGCTACGACTGGTTTTTGGCGAAAAACCTTTAGCGTAGTGAACTTGATATCGCTGAAGGAACCTGATAGCTTTTTTTTTTTTAAAAATATAGTGGCGAAAACCTTTTGCTAAAGAGGTCACTCCCGGTAAAGGGATCTCGGCTCTTTCCTCGTGGAATGAGGTGCAGGATATTCCACTGAATACCGCTATGCAAAGCAACTTGTAATCGACTATAGTAAAGTTATTACCCTGACGCAAACTTCTGTCCAAGGGGTCTTTCCCGGTGAAAGGATATCAGCCCTTGCCTCGTCGAATGAGGTGCTGGATATTCACACCGAATACCGCTATGCATAACAAAAGGAAACGTCTTTGCAATAACACTTTTTAAATTGTTCCAACAACTCAACAGGTTTGTTTTACTTTGCATTGATCAGAATCAATGCAGTCCCATCAATCAATCACACCAGAAAAGAACGAAAATAAAATGTACGTATATGCCATCCGCATTCGTCACTGGGTCCCGTCATCACCCGTTAGGTTACTTAACTAACGACAGAGCGGGGACTGGACTAGCGCGGGTGTAAAACATATACAACATCTAATAGTATATAAACCAATATACATAATCGCTCCAGGCGTGATAATATGCAACATTACAGAAAAGTAATAAGCATCACAGAACAATACAGATATCTGGGATCCCCGAGTTTCACAGAGCCGCTGCTGAAACTCGACGTTCCCCTGTCGTGTGGATAGCCTGTGCAATGAAACCTAGACCCCTACGGGTGCGGCAAGTTACCCGCCAAAACTTGAAGCGAGGCAGTCCCCACAGCATAGTGAATGGAACACCCGGCACTTCACAGAATCCGGTAATCTTGGGCACCCCTCCTTGGGTCAACCTGTACCCCCTACGAGTGCGGCGAATAGTCTGCCAATTCTGAAGTGGGGCCCCTCTGCCTCTCAAAGCCATGAGATGCGGACCCGTTGCTTTCCCGAACCCGGCTATCCGTGCACTCCGTCGCGGGGTAAAACCTAGTACAGAAATGAAAAATAGTACAATAGGTACATCGACCGCAACCTGGTTGTGCCCCAAAAGAATATTATACAACAGGCAGTGACGGCTATCCACATGTTGGACGCTCGCCCCGCAATATCAAATGTACAAATAAACTCAAACTGTACTACCATTGCACACTGCTATCCACCACGACAAATCCGCAACAATACAGCACAACACAGAACATCAACGCGAATGTCACGTTCGCAAACCCGTCTAAACGAACTATAGCAATTAAACGCGGTTTACCGATCAAATGACATTCCCGGTCGGAGATATAATGTAAGCACTGTAAACTAACGTGTTTAAATTTCGATCGACCAAAGACCAAATATCAAAAAATGGGCCCCACTGCTTACTGGTGAACAGTAACAAAACCTGGGCCAAAACTGTATTAACCAGAAACCCCAAAATCCAAAGAAGAACCCACAGAAAAAAATTGGGAGCACGTGCTCCTCACATGGCCGCGGAAGGGCGGCCAAACCATGGGTTTGGCCGCGCTTCCGCGGCAACTTGGAGGAGTTACGACCCCAAATTTTGTCGTGGGTCTTAAAAAACTCTGCACGGATTTTTAAGATGTACAGAAATCAATTTTGACACCGTTTAAAATCAACAGAAACTGTCAAGTAAGGAAAATGCGATTTTGGCAGTTTTCGATTTTCGGTCGGATCGATGTTTTAAACGCGTTAGCACAAGTTAGTATAGCAAAATGGTGAGGCTCTGATACCACTGTAAGTCTACGCTAGCGCCCCGGCCGTCTACAGACGCCAAATGCGGAATAAAAACTTTTAAACTGGCGCTATCGTATACTTTAACCCGGATCTGCCATTATTGCTAAACTAACAAACTGTAAAGAGTGTAGAAAGGTTATACCGAACGATCCGAGTCCTTCGTTCTTCAACCATCATCCCACGCTCCGTTGCGGCTGCTCCGATCTCGTCCATCTCCGATATCTTCGTCGAGGTGGCACCACATGATCGGTTCTTTAAACGGGCTCCCGCCTCTGACTCGAGGCAACTCGATCGTCAAGTTTGCTAAAAGAGACGACCAAGAATGATGTAGAGAATGAGTAGATGACTTTGTCTCACTTCGTCCAAGTCCGTGGACGATCGGTTAATGAAGTTGCCATTTTTAATCGGGTGATGGAACGAATCGAAATATGAAATTTCCATACACCCAAAACCATAGTATTTTCTCTCCAAAATGAAAAACAATCTCTCTCTCCTCACAAGGGTGGCCGGCCAAATATATGGAGAAGGGGGGTGATGGTAGGAGGAGGGAGGTGACCATTAGCAAGAAGCTTATCATCACAAAATATCTTAAGCAATCCAAAAGGTATTAAATAAAACAATGAGTCACATTAACATAGTCATCACTTAATAAATGCACCATTAAAGTCAAGATGACTCATTAGCCACTTCATCACTTCTAGAAGCTTCTAGAATGATGACTCACTCATATCTGAAGAAAAGATAAATCCGCCTTTAACCAAATGTTAAAAGACGGCTGATAGAAAACTGGAAACTGGCAACTTCCAAAAGTGATCCTGAAACGACTTTCAGGATAACCCCGAAACTGTATAAATATACCCGCATTTGTATTACGACTGAATACAAATGCAACTGAGACAAAGATATTATACCTACTCAATATAATACTCGGATCCGGCTTAAACCAAAGCCGACCAGTATTATCTGCCCGAAAAATAACACGTGCGTAAACGCACGTGCATTTTCCGAACCCTGCCATAAAACCATACGGCCTCTACAACGTTTCGCCCGAACTTGGGAAACTGCCTGTGGGGGACTCTAATGACTCGTCAGCACCCTGGCAGTGGGTTTAACCACAAACCGTCAGCGGCACTAGCAATGCGTAACGGCTGCCCACGGACTGACCTCAAGGGTGGCCGAGGAGCGAACTCAAGGGAGACCGATGAGCGAACTCCTCCGAAAACCCTACTGAGCCTAACAGTGACAATGTATATACAGTCCGGTCCGTTCGTCAATGAGTATCGCATATCCGCCTAGGGGGCTAGTAACGTCAGACCCCCAGAAGCAGTATAAGTCGTGTCGGAGTGAAGCCCAATTACACCCTGAGATACTACTGGAGTACCTACCAGTAAATCTCTTGCCATGGCCATGGACTTTGTGTAATGGCTCTCCTAGACACAGCACGATCTCGCCCCCAATACCGGGAGAGACGAATCCCCTGCCGATCCGCTCACGTGCCTCCATATGGCTCGGGACTGTACCCAAAAGCTACCTGTTTGCACGACTCCTTTGAGCCGTGGTAGGGTAGAAATCAAAGCACAGTGGGAACTCACACGAGACAAATGATGACCTCAGGTCGATGAACTAACCTGTACACATGTCACCAGGGAACTGCTATCTGACGGTAGATATAATACTAACTAGCAGATTCCCGGCGAGTCCTGTCCGGTGTACTCATAACCCAATGAGCACCTGTATACATCTTAGGTGATCCAACTGTCACCAGTGGCTTGTGAGACCGGCCACCGCCCCTTGTCGGGGTCTCGACTGTACACACTAGTCTACTCCGGAGTATCGATGCCCTGTCTCGAAACTCCCACGACTAGGGACCACAATTAAGGATATGCATATAAACTACCCAACTCTCACGTATATGATCGCCCTCATACAGTTGGTAGTAAAGCAAGATCCTAAGGGCTCTATCAAAGTGTAACATGGAATCAGTCACCTGAACATGAACACGACTGATAAAGGCAAACCAGATAGCATACTATCATTTCGAGTAAGACTGTCCTACCGGGATAGGTCCTCCGCAATCATTGCAATCACGTACCTGCGATCCAATAATTGACTATGAGGGCACTATCTCCAACAATCTCCCACTTGCACTCAAGGCTAATATTGCGATGTCGACTACTCACAGCCCGTGTGAAACCGAACATCCAACTCCTCTACTAATCAGTTTCACAAAGCCCGTTTGTAAAACTATTGTGTTCGAGAAAATAGCCTCAGTGAGTGGATCCGCCTAGAAGTTTCTTTCTGTATCTCTCATAATCTCAAGTTCGCGGAGAAAACCATCTCCCGAATTGAGTAGTACCTGTCTTAGAATATGTCTGGATATCTGATGGGACCTTAGTTCATAAATGAACACCATATCCAAACTTCTTAGACTGTAACGATCACTGAACCTAATCAGTATCGGGCACTATGCCACCCACAGTATCCTTTGGACCACCTGTCCATAATACTGTCTCTCGTCAGAGGGAAAACTAAAACTCTGACAATCACTCTGTCATCCATGTCACCTTTGAAGCATGGAATGATAACCGTCTCCCGAAAGAGGCTGCCGTTATCAAATCCGTAGAACATGTACTAGTGTTCTAAAACTGCTTCCTTATGTTTCTCCAGGATTGGATTAATACAAACTTATTGCATCTAGTGCAAAAACAACATTTGGTGCGGTACTTGACATCTCATGATTGACTCAATTGCCTAAGCAAGTGATCTGCCAATCATGCATATCCCTCTCCCCTTTAGTCTATACGACACCTTTAGAGAGGGTGACTCCATCACCTGCAGGTACTCTACCATGCTAGGAGTCAACTATTCTAAAAACCATTAGAATATCTGTCAAAGTACCCATATTGGGAAACCACCCAAATCTAGATCTAAAACCATAGATCCAGAAACCAGAATGTCTAATATTATATCCATGTCTTGTCTGGAGAAACAACTGTGTGACGACCACAGTACAACCGATTGTAGTATAGGAATTTTGCTTCCCACTCTGTGTATGTCATCCTGATACCATGACATCACACCCTACTGCCTTCTTAACAGATCCATCCCCTATCCTGATTGAAGTCAAACCCATGACTGTCACATCAAAATTAGATGATCTATCTCCGCTATAACTGCTCAAGTCTATAAATAGATATAAGCATCTTGCCCACTATGCTTCCGCTGCTCCCACTGACTACGACAACCCTCCTACCGGGTCTCATATCCTGGAACAACAGTAGTGTCAAGTCTGGGTAGATAAGAACCTCCCTGTCACCGTCCTTGAGGCTACCGAAGTACCTCTCGGGTGTCTGAGGTTACCTACCAAATCTGCGGAGTGGCTATTGGAATGTCAAACCTGATTGAATGTATAGGTCCTATTAAATTTTCCGTAATCGTTCGCGGTTCTGGAATCACTTCCAGTTCTACCATACTCCCACTACTGTTTTCTGAAAAAGATCCATTTTACTAAAACTGTGGCGAGTCAAGAACAATATCACTATTGATCTTCCAAATGGTAGAATATCAACCCTCGTCATAGCCAGGGTCAACCCACAAAACAGCCATTACAGAAACGTGCCCTGAGTTATCCAGAGTCTGGTTTTAAGCATAAGCTGGACAACTCCCCATACCTTAATTTCTTTTAAGGTACGATCCATTCTATATCCAATACAGAAACTTTGGCACTTATTTAATTGGAACCATATTCAAACCATGCAGCTGTCTCCAGTGCATATCAACTTAATGGAAAGAGGCTATTCAGCATTACTCAACTTAGGAAACCATCCAATTATGAGTAACCTGAAAAAGAAACACGTTTCTCAAAACCATCACTATGATCTGAATACCAATCACAAGAATCTACATCTTCGATCTCTTTGAAGAATCCCGATACTTGTGACACCTGGTTCTCCACTTTATTCTTATACCCACAACTTCTCAAAACTTAGACCTTGTATTTCTACGAAACACTCGTCTAAATACTAGAGAAGTTATAAGTAAACAGAACAAAGTACGAGGACCTACCCCTTTGTCCTGAAGGACACTTGGACAACATACAATACTCTGTATAAGTCCGCTGAGTTAAACAACTCAAAACCTGTGCGTCGTAGGTAGAAAACTGTACCCTGGCGATTTCCTCAAATATCACCAATTACAACGAATTCCGATATAATGAGGATGATCACCTAATTCCCAATATCTTACTCCCACTCATCATCTGTAAAACCATACAGATATGAAAATGAAACCTGGTAAATACATACCCTTGGAGTAAGTATCTAATCGGGAAAACAGTTTTTCTTTAACAATGCACTGAAACATGAAAATGTTTCGTAGGGGTATCCTGGTATTCATAGCTATGCCTCTTCCATAATCCAATTCATGACTTCAACCGTATATCTCTTTGCCATCTCTCCAAATCCCCTTTATTTGTCTTTAGTCGTTACCTTCTGTACACCATCGTTAGGCTAAATGGTTTTCTTCCTTCCCTACCGTTCGGCACTAGCCTATGGTTTGGAAGAAGACTATCCAGTAAGCATAATAGGTGTACCCTCCTAAACCAAGGAGTACTCGCAACTGAGAGAAGGTGATGATAAAAGACAACTGAATAATACCTTATTCTTTTAAAGGTGAAATAGGAGTGGCGATGAAGTACGCGGTTTTGGTCGTGAATGATATCAGTCGCAATTTACTTTGCCCTCTTTCTAATCCCTTTATTTTGTCTTTACATATTACCTTCTGCACACCCTACTTAGGCTAATTGGTTTTCTTCATTCCCTACCTTTCGGCACCAGCCTATGGTTTGGAATAAGACTATCCAATAAGCGTAATAGGTGTACTCTCCTAAACCAAGGAGCTCTCGCAACCTGAGAGAAGGTGATAATAAAAGACAACTGAATTTTGCCGTACTTCACAGTAATTCTTAGTTTTTCCTGCTTGTTTCTTTTGAGCATTTTTAATTAGGAAAAAACAACAGTTTTAAAAAATATCCAGAGAAGGGTTCGTGTCGGGGTTTCGGGGTTCGATCGGACTTTAAATTTTGCCTAGACTTCGCCTAAAGCTCTAGCTTGGGTCTGATACTACTGTAGGGATGCTAGGCACTGCCACAAGGGTCTACGAGGCATCAACCATGCCTGATTTAAAATTTAGCCGTGCAGAAAAACCCTAAGCCGGATCTTTAAACTAGAGTTTATGCGAAAACAAACATGTTAAACACTTTAACACTAAGTGAGAGGGATTACAACCTTTATAGATCCGGTCCTTTACTTCTTAAGCTCCGTGTTGAGGTCCCTTCGCTGCGATCATCGTGCTCCGGACTCTCGAGAGGCTCCACGAAAAGAAAGATGCAGTCTTGCTTACGATCTTCGATAACAAAGATGATATACCTTGAAGTTTCATTAACATAAGCTAACACTCACTAAATGAAGTGAACACTCTCATCTAAAGGGCAAGGGTAGATGAGGATGATGAAGTAGGATTTTTGCTCTCATTTGTTTTCTTATTCTCACTCATTTTTCATCACAAAATCAAAGCAAGAAAGCTTTTCATGAAGAACTCAAGCAAGAAGAAGATGAATAATAATTAGAATCCTTTTGTGATGAATAATGAAAAGATGATAATGATGAATTATGCAACCATGGTCAACTAAACCCTTGTAGAGATTTAACTAACGCTAGGGGTTGGGTTGGGTTAAAAGTGAGTCATTTGAAAATATCAAACATAATATCTTTTCCATGACAAAAGAAAAGTTTCTAGAAGCTACTAGAAGTCTTAACCCTAATCCAAACTCTAACCATGTTTAAACTCCACAAAGTATGTTGCATTAGTAATCATATCATGTTACAATATTATATATCACATATATATAATATTTATTGTAACAAAATAAAATAATACAATTAACATATATCGCATATATATCAATGTATTACCCGAGTGAGAAAAAGAATCTTTTAGTGAGCTAATATTAGTTAATATAATTTAATATATCATATATATTATTATACATTAAATTATCGAATCAACACTTGATCCGACAATCCGGCTATATCGCATATAACCGACTAATATCTCATTTTCCGATTCATCGAATCAACACTTGATCCGATGACCCGGCTGATATCAAATATCGCGAGAATATAATACGGTATCTCATATCGCATTATCCTCGGTCCTGCACATATCACATATGTGCCCCTACTCCGTTTTGCCTGAGTCAAGAAATCTCTATGTAGGACTCTAAAGAATCGTCAATACGCCGGCAGTAGGTGATGATCATATCAAACACCCACAAGCTGCAAGCGGTCAGTTAAACATAACAGCCACCTGTTCCCCTCCGAATGACGCGGCGGAGACGCGGTGGACGTCTTGCCTGAAATTCGGGGCAGATGCTATATGGTTTTATCCGTCCACCTCTCCGAAAATGCCAAGTTGATTTATGGCACCGTGTATCGGAGGTTTAGAAGGATGTAGCCGATGTGGCAGACTTCGTCAGATTCCCCCTCGCTTGAGGGGGTTTTGATTGTGGGGACGCTCTTCCCTGCAAGCGTAAGCCCCTGCAGTTAATTACGCTACCGCATCGCGGTAGCCACTTTCTCCTTCTCCAGATGTTCACTTCGTATAGTGTGTGTTTGTTTTGTTTGTGATTGCCCGTGGATTGTATACGGAGACTAAGTGATGCCGTCACCCGTAGGACGTGGATTAGTCCAAATCCGTGTTTACTTAGATTTGGGTTTGGTGTTTTAGTTTAAGGATACGTTAGCCATATTGAGGCTAAGATCAACTTAAACTTTTGTTAAGGATACGTTAGCCTAATCTCCAGACTAAGATCAACTTAACGGGATCGTTTGGATCCGACAAGAGAGCAATTGGCTCTATTGTTTAGTTTAATGACGTTGCGGTCGATTTCCAGTTTAGGGACATGGTGGTCCATTTCCAGTTTAGGGACGTAAGGGTCCATCATTCCTATTTGGGGACGAGCATTAGTTTAAGGACATTTCGGTCCAACATTCCCATCTAGGGACGAATATTAGTTTAAGGACGTTTCAGTCCAACATTCCCATAAAGGGATGAATATTAGTTTAGGGATGTTTCGGTCCACGAGTTTAGGGACCCCGCAGTCCGTATCGATGTGTGGTTGTCGGGACCCGTCACCTCTCTGACGTCGTTGAAGGATTACAACGATAGGTGTCAGAGGAGTTCGGAGATGTACCCTTGAACCGGATGTAAATTGATTTAGGAGAGCAGTCTTGCTCAGTCAATTTAATTTGAGGACTTACGGCCATGATTGGGCTAAGTCCAGTTGAGAATATTCAACGTTTTTTATCTTTGGCCTATTAGGCCTGTGCTAGGGCTTTGCCCCTATTTAATAATGCACTGCATTTTATTTTGGCCTGCTAGGCCTTTCTGATTTGGGCTCTGTCCCTTTATAAATGATGCAGAGCATCTGTTTGGGCCCTGCCCTCCTTTAAAATAATGCATTGCATTTAATTTGGCATGTTAGGCCTTTTCAATTGGGCTTGGCCCTTCTGTAAATAATGCAGCGAATTAATTGCCTGACAGTGGTCATGTGACCTGTCAGGCGCTTTGCATTAATTAATGAGCGCAAGCGCATGTGGAGGTGACACATGTCATGCTCTGGTGAGCACAAGCGCAGTTAGCGCAGTGCGCTGCGCTGCTGACACGTAGCGCGCTCTGGTGAGTTGTACCAATTTCAGAGAGCAATGCTCTATTTTAAAAGCGCATAGCGCAAGTTGTTTTAGAGCTGACACGTGGCGCTCTCTGGTGGCTTGCGCCAACCCAAAAGCGCAACAATACAGATTTACAAGTGCAAGGCACTGTTTCAATAACTTGATCCAATTTTGGATTCAAGAAAAGAATTTTTAAGATTCCAGAACCAATGGTTCATAAAAAAGTGCAAGGCACTGTTATTATTTAGTTTTTATTGAAGGTCATTGATCTTGTTCTTAGATCAATGATCTATTCAGAAGAAGTTCTTCTTGAATAAAGGTTTTTTACCTTTTTTGTTCTTGAGTTCTTCTCACAATCCTTCAAAGTTCTCTCTGTGAAGTTCTTGATATTCTCAATGTTGATGTCCTTTGAATTGGGGTCTAGAGGTCTTTATATGTGCCCATAAATTTGTTAAGTTTGTTAAAGAGATCATTCTCTAAGTGATTTGGGGATTTTTCCCCACCGTTGGATCTTTGATCCAAGGGTTTCTGTTTTACAGAAGACAATCTTCTTGTTTTAACAAGAACAGAAGGATTTTACTAGAATTTTAATTCTGTTTGGCGCAAACGCCCCAGCGCTTGACACGTGTCACGCAGCGCACAGCGCAGCGCACCTGCGCAAGCGCAACTGCGCTGACATGTGTCGCGCAGCGCACAGCGCAGCCCAACTGCGCTAGCGCAACTGCGCTGACACGTGTCGCGCAGCGCAGCGCTTGCGCAACTGCGCTTGCGCGACTGAAGCGTTGCTTCTTTTAATTTTTGTTTTAAATAGAGCCTTGCTCTGATTGGGCGTGTTGCCTCGGGCGCTGCGCTCTCTGCACTGGCGTGCCTGATTTTGACACGTGGCGCCCTGCGCGCAGCGCAGAGGATCTGAAGCGTTACTTCATTTATTAAAGTTTAAATTTTCAAAGTAGAGTTTTGCTCTGATTAGGGGGAATCGGAAGCGTTGCTTCATCTCCCGCCTTGAAATTTGAACAGAGCTTTGCTCTGATTGGGGTAAACAAATGCCCCCCCCACCGTTGCGCTTACGTGGCTCCAAACGCGAGCGCAACGGCGGCAGAATTCCAACCGTTGCGGCAACCTTTGGAAGTTGAAAGGGCATTTGATGCCTATAAATAGGACCTTTCAACAGATGATTATCATCTTCAATAATTTTACTTTCAAAATCTCAGAGCCCTGCTCTTTTGTTTAAGCACTTTTTAAAAGTTCAAACTTTAGAGAATTTTAGGTAAAAAATTAATTTGGATTAAATTAAATCAATTTTAAGAGCCTTGCTCTCAACAAATCCCTGATCTAAAGAAGACCCATTTAGGGTTTCACTTAGCAGAGCTTTGCTCTAAAAGGGTCTAAAGAGGACTAAGGAGAACCCTATTAGGGTTCCATTAATAGCGCTCTGCTCTCTAAAAGATTTTCCTTGGATTTTCTTAATTCATTAATAGAGCTTTGCTCCTTCCAAATCATATAGAAGAACTCTTAAGAATTCTTCATGGATCTTGGAAGTTAAAGATGGCATTTTGTATTATTATTATTATTATATCATCTTTTCAGAGCAAAGCTCTCAATGTTCTTAGGGGATTTTCCTCAAATTCTCCTCATAACCGATTTTGACAGGTGTCACTCCTGTCTGCAGAGCATTGCTCTCTAGGAGTTTTAACTCCCTGCGTCCCTCCTTTTTTTTTATCGCTAATCTTCCATTGATGTTTCCTTCAGGCATTATGGTTGTTCATATATACAGTCTGCACGAATTCATCACCTACGAGGATATCCGTGTACAGGGCCGTCAACAAAACCAAGAGTTTACAAACGCCCAATGTGCGGAGGTCATGGGTCGCCTTAACGCAAGCGTTGGTTGGCTGCTTCCTCGTCGTTTAGCTCTCTTGAAAGTCGTGCTGGGAGCAATATGGAGAGCACTTCCGGGGTTTCACGAGGCCCTACCGCTCAATGCGCTGGATGATGCCGAAGACAAGGTGCATTCAGTGTACCTGCCGGGGCTGATTTTGAAGAAACGGCGGGATAGCCTCATCGACATTCTGCATCAAATTTTCCAGCAGATGACGATAATCGCTGCTTATCGAAGGCTGGGGGGCCTCGCCGAAGATCTTGACACACAGGAGTACGAGAGGCTGCGCACGAGAATAATCAGAAAGGCCAGAAGAACTCTGGATGGCCTTACTTTTGAATTCCTCAATCCGTGCCCCGGATCTGAGGTTATACCATTGTAATAATTTGAATAATGTTTCTCGTTTATTGCTTTCATGATTATAAGAATTTTTAGCAATATGAATGGAAAAATTTTATTCTAGCTTGTCTTATTTCTCGTTCTGAGTCTTTTGCCTATGCATGAATGAGTGTGTCTCGAACGCTTGATCAAATGTAAATCGGATGTTCTTTCTGTCATTTTCTTCTTTCTTTTATTGTCAGCATGCTGTCTTAATAAACAGGGTCGACAGATAATAGAGTAAGCATCTTAGTTTCTCCAAGAAATAGCGATGGCTTTGCCCGCAGGTTCAGATCTGCTGCCTAAGACTTTTCAACTCTACGAGCCGTGAGGGTATCATAGAGATTTTTCTCCCTACGGATTGAGAGGGTCTCTTAGGTGGATTTTCTCCTTAGGAACTGTGAGGATTCCTAAGTGCGTTTTCTCTTATAAGTCGTAAAGATCCTATAAGAGAATTTTCCCTCTTACGAGTCGAGAGGACCCGTAAGCGGTTGTTTCCCTCCTTGTCGAGATTCGACTTTGGAGAGTGAGACCCGTGAATAGTATGCAAGAGACCGTTTTAGACCGACTTGCAGGGTCCCAGTGCTCAGGAAACAAGTTTTTTAATCTCTGCTGCCTAAGGCTTTATCTTGCAAGTTGAGACGAATCGGGAAGTTCTCGCGGAGACACTGATTTCTCTGCGGGCCAACGCGAATCAGGAGGCTCTCATCAAGGACGCTAGTTTCCCTAAGTTGAGGAGTTTGCCAAGGACACTGGTTTCCCTGGGGTTGAAACGAGTCGAGGTGTTCCTGCAAAGACGCTAGTTTCTCTGCGGGTCGACGCGAATCAGGATTTTCTCGTCAAGGACGCTGGTTTCCCTGAGTCGAAGGATTTTGCCGAAGACACTGGTTTCTTCGGGGTTGAAACGAATCGGAGTATTCCTGCGGAGACACTGGTTTCTCTGAGGGCCGACGCGAATCAGGAAGCTCTCATCAAGGATGCTAGTTTCCCTGAATTGAGGTATTTGCCAGGGACATTGGTTTCCCTGAGGTTGAAACGAATCGATGTATTCCTGCAAAGACTCTAGTTTCTCTGCGGGTCGACACGAATCAGGATGTTCTCGTCAAGGACACTGGTTTCCCTGAGTCGAAGGATTTGGCCGAAGACACTGGTTTCTTCGGGGTTGAAACGAATCGGAGTATTCCTGCGGAGACATTGGTTTCTCTGCGGGCCGACGCGGATCAGGAGGCTCTCATCAAGGACGCTAGTTTCCCTGAATTGAGGTATTTTCCAGGGAAACTGGTTTCCCTGGGGTTGAAACGAATCGATGTATTCCTGCAAAGACGCTAGTTTCTCTGCGGGTCAACGCGAATCAGGATTTTCTCGTCAAGGACGCTGGTTTCCCTGAGTCGAAGGATTTTGCCGAAGACACTGGTTTCTTCGGGGTTGAAACGAATCGGAGTATTTCTGTGGAGACACTGGTTTCTCTGAGGGCCGACGCGAATCAGGAGGCTCTCATCAAGGACGCTAGTTTCCCTGAATTGAGGTATTCGCCAGGGACACTGGTTTCCTTAGGGTTGAAACGAATCGATGTATTCCTGCAAAGACGCTAGTTTCTCTGCGGGTCGACGCGAATCAAGATGTTCTCGTCAAGGACACTGGTTTCCCTGAGTCGAAGGATTTGGCCGAAGACACTGGTTTCTTCGGGGTTGAAATGAATCGGAGTATTCCTGCGGAGACACTGGTATCTCTGCGGGTCGACGTAAATTAGGAGGCTCTCATCAAGGACGCTAGTTTCCCTGAATTGAGGTATTTGCCAGGGACACTAGTTTCCCTGGGGTTGAAACGAATCGATGTATTCCTGCAAAGACGCTAGTTTCTCTGCGGGTCGACGCGAATCAGGATGTTCTCGTCAAGGACACTGGTTTCCCTGAGTCGAAGGATTTGGCCGAAGACACTGGTTTCTTCGGGGTTGAAACGAATCGGAGTATTCCTGCGGAGACACTGGTTTCTCTGCGGGCCGACGCGAATCAGGAAGCTCTCATCAAGGACGCTAGTTTCCCTGAGTTGAGGTAGTTGCCAGGGACACTGGTTTCCCTGGGGTTTGAAATGATCTCTGGTGGTCTTTCAGGTTCCATATGAGTTACCGTCAAAACCATGAAGCTAGGAATTTGATCTTCGCTTCGTTCGCTGGCACTGCGTCTATTGCATCAAGACGAATGTCGCGGTTGTCTCTAGGCCGTTGGTGAACCGTCGAGATTTGATTTTTCTTTCTGGCGGAGCCTGTTGGGAAGGTATGGTTCCGTCTTTGTTTGTGCCCTTGGATTGTATACAGGGATCGATATGATCTCACCTGTAGGGCAAAAGTTTCATCATTTTTTTTATAGTTTTATTTCCGCGATGCTCTATCATTTCAGCTTTTATATCACGATGGTCGCGATTGCCCAATCATTTCGGCTATTTCCCGCGGTGCCCAATCATTTCGGCTATTTATTTTATTTTTACTTGCTGCTTTTTATTGCGAGTTGCCCAATCATTTCGGCTATTTTTTATGCATGCGTTTTTACTTGCTGCTTTTTATTGCAAGTTGCCCCATCATTTCGGCTATTTCGTATGCATGTGCGGCTTGCTGGCTTTCCGCTGTAAGCCTGGAATTAGACACCGATTTCGGCATCAGCACCGCTACAACTGGGATGTTGCCAGGAGCGAATCATCATTTGCCTCTGTCGATGTCGAACAAAGGTGGCTTAGTGAACAGGGTTAGGGTCATGTCGACTAAGGCTTTTGACTTCATGAGCCGTAAGGGTCCCACAAAGGTATTTCTCCCTACAAGTCGTGAGGATCTTGTAGGTGTATTTTCTCCTTAGGAATCGTAAGGATTCCTAAGTGTATGTTCCTCTGTAAGTCGTAAGGATCCTACAAGAGGGTTTTCTCATTGTAAATCGAGAGGACTTACAAGGGTCATGCACCATGCGAACATATCCCCAGTCACGGATGGGACTTGGTTAGGGAAATGTTTATTCGCGCCCGTGGATTGTATACAAGGGTCAGAATTGAACTACTGGTAGGGCAATATCGAAGGTTGTGGAGGTTGCTTAAGCAAAGGTTTAGGTCTCTGTAACTTAAGACTTTCAAATTTTATGAGCCGTGAGGGTCCCATAAGAGAGTTCTCCTTATGAGTCGTGAGGATCTCGCAAGTGTATTTTCTCCTTAGGAATCATGGGGATCCCTAAGTGTGTTGCTCCCTTGTGAGTCGTAAGGATCTCACGCGGGTGGTTTCTCCTTACAAGATCGAGAGGACCCTGTAAGTGTCCTTTAACGAGATTGCGCCCTTTCGGGTTTTCACAAATACTCGCCGGTAGTCCTGCTGTTTTTACTCACGGAGCCCTTTCGGGTTTTCATCCGTGCCCATTTTGCTTATGGACATACCGTTTTTTTTTTCTTTTTATTCTTTTTTTTTACGAGGTCGCGCCCTTTCGGGTTTTCACGAACACTCGCCGGTAGCCCTGCTGTTTTTACTCACGGAAGCCTTTCGAGTTTTCATCCGTGCTCATTTTGCTTATGGACATGCCGTTTATTATATATATATTTTTTTTATATTTTTTTTTATTCATCCCGTCAGCCTAAGAACGTTGCGGTAGTAGTTTAAAGACGTTTCGGTCCTTCGTTAGTTTAAGGACGTTTCAGTCCGCCATTAGTTTAAGGACGTTTCGGTCCGTCCAGGAGAAGGCTGGCTACTGCTTATAAAGTTTGAGCTTAGGAAGATAGCGAGCGGACATAGTCGTCGTCATCTATCATTGACCTAGGCTATGGCTCATTAAGCATAGTATTTCTTTAGAAAGCGGCCGTTTATTGGCCTGAAAGGCCTTTCACCCTGGTAGACCTTGTCTATGATGTACGGGCCTTCATAGTTTGGCTCGAATTTTCACCGCTTGGCGTGATTGGGGATCATGGGCCTTTTGACCACTAGCACGAATTCGCCTTGGCGGAATATCCTCGGCCGGGTCAATCTTTCATATGAGCGCGTCATCTTTGCTTTATAAGCCTCCAGATTTTGTTGCGCTATGAGCCGTGTTTCATCAAGGGCATCAAGTTCCTCAAGCCGAAGATGAGCATTTTCTTCGTCCGTCGGCTCGTAGTGGACTGCCACTCGCAGAGAGGGTAACTCTATCTCGAGGGGGAGTACTACTTCTGTACCGAATACCAACGCGTATGGAGTTGTATTCATGGCCGTCTTGAACGTAGTTCGATACGCCCAGAGAGCTTCTTGCAGTCTTTCGTGCCAGTCCTTCTTATTTCGGGACACCGTCATCTTCATGATCTTCGTCAAGGTCTTGTTGAAGGCCTCGGCTAGACTATTAGCTCGCGGATTATAAACTGAGGAATATCTTCAGTCTATATTGTGTTGTTGCACGAAGCGACTGATCTTGTGGCTTCTGTAGGCTGGCTCGTTATCGGAGATGATCCGTCGCGGAGTTCCAAACTGGTAAATGACGTGCGTCTTGAAGAAATGGAGGATATTCTCCGTCTTCACTTCCCTTAAAGGTACTGCTTTTGCCCATTTGGAGAAGTAGTCAGCCGTCGCCAGGATGAAACGATGTCCCCTGGACGATGCTGGTTCGATGGGGCCGACTATGTCAGTTCCCCACATCTCGAACGGCCAGCTAGCCACTGTCGGATGTAGTGGATTTGGATGTTGGTGGATGAAGTCCCTATGGATTTGGCATGAGTGGCATTGCTTCGCATATTTGAGGCAGTCCTGAATCATCGTGGGCCAGTAGTAGCCCATCCGTTTGATCTTCAACTTCATCTTTGGGTCTGCTTGGTGAGAACCGCAGAGTCCGTCGTGAACTTCCTGAACGACTCTTTTTGCCTCTTCAGGTCTCAGACATCTCAACCACAGAGAATCAAACGACCTCTTGTACAGAGTATCATTGATGAAGGCGAAAGACAGAGCTCGTTTCATAAGCTGATGTCTTGAGGACGCATCTTCGGGCGTTCGACGGTATTTGAAGTAGTCTATAAAGACTTCCCTCCAATCCTCGGCCTTTTCTCGGCCTTTTATTTACATGGCCATTTGCTCAGTCGCTTCCTTCTCTTCGGGTGATTCCAGAGATATTTCCGCTAGGGCGAGCACCCGACGGCTTTGTACCACAATTCTGACGTCATCGAGGTTCTCGTTAGCCAATTCTTTAGCGAGCTTGGCCAACGCGTCCGCTTTGCTGTTTTCCGCACGCGGTATGTTCTCCAAAGTGTAGGAAGGGATTTGGGTCAACAATTGTTGCACCTTTTCGCCGTACTTCACCAATTCTGGTTTGCACGTTTGGTAGTCGCCATTTACTTGGCTAACGACCAGTTGAGAATCTCCATATATGAGGAGGTTTTCAATTCCCATGTCGATGGCGATCTCGAGGCCTGCTATCAAAGCTTCGTATTCGGCTTCATTGTTCGTCCTCGGCTCTGTTAAGGAGAAAGCAAAGCGCATTATCCCTCCTTGTGGAGTTACGAAGATAAGGCCTACCCCCGACTTGGTTATAGGTGTGTTTTGTTTGCGCTTCTTCATGGAAGACACTCCATCGAAATAAAGCTCCCATCGGGTATCACCACCGTCGATTATGTCAAACGCATGTTCGTCTGGCAGCTCGCAATTCAGAAGAGAATCGACAGGTATCGGATGCTCAGCGAAGAAGTCGGAGATGGCCTGGCCTTTCACTGCCTTGAGAGGTTGATACGTTATCGAGAACTCCATCAAGAGCAGGGCCCATTTGGCGAGTCGTCCCTTTAATATGGCCTTCGACATTAAATACTTAAGGGGGTCTACCTTCGAAACGAAACGAACTTCATGCGCCAACGCATAGTGCCTGAGCTTTGTTATCGCGAAGATCAACGCCAGGCAGTGTTTTTCAATAGGGGAATAGTTGCTTTCTGCCCCAAGTAGAACTCGACTTAAGTAATAGAGAGCTCTTTCTTTCCCTTGGTCGTTCTCTTGCGCCCATAATGCGCCTAAGGAACCTTCGAGGGTGGTTGTATAAAGAATGAGGGGCTTTCCCTTGACCGGAGCAGCCAACACTGGCGGATTCTGGAGGTACCACTTGATTTCGTCTAGCGCGTCTTGGCATTTATGATCCCAGACGAACGGGGTTCCCTTCTTCATCAGGTGGCTGTAAGGACGGCACTTTCCTGAAAGGTTGGCTATAAATCGTCGTATATACGCGAGCTTCCCTTGGAGAGACCGCGGCTATTTGAGAGTTCTTGGCGGGGGCATTTCCATGATCGCCTTGATCTTTGACGGATCTATTTCGATACCTCGGTATCGGACGATGAATCCTAGGAATTTGTCTGAGGAGACTCCGAATGCGCACTTGAGAGGGTTCATCTTCAAGTTGTATTGTCAAAGGGATTGAAATACGGTCTTCAGATGCTCGAGATGTTCCTCGTATGATCTGCTTTTCACCATAAGGTCGTCGATATAGCACTCGACGATTTCATGTATGAGGTCATCAAAGATTTTCGTCATGGCCCTCTGATAGGTGGCACCGGCGTTCTTTAGACCGAAGGGATCACCTTGTAGCAGAATATACCTAGCGGAGTCTTGAAGGCGGTGTGCTTCTGGTCTTCGGGATGCATCTTTATCTGATTATACCCTGATGAGCCGTCCATGAAGGAGAAAACCTCGTGTGTGGACGTATTATCTATCATCAGCTCGGTGACTGGCACTGGGAAATCGTCCTTCGGGCAGGCTTTATTGTGATCCTGGAAGTCCACGCATATGCGCACTGTCCCATTTTTCTTCATCACCGGGATGATGTTGGCGATCCATTCAGGATATTGAACCTCCTGGATAAAGCCGGAGTCGATCAGCTTCTTGACCTCGGCGTTGATGCTCATCTCAAGCTCGAGCCGCATTCTTCTCGGTGCTTGTTTGATTGGTTTAACGTCCGGGAATATCTCCAATTTATGCACAGCAATTTCTGGATCTAGTCCTGGCATTTCGGAATAGTTCCATGCGAAGCAATCTTTATGCTGTATAAGCAGGTCTTTTAATGAAGCCACTCTCTCTTCAGACAGCAGCTCACTAATGAATGTCGGTCGCGGGTCATTCGCCATCCCCAACTTAATTTTCTTGAGGTTATCCGCAGTGATATGTATTCCATCCTCCAGCTCTTTCGGTGCTGGTGGAAATTCTGAGATCACCTCATCGTCGCTGTTTTCGAAGCACTAGGGAAGGTCATTCATATTCTCGGGCTCTTCTTTTGATATTGTTATCATGTGACAAGTACGAATTCGTTTCCAAGACCAATGTGGAGCTGGTTCTGCTCTCATGGTTTTGAGTTCGTACTTCTGTGGCGGCGTTACCCTCCAGTTGTCAGACAGACCGAACTTGCCAAGCTGATACTGATCTTCGACCCAATTCTTGAAGGTGAAGCAGTCTTCGAGAGGATGCCCTATTACTCGGTGATAAGAGCAATAGTTTGGGTAAGAAACTTCGCCTGCTTGTTCGGGGTGCTTAGACTCCGGCAGCGTAAGCATCTGATGTTTTAGAGCGAGGTCAAGTATTCTCTTCATCTTATCTTAAGGGAAAGAGTATGCTCGACCCATTTTCCTTATGAGGGATAGATCGGAACCGCTCGATTCCCGCTTGCGTGGCTTCTTAGTCCCGCTTTGTTACTGTTGAGCGCCTTTTTCGCCTCTTGACTTATTTCTGCCTCTGCGTCGAACCTTTTTTATAACAGGTTGACAGGGAGCGGCATTTTCGTCTTTCACAGCCTGTTGGAGGAGGCGTTGCGTTTTGGCTTTCTCGTAGATGGCCATTTCGCGGTTATGATCGTCTCGGACTTTTTGACCAGCTTCCCTTATAAGCTTATCCATTTGCTCTTCGAACGACGGACTGGGCACTTTTGCATCAGGAACTTTTACTGGTTCAGGATTAGCGTCCTCCCATTGAGCATCCGCTTCTTCATCGAAGTCATGCACGACGTAGCAACCGTGGAGTAGCTCTCATTTCTTGGACCGAATGTATCCAAGCCCGATTGTTTCCATTCTCCCATTAGGCAACTTGTGCTGAGTCCCGGGAACGTTCCAGACCTTGTCATAGAATTTGGCTTTTCGGGCGGTCTGTTTAAAGGATATCCCTTGGCGCTTTAGCAGCCTCTTCAAGCCTACTGTATAATATCTGGGTAGACGGATGGGCTGAAGCCTGTCAAGCGTAGGATCCGCACCGTGCCAGATTTCTTTCTCCACTTTGGTTTCCTCAGAGCGGTAGAATAGAATTGCCTTTTCGCCTTCTCACCTGGGAGGAACATAGAACGTCCGCAGCTCCTCTACACTTTAGATATTGACCGCATCCAGTTCTTTATGATGTTTAAGTGGAACCATGGCGAATTGTAGACTTTGCTCTTCGTCAGCGGATGTTTGTGTTGAAGGTCGAGCAGAGAATACAGCATGGACCTCATCTTCCGAGTCGCTACCAAAGATCAACGTAGGAGTAGATGGTCCCGGCTTGTTGTATTGGGGCGGACCCGAATAAACTATCCCCTCTTCCTCCTCGGTATCACTGCCGAAGACAAGGATGGTGGCGTTAGCCTTGTTCTCCGGCTTGTGACACCTCTCCGTGTCTTCGAAATCCGGTAAGAAGTATTTGGCATCTTCATATTTGCGGACTTCGTTCACGGAGAACGGGTTCGGTTCTCCCGTCACGGTATACTCGAGACCATCCTTAAAATATATGCTGTGTAGAATGGATGATATTATACTCGTGTAACCATGGTTGGCCGAGCAGAGCATTGTAGCACGTCTTGGCGTCTATGACGTGGAACTTAATGTTCGTGACGAGTAGCCCAAATCGTAGCATCAGTATCACAGACCCAAGAGTTCTTGATGATTGGGAGTCGAACCCGGAGATGGTGATCTTGTCCCGAGCAAGGTGCTGGACGCTCATGCAGATTTCCTTTAACACTCGCACATTGAGGAGATTAACGAAGGATCCATTGTCGACCAGGATTTTGCCTATCTTTATATCGTGGCAGTATCCTGAGACATAGAGGGGGCGATTGTGTTCGCACGTCCCAAGGAGAAGGTCTTCATCACCAAAAGTGACATCGACCATGTGCACTTTCTCCAATTCATCTTTCATCTTTTCCTCGGCAAGAAAAGCTTGGAATTTCTCTGGCTCCTGTAGCGCTTTAATCAATGATTCTCTTACTTCTTTTGATAGTAAGAGGGCATCAAGAATGCTGAGCTGCGAGGGCAGCTTCCTCAAGTGCGCCAGAACGTTGTAGTCCACCTTATTTCTCTTTGGCGGGTCTTTGGCGGTTAGCTCCTCTATGACTTGGTCATCTAAGGCGATATCCTCAGAAGCCTTTTCTTTCCCTTTATCTTTTTTATTTGAGGGTCCGAAATTCTTTTCGGGTAGCGTCCGATTACGCAGCCGGATATTTTCGCAGGCCTTCGGCTCTTCTTCTTTTCCCGAGGTGGACCCTTTAAAGAGGGGGCTAAGAGCCAGCTCCTCGTCAGAATCACTCCCGAATGTGAGCACTTGCGATCCCCCGGCATTAACCATGAGATAATTGTCGGTAGTTCTGTTAAGCCCCTCGGTCATATTTTTCCGCTCCCGATGAGTTTTGCGCTTTTCCCGCTTAAAATGTTGTCGGTGAGCAACATATCCTTGCCACCATCTATTGAAAGCTTTGCACTCTTCGGTGGGGTGCGAAACCTTCCAATGATATAAGCAATAGGAGGGGTGCATTTCCGCTTCACTAGTAATGTTTCCTTCAGAGGATGGTAGCTTCATGCCCATTGATATGGCCTTAGCAAACCTTTTCCTCGTCTTGAATTTGCTTCTATCTGCGGCGGATGTACTTTGCTCTAGCGGGAGTGTCTTAGCTCTTTCTTCAAGTCGCTGGCGCTTGGCCCTTTCAAATACAGCCGTCCCGCGTTCCCGATCAGCTCTACTTTTCAACAGAGCTTCGTTGAGGAATGCGTCAATTGTTTCATCCGATGGCCCCAGAAATTCCGGTTTAGGATCTGCCCCCAGCTTTTCAGTGCAAGGAGTTTCCTCATCGTCTGTAAACGAATGACAGATCATATGGCAGCTCGCCACGTATTCCTCAGATTCATCCGACGAACTGTCTCCCTCATCTTCCTCTTGAAAGACGTGGTTGAGGAACTCTTGGAGTGTAATGGGAGTCCGCGCTTTCTGGTTGTATTCCTCCAACGCGTCAATTTGTTTCTGTAAGTCCGTGCGCTTGTCGCCAGGCTTCACGGGCTTCTTGGATTTCTTCTTCTTTTTCTTTGAAGATTTTGACGGCTGGTTGTGAGCGCTTGGGCCACCACTATTGGTTTTTGGAGTTTGACGCGGTTTCAACATCCCTTCAATGATTTGAGGTTCCAATGGGTTCTTCCACCTGATCGCTGGGCATGTTTGAAGATCGGTCAGCATCCTCTTTGTTTTGGCTGATAGCACGACCTCCCATGGAGCTTCTTCAACGAGAGAGCACGTTGCCCCCGGCGTATTCATCCTTTTAGAGGTGTGAGGTTGCGGCGGATTCACCTTCCATCTGTCGGACAACGCGAACTTGCCCTGTTGGTACTGGTCTTCAATCCAATTTTTGAAGACGTAGCAATCTTCGATCGGATGAACCAGTACTCGGTGATAGGGACAGTAGTTGGGCTCATTGACATCATTTGGCTGCGACGGACGTTTTGGATCCGGAAGATTTATGAGTCGGTTGCGCAATGCCAGCTCGAATAATCTTCTCGTTTTATCTCGGGGAAACGAGTAAGGACGTCCTAGCCTCTCCTAAAGGGGTACGTGCGGACGCATATTATTTTGACGGACAGCGGGTTTCAAGTTGCCCGGCTGTTGTTGAGCATTAGCGACAACGATCGCTTTTCCCTTCCCCTTTTCATTTCGTGAGTCCGGCTTTAGAGGGGGAGGTCTATGACCCATCTGATCCATTTGCGCTAGCTTGTCGATCAGGGCCTGGAAGGTAGTCGGCTTGAAGAACATCATAAATTAGGATATGGTCGCATGCGGATCGAGGGTTCCCACAAACATACCCACTGCTGGCACTTCTTCAATGCGTTGCTCGCATTTTGACCATAAGTTCCGCTATCGTATAGCATATTGGACCCATGTCTCGCCCGGCTTCACCCTGGCATTAATCAATGCCGCCTTCGGGGTGTGTTCGCTGGCTCTTACGAAACGCTGGGTAAACAGCAGTTCCATCTCCGCAAATGTCTTGATAGAGTCATTTGGGAGCTCAGAGTACCACTCGAACGCTGTATCTGACAAGCTGCTGACGAACTGACGAAGCAACAATTTATCATCACCGCCGGTGTTGCCGCAAAGCGCCCTGAACTGGGCAACATGCTGGTGAGGATTGCCCGTCCCCTTATAGACATGGAATTTGGGTATTGTATAGCCCGGCGGGTACTTTATCTGATCGTACCAGCTCGGATATGGTCGTCCTGTTTTTACGACCTGACCGGCTGCTTCAGTCGCATGATGAACCTGTATCTGTTGGGCTATATATTATTCCAAGTCAGCTTTGGAGATTGTCTCCTCCTTGGCTGTTGACAGAGCCGGTGGTGGATTCAACGTTTCTCCTCTGTCATCTTCAAGGACAATCGGAGGATTTTCAGCAGGAGGATCCTGCTGGATCATCATACCCACCATATCCTGAAATAGAAGGGCCATTCGTTTTATATTGGTTGCTTGTTCCGCGGCCTCTTTGTCCTTCTTCTCCAATATTCTCCGAAGGAACTCGGCGTCGGTTTCTTTCTCCTGGCATTGATCCGAGGACGCTTCGGGGCTTTCTTTTGGCCCAGTGAGTGTGGCCATCGTATTCATCATTTCTTGGAACTTCTGCTGCTGCTCCTGAGCTTTACTCATTGACCGTGAAAGCGGTCTATGACCTGTAGATGTACGGTTGTCCTCTTTCCCGGACGCCATGTAGACGGTGTGTACCATAATGCCCCCGGACTTAGGGCGTTTGGGCTCACTGCCTTTGACATTTGCCGCAGACGTGGGGACTTTCTCCGGCCTTCTTCTCTTTTGAGTAGTCGACGTGGAGGGGGCCGTTGTAGTGGGTACCCGAGTGGTCGACGTCCTTTGCGGTTTGACAGGACGGTTCCTTTCTTCTTGAACTTTCACCCTTTTCTGCCGGTGAGAGGGATCTTGAATGACCACTGAGTCTTGAACCCGTCGCCAAACCTTGTAAATTTTGGAGGACAGCCGTTGAGGGGGCTGCTCTGGCTTTGTTTCTGTGATATTCTCCATGGACGGAGGGGATCTTTTCAGCGTGGCAGTCAGAGAGTTCTTGCGTACCCTCCTTAGCGGTTCAAAGATGTTCTCAGTCGGAACAGCAGCATTGATTTCCACCGTTGGAGCTGGTGGAGTCAGCCCAGAGGGGTAGTTACCCCCGGCCTTCCTTACTCGGCGCCAGTGGCGCGTCGAGCGTGTCGAGCTGTTGGGGCTGGTTTGGCGATGGGGATGGTTTTGTCTTGCCCCCTGTCTAGATGAGGCGCCGCTAATGCCAGCCTCTTGAAGACTGATGTCTTTTGAGCGGCGGTGTCTAATCTGTCAAAGACAGACCCTCGAGCAGGAACGGGAGTCGGAATAGTCAGCCTTGAAAAGACCGACTCTTTAGCAGGAGAAGCCGTCTTGACGGCTTCAAGAATAGAGATGGTTGTCTTCTTTGCGATGGCCACGTCAGGGGTCATGGGCTTCTTGGCAGGCCCATCAGAGTTCAGGTTCAGCCTGGTAAAGACCGAGGCTGCCGACTTGACATTGGACGACTTGTTGAGAGGGGCCGTGGTAGTAGTGAGCCGATCGAAGACCGACTTCTTTTCCACTCCCGGTACGGGCACTGGAATGTGAAGCTTGCTGGCGGGAGCATGGTCCCGAAAAACAGACCGGTGGTGGCCTGAGTCACTTGTTCCACCGGCATAGCAAGGATGGAGGCCGCTTGAGGCCCATAAGCTACACCTCCAGGTAAGGCGGAGCGTCGGTTGCATTTGCGTTTAGAGCAGTTCGAGCAGTTGGATGCTATTGCTGTTTGATTTCTGCGCCAAGCAAGAGACCAAATCTTAGTAACTTGAAACCCGAAGGCAACCATTAACAAACCGCGATTCGTTCGCGAAGACGACACACAAAGTGTGGAGTGGAAAGAGGAAAAGGTCCCACCGGGCGTGCCAGAATCTGTTCCCCTCCGAACGGCGGCGCGACGTGGAGACGTCTTGCCTGAAATTCGGGGCAGATGTTATTTGGTTTTATCCGTCCACCTCTCCGAAGATGCCAAGTTGATTTATGGCACCGTGTATCGGAGGTTTAGACGGATGCGGCCGATGTAGCAGACTTTGTCAGATTTCCCCTCGCTTGAGGGGGTTTTGATTGTGGGGACGCTCTTCCCTGCAGACGCAAGCCCCTGCAGTTAATTACACTACCACATCGCGGTAGCCACTTTCTCCTTCTCCAGATGTTCACTTCGTGTCGTGTGTGTTTGTTTTTTTGTTTGTGGTTGCCCGTGGATTGTATACGGAGACTAATTGATGTCGTCGCCCGTAGGACGTGGATTAGTCCAAATCCGTGTTTACTTAGATTTGGGCTTGGTGTTTTAGTTTAAGGATACGTTAGCCATATTGAGGCTAAGATCAACTTAAACTTTTTGTTAAGGATACGTTAGCCTAATCTCCAGACTAAGATCAACTTAACGGGATCGTTTGGATCCGACAAAAGAGCAATTGGCTCTATTGTTTAGTTTAATAACGTTAAGGTCAATTTCCAGTTTAGGAACATGGTGGTCCATGTTCCAGTTTAGGGACGTAGGGGTCCATCTCCAGTTTAGGGACATGGTGGTCCAACATTCCCATTTGGGGACGAGCATTAGTTTAAGGACATTTCGGTCCAACATTCCCATTTTAGGACGAATATTAGTTTAAGGATGTTTCGGTCCAGCGTTCCCATCTAGGGACGAATATTAGTTTAGGGACGTTTTGGTCCACGAGTTTAGGGACCCCGCAGTCCGTATCGATGTGTGGTTGTCGGGACTCGTCACCTCTCTGACGTCGTTGAAGGATTATAACGATAGGTGTCAGAGAAGTTCGGAGATGTACCCTTGAACCGGATGTAAATTGATTTAGGAGAGCAGTCTTACTCAGTCAATTTAATTTGAGGACTTACGGCCATGATTGGGCTAAGTCCAGTTGAGAAATGTTCAACCTTTTTATTTATCTTTGGCCTATTAGGCCTGTGCTAGGGCTTTGCCCCTTTTTAATAATGCACTGCATTTTATTCTGGCCTGCTAGGCCTTTTTGATTTGGGCTCAGTACCTTTATAAATGATGCAGAGCATCTGGTTTGGGCTCTGCCCTTTTTAAAATAATGCATTGCATTTTATTAGGCATATTAGGCCTTTTTTAATTGGGCTTGGCCTTTCTGTAAATAATGCAATGCATTAATTATCTGACAGTGGTCATATGGCCTCTCAGGCGCTTTGCGCTAATTAATGAGCGCAAGCGCATGTGGTGGTGACACGTGTCACGCAAGCGCAGTGCGTTGCGCTGTTGCGCTGCTGACACGTGGCGTGCTCTGGTAAGTTGCGCCAACTTTAAAGAGCAATGCTCTATTTTAAAAGCGCACAGCGCAAGTGGTCTTGGAGCTGACACGTGGCGCTCTCTGGTGGCTTGCGCCAACCCAAGAGCGCAACAGTGCAGATTTGCAAGTGAAAGGCACTATTTTAATGACTTAATCCAATTTTGGATTTAAGAGAGGAATCTTTAAGATTCCAGAACCAATGGTTCATAAAAAAGTGCAAGGCACTGTTATTATTTAGTTTTTATTGAAGGTCATTGATCTTGTTCTTAGATCAATGATCTATTCAGAAGAAGTTCTTCTTGAATAAAAGTTTTTTACCTTTTTTGTTCTTGAGTTCTTCTCACAATCCTTCAAAGTTCTCTCTGTGAAGTTCTTGATGTTCTCAATGTTGATGTCTTTGAATTGGGGTCTAGGGGTCTTTATATAGTGCCCATAAATTTGTTAAGTTTGTTAAAGAGATCATTCTCTGAGTGATTTGGGGAATTTTCCCCACCGTTGGATCTTTGATCCAAAGGCTTCTGTTTTATAGAAGACAATTTTCTTATTTTAACAAGAACAGAAAGATCTTACTAGAATTTTAATTCTGTTTGGCGCAAACGCCCCAGCGCTTGACACGTGTCACGCAGCGCAGAGCGCAGCGCAACTGCGCAAGCGCAACTGCGCTGCCACGTGTCGCGCAGCGCACTGCGCAGCGCAACTGCGCTGACACGTGTCGCGCAGCGCACAGCGCAGCGCAACTGCGCTGACACTTGTCTCGCAGCGCACAGCGCAGCGCAACTGCGCTTGCGCCACTGCGCTGACACGTGTCGCGCAGCGCAGTGCTTGCACAACTGAAGCGTTGCTTCCTTTAATTTTGTTTTAAATAGAGTCTTGCTCTAATTGGGCACGCTGTCTCGGGCGCTACGCTCTCTACGCTGGCGTGCCTGATTTTGACAGGTGGCACCCTGCGCGCAGCGCAGAGGATCTGAAGCGTTGCTTCAATTTTTGAATTTTTGAAATTCAAACAGAGCTTTGCTCTGATTGGGGGAAACACCACCCAGGTATTGAACGCTCAGAAGATCAACAAGCAAGCCTGTACTCTCTCCCGTGAATCCAATCAGTAACACTCCCGTACAGTCCGGTCTCGTCGTCTGATATGTCGTATATCTCACCTAGGGGTGGTAAACGTCAGACCCCAGTAGCTTGATAAGTCGTGTCGATATGAGGTCTATAACAGTTTGAGAAACTACTGATAATACTTACCAGTAAATCTCAGCAACCCTGGTCAGGGATTTCCAGTTATAGCCAATCGAACACAGCACAACATCAACTCCCTATACCGGGAGAGACGAATCCCCTCCTATTGCTCATTGCCTCCATGTGATTCGGGACTGTACCCAAAAGCCACCTTTTTGCACGCCCACTTAGACGTGGTATGATGGAAATCAATGCACAGTGGGAATCACACAAGACTCTATGACGATCTCGGGTCAACAGACTACTCTGTACCAGTGTCACCGAAGAACTGCCATCTGACGTGAGGTATAATACCATCTGGGAGTTCTCGGCGAGTCCGTCCAGTGTACCCAGTCTTCACTGAGCACCCGTACACCATCCTTGATGTCAAACACCGATGGATATGGGATCATCCATCGCCCATCATATGGGTCAAGATGCGTATACGCTAGTCTACACTGGCATATCGATGCCCTGTCTCGATACACCCTCGACTAGGAACTGTTATAGGATGTACTCATCGACTACCGTGGCCTCACTAGTATGATCTCATCATAGTCCCAGTAGTCGAGTACGTATCCTAAGGGCTTTATCAACATGTAACATAGAGACAATCAGAGTATATGTTAAGATAAAGTACAACCAGATAGCATACTATCATGTCGAGTAAGAAAGTCCTCCCTATATATGTCCAAGCATCCATTACAATATACATCGTATGTACAGTAATGGCCTCTAGGGCATACATATAACTAACAGATGATTATATAGCTCAATAAATACGAGCTCATCAAGCGAATGAAGCAAACGGCCAAGTCGTCAGAACTGGGCGATCATATCCAGGATGGTACGATCAGATCAAATATCCGCCAGGATACACGATTCCTAAGTTTCACGTATACAAGGGGACAGCCAATCCCCATCAACATGTCGCTCAGTTCAGGGCTCTCTACGGCAACACTGGAAGGGATGATAAGCTACCACTTTGCCAATTCGTCGGCAGCTTGGCGGAGACGGCGTTCGAATGGTACTCAGAGCTTTCCCAACGACTCCGTCAAAACTTTTACGGAGATGGAATTACTGTTTACCCAAAGTTTTGCCAGCGCTAGCGAGCGCACCCCGATCACCGCATTAATTAACGCCAGAGTGAAGCCAGGCGAAACATGGGTGCAATACGCCATTCGATGGAGGAATCTATGGTCGAAGTGCGAACAACGCATCGAAGAAGCTCCTGCGGTAGGCATGTTCGTAGGGACCCTCGACCCTCAGGCGACCATTTCTCAATTCATGATGTTCTTCAAGCCAACTACTTTCCAGGCATTGATTGACAAACTGGCCCAAATGGATCAGATGGGTGATAGACCCTCTCCTTCGAAGTTGGAATCTCGAAATAAAAAAGGGAAAAGGAAAGCGACCTTCGTCGTCAATGCTCAGCAGCAGCCCAGTAGTCCAAAGCCAACTGATCGCCAAGACGAGAGACGGCGATTCTTTAATGAGAAAATGAAGCGCCCTTATTCGTTTCCCTGGGACAAAACGAGGAGATTGTTCGAGCTGGCGGTGCGCAACAGGCTCATCAACTTGTCGGATACAAAACGCCCATTGCAACCCGGTGAGGCTAATAATCCCAATTATTGCCCCTATCACCAAGTGATAGGACATCCAATCGAAGATTGCTTCGTCTTCAAAGGGTGGATTGAGAACTAATACCAACAGGGCAAATTTGCACTGTCCAAGAATTGGAAAGTAAACCCGCCCCAGCCGCACGCTCTCAAAAAGGCGGACACACCGGGGGCATCATGCTCTTTTATAGAAAAAGCTCCATGGGAGGTCGTTCTTTCAGCCAAAACGAAAAGAATGCTGAAGGATCTCCAAACATGCCCGACGATCAAATAGAAAAGTCCGCTGGAACCCGAAGTCATCAAGAGAATGCTGAAGCCACGCCCGACGTCAAAAATTGGTGGGGATGGTCAAAACGCCCATACCCAGCCGTCAAAATCTTCGAAGAAGAAGAAGAAGAAGAAGACCAGAAAGCCCATGAAGCTTGGTGACAAGCACACGGACCTGCAGAAATATATTGACACGCTGGAAGAATATAACCAGAAAGCGCGGACCCCGGTCACACTCCAAGAGTTTCTCAACCACATCCTCGAGGATAGAAATGATGAAGGAGAAGACTCGTCGGATGAACCTGAGGATTATGTGGCAAGCTGCCATGTGATTTCTCACTCGTTGATAGACAGTGAAGAAGCTCCTGACACAGAGAAACTGGGGGCAGATCCCGAATCGGAGCTCCTAGGACCGTCAGACGAGATGATTGATGCATTCCTGAACGAAGCTCTTCTGAAAAGTAAGGCTGATCGAGAGTGCAAAACGGTCATATTTGGAAAAGCCAAACGCCGGCGACTGAACGGAAAGATTGAAGCACCCCAACCAGATAGGAGCACTTCGGCCACCAGCAAAAGCAGGTTCAAGACAAGGAAAAGGTTCGCTAAAGCCATATCGATGGGAATGAAGCTGCCACCCTTCGAAGGAAACACTTCTGATGAGATACACCTTAATGAAGAGGATGTGCATCCTAATTACTGTTTATATCATCGAAGGATTGCGCACCCCACCGAAGAGTGCAACGCTTTTAAAAATTGGTGGCAGGGATATGTTACCCACCGACAACGCGTCCAGCGAGTGAAGCGCAGGGCTCGTCGGAAACAGAGAAGCACGACAGATGAACGCAAAAGAACTGCCGGCAAATGTCACATAGTTGACAACAAGGGATCGCAAGTTCTCACCTTTAGAAGCGACTCTGATGAACAAATAGCTCTCAGCCCTCTCTTTAAGGAATATACCTCTGACACGAAAGATACGAAGACTTGCAAGGATATCTAGCTGCGTAATCGTACGTTGCCCCGAAAAATCTCGGACTTACGAACAACGGACCGAAATGTCCCTAAACTAACAATGGACCGTAATGTCCTAAAACTTGCAACTGACCAAGACGTCTATAAACTACTATAGACCGTAGCATCCTAAGGCTAACAAAAAAAATGGTATGTCCACAAGCAAAATGGGCACGAATGAAAACCCGGAAGGACGCCGTGAGTAAAAACAACAGGACTACCGGCGATGTTTGTGAAAACCCGAAAGGGAGCAGACTCGTAAGAAGAAAAAATAATAATAAAAAAAATTAAAAAATATATAATTAAAAAAAACGGTACGTCCATAAGCGAGATGGGCACGGATGAAAACCCGAAAGGGCTCCGTGAGTAAAAACAGCAGGACTACCGGCGAGTTTGTGAAAACCCGAAAGGGCGCAATCTCGTTAAAAGACACTTGCAAGGTCCTCTCGACCCTGTAAGGAGAAAATACCTGTGTGAAATCCTTACGACTCACAAGGGAGCAACACACTTAAGAATCCTCACGATTCTTAAGGAGAAAACACACTTACGAGATCCTCACGACTCGTAAGGAGAATTCCCCTTTGAGACCCTCACGGTTCATAGGATTCAAACGCCTTAAGCTACAGGGATCTGAACCTGTTCTTAAGCCATCACATTTTCCAGACTGCCCTACAAGCGTTTCAATATTGACCCTTGTATACAATCCATGGGCACAAATAAACATTTCCCTAACAAAGTCCTACCAGCGACTAGGGATATGCTCACACGGTGAACGACCCTTGTAAGTCCTCTCGACTTATAAGGAGAAAACACTCTTGTAAGATCCTTACGACTTATAAGAGAACATACACTTAAGAATCCTCATGATTTTTAAGGAGAAAACGTACTTACGAAATCCTCACGACTCGTAGGGAGAAATACCTTTATGAGACCCTTACGACTCGTAAAGTCAAAAGCCTTAGTCAACAGGATCCTAACCCTGTTTGCTAAGCCACCTTTGTTCGACATCGACAGTGGCAAATGATGATTCGCTCCTGGCAATGTCCCAATTGTAGCGATGCTGATGCCTATATCGGTATCAAGATCCAAGTCCTTTCACGGCAAATGATGATTCGCTCCTGGCAATATTCCAGTCGCAGCGATGCTGATGCTAATATTGGTATCAGATCTTGAGTTCCGTACAAAAAAATGCATGTAAAATATCCGAAATGATGGGGCAACTTGCAACGAAATCAGCAAGTAAAAATATATATGCATACAAAAATAGCCGAAATGATTGGGCACCGCAAAAAATAGCCAAAATGATTAGGCAATCGTGACTTTCGCGATATAAAAGCTGAAATGATAGAGCATCGCAGAAAGAAATAAAAAATGAAATGAAATGAAACTTTTTTCCCTACAGATGAGATGACATCGAATTTCGTATACAATCCAGGGGCACAAACAAACAGGGAACCATATCATCCCACCAGACTTCATCAGAAAGAGAGCCAAGTCTCGATGGCAACATCTACAGCCTAGAGATCATCAACAGCGTTCCTCCTCATTCCAGCAAGATACGGACGCGACATCCACCAAACGGAGCCACGACAAAGTCCCTAGTTCCAGATTTCGACGGTGACATCTACAGCCTAGAGATCATCAACAGCGTTCCTCCTCATTCCAGCAGGATACGGACACGACATCCACCAAATGGAGCCATGGCAAAGTCCCTAGTTCCAGATTACATCTACAGCCTAGAGATCATCAATGGCGTTCCTCCTCATTCCAGGAGGATATGGATGCGACATCCACCAAACGGAGTCATGGCAAAGTCCCTAGTTCCGGATTTCGACGGCAACATCTACAGCCTAGAGATCATCAATGGCATTCCTCCTCCTTCCAGCAGGATACGGACTCGACATCCACCAAACGGAGCTATGGCAAAGTCCCTAGTTCCAGATTTCGACGGCAACATCTACAGCCTAGAGATCATCAACGGCGTTCCTCCTTATTCCAGCAGGATACGGACGTGACATCCACCAAACGGAGCCATGGCAAAGTCCCTAGTTCCAGATTTTGACGGCGATATCTACAGCCTAGAGATCATCAACGGCGTTCCTCCTCATTCCAGCAGGGTTCAGACGCAACAATCAATCTCGGAGCCATGGCAAAGTCCCTAGTTCCAAGACTCTACGGTTCACAGACAACCTAGAAATCATCTCGACATCCGTCTCATTACAACAGACACAACGTCAGCAAAGCGGAGCCGTGGCAAAGTTCCCAGCTCCAGGACTCGGCGGTGCACAGACAACCGAGAGTCAACCCCTGACCCCGTACGGCCAAAGTCAGTCATGACCCCGTATGGCTAAAGTCAACACATCCTGGTCATGTAGAACACGGCTAAAGTCAATCTTGACCCCGTTGGAAACAGCCAGAGCAAATTCTGGTCCTGTAGAACACGGCTAAAGTCAATCTTGACCCTGTGGGAAACAGCCAGAGCAAATCCTGGTCCCGTAGAACACGGCTAAAGTCAATCCTGACCCCGTGGGAAACGGCCAGAGCAAATCCTGGTCATGTGGAACATGGCTAAAGTCAATCCTGACCCCGTGGGAAACGGCCAGAGCAAATCCTGGTCCCGTAGAACATGGATAAAGTCAATCCTGACCCCATGGGAAATTGCCAGAGCAAATCCCGGTCCCGTAGAACTCGGCTAATGTCAATCCTGACCCCGTGGGAAACGGCCAGAGCAAATCCTGGTCCCGTAGAACACGGCTAAAGTCAATCCTGACCCAGTAGGAAAAGGCCAGAGCAAATCCTGGTCCCGTAGAACACGCTAAAGTCAATCCTGACCACATGGGAAACGGACAGAGAAAATCCTGGTCCCGTAGAACACGGTTAAAGTCAATCCTGACCCCGTGGGAAACGGCCAGAGCAAATCCTGGTCCTGTAGAACATGGCTAAAGTCAATCCTGACCCCGTAGGAAACGGCCAGAGCAAATCCTGGTCCCGTAGAACACGGCTAAAGTCAATCCTGGCCCCGTGGGAAACGGCCAGAGCAACCCCTGACCCTGTACGGCTAAAGTCAATCCTGACTCCGTATGGCCAGAGTCAACCCCTCCTGACCCCGTAGAACATAGCCAAAGTCAATCCTGACTCCGTGGGAAACAGCCAGAGTAAACCCTCGAACTCCCCGTCAAAGCAATGCTTTGACTCGGGAGCAGGTCAACTCATCAATCACTTACAAGTCCTCTCGACTCGTAAGCAATAAAAATTCTCTTGTGAGATCCTTACGAATCTTAAGAGAAAACGCACTTACGAATCCTCACGATTCCTAAGGAGAAACCACACCTGCGAGATCCTCTCGACTCGTAGGGAGAAAAGTCTTTATGAGACCCTCACGGCTCATAAATTTGAAAAGTCTTAGGTGGCAGATCATAACCCTGTCTTCCAAGCCATCATTGCCTCGCAGAGAGGTCAAGGTAGATTTTCTACAGGCCACACTCTCTTAAGTCAAACATCGACAAGAAAGGAAACAACCACTTACAAGTCCTCTCGACTCGTAAGCAAGAAAAACTCTCTTGTGAGATTCTTACAACTCTCAAGAGAAAATACACTTAGGAATCCTCACGATTCTTAAGGAGAAAATACACCTACGAGATCCTCTCGACTCGTAGGGAGAAAAGTCTTTATGAGACTCTTACGGCTCATAAAGTTGGAAAGCCTTAGGAGGCAGATTTGAACCTGACTCCTAAGCCATTGCTGTCCTACAAGGAGATCAAAATAGATTATCCACAAAATGCATTTACTAAAAGGGACACACCACCATGAAGCAAAATATGTCTTTTATTCATGAATCAAAATGAATATGAAGTACAATTTATGAAGAATCAAAAAATACTCTCATTCAGGAGTATGTACAAAAAAGAACATATACATTGTCTTCAAGCCGGCGGACGATTTAATAGAGTCGTCAGTTCATCATTCTTCCGCTGGGTCTCAGACTCATATTTTGTTATTGCAATAAGACGGGCCTCCGCTTGAGACTGTTGGGCCTGGTACGAGGCGAGCCAACTTTCAAGCTCCTTTTCGATAACTTTGTTAGCTTCAACCATCTCGCGAGTAAAAACGACAGCTTTATCAATAGCTACCACCTCCCTGATAGCTTCTTGAAGCACTCGCCAAAGTTCATACGCACGAGTGGTCTCGGCTGTAAGTTCAGCTTGAAGTTCCCCCAGCGCTTTGGAAGCCAGCTCCCTCTCCGAAAACTTTCGGTTGAGCCTCTTCTCGCATGACTGTATATTTATGGCGCACCGTTCAACCAGCCCCCGCAAGCTAGCCTTTTCAGCCACGACCTCTGAAGGAAGGCACGTACATTCAAGACTATGCAAGCAAGCCTCCACCTGACGACAAAACTGAACCCATACTTGCACCAATGTTTCACTATGGTAAGCAGCAAGAAAGGGGAGAGAACAGTTGGCTTCAGCAGCAAATTCTTCGGCCGTGATCAAGCTACCAGCACGAAGATCTTCGATCAGAGCTGACAAATGGTGAAGGCTTAGCTTTGCTATCCGTTCAGAGGCACGTAGAGTATAGGGGTCGGGTGGCATGACGATACGAGATTCCAGCGTGGTAAGAATGGGCAAAGCTGTTAAGATTCATAAAAAAGAAATCAGCGAGAGTTGCAAGCAAAGAGTTGATGAAACAACGTCGAAACTTTACTTACCCACAGTCATGCAAGAAGGGTCTAGAAGCTCCCCAGGCCCGTCAAGGATCTCAACTTCATCGTCAGCTTCCAGAACTACAGAAGACATTAGCGTCATTATACGAAGTAATAGTAATGCCATGAGAGGAGCAAATAATACTAACCTTGCCTGGAAGATAGGATATTGCCTGCGGAGCGGCCATCTCTAGCAGACGCTGAAAAGAATTCCTGGGGGACAAGTCCGCGATGGACACCGCCAATCCTCGTAGCTCTGAAAAGACAGAAAGGTTCAGATAATGAAGAGATCATTAAAACAAAAGATAAAAGAATACCTTCGATGCTCTTCCCGCTCTGAACTGGAGGGATAGCAGCTTCGGCAGCCTCCTCCATGCCTTCGGGCACATCATCGGGGACATGGGCCAGTATAACAACTTCCAGTTGAGGAGCAGCGGCCACCACTGCAGGATCCAATGAAAGGACGGTGGCATCGGCTACCTGTCCCACGGTCTCCGGGCTGTCCCCAGAAAGATCCATTGAATCTGCGGCCAATAAGCATGCCTCTTCCAGGAGAACAAGCACCGGGAGAATGGAAGCTACCGATGGGAGCTCTGCAGCAGGAATAGCGACAGTAGCGACCCCCTCCACACCTACTGGTGTCTCATCAGGGATATTTATAGGATCCACAGTCAAAGCGCTGCTTGAACTCAGATTCTCTGCCATCGCCGAGGTCCCTGCAAAGTTTTACGGAGATAAGAAGATATGGAAAGCAAAACAAATTACTTGCCAAAGGAAAAATACAAAAAACGTTCATATCGATTCGCCAAGATGCCTCGAGTATAGCTTTTTCAAGCCGACGTTCCTTCCTAAGAAGGTATGCTCGCCGGGGTTCTAAGGTGGATTCATGGCTACCGGTCCACAAAGACAATTCATCTTCAGAAGCAGCAGAGATAGGCTTTTTGAGGGATATTTCGCCTCCCTACTCCATAGGACCTATAAATACTCGCCGCACTGATGGAGGATCTTCATAGAATATCACAGCGGGATAGGAACTTTTCGAGACGCGCATATTCTCGGTCTCGTCCTGGGAACGCCTTATAGCCTCAGTCAATTGTGCGGCTTCCTCGGCAGATGAACCTGGGAAAAGAAGACCATCATCCGGTTCTTGCATAGATATTGGCTCGTCTTGAATGATAGGCTCGGATTCCGTTAAAAAGTCAAGCAGACCAGTGATTGTCTTCTTCCTCCGCTTCGGCCCGGAACTAGCGCTGGAAGATGATCGCTTCCTTCCCTTCGGCACTTTGGTGCGACGTTCCCCAACCTCGCCTCCAGTATCCTCTTTTAGGGGTGCTACCGATGATGACACTGCCATCAATGACACTGCAACTGATGGAACTGCCGCTGGCACCTCGGTGGAAGCCTTTGCCCGAGCTCTAGTACGCATCGGCATCCCTACAGTGGGAGGAATCGACTCGGTTTCTGCGGCCTGCGAGATGACGACCGCACCACCATCTCTCAAAAGAGGGCGAACGACTGACCGCGGTCGCAACGGAACGTGAGCAGCTTGAGTTGGGGCAAGAGTTTTATATTCAAAGAGCACTCGTCTTTCCTCGGCAATGATAGGACCAACCTGGTGGCGATACCAGCCCATAAAGGAGCCCACAGACCTAGGGAGATAGTCAAGTTCTGGGATTATGAACATAGAGCCAGTATTCAGCCATATAAAATGATGAATAACGTCACGAATAACTCCTAATGATGAAGTAGGCTCAACCAAGAACGCTTCAAAGGGGACGCCCTGATCATAGCCCAGTTGCCGGGCAAAGCGGTGCCGATTATACCGCATAAGGAGAGCCGTATCATTGTAGCGAAACACCAAATAGCCCAGCCTGATCGAGTACAGATGCATGATCTCCCTAGGCTTTAAAGAGGGTGCTCCCCCTTTTAACAAGTCAAAAAACTGCTGGACAGGCCCTGCCGGAGCAGATTGAACGTGATCAATAAACATCATTCCTCCCTCATGGGTATATGTATTGAGCAGAACACGGTGGGCCCCTAATTGAGTCGGATCAGGAGCGGAGGCATCCACCAATCTCATAACTCGGGGGAAAGTGTAGGAATCATAGAAGTTCGGCCGTTGATGTGCCGCGAATGCCCCCAGCACGTGCATTTCAATCCAAGATGTGAAGTAATGAAGGGGGAGATTCACAACATCTACACCTGGAGCCGAAGTGTTGGCCGCAACACTTAACCCGTGATAAAGATGCGATAGTCCCGCGATGCCGATGGCCAACTTTGCCCCTTCAGCTATACGATGGGCGGGATAGAAGACGGAAGCTCTCATGAAGCATCGGTGTGACGGTATCACAAACCAGCTGAGCCAAAGGCTAATAAAGCCGACAAAGAAGGTCTCTTCGTCTATGCCAGGGGCCGCAATTGCATCAAAAGACACGGCCGACATGATCAGAATGTAGAACTACGGTAGATCTTCTTCTTTGGCCGGCAATTTATTCAACCCGAACCCAAAAGGGTCGTCAATGCTCGCAAACTTCGGGGCCTCCTTGGATAAAATATCCCCCCGAATGAAACAGGCGATAAAGCTCTCGAAAGTGACACCTTGCCCTTCTGACTTCGCAAATAATCTGTCGAAAATTCCCAGGGCCTTGATCAGACTGGGATACCTATGACGAACGGCGGTTTCGGCTGTCAGACCATCGAGCATAGCCGGCATGGTAGAGAAAACGTATTCATCTGGAGGCAACAGTTCCTCGTAATGCTCCCCCCTAATGGGCAGTCCTGAAATCTCACGAAATTCATCCAATGAGATAGACACCTCTCGATCCCCAAGCAGGAAGGTGTTGGTGGGCAGATTCCACTGGTTCAAAAAAGCTTTGATCCACCAGACATGAGGAGCATGGTAATGAAAGAGCGATGCATACACCGCCTGATATAGTCCAACCTTCTGCAGTCTTGCACGGTGGGAAGAAAGAAAATAGCGAGCCCAAATAAGATAGCCCACTGGGTGCCGGGGGGTGATACCCACTTTATAAACCTACCCCCAAGGTCGAGCTTCACCTTGGCAAATCCAACGCCCCAAGATGTCTATAGCTGGCAGGGGCTGGTTAGGTATCCCAGAGGTAGAGGACTCCAACCGACCCGAAAGAGTCCAATTGGTCACTTCTACTGCATAAGCAGTCTGTGGGCGTTCCATCGGCAATATAGGACGAAGAGGTTCCATCGGCTCCCCGCAAATAAAACTCCGGCGACCCCGGATGATATGACCGTACCAGGTTCCCCAAAAAAGCAGATTAGTGCGATCCGGGTCATGGGCTCTAATCATCGCCATCGCCTCTTCGTCAAATGGTGACTGAGGAAATGCAGCATCCGAGCGGGTAAAAGGGAAGTATGGAAGAGAAGTCATTGTTCCTAAAACAAAGGAAGGGGAAACTGTTAATAAAACGCACATGTGTACATATCTATCTATATATATATAAAGATGGTGGAAGAAAATAACAAGCCACCTATTGTTTCATGGGACCATTGGTTGCAAAACACAGGGGCCCCACAAAATCAAGATGGCGGCTCACTAATGATGAGGCAGGGTAATCATTACGAGAAAAAAGGAAGATTCTCAATAAATGAATAAGTGGATTTCAAACACCTCTACACATTCCCCAAGAAAAAAAACTCATCACCAACTCTAGGCGAAATCCAAGAAATATCTCTCTTCAAATTTTGCCAAGAACAACTGAAGATGAAAATCTCAAGAAGTGTTGTTTGAGAACTAAGTTCTCTAGAGGAATTAAATTCCTTTTAAACAGAGGAATTAAATTCCAAGAAAATTTTTAGAGCTAAGCTCTTTGAAAGAGAATTAAATTCCAGTGGGAAAGCAAGTACAATCGTCAATCCCCTAGGATCGGAGAAAGATGCCCAACATTAGGGGCTTACTACCTAAAGATTATACTTTCTTAGAGTTCAGGAAGATGAGTTCTTTTTAAAGGGAAAAGCCCTTGGTGTGGATTTAAAATCCATAGAAAATTTATACAAAAGTTCCTTGGTCGTTCAAAACCATTACCAGAAGATAAGATTCTTTCTTGGACAGAGTTAAACTCTGAAATTTTTAGAATAGAGAACTGAGCTCTGAGGAAGAGAATTAAATTCTCAAAGGAAAATGAACAAGGAAGAAGATAAAAGAGTGGAGGCGCTTCTGAAGAGACCCTTGCATTTATAAGATGTTATGGGAAACGGTTCATCTGCCCCCTTTCCTAGGCAAATCCAACGGCCATAAAGATGACAGCGTTGCACTCACGTGCAAACACGTGAGAACAACGCTGTGGGGGCATTTGTTCCCACGTAAAATACAAGGAAAAACCCCAATGGGGCAGCACGTGCCCACACATGATCGGGGGTCACGTGCCGACATGTGATGGCTTCCTAAGGACTCTGAAATAATAAGAATTGAATCCTAATTAAATGGAGTCACGTGTCTACACGTGATGGGCCTTTAAACCCACTGAAAGGAATTAAAAGATACAATAAAACGGCAAGAAGAAAACCCTAAATGGGGTATCACGTGCCCACACATGATAGGGGGTCACGTGCCAACACGTGATAGGCTCTTAAACCCTCTGAAACAATAGAATTAAATTCTAATTTGAATGCTTTAACATATGGGGTCACGTGCCAACACGTGATAAACTCCTAAACCATATGAACTAATAGAATTAAATTCTAATTAAGAAGGAAATAAAAAACCCTAATATTTCTCTAGATCTTTCCAAACAAAAAGGATTGTGCTCTGTAAAGAGGAGCACCGTTGGATTAAAAATCCAATGGTGATTAAAATCACCAATTTATAAAAAGATTCTATATAAAGAAATATTTTCCTAAAATCTGCCAGGAACAAAAAATAAAATATCTTTTGGATTAAAAATCCAATGGTGAATAAAATTCACCAAGTGATCTAAAAGATCATGTTGGTTACAAAATCAATCAAAATCTTTTAATGAAAGATTGACTAAACAAACTGATTCTTTTCTTTCTCCTATAAATAGGAGCCAAGGGGGAAGAAGAAGGAGATAGAACAACAGAGAGAGAATACAAAAGAAAAGAGAATTTAATTCTCCAGAGAGAAAAGAAGGTCTGTTCAGAAAAGAAAGAAATTCTAGGTAAGAGAGGGAAGGAGATCATCCTATAAACTCCCACAAAATAAAAAGAGAATTTAATTCTCAAAGTAAGAGTTTAACTCTTCAGAATAAGAACTTAGTTCTTCCTTTGGTTGGAGGTCTGCAGAACCAGATCTCCCCATAAGTTGAGAATTTAATTCTCATCGGGGAGATTCTGCCATGCAGATCTAAAACCTAAGAGAAAACCTAAGTTCAGAGAATTATATTCTCCCACAAAGCACATAGAAATTTAATTCTTCCAACAAAATTAGGGTTTAACTCTATAAAAGAATTTAATTCTTCTAAATACATAGGAATTTAATTCCTCTAAATAAAATTAGGGTTCAACCCTATAAAATGAATTCAATTCTTAAACAAGGGACTTAGACTTTTCATGCACGTAAAAAGATCAAGTACCCAACATGATCATGTGGAAATATGTGACCCTTCCATGGTCAAAAAAGAATGAATGAGATGGGGTCGCGTGCTCCCACGTGACCTTTGGATAAATCCCTCAAAATAAAGAGAACAAAGCCAAGTCAGAACAGATTTTGGGCGCCCTCACGTGTCCCCACGTGACCCCTAACAAATCCTTTCAATATCCAGTGCATGGGTACCCATCACGTTCCCACACGTGATTGCCATGAAGATTAAGTATTTAGCACTTATTTGAATATTCTGAGAATAAAATAAAGGAAACCTGGCCCAATCCTTAGGTGCCTCACGTGACCCCACGTGAGCGCTTCACTTTTAGTGTTTAACACTGTTTTGAGTGCATCACGTGGGAACACGCGATCGCTAAATATATGCTAGTGTTTAACACTATATTCGAACCAGTCTTCCAGAGGCAAGACTTCCCTGTGAATGAACCTCAAATACACCCTTGTCTTCCAAAATTGATCATCTCATATGGCATACGAGTGCTCAGTACTCAATAAAAGACAAAAATATTGTCAGAACCCAGACCCATGCTTAGCATTGCTAAGTAAAAGGGCTGAGCCCAGACAAATGTTCAGCAGCCCAAACAAATGTCCAACGTTTTAAACCTAATTGGACTTAACCCAAGTTAGCTATAAGTCCTCAATTCAGATTTAACTGAGCCTATGTGCTCATAATCTAATTAATTGATCTTAATCTCAAATTGGACTACAGATCTCCCAACCCATACCGGTTTAAGGGTACATCTCCGCATTCCTCTGATATGTGATATGTGTCGTTGTAATCCTTCAACGTCTTCAGAGAGGTGACGGGTCCCGACAACCAGACATTCCATGGACTGTGGGGTCCTTAAACTCATGGAATATGATGTTCTTAATCTTGGACTGTGGGGTCCTTATATTCATGGACTATGATGTCCTTAACATTGGACTGTGGGGTCCTTAAACCCATGGACTATGATGTCCTTAACCTTGGACCGTAATGTCCCTAAACTAATCGACCGCAAAGTCCTTAAACTAAAACAATAGAGTTCAAATGCTCTTTTGTTGGATTCTAATGATCCTGTTAAGTAGATCTTAGTCTAAAATTAGACTAACGTATCCTTAATAAATGGTTAAGTTGATCTTAGTCTAAAAATTAGACTAACATATCCTTAACAAACGTTTAAGTTGATCTTAGTCTCAGATAAGACTAACGCATCCTTAAACCCAACCCCAAACCCAAATCTAAGAAAATACGGATTTGGACTAATCCACGCCCTACAGGCGACTGATTGGTGGAGATTTATGCTTATGCGTTTTTTAAATCAAAGAATTAATCACAATCAAGAACGGTGTCGCTTGGTAGCTAGCCGGTTGAGTACGGGTCGGTCCACAGGGATTACATGTATTTTCTAGTTGTTCTAATGAGTCAATTCCTGTTTGTGGTAGGTTTTGATTTTCAATAAAAACTAAAGTTGAGTTTGAATAGGATTAAAACCTTGCTAGGGTTAGGATTAGGTTAGTTTGGAAAGTCAATTATTCTCACCGCTTTCTTTGCCCTAATTAAGAACTTTTAGGTGTTAAGATAATAGTTAACAAAGGGGATTAGCACGATCGGAAAGAAACTAGGTTTCTTCCCTTTGGTCCTTGTCCGCCCTTTCTTAACTCTTACCCTAACCTCTATGGAAAACAATCACAACCGGTCCTTAACTAGGGAATCACCACTACCTCGTAGGATAGGGTGCCGTAGTGAGCGGTGTGTGTATGTATGCATAGAGTCCTACTTTAAAATGTTGAACGGGCAAGAAACGGGTACGAGATTTTCATCTCTCAAATCTTCCCCAAAATCTAACCCTAACAAGTGAGGAACTACTCACTCATTAGGGAATTGATAAACGAGTTCATTTTTTTATGGTTTTTATTTAATAACTATGGCAGATAAAAAATTTGCAGATAAATAACTACGGCAGAGAAATAAAATTACTAGAGAAATAACTAGGGCAGAAAAGAAACTTACTTTATTGATGCACTCTTTGATAATTACAATGAATGGAAATTTTAAACTTAGGAATTAAAAAGAGGCATGCTCCAAAAAGAGCAGTAGGATTCCTATTTATAGATAATAGAAACCCTAGGGTTTACATCTCATCCATATCTAGAATTACAAAAATACCCTAAGAAAACCGGGTCAACGCACCGACTCCACCGACACGCACCGACACGCACCGACACGTACACAGCACGGCCGTGGATCCGCGGCCATAAGCATGGTTTGGCCGCGGTTCCGCGGCCATATAGTGGGCTTGCTGGCTCATTTTTCTAGGGTTGCTTTCTGTTGCTTTTTCCTTCTGGTTTCTTCACTTGGTTCTTCAGAATGTCTTCTAGTTTCTTCCAGATTTCCACAGTGCAGAATGTCGTGGACTTTTACCGTTTGCTTCATGTTGAAGTCTTGAATCTTTTGCTGCCTTTGTACTTTGTGCAATCGAACTGTTTGCTGATCTTCGTTTGTTCCTCGAACTGTAGGCGGCATGATAAAGATCTTCTATTTGTTCGTCATAGTCTCACTTTTGTAGCGTCTTTTCACCATTTTCACTGTATTGTTCCGAGAACCTGTAACCTGCAACTATTTAACAGACATGGATCAAAAGCACCTATTTATTTGCAATATGATTAAGAATGGGGAATATAATAATGCAAAATTCTGATATGAACAAATACCCCCAAACTTATCTTTTGCTCGTCCCGAGCAAAACTAGTTTATTCTCGAAAAAGCCTAACCTCACTTTCGCAGGGAAACGCGATTGCACTGAGCTCGTGCAACAAGCCGTTAAACCTCTAGGTGTCCCTAGTAGGAGGAGTGTTGTCTCCTGAGGGTTTTCAGCGGATACTACCCATAAAATCCGATCAATTTGGCCCATTGACTTTCATTCTTCAATTCGATGTTCTAGCAAGAAATTCTATTATCTTTAACTCAGAAATTATCAACCCATATTTTTCACGCTTCCTTATCATTTAACTTAAGATTGTATATGTTCTGTAAATTTATTTAGGTTTTGGCATCTTTTAAGTTTTCCTTCTAAGGTCCATCTCAACTTAGAAATTTTTATCATCTCTACTAAAAATATAAGTCCTACTTTTCATTCCTATCTCTCATCCAAACCCCAATCATATACCCCTACGTGTGTGTATGTATCACCCTTACTTGGAAATTCAATTCAAGCTCTTATACTCTTGTCCATCATCCAAAGTATTTTTAGTTGGTGAATTTTTAGATGAAATTACTCACACATCCTTCATGCGACCGTTAATACTTCTTGAGGTACTAACGACCGATTACAAAATGTGTTTGCACATTAAGGCGTAATTCCTCGTCTTGTAACACCTAAGGCTTTAGCAGTGACTCCCAAACCAGTTGTTCTAAGGCACTGGGTGATAAAGCACCCTCGCTATAGATTTTTTTATTTTACGCATCCTTAAGTAATTACAAAACCAGTGTTCATTTTTTTTATCTCTTTATTCACACTTATAATTTTATTTTCCTTCATACTAAAGATTTTAGACAAGAGCATTTCAAGGTATCCTCTACTATTCCAAGTTTCAAGGTTCGTGTTTGTGCAAGTTGTAGGGTATATATTTTTAGAATTTAGACTTAAGGTTCGGAATTATTTTTCAGACTTATACTCCAATAAAAATTTCAATACACTTCCCTTATTTTAACTTAGCCCAAGAAGTGAACTCAAAATTTGCCTATTTCTAAGTAAACTACAAAGACATATATTTTCTACCGTTAAATTTTAAGAAAGGTTATTTTTAGGGTTTTTAATTACTAAGTTTAGGATCTAGTTTTTCCTAGCTAGTTAACCGTCTTGTCAAACTTAAGTCGATTATAGCCAAAATTGAATTTCTCAATTTTTATAATTTTTAAAAAATTCAGTTTTTATTTGATTTTTTTCTTTTTATATTTTTTTTCATTTTTTTTCAATTTTTATTATTTTTTTATAAAGATGCAATGCAGAATTAAACATGCAAAAGAAAAAGAAAAAAATATATACAAAAATTTAAAAAATATGCAATGCAATGATTGTGATAACTATTTACAACCACCTTCTCCCCCAAACTTACCAAAAGCAGTGCCCTCACTGCTCGACCCCACGCCGCCCCCTTGAGCGTGAACGGGAACGCTCCTCCCTAGCTAGCAGGGTTCTGACCCCCTGCTCTACCTCTACCAAACGCTGATCATGTTCCCTCATCATCCCCCTCAACTCGTCAATCCCCCTGATAGCTCTTCTCATTAAATTTGCATGTTCTAAGGGGGTGAGCTCTCCTTCGCTCGCGGTCGAGCTGGAGCTAGGAGTTCTGGCGGGCACGTGTTCCGCCGGTTCTGTTCTTGACCAAACATCTGTTAAGCGTGTATAGGACATAGATACGCCCTCAATGAGAGGCCTAACGGGTATGCCTCCATACATGTAAAATTCAAATTCCTCTACAGGGAGGAAATAGCGACACAGTTGTGTCACTAGCATGGGGCAGGGGTAGTTCGCGGCTCTTTTGCCCACACCAATTGAATTAAGAAAAACCGTGCACATGTCGAATCTAGGGTTCCTTGTCATGAGTGTGTGCATGATATGCAGTGATGGGGTGAAAAATGTGTTGTTATGGGAACTCCCAAAAATATTGTTTTGTGCCCACCGGCATACAGTTAAAACATTAGCGAAAATCGTTCTCGCTTGTATCCCCTTCCTCGGTTCTCTCAAGCAATCATTACCCATCAAGGGCATGTAATCTTCAAACTGAAGTGGTTGATCATGAACAGGTATCCTAGGGATTAAAGTGACTTCATGTATGAAGTCTCTATCAATAATTATCTCCCTATCACCCCACTGCAATTTTATAAAGCCATATTGTGCGAGACAGCCGTCTTCCATGCACTCGTAAAAATGAGTGACTAGATCTGGAAGGGCGTAAGCGTTTGGGTGATTATAGATCAAAAAATTCCAGCCCCTACGTGCGATTTCATTAGCAAAGTAACTCCCATATATCGTGTGTGAAAAGATCTGTGAGAAATCACATTCTAACTGCATACTCGGTGCCATCACAGATAATCTACAGATCTAGAAAATTAAACAGAGAGGAGTTTTAGAAAACGAACCACCTCTGAGAATTTCAGAGGGAGAAGCGGCAGGGGCACGGCGGATCAGCGGTGCGAACGGGGTTCTGGCGGCGGATCAGCGGCGGTGCAAAGGGATCTCGCTGAAAAATTTTGAGCGGCGGCTATGGTTTGAGGAAATGAAAATTTTTTTAGGGTTTGTGAAACAGAGAGAGTCGGGGTTTATTTATAGGGGAAGTGTGTTGGATATTTGCAAAAAGCCCCTCTTAAAGAGAGGAAATTATTTGCAAATAAAATTTTTATTTTTATTTTTATTTTTATTTTATTAAATCTGGAAATTTACAAAAAGACCCCAAAAAAATTTATATAATTTTTTTTATTTATTATTATTATTTATTTATATATATACACACACACACACACAAGTGGTAAACGTACCCCCAATCATACGGTTGGCTAAAAATTATTTTCTTTCTAGAGCCAGCATAATCTACCCCAAACTTGAATTAAACAATGTTACAAGTCAATGCCAAGCTTTTGCAAAGGCCAAAAGTCAATACCAACTATTCGTAGAATTCATCAGTGAAACACAGTGGTTAGTGGAAGAGGGTGTTGTCTAGAATCATGAAGAAGTGGGGAAGAGATGAGTGGTGTAACAAAAATGGATTGCATCTCAATTTGAAGAGACGACAAAGTGATTGTGACGATGGATTACTCGCATTTTTTTGATTGTCAAGAAGAAAGGGCGGAGGTTCAATTTCTTTTTGGAGTTGATTCATCTCAACACCCGTGTTTGCTAAAAATGCGAGCTCATCAGCGAAAATTTCCTCAAAGCTTTCATCGATACCCCGAAGAATAATGTCATCAGAAAAAGTGGGGCGATCTCTAGGCTCCATGAAAGATTCATAAACCGCGGTCGATGTTGACCCGGACAACTTAATGGAAGAGTCCGTATGTGTATAATACATAGTTGGGTCAAACAACGTATGAAAAGAGTCTGGATCAGTATCCTGAAGCTGATCAAATTCGCTGCTGTCGACATCCATTAATTCGACAGAACATGCATGAGCAGAAGGTTCGGAGGGCAGACTTCCTATCTTGTAAATGTTGAACTCACTTGACATCTTCCCAAAGGATAGAGTCATAGAGTCATTACGACAGTTGATTACAGCATTGGAAGTGGCCAAAAATGGTCGACCGAGGATCACCGGAATTTGGTTCCGTGGGTTAGCCACAGGCCGTGTGTCCATAACAATGAAATCAACGGGGAATATGAAGTCCCCTACTTTGATCAACACATCCTCTAACTCACCCCTAGGATGGGTGATGGATCGATCGGCCATTTGGAGAGTACAATGAGTGGGTTTCAACTCTCCAACACCTAATTGCTCATAAACGGAATAAGGAAGCAGGTTAACACTGGAACCAAGATCTAAAAGTGCACGATTGATGTTCTTATCCCCAATTATTATTGAAATTGTAGGACAGCCAGGGTCATTTCGTTTTTGGGGCAAAAGTTGAGATTAGGTAATAGCATTGCTCACGACACTAGCTACGAATACTTTCTTGGATACCTGAGAGTTCCTCTTCTTGGTGCATAAATCCTTCAAGATTTTAGCGTAAGAAAGGACTTGTTGGATTGCATCCAAGAGAGGTATGTTAATGCTAACCTGTTTGAATAACTCCATAATCTTCTCCATTTGTGGAGTTTGTTTATTTGATCTCAACCTGTTTGGAAATGGAATATTTTGAAAATTTATTGAGTCCAATGTTTGTGGAGTAGATTGCGGAGTTGGAACGGATCCCATTGTTGGTGTTATCGTGGAGTGAGATGTGCCTCCGTTCGAATTAGAAGCAGTAGAGCCTTGTGAAGAATGAAGAATAGGCTCTGACGAAGAAGAAGATGACGAAGAAGAAGAAGAAGAAGCGGCCGGGGGTTTCATCACTAATACCCACATTATTGTGCAACACCCTTCCAGATCTCAATGTAGTCACAGCATTTACATTATGATTTTGTTGTTCATACGCAACATGTGCGTTGTGTGTGTGACCGGGATTTGGCAATGGTTGAGACGGAAGCTTTCCCTTTTCTCGCTCGCTTAACGCAGCATTCAGTTTTGTAATTTGTGCCTCAATTGTTTTGATGCTCTGATCATGTGAAGCACTGTGTTGCACCAAAGACTCAATGGAAGACTGGATGCTTGTGAGTATTGTGTAGAATGTTTTAAAAATGCATCCAGACTTCGTTCTAGCGAGGAAACCTTATCGTTATTTGGCTGAACAAAATTGTTTTGAGGATAAGAGTTGTTGGGTACAAAATTGTTCATTTGGTTTGGGTAAGGTTGGGGTTGGAAAGGTTACTGATATTGAGTTTGTTGAGGGGCTTGTTGTTGTGGAGGAGGCCTTTGAAAGTTGTTGTTGCCTTGGAATTGTTGTTGATTTTGATTCCAAGCAAAATTTGGGTGGCTCCTCCAACCAGGATTGTAAGTTGAAGAGTATGGATCATTTCTTTGTCTTTACTGAAAGGCGGCATTGACTTGATCTTGTCCTTGGACAGGTGGATTGTAAGGACACTCTTCAGTAAGATGTAACGGATTCGAACAACAAGCGCAAACTGTGCGTGGGGGTAAAGCAGGGGCAGGAGAAGGCGATGAGAATTTGCTCTCAATTGCTTCAAGTTTTTTTGTAAGTGCAGCCATTTCGGCCTTCATTGCAGTCAACATATCAAGTTGATGTATGTCTGCCCTAGACTGACCTGATGAAGTAGATGAAGTGGTCTTAGTGCTTTCCCACTAAAGTGTTTGTTCAGCAAGATCATCGAGAAATTGCCAAGCTTCCTCGCTAGATTTTGTAAGAAAGTGACCTTGACAAATGGTTTCCAACAACTGCTTAGTTGCTGGGTTCAGTCCTTCGTATAAAGTTTGGCAAAGTTGCCAATTCTTGATACCGTGGTGAGGGCACTGAACAAGGAGGTCCTTAAATCTTTCAAAACACTTCCAAAAAGGTTCGGAAGGAAGCTGGGAAAATTGAATAATTTCGTTGCGAATTCTCGCGGTCTTGTGGTGTGGGTAAAACTTTTTTAGAAAAGTCTTAACAAACTCTTCCTAATTTTTTATGGAATGTGATGCTGTGCTATATAACCATTTTTCAGATAGGTCACATAAGGTGAATGGAATGACACGTAGTCTTATAACATCATCAGAAAGTTGTGTGGTCTTCATCATTGCGCAAACATTCTGGAATTTGTTAATGAAGATGTAGGCATTTTCGGATTCCAGCCCGTGAAATTTGGGCAACATATTGATGAAGTGGGGTTTAATCTCAAAGTTATCCCTATTAGCCTGTGGAAGTGAAAGACAAGTGGGAAGTACAGTGCGGATGGGATAGAAAAAATCCTGGAGCGCGATTCGTTGGGGCGTTTCGACAGGAGGGTGTGGTGGGTTATTCGCACCTAGTGGAGGTGGAATCAGTCCCGCAGGTAAGGGGTTTTAGGATTGAATCCCGACATCTCCTTGGAAGATGATGAAAGATGAAGGTAAAGAAGTGGATGGAATTTCAACTTCGGAGTCGAAAGCGTCGTCAGTCGGCACTAACGAGACACGGACTAAACGGGCGCTAGTGTCCCTAGTCCAACTGGACATACACTAAAGAGGGATAGTGTAGTCAAAAGGTAAGAACAGAAGGTGGGGGTAAGAAAACGTCAATGAGAGGAAGTGGGTGCAAGTGGGGTGCAATGGATTTCAAGCGACAAAATTGGCAAGTTTTGGAAAAAAATTTGTTTTGTGTTTTTTTTATAAGGATTTTTGCAAAAAAAATATTTTATAAGAAGCTTAGACACACGTTCAAGCAATCACAATATGCACAATCAAGCCTAGAGCTAGGGTCTCCTAGGTCAACTAGACTGCTCCTAACTGTTCCAAAGGGCAAGTTGTGAGATCCTCAAATCGCCTCTTCACCGCCAATTGTGGCCGGGTAAGCACAAGTAAAGAAAGGAGGGATCCGCTCACGAATCGCCGTGAGACGGGCCTTTTAATATTACCTTTCCCACTTGTCTAGCCTAGGCACCACAAAGTCTGGTTTAGATAAACGACCGATCCCTACAACTATTCCTTTGTCCTAATGAGCACGACAGTCCTTATAGGCTGAGTCTAATCTTTTTTAATTAATTCGAAGGTTGATGCAAAATGCTTTTTGTGATTTTTGGGGTCCTATGAAGGATAATGAAATCCCCACACAATCTTGATTGGTGTTATTGCCCCTTAAAAGTCAGTTTTAAAAATGCAAAACAGTAAACACACAAAACACTTGCCAAAAAAAATTTTCTTATATTGCGGCGCATAGAATCCTGCATAAGATCAAGTTATTGGAGAAGGGGGAGAATTTTTTGCGCAAAGAACCCTGCAAGAAAATTTTTCAGAAGACTACAGAGGGCAGAGGGGAGGAAAAGAAATATTACAAAGATGTTTACAGTTGCTGACGTCAGCAACAGGCCGCGGATCCACCGCCAATTGCTGCCTATGACCGCGGTTCCACGGTTGACTAGTCGTTTCAGGCCTCCAAACTTTTTCTGTTTCTCTGTTGTGGTTCTACTCTGTTTGTTCAGATCTGCTGTTTGTTGTTTTGCTCACTGGATTTTTCCAGATCTGAATCTGTTTGTCTCTTCGATCCTGCACAATTCACACGAAAACCCTTCAAAAAATAACAGGATGATAAATTTTTTATATTTTTTATATTTTTCAGTTTTTTATGATTTTTTCAATTTTTAATTAACCCGAAATTGCAAAAAGAAAATAACTATGCCATCCCCGGCAACGATGCCATTTGATTGGTGGAGATTTATACTTATGCGTTTTTGAAATCAAAGAATTAACCGCAATCAAGAACGGTGTCGCTTGGTAGCTAGCCGGTTGAGTACGGGTCGGTCCACAGGGATTACATGTATTTTTTAGTTGTTCTAACGAGTCAATTCCTATTTGTGGTAGGTTTTGATTTTGAATAAAAACTAAAGTTGAGTTTGAATAGGATTAAAACCTTGCTAGGTTTAGGATTAGGTTAGTTTGGAAAGTCAATTATTGTCACCGTTTTCTTTGCCCTAATTAAGAACTTTTAGGTGTTAAGGTAATAGTTAATAAAGGGGATTAGCACGATCAGGAAGAAACTAGGTTTCTTCCCTTTGATCCTTGTCCGCCCTTTCTTAACTCTTACTCTAACCTCTATGGAAAACAATCACAACCGGTCTTTAACTAGGGAATTACCGCTACCTCGTGGGATAGGGTGCCGTAGTGAGCGGTGTGTGTATGTATGCATAGAGTCCTACTTTAAAATGTTGAACGGGCAAGAAAAGGGTGAGAGATTTTCATCTCTCAAACCTTCCTCAAACCTAACCCTAACAAGTGAGGAACTACTCACTCATTAGGGAATTGATAAACGAGTTCATTTTTTATGGTTTTTATTTAATAACTACGGCAGATAAAAAATTTGCAGATAAATAACTACGGCAGAGAAATAAAATTACTAGAGAAATAACTAGGACAGAAAAGAAACTTACTTTATTGATGCACTCTTTGATAATTACAATGAATGGAAATTTTAAACTTAGGAATTAAAAAGAGGCATGATCCAAAAAGAGCAGTAGGATTCCTATTTATAGATAATAGAAACCCTAGGGTTTACATCTCATCCATATCTAGAATTACAAAAATACCCTAAGAAAGCCGGGTCAACGCACCGACTCCACCGACACGCACGACACGCGCCGACACGTGCACAGCACGGCCGTGGATCCGCGGCCATAAGCATGGTTTGGCCGCGGTTCCGCGGCCATATAGTGGGCTTGCTGGCTCATTTTTCTAGGGTTGCTTTCTGTTGCTTTTTCCTTCTGGTTTCTTCACTTGGTTCTTCAGAATGTCTTCTAGTTTCTTCCAGATTTCCACAGTGCAAAATGTTGTGGACTTTTACTGTTCGCTTCGTGTTGAAGTCTTGAATCTTGTGCTGCCTTTGTACTTTGTGCAATCGAACGGATTGCTGATCTTCGTTTGTTCCTCGAACTGTAGGCGGCATAATAAAGATTCTTCTATTTGTTGGTCATAGTCTCACTTTTGTAGCGTCTTTTCACCATTTTCACTGTATTGTTCCGAGAACCTGTAACCTGCAACTATTTAACAAACATGGATCAAAAGCATCTATTTATTTGCAATATGATTAAGAATGGGGAATATAATAATGCAAAATTCTGATATGAACAGCGACATCATAAATTAGTCTCCATATACAATCCATGGGCAACCAAAATAAAACAAACACACACGACACGAAGTGACCATATGGAGAAGGAGAAAGTGGTTACCGTGATGCGGTAGCGTAATTAACTGCAGGGGCTTGCGCCTGCAGGGAAGAGCGTCCCCACAATCAAAAACCCCTCAAATGAGGGGGAATCTGACGAAGTCTGCTATATCGACCGCATCCGTTTAAATCTTCGATATATGGTGCCATAAATCAACTTGGCATCTTCGGAGAGGTGGACGGATAAAACCAAATAGTATATGCCCCCAAATTCAGGCAAGACGTCGGTCTTTCCCGGTCTTTCGGCGGAGAACAACATGCAACAAATTAAAGATCAAGTGAAATAAGGTATACATGTTCGAATAGCATGAAATGAGTCAAGTATATTATTCAAGTAACGACTATAAACAATGTTGTAAAGAGATGTTATGTTCGACTAATTACTCAAGTCAATCGAATGCGGAATATAAACAGAAATATAGCTCTAATTCATATGCATGTGATAGTTCCAGTCGCACCTAAATAAGACTACCGGTTTGGCTGATATATCCATTTTCGCATCGTCGCGCAGAACAGATCAGAATCTGTCTAGCACCGTCGCATATTTTAAAAATACAGTTTGAGTTGGTTTCCGTCGAGTTTCAGGTTTCAAAGATTATTATAAAATTGTAGGTCTTTTGGATTAATTATCCAAACAAGTAAGTTTCACGCGATTTGAATTTCTAAAGCTCTAGTTATGGTCATTTTAATATCAGGGTTTAAAACAAAAATTCTAATTTCTAGACAGCAACTATGGGGTGTATTGTCGTACATAGATCGGGTCATTCTATGCATTTCTGGATCACCGGATATACAGTAAATTCTAGGTCTATCAATTTTTCATCTATGCATATAAAGTTTTCCACGAACAGATATCGGGAGCTCAAGTTAAGTCCAATTTACAGTGTGCGAATCAGGACCGATTCTGTTCCGATTCGTCACTTAATCTTGTAACGCAGTTTTCTATATTTTAAGTCGATTTTCAGATAATTGATATAACTAAGAAAGTTTAGATCTCTTTGATCTAGATGTTAAAAACACCTGAGTTTGCTCAATTTAGATATTGATAGACCGAGTTATGTGTCCTAAAACTTAATCGATAAAAACAGTTTTCTGTTTTTATAAACAATGAATAAAAATAATGAATTCCTAAGCTATGAATTGATCAAAACTAATTTTTTTACTGTAGATCTGAAATTTTATCTAATATTTATCCTAATGTTCCTAGAATTTCCACAAATCAAGTTTGATCTCTAGAATTTATTTCGAGTATAAAGGTATTTCTTTAAAGGTCGTATTTTGAGAAAAATCGAAAACCAAGGTAGTTATTTGTAATTTTATTTTTCTTTTATGAAAAAATTAAATATAGATGATTATAATTTCAGCAATAAACAACATGAGTTAATATATGTGAAGCAAGCATATGAGTCAAACCTGATTAACCGTCTAAAATAACAATAATTAATATGTTATCAACCATTTTAGGCAAGATTTTATAAGTAAACATATATACTTTATTCTAACTATTTTTTTAATTTAACAAAAAACTTTATCATGGAACTAATTAGTTATCTTAAGATTCGGCATGACGGAGGCATGGTAAATGGATGAATTTTAAGTAGAGAAAAGGAGAAGGAGAGGGAACTTACGGGTCTTGCAATACGGTATAACAACCGTATTGCTGATTAGTGAGGGAAGGCTCGACTTAATCGAGACTTCGAAAGCTTAAGGAAATTGATGCTTCTCCAAACATCCAAAGGAAAAAAAATTAGAATTGATGAAGAGGGAATGGCTAAGATAGGATTAAAAGGTTAGTGTTATTTGTATTAAAAGTGATGTTAAAATAGGTTTGATGGTGATAAAAACTCTTCATAATAATTTTAATTTATTATGAATTTATTTTGAGAGTTAAAAAGAAGATGAAATGAAAGATCTCATATGTAGATATGAGAGGTTTAAAAAAATGGTAAAAATTAATTGCAAGTCTTAGAATTCAAACATGTAATCTTTGGAACAACAAGTCAAGGTCTTAACCAATGGGTTACAAGGTTACTATTATATAAAAATAAATAGAAATAAATATATGCATAGTTTCAAAAGAGAATAATCTAAAAGATAAATGGAATAAATCATTAATTTTTTTATATATATCAAAATATATCTTTTTTTTTAAAATCTTTCAAAACATTTTCTTTTTGCAAAACGGATAATTTCGAAACAAATATATATTTATTATTATTTTTTAAAAAGCATTGCGGTAAAAACAGGGTCATTACAATTAGCACCTAATTCTGCAACACATAACGAGAACTTCCACTATGAGAAAGATTACAAGAAATTACACCGACTTCTCAGCCCTCCTTTATAAAGAATTATCATCTCTTAAAAAATCTATCTATATCCACGACTGCGCTTGGCCGTCCTCTCTCACTCTAATCAAATCCTAGATTATTAGAAAATTATGGATTCTAAAAAATCCCCAGAGAAAGTCTCATACTTACAACGTAAATAAATGATAGGAGATAAATCCATATTTATATTAGAGATAAATATAAATTCAATCTAGAGATTAGATTTAAATCTAAACTAAAAAAATTAATTTTAAATTCTAACTGATCCTTAACTAATTTCAAATTTAAATCAAATTTCAACGTCAACTTCGCAGTCACGGCCTTCCCATGACATCCCATTCATATTCTTCTTCCCCAAATCAACTCTTCACCCAATAGTAACCCTAACCGCTCCGCTGCCCGCCGTCCTCTTTCGCCGTCGATGCCTCCCTAACCGTCTCGCCACCGCCGGTCAAGCCGCCTCGCGCTCATCATCATCATCATCATCATCTTCTTCTTCTTCTTCTTCTTCCTCTCCTCCTTCCATTTGCTAACCCAAACCCTAGTTCTAACCCTAACAATCGCTGCCCTTCTCTCTTTCCGCCACCACCGCAGTCACTTCTTATTTTTATTTCTCGCTGGTAGCTTCAGTCACCTCCTCCATCGTCCTATGTGCATATTAATTAATTTACAATTATTGATAAAATAATTAACAATTAACTAATTTAATTAAGAGGCAAAATGGTCATTTTACTATACAATTAACACCGCAAGGCATTGATCGTTAACCGTGTTGGTTTCTCGTAATTTAGGAACTTTCTGATGTTTTCAGCGAAACAGGAAAAAAATTGGTAATTCTCGGGATTAACGCCCAATCAGAGAAAAATAACTATCAATTGTTCTATAATGTTTGGACTCTATTACAACAGTCTGGCGGCTGTTGAGGTTTTCTCTTCAAGTATTGCAGCTTTGAAAAGAATTATTCTCACTAATATATCTACCATTAACAACTCATCCATAGATCCTTTCACTTGAAAAGAAAGAAGAAAGGGAAAGGCGGGAAAAAATAAACGTTCTCGAGTTTTGAATTTTCTATCAATTAATTCCAAATTAACGGTTGGTGATAGAGGGCCAATTCCTCTTGAGGTTGGTACTTTGTACTTATTCTTCATCTCTCAATTAAGTCAAATGAATTAATTAACTATATAATTGCAAAAGAAATTATATACTTCAAGTCAAATGTTAGTTGCATGCCATAGATTAATTAAGCTATGCATTTTCACAACTTAACCAACTAGCCACCTCATTGTATTTGTGTGTACGTGTGTTACACGTGTTAATTAAACAATTAATTATTTTCTTAAAGAAGAGAGATGATACGGATATATATATATATATATCCGTATATAGATAGAAGATATGATATGGAGCGATGGAGGGTTCCAAGATAAACGATTAATTGCTTTTTGGGAGGAAGGAGAGACAGAGAGACAGAGAGAAAAAGATGATGTGGAGGTCTTGAGAGTGGAGGATTTTTCTCCTTTTTTTTCTAGAAAAATTGAAATTAAGGGGTAGACCTCTAACTAAAGGGTATGTGTGTGTGTGTCTCTCTCTCTCTATATATATATATATATCTATCTTGCGAAAAAGATTTAATGACATCAATTTTCACTTAGCGGGGTTATCTAGTGTTATAATATTTTGTTAATTAAGAGATTATTATTTTTTTTTAAAGAAGTGCAGCAGTCTCCGTCCCATGAATTAAGAGATTATTATTTATTTTTCTAATATATATTATCTATTTGGCTCGCATGCATCTGGTTTCATTGCTATTTGGCTTGCATCCATCTGTTTTCTTTGATATACTGGCTTTAGATTTACTTTTCTATTTATCTGAATAAACTAGCAAGGTCTGCTCCCCAAATGCACGGTACAAAATCCAAAATCAAGAAAAATCGTATTAAATTTTATATTGTTATATGATTTATAAATTGTAATATCTCATATTTATGAACTTAATTGGTATGTAAAATATACAAAGGATTAACTTGAAAATACTAGGTATTTTTCTCCTGCTTTTCAATATTTTTCTTTATTGCATACGAAAGTCGGAAAGTTTTAAAAATCTCAAATTTTTTTTCTTTATTCGGTTTTCCAATATTTTGATTATTATAGCACACACGAATCAAGAAATGTACAAATATCCCAAATTTTTATTTAAATTTTCAATATTTTACACGCTATATCACAAGAATATCGTGAAATCTAAAATTCCAAAATTTCTGTTTTCTTCAGTTTTTCACTATTTTTCTTGCAGCACAAAAAAATCATGAAATTTTCAAAAATGAAATATTTTTATGTTTTACTCGGGCTTTCAATATTTTCTATGATACAGCACCACGAAGATTGCACAATTTTAAAAAACTTAAAATTTTCCCGTTTCTTTCTTTTTTCAATATTATGCATGTTATATCAGACGAAAATAAATTTTCAAAAATATCAAATTTTCAAAAATATCAAATTTCTTCTATTTTCTTTAGTTTCTTAATATTTTCCATGTTATATGGTATGTGAAAATCGCGAGATTTACAAAAATTCCAAAATTATTTGTTTTCTTCAAATTTATAATATTGTACATGTCACCAGACGAAATTTTTGTAATTTACAAAAATCTCAAACTTATCTGTTCTTTTTGAATCTTCAATATTTTGTTTTCTATAACACACAAAAATCACGTAATTTTCTAAAACCCAAGAAAACTTCAATTCTTTTCAATGTTTTGCATTCTGGATCCCCTTTTTTGTATTTTAACTTATTCAAATAAAGAATTTGAAATCAATGTAATGTAAAGATGAAATGGCTGGAAATTTATATATTCCTTTTCTCTAAGTTTTTATAACTAGCGGAAAGATTCTGAAATCTGAAGTAAAACAATATATATATATATATATATATATATATATATATATATATATATATAACGAGCAAATCCTGTGTATATATAATATGAGAAAACGGAATCTCATGTGCCACAGAAGGAAATTTACTCCTATAGCGTCGAAATAAATCAAACCTCCACCAATTTTTTTGATGATCGGCGTCCACCACTATCATCTTTATTGTGCAAGATGTGGATACATCAAATTTGTGGAGAATCCAATACACTCTCACCATTGATGTAGTGAGTGCAAATTAACGATTTTCAGATAATATACATTCTTTTGTATTTTTACATCACAAAATCATCGGTGAAAGGGTATAGGATTCTCCTCAAAATTGGTGTATACATATCTTGCACAATGAAGATGGTGATGATGGATGTCGATCGTTGAAAAAATTGGCAGAGACTTAATTTTTTTTGACGCCATAGAAGGAAATTTCCTCATGTAGCATTTGAGGTTCGTTTTCTCAAATAATATATATTATGTATCTTTATTGTATTATTTTGTTTTATTTCAGTAAAAATGACTGCTTAGTTAAGTTAAAAGGGTATGTGATTCTTTACATATCTATGATATATAGCACATGAACATCATGAAGTTTCAAAATCCTCAAATTTTCCGTGTCAGGTTTTCAATATTTTTCTTGCTAGTATACGAAAATCACGATTTCATGAAAAAAATCCCAAAATTTTCTATGTTCTTCAACTTTTCAATATTTTGCATGCTAGCATAAGAAAATCATGAATTTTTTAAAATCTAAAAGTTTTATTTTTTCTTTAAATTTTTAATATTGCCACAGCATGCTACTTGAGAATAGAAGATACCGGTATGCTTCCAGGCACAATATAACACAAGCAAATCACAAACTTTTCAATCTCAATATTTTTGTTTATTCATTTTTCCAATATTTTATTTGTTATAGCGAACAAATATCAGGAGATTTTCAAAAATATAAAAAAAATTGTTTTTTTTTTCCATTTCTCAATATTTTGCTTCTCATGACATACAAAAATAACTAAATTTTAATAAATCAAATTTTTTTTCGTTTTACAATTTTTTCTATGGTATATAGCATAGAATAATCATAAAATTTTTAGAAATACTAAAGTTTTCTATTTTATTTGGTTCTTTTTTTTATTTTTCTTGTTGCTTGAGAATTACAAATATTTTTTTACAAATCCCAAAATTTTCTGCTTTTTTTCAACATTTTCTTGGTAAATATAAAAAATAGAAATCGTAAAATTTTTAGAAATATCAAATTTTTTCTATTTTCTACACTTTTCAATATTTTCCATGATATAACCCATGAAAATCGTAAAATTTTCAAAATCTCAAAGAAAAATCCCTTTTTCTTTCTTTTTCATTATTTTGCATGTTATATATCGCACAGGAAAATCAAGAAATTTTTAAAAGCTATGTATTTTATGTTTTCCAAAATTTTATTTTTTCATACTTTTAGAGAATTTTAAGGTATCAAGAAAACAAAAGGCTGTGTAGTAAAAGAAGAAAATGTCACCAATTGCGACTATGAAGATAACAAAACAAAGAAATCCTAATATCAAGGTCTCCGGATGATTAGGAACCACCAGTAAAATATTAGAATCATGAAATTTTTAAACATCACGATCTGTTTTGTTTTGTTTTTTTAAATTTCTAATATTTTACACGCTGCAGTACATGAAAATCATGAGATTTTCAAAAATCACAAAAATTTCTTTTCTTTTTATTTTTCAATATTTTGTTTGTATATCTCTATATATAATGCAAATACTCTTGGTTAGCGGTCCATCCTTCTTCTTTTTCTAGAAAAAACGAGAAAAATCCCCCTCTCTAAAGCGCTCCACATCATCTTTCTCACCTTTCAAGCCCTCCACATCACCTCTCTCTCTCAACCTTAAAAAATAATTAATTGTTTATCTAGAATTTTCCATACCGCCTCGCAATTTTTTAAACTAACGCGTGCAACGCACATGCATAAATTCTAGTAGCATATAAAAATCATAAAATCTTCAAAAATCACAAGAATTTCTAGTTTTCATCGGTTTTTCAATATTTTTGGTTTACTATAGCACATGAACATTACGAAATTTTTAAAAGTCCCAATAATTTTTCATTTTCGTCTAGTTTTATATTTTATATGTTATAGTACAAAAATATCGCAGAATTTACAAAAAATGAAAAACTGGCTTTCTTTCCATTTTTGGATTACTACGCATGCTAAAAGTCATGGAATTTTCAAAAATCTCATATTTTCATTTTCCATTAAAGTTTTATTATTTACATGTTAGCACATGAAAGTAGAAAATATGATTCTTTTGTTTTCTTAGACCACTTGCCGTCCACTGAGAGTTTTGGGTTTAATATTGATATTTTAGCAACAAATCCAATAAATTTATGTCTGATGCATTTTCAGAAATGTCAATTTTTTCTATATATTCTTTTGTAATACCAAACGAAAATCGCGAAATTTCCAACTCTTAAAATTCTTCTATTTTTATTTTTTATTTTTAATATTTTATATGCTATCGTATAAAAATCGACAAATTTTTCAATAATTTAACAGTAAAACCTAATTAGTCAGATAAATTTTAAAAAGAATTTTTAAAAGAGGGTCTATCAAAATCCACCATATAAGGCTAGCTGTATAGGATAAAAGTATGATAAATATTGAGCTAGCCTTATATGGTGGAAAATTCTGACTAGCCCTTTTCTTTAAAATCTTTTTATGTTTTTTCTTTTACTAATTTGGTTTTACTTGCAAAATATTGAAAACTTTCTTGAATTTTGTGTGCTATATAGAATGTAAGATATTGAAAAATAAAAAAGATAATTTTGACATTTTTTGAAAATTGACCATATTTAGATTTATTGGATTCTTTGCTTAATATCAATATTAAATATGAAATCCCTGTGGATGGCTAGTGGCCTAAGAAAACGAAAGAATATGCATATTCGCTATTTTCATATCTTATAACATGTAAAATAATAAAATTTTGAAAGAAAAGGAAAATTTGAGTTGTTTAAAATTTCGCGATTTTTGTGTGATTTGCATGCATATATAATACTGAAAAGGCATAATAATTTTATGATTTTTGTAAATTTTATGATTTTTATACGCCATAACAAGTAGAATATTGAAAAACAACAATTTGTTTTTTTAGATTTTTAAGAATTTCTCTATTTTCATGTGCTATATATAGCATGCAAACTATTGGGAATTTAAAGAAAACAAAAGATTTTAAGATTTTTAAAATTTCGTGATTTTATATTTAGCTGGTGGTTCCCAGTCATTTGGAGTAGATTTTGTAATACCCGATTCTTGTATTGACTGTATTTGGTTAAATAAATTATTCCAAATATTTTCCTATATTTTCCCCCAATTCTTTTCCTATTTTTTCCAGTTATTTTCATAACTCTCATTTTTTTTTTCTTTTAACCTAATCTAAAACCCTAACCCAATTTCCTAAACCTAAACCCTAACCTAAAGCCCGACCCAGGCCAACACCCACTTCCCCTCTCCCCTTCTTCTCTTCTTCTTTCTTTTATGGCCGAGCCGCCATTCCTTTCACCGTCGCCTCCCTCGACCTAACTCCAGCCCTTTAACCCATCATCACCGATGATGCTCGATATCGGCGATCTCCCAGATCGTGACACGTGGCAAATGACGTGTCCTAGAGTTCAGAAGAAGGGGCCGACCAGGCCACCCCTGTGCCCGACCCGCAAGCACAAACTGGCTCTCCTCAGAGCCTCCATGCACAAATTGGCTTCCTCGGCCTCCCAGCTCGCCTCCGATCCATCACAGGACCAAGATGCCTCGGCTCTCCCGCTCGCCCCCGAGCTCTCCCGCCGAGGCCATTTTCCTCGGTCTCATCGACCGACCAACGGTACCACTCGCAAGCGTAACCGCCGCTCCACGAATCTCACCATGCGCGAGATCTCCTCCTGCCACATTCCACGTTCCACGCCATTACGATCCCTATTAACGAGCTTGTCTTGCCATTAATGGGAAGATCCGCTTATCACGTGGGCGTGACGTTGGGAGCGTAACGGCCGGCGTGATTCTCGCGCCTTCCCCTGCATGCTGCCGCCGCTATATAAACCCCTCTCCCAGAGGGATCAAGTAAGCCAATTCTAATCCACTAAGCCGTTACTCTGCTCGGATTACCTCACTAACTTGATCGTTGGAGGGTCCTCGGTGGTCCAACCACCCCGGGACTTCCTTGCAGGTAGCTCGGCTCAACAACTTCAAACCCATTGAGATCCACACGCTTCAGGAGTCTACATCCAGATTAAATCTCAGCCACTCATCGCCGCCATCAGCAGATCAACGGGAAGCAACATCTGAAGGAGATTCCACCCTCCATCAGCTGGCGCCGTCTATGAGAAACTAACTCCACAAAAACAAAAGTTCTTCTCCCGATCTCCAACCACATGGCGAGCGATCACCCTGAAGATCCAAGCACTAGTCACCGCCTTCCCCTCAACGGAGGCGCGGATGAACCTCCCCCGGCGATTGTCATCAACGCCCTTGCCTCCAGCCTCTGCCCTCGATTCCCCTACGCGCGTTGGCATCGAGCCTCAATTGGTAGCACTCACGTAGGAGTGCCACCGAGCGGTTCAGCCGACCCGCAAAGATCAGGTCGAAATGTCTCAGAGACCGTAGCTTGCCCACGGCCTCGTCTTGGAGCTGCTCGGACAGGGGGTTATAGAGTCCCGGTGACGCCTTCCAAATGGAGTACATTAGCAGCTGCAGCAGGGGCGAGTGCCGGGGGAGAAGCCGGCCGAAGTGATCCTCGATGCTGCCAAAAACCAACTGCACCGTGTCCTCGGTGCAGTTCCTGTCGTAGAGGTACACGTCTTCGAAGTGAATGATGTCGGGGATGGTGAAGGGGAAGTCTTCCATCTTTATGATGTGCTTGTGGAGAGAGGAAGGACCAACACTCCCTCCGCTTTATAGCCCGCCGCGCTCCCAAAAGACCCAACAGCCGCCCGTTTTCGCCCACAAAGGTGCCGCCATGCGGCAAACAATGAGCCTTTTCTGGAGAAATCGAAATGACGCGGCTCTGGCGCTTCACCTCCCCATGCATTCAATGCGCATATTACGCGTATTCGCCGCGACTATTCCTATTCCCCATACCAACACCGGGAAGGTCGGATAGAACATCATGAAGAGACAACCGCGCAGCTTCACTGCCCGGATATCCTTGGCAAGCCTCCTACGGCCCCTCCAGCGCTAAGGATCAAAGCCCTCGTCAAGAGGCAGCCGCGCAGCTACCCTGCTCGGCTATCTCTGGCCGGTAGCTTCCCTACACACAATGCCAGGGATCAAAGTCCTCGCCAAGAGGCAACCGCGCAGCTTCACTGCCCGGTTATCCTTAGCAGGCCTCCTACGGCCCCTTCAACGCTAAGGATCAAAGTCCTCGTCTAGAGGCAGCCACACAGCTACCCTGCTCGGCTATCCCTGGCCGGTAGCTTCCCTACACACAACGCCAGAGATCAAAACCCTCGCCAAGAGGCAACCGCGTAGCTTCACTGCCCGGTTATCCTTAGTGGGCCTCTTACGGCCCCTTCAAGGCTAAGGATCAAAGCCCTCGCATAGAGGCAGCCAAGCGGCTATCCTGCTCGGCTATCTCCGGCTGGTAGCTCCCTATCCATGACGCCAGGGATCAAAGCCCTCGCCAAGAGGTATCGGCAGTAACCCTGCTCAGCCCTATCCTAAAGGACAAAAGCCTTCGCTAAGAGGCACCGGGCAGTAACCCTGCCCGGCCCCCATCCTTAGTAGGCTTCTTACAGCCCCTCCCGCGCTAAGGATCAATGTAGTCCCTAGAGGCGGTCGAGCCCGACCCTTGCTCGGCTATCTCCGGCTGGTAGCTTCTTACCAAAACCGACAGGGATCAAAGCCCTCGCCAAGAGGCACCGGGTAGTAACCCTGCTCGGCCCCCATCCTGAAGGATCAAAGCCCTCGCAAGAGGCAACCGGACCCGCCCTTTTTCTGTTATCCTCGGCTGGTAGCTCCCTATCCACGACGCCAGGGATCAAAGCCCTCGCCAAGAGGCACCAATCGGCTACCTCGCTCGGTCATCCCCGGCTGGTAGCTCCCTACCTACGACGCCAGGGATTCAAGCCCTCGCTAAGAGGCACCGAGCGGCTACCCTGCTCAGTCATCCCAGGCTGGTAGCTCCCTACCCATAACGCCAGAGATCAAAGCCCTCGCCAAGAGGCACTGAGTGGCTACCCTGCTCGGTCATCCCCGGCTGGTAGCTCACTACCCACGACGCCAGGGATCAAAGCCCTCGCTAAGAGGCACTAAGCGGCTACCCTGCTCGGCCATCCCAGGCTGGCAGCTCCCTACCCATGACGCCATGGATCAAAGCCCTCGCCAAGAGGTACCGAGCGGCTACCCTACTCGGTCATCCCCGGCTGGTAGCTCCCTACCCACGACGCCAGGGATCAAAGCCCTCGCCAAGAGGCACCGAGCGTCTACCCTGCTCGGTCATCCCTGGCTGGTAGCTCCCTACCCACGACGCCAGGGATCAAAGCCCTCGCCAAGAGGCACCGAACGGCTAGCCTACTCGATCATCCCCGGCTGGTAACTCCCTGCCAAACACGCCAGGGATCCAAGCCTTCGCCAAGAGGCACCGAGCGGCTACCTTGCTCGGTCATCCTCTGCTGGTAGCTCCCTACCCACGACGCCAGGGATCTAAGCCCTCACCAAGAGGCAGCCGAGCGGCTATCCTGCTCGGTCATCCCTGGCTGGTAGCTCCCTACCCACGACAACAGGGATCAAATCCCTCGCCAAGAAGCATCTGAAGCCCTCAGAGTGAGGACACCGAGCTCTCTTCTGTTCGACACATCTGCAGCGGGCAGCCTACAGCCCATCAAACACCGCGGATCTGAAGCACTCTCCAAGAGACACCAGGTCTATATAAGCCTGAGCGATCCCCCCTTGACTTCGGGGCCATGGAGATACCTTCTTTCCAATGAAATCAACTCGACGCGCGATCGCCAGACGAAGAAGCGACCTGACATGGAAGCTCAACAGTGCAAGTCCGAATATTCTACGAGTACTCTTCACAAACAAAGGATAATATGCAAGCAATGAAACATCAAAAGTTTATTCGCACAAACAAAATTCTTTACAAGGGTATTGTGGACTCCCCAGCCTTACAAAATTCCTGATGAGACAAAATAAAAGAAGCAGGAAGACGAGGGGCTTCAGGCCTCGGGGCCAGGCGAAACCCCGGGAACCTCAATATCTACCACGGCTCGGGCAGGGTCCTCGGCCACTTCCTCGTCAGGGGCCTCTTCTTCTTCGAGGTCGTCCCCCTGCTCATCGGCACCAGTGAAGGGGTATTCGTCCCGGAGCTCTTCATCAGCGAACTCCGGCAGCCGGGCCTCGATGGCATCCGGGCCTCGTGCCAGATGTTCATAGTGGTCACGGCTAGGTCGAAGTAGTAGTCCTTCGACTTCTTATAGTCCTCCACCGCCTTAGCCGCCCTGAGATTGGCCCGCTTCACCTCCTCGGCCGCCACCTCCAACTCCTTCCGGAGGGTCTCCACCATCTTCTTCATGGTGCCGACGAGCACCTTGGCATCCTGGAGCTTGGCCTTGGTGGCCAGGGTGGCCTCATGGTGCCGGGCAGCCTCCTGCTTCGAGGCCGCCGCCGCCCGCGCCGCAGCGGCCACCTCCTGCTTCCCGGCCACCACCTCGCCCTCCAGAGCGGCGACCCTCGCCATCGCCGCCTCCAGCTACTGCTTGGAGCTCTCCTCTAGCGAGGTAAGCTGGCCCGCGGCCTTCATCACCGGGGTTATCACCTCTTCCTCCATGCAGATGGTGAGGGCGACATGTTGGAGGACCTGAGATAATCAAAGAAAGGTCAGAAAGACAAAGGAGGCACCAAATCTCACGAATAGCCGAGCGCTTACCTGCACAGCCTCCTGGGCAATGGACGCCATCTGGCCTCTGAGGGTCCCCCCAGGGACCCTGCCCCCTGCCGACTTCTTGATGTCGAACAGCAGGCTGTCGGCCACGGCGAGCCCCGAGGGCACTACAAAGCAGAGGCCCTCCTCCTCCACCGTGATCGGGGAGGCCGGGGTCCGAGGAACCCTTCGGTGGGCCCTCTTGAGGGGGGCTGATGGAGACCCGGTCTCCTCCTCCGAGGTTGGGTCGTCCTATTCATGCACCCGCTTCCGGCTCGGCACTTTGCTGGACTCCGGGGCGGGACCCGCCCCCGAACGCTGAGGAGGTACGGCCACCGGAGGCACCGGGACGGCGGCCGAAGGAACTGGGACAGGCTTTGAGCGGGAAGAGCTGGTGCCTCTAGCCTTCGGGCCCTTCTTCGGCTGCCGCATGGAGGCTCGGAGTTCGTTCATATCCATAGGTTCTGCACAAAACAAGATGTAGTGGAGTCAGCACCGCATACAAAAATAAAGCAAAACGCAAGCCTAACTCACCGACGAACTCGACGGGGCTGAGCCCGGCCCAACTCAAGGCCCGCTCAGATAGCAGCACGTCAGGTCGGAGAATGGTATCCCACGACGCCACTCTCACCGCGGCGGGGTCATTGGACTGATTTCCCGGGAAGCACTTATCCCTTGACCATCGGGTCGGCACGGGCCAATCCTCACCCTCCGGCGGCGCAACAAAGAAGAACTTCTTCTTCCAGTCATGGATAGAAAAAGGCAGGACTACAACTCCTGACACGGCGACACCACCCTTTCGCTTCTTAAAGGAGAGGTAGACCCATCTCGGGTCGCCCGCTCGACCCCCAGGATGATTTTTGAAGAGGAGAGAGGAATCAAGGATGGAGAGACTGAAGGGGACCGCCTGTAGCTTCAGGCGGACCAGGAATCCGAGGAGGATCCTTCATGAGTTCGGCACTAACTTGCCCGGAGCTAACCCGAAGAAGTTCAGCGTTCGACGACCTCTGGAGGGAAGGGTAGGCGCATTCTGCCCCAAAAGGCTTCCAGGTACAGGGCTATCTCCCTACCCCGTACTTGGTCCGCCCTCTCTCCTTCCTTGGCCAAGTGAAGCGTATAGCCAGAAGGGATATGGAAGCGAGCCCGAGCGTTGATGAGCTCATCCTCGTGCCTCATCAAAGACGGCGTGCCAGGAGCGGCGTCCGCCGCCTCCTCCCTAGGGACTGCCCCAGTCGCACGATCCCGGGAAGAAGATCTGACCCCTACTACCCGGGAAGACTCGGGCTCGACTGGAGGGTCCCTAGAGCCTACTCCCACCACATCTACAGACTCTACAAAGAAAGACATCTAACCTGGAGAAGAGGGATCCTCGGGAGGCAAAAGCAGAAGAAAGAAAAAGAGCGCCGAACTATCAGGACTTAAAACAAGGAAAGTATGAAAAGATAGGGGCCCTGGAGTGGACCCCATCCCTATCTATTGTTTCCATCGCCCTCATCCAACGGCGCCCTTCATCTCCCGCCAAAACGACTCCTCGCGTCCAACGACCCCGATTGCTCCACCTGGCACTCCAGCATTGGGCTGCATCCCATCAGACGCCGCAGGTCTATAACACGTCGCGTCGCCCAACCGACACTCGACACGTGGGCCGTCGCTTCAGTGATGGAACGCACGAACCGGCGCACCTTCCTTAAATGCAGAGATCTCATCCGTGATTCGCTGGAAGAAAAGACAACAGATTGCCCGGGGACACGTCCCGACGATATCTTCGAAGGGAGCTCACCCCGGGTGGCCCGGCAGTCCGCTCTCGACCTGACCCGTCAGCTGGTCGGGACGAGAGTGGGGGGCTAATGATGATGCTCGATATCGGCGATCTCCCAGATCGTGACATGTTGCAGATGACGTGTCCCAGAGCTCAGAAGAAGGGGCCGACAGGGGCCGACCAGGCAACCCCTGTGCCCGATCCGCAAGCACAAGCTGGCTCTCCTCAGAGCCCCCATGCACAAATTGGCTTCCTCGGCCTCCCAGCTCACCTCCGAGCTATCACAGGACCAAGATGCCTCGGCTCTCCCGCTCTCCCCGAGCTATCCCGCCGAGGCCATTTTTCTCGGTCTTATCGACCGACCAACGGTACCACTCGCAGGCCTAACCGCCGCTCCGTGAATCTCGCCATGCGCGAGATCTCCGCCGGCCACATTCCACGTTCCACGCCATTACGATCCCCATTAACGAGCCTGTCTCGCCATTAATGGGAAGATCCTCTTATGACACGGGCGTGACGTCGGGAGAGTAACGGCCGGCATGATTCTCGCGCCTGCCCCAGCATGCTACCGTCGCTATATAAACCCCTCTCCCAGAGGGATCAAGTAAGCCAATTCTAATCCACTAAGCCGTTACTCTACTTGGATTACCTCACTAACTTGATCGTCGGAAGGTCCTCGGTAGTCCAACCATCCCAGGACTTCCTTGCAGGTAGCTCGGCTCAACAACTTTAAATCCATTGAGATCCACACGCTTCAGGATTCTACCTCCAGATCAAATCTCAGCCACTCATCGCTGCCATCAGCAGATCAACGGGAAGCAACATCTAAAGGAGATTCCACCCTCCATCAATCACCTTCAAGGTCGAGCACTAAGAAAACCCCTCCAACTTAGCCATGAACACCAACTTGGCGAGCCGAGACTTCAGCTCATTCCCGTCACCGCCGTCGCCTCCTTCGACTACTTCACTCATATTCCCAGCCACCTTCGACCCCGACCAACATCTCCATCTTCTTCGAGCAGGCCCTGTATTCCCTCTTCATCCGAACCGTAGCCTCATACCCGAGCACACCCAACCACCGGCGCTCCCCACTTCCTTCATCACCGGCCGCCTTGTTACTGCCCCGTGCCGTCGCTACTCCGAGCCGCGCCATCGAACCAGAACTGAGCTCACCTTATTGTTGTCGTTGTTGCTGTGCTCGTGCTTACTGTTGATTCCGTGACGTTTATCGCCGTTGCCGGAGTCGTCTCCATCTCGATCCAGCGCTAGGCAAGTGAAAATCTTTCACTTGCTTACTCATGCTAATGTATTAATAATCAAAATAATAATGATAAATGATATTGTGCATATATACGTATCTATTTATAACTATATCGATAAATTATAATCAAATTATTTTCCTAGCGAACCCTCGTAGTTTGAATGTGATGAATGGAACCCTGACTCGGTCTACTATCCCATATCAATATCAAATAGAATTTATTTGAAAAACATCTAGTTTGAATCGATTAAATGGAATCGATATTTCGATTGATACCCGTATATACAACTCAAGTGTTCGATGTGATACATGAATGAGAATCCTTTTAAAATGCCCATACCTTATGTTTAAGGAATCCCATTACTATTAATATTATTGTGCAGAGATTTAAGATAAAAATATCGAGATTATCATCATGAAATATCATCCAAAAAGGCGACGTTAAATCTAGATATCACCGTACATGTCACGTTGTAAAATTTATAGTAAATTAATTACAAATCGAAACGTCATGTTCCAGGGCTCATATCGAAGCCAACCCGATAAAATTTATCCCCTGTAAATATTTATTTAATACGGCTAGGTTATGATATTGGAAACGTGAGAGAAATACGGCTTTGGACGTAGTCCAGAGCAGTATTTTATATTAATACCTATTTTTAAATATCTGTATGTCCCTATATAAATCTGAAAATACGTAGAGTCCTATATAGTTACGTAGATGATTAAGTTATCTAACTTATGGTTATGGTCTCATTCTATTTTACCGTCGTTTGATATTTTAAATATATTTTAGATCGTCGACGTATCCTGCAGTTTTCTGCAGTGACAGTTTATATACCTTGACGCCAAAATGAACACATCTCCTAGTGCACAGAGGCTATTACTGATCCTCTTGATGTGATAGAAACCTAACAGATAGAGCTAGGTTTTATTCAACTGGAGAAACACTTGGATTTAAATACAATCTGTAGTAAATTGCGCGTGAAATCGACTTTCAGTTCTGAAACTGGAATTTCAGCAACTAATCACTGATTTAAAATGATGATAAATCCTTAACCTAAATGCATATTGATATGAAACTAATTTTGATACTTAGATAATCAAGTTTACTTCATATGCCTTTTATTGTTATGTCTGATTCTGTACTTGTTATTTATTATGAATTTTACAAGTTATATGACTAGTGCTATAGTTATATGAATTTTGCAAGTTATATATGTCTGATTCTGTACGTGAAGCCGACTTCCAGTTTACTTCATTTTGCAACTTCATATGAATTTTGCAAGTTATATGAAACTAATTTTGATACTTAGATAATCAAGTTACTTCATGTCATATACATTCTGGTGTTATTGTTTTATAGTTCTAGTTCGTATTTATTGTCCTTACCACATTGAGATACATTATTATATTGATATATCGTGTCGTCCTGACGATCTGAGTATACATGCTCAGAGCAAGAAGTGGACCTACCCTTTTCGAGACGATTGCGGAGATTTAGACCAACGACGTTAGCTTGTCGTTTCCCTTGCTTTCAAACAAAAAACATTTGTTATCACTGGTTAGTTATCTTTTTTGCTTGTATCTATTGCACTCTGATTCGTTAAAAAGTGATAAATTTAGTGATTGCGATTCTCATTATTTATACTGTGTTTACTGCTTACCATGTACTGCTAGAAACTGAAATGTGACTATGAAATGATCTTTTCTTGACCGTAAGAGTACGGCTGGCCTATTCATCCCTCGTATTCCGTATTTTGGGAAGCGGGGTGTGACCGATTTCATTGTTCTATTAGCTTCTTACTCGCAACTGGCGGTCTTTTTTTAATTTTACCACATATAGTTTTTTGACTCTTGATAACCGGTAGTTCTTTAAAAGTATAAACAAACAAAATACTGGAAACTGAAGAAAGCAGAAAATTCTAGGTTTTTCGAATTTTCTTTATTTTCGTGTGCTATATATTATGCAAAATAAAGCAAAAACATATTTTATTCCATAAAAATTGATTTTGGTGTGTTATTGGTATGTCATTTATTGTTGTAATTTCTTTACTCGTGATTCTCGAAGTAATTACAAACAACACAAGTGTCGCAACGAAAAATCTATCGGGATCTTGAGTTTCGAATCAATTTAAAAAAGACTACCGAATAATTACCAAAACATTGCAACTTATAAAAAATGTACACCAAACAACACAAACACAAGATTTACTCAAGTTCAACACAACTCGCACATAGTCCTACAATCCGATAAAATGAAAGGTTCTAATATCAAGAAAGAATTACACGAAATCTCCTAAACCCTTGCAAAAACGTCTCTTTTCTCTTCCTCTCTTTGTTTTACCGCTGCAGCCTTCCTTTTAGTTGTGGAGTAATATTGACAGCATACATCAAAGCCTGGGCTACTAACTTCATATTTACAGTCTACAAGTTAATTATAGATAACAATATGATTTAATCAGAGATTAACTAAAAAACTTCCCAAACAGATCCGAACCCGACCCGAATTCGCGTCCTCACTGTCATGCCCGCCAGGGAACTGTGCCTCGACATATTTTCCTGAAGAACACAAAGTAACCACGTCGGCCCCTTCACGCGCTCGTGCACTGCGCGTGCACTGGTTGCGCATTTGCCCCCCTACGTGCGCGCGCTGCACGTGCTCTTCCTGGCTCTGCTGGGGCTCTCTGGGCCGTGACTTCACGGTCTCGTTCTGAGCTGCTCTGTTTACACTACTGTTCTGGGCCGAATTTAAAAAAGAAGAAGAAAGTATATATGTATAAATGGAAAACTTTTCTGTAAGTTCCATGTCTATAAATTCCTAGCGAAGATCTCTTTATTCTCCGCACCTTTTTTCAATGTTGAATAAAGGATTAACTTTTGCGATCCTTCAAGAACTAGAGAGAGGAAACACATGTCCGATATCGAAGCAGACTCACGGCTTTCTTTCATGTACTGAAGTGTCGTTCACATGTGTTTGGTCATGAAATAAAAAGTAACATAACGGATGTCATAACCCTGTTTAAGGACTCTTCAAGTATATCTATCTCAGATGGGTCTGCTGTATGTCATGATGCATTGCATCCCGTGACTAAAATAATTTCTCCTGGTTGCTGGGAAATAACACGCCCCAGCAATTAAGGTCCATATATCTCATGTTTGAAGGCGTGGATCACGGCAACAGAAATGCCTATTCTTTCAGTTGGTAGGATGACTCACAAATTAAAGGTGGGTGGCGGCGATTAGTTTATTAACTATTGTCAATTAATACATCAATTGAAACATCTGGCCACTTCTTTGTTGACTTATTCAGTATACACATTATAATGAGATTTTACCTTTCTCCTTTTTTCTTTTTTGACGAAAGAGCGAGTCAGTCTCCGTCTAATTGGAAGAGATATATGATAAGTAGGGTCGCAAGTTATTTATAAATTCGATTGATAAGATAGTCTTTTAACAAAGTTGAAGAGTGAAAAAGGGATATATATTTGTTTAGCGGATTATAAATGTTTGGTATGATTAAGAAAATTAAGAAAGGATATAAAAAAATAGTGTAAAATAATTAATTTAGGCGGTATTCTTGCACTACATCTAATTAAGCATGTGTCTTGATTCATGGCATATATACGTACTTTTGTAGCATATTAATTGAGCGTACATTTTGATTTTCTCATCAGACAACCTCATAATGACGACATATATATAATATAAAGTATCTTGTTTCGATCTCTACCATTTACATTCTCGTAGACCAGCAACTTTTCCATTTTTCTTTCATTTAATAAAGAGAAAACATCTTCAAGTAATGTCGTCATAGTGTTCATTTCTCTTTCTTTATAGAGACATCTCTAACAATCGAGTCATGCAACCACAACTGCTCTCCAAATTTGTTGGTAGTTGTTTTCCTCCTACTAAGCTTCCACTTTAGAAGAAATATAGTTTTTTTTTGTCGTCTCCATTTTGATTAATTTAGAAATTATTCCACGAATATTTTATCCAAGAAACTAACTGTATAGAAATCTCTAGATACTTGATGCCTATATCGATTTATAGTATCTATCTATAATCTTAAAAGAAAAGATTTCTGCTATTAAAAACCCTATTTTCTTAGAAATAGGTTAAATTTTATAAGTACCATCAAACTTTTCAGGGTTTTTAAAAATGCACCATTAAACATTAAAAGAATCATTAACCGCATGCCCAAATGATCTTTTATAGAGAATTGAAGGCATTTTCATTAAAAAGGTTGGTACAAGGTCTATTTGGGTTTATTTATATTTAGTCCATTCATGTTTTCGACGAGTTAATTGAATTAGGATTTTTAGACAACATTGCCAGTGCATAAAGAAAGGGTTAATGGTATTTTAAAACTCAACGATGCTCTTCCAAAATCTTCGAAAGTTTAATGGTGTTTTTTGAAATGTACCCAAATAATTAATTTGTAGCACATTTTTGTAGTAATTGACGTCAATGAAACTTACATCCCAGCGTCTTTTGTACGAACTAAATCCGACAAAAAGGTGATGGTCTAGCTGGATTTGTTGTACGCATATGTTGTCAAGCCTATCAACAATCTTGACCAACTACGATTAGACATTAGTTGGGTAGCAATATATTCATATCTGATATTATGGCTGCCATCTAAAACAACTTGTTTGTTATACGTGGAAATATAAATACCGAAAGATTGGAATATTATAATCGGATATGCAACACATCGTAAGACTGTAGTGCAAGCCAAAATAACTAACCAACCATCCCAATGTTGCGAGGGAAATCGATCGACGGAACAATACCCGCGACAACACCAAATCACACAATCAACACAATCACATAATAACAATGAAATATCACAAATTAATTTATAAGTGCGAGAATAAATAAAAATCAAACATGGAAAAGAGAGGCACAAGAATTTGTTTACGGAGTTCATCCACCGTATAGTTAGTCCTCGGCAGAGCGGAATCTGCAAACGTTTACTAACAATCCTTGTATCAATTACACCGAGCAATCCAAGAAGATTTCTATCAAATCTCTCTAGATCTCTCCAAGTCCTATCCGTCACCCTCTCTCAATTACAGTAGTTTCAATAGAAACTAACTAATATCATATGAGAGATCCTTATATATAGGCAAACCCTAATTCTACTGGAAATAAGAGATAAACCCGAATTATGGAAATTCTCTCTGTAACAGTTATCACGACGACAGATGTCTGATCTACACTTGGATAGACGCCTGCCTTAACTCTGTATCTTTTCAACTTCTTTGGCAGATGTCTGAGCTCTTGCCACCAAACGTCTGCCAATAATCTGGATTGGACTTCAGTTTCTTCTGTAGACGTCTGCCAATTGTTCGCTATAGTGCCCTTACGCAATTATTGTAATCACAGGCAGACAATTATGATGATTGAGTGAGAACCTATACGGGTAGAACAGTCTTACTCAAAATGATAGTATGCTATTTGGTTTTTCTTTATCATCATGTACATGGATTATGTGACATTACAGATCACTGTTATATGTTGATAGAGCCTATAGGATTCTTACTTGACTGCGAGCATTATGATGGCGATTATATACGTGGAAGCTGGGTGGTATATAAGCACATCCTTAAATATCTCTAGTCGAGAGACTATCGAGACTGGACATTGATACTCCAGAATAGACTAGTGTCTACTTATCGAGACCCCGACGAGGGACGGTGGCCGGTCTCAAAAGCCGTTGGTGTCTGTTTGTCACCTAAGATAGTATACAGATGCTTATTGGGTTATGAGTACACTAGATGGACTCTCCGGGAACATGCTAGTTGGTATTATACCTATTGTCAGATAGCAGTTCCCAGATGACATGTGTACAGATTAGTCTGTCGACCTGAGATCGTCATTTTTCTCGTGTGAGTTCCTACCGTGCTTTGATTACTACCCTACCACGGCTCAAAAGAGTCGTGCAAACAAATTTTAGTTGGGTACAGTCTCGAGCCACATAGAGGCTGTGAGCGATCGTCGGGGATTCGTCTCTCTCGGTATTGGGGGTTGATATCGCGCGGTGCACGGGTGGCCATCACCAGAAATCCTTGGCCAAGGTAGTCGAGAATTAATGATCTGGATCAGTAATTTCTCAGTTGGTGATGAGCTTCATACCGACACAAAATATCACGTTATTAGGGGTCTGACTTTATCCACCCCCTAGACTCGATATGCGATACTCTTAGACGAACAGACCGGACTGTACGGAGATTGTCACGGACAGGCACGGTAGGGGTTCAGATAAGTTTGCTCGTTGGCCTTCCTTTCGCTCAATACCTTGGTAGCCGTTACGTACAGCTAGTGTCGCTGACGTGCTTTTGGTTAAACCCACTGCCAGCGTATTGACGAGTCTTTAGAGTCCTACACAGAGGGTTTCCCTGCTTCAGGCGAAACGATGTAGATGCCGTATGGTATTACGGCAGGGTTCAATCATATACGTGCGCTTGTGCACGTATCATGATACGGACGGATAATACAAGTGGGCTTTAGTTTAAGCCAGATCCTAATATTATATTATTAGATTATTTTCGTCTCTTTGTATTCGTATACGGATACGGATATGTATATACGGTAAGGGGTATTCTTATAATTTATTACAAGGTGCTTCTAGAAAGAGACACCTCATTTAGTTTATAACCATTCTGTTTAAATGGTTAATGAGGTAGAGGGATGAGGTGGTATTTGCTTTAAATGAAGCATGGCTCACTTGGTGACTCATGAGTTACTATTGTAGCATGCTTGATTTATATGTGTTGTGAGATATTTTGTGAGGGTTGATTCCTTTGGTTCACAACACTTAGCCATTTTTGATGGTTGCTTCACTCACAACACTCTCATCTTCTCCAAGTTTCTCTTCTTCTACCTCCACCCTAAAAGTCTCATGTGTTGAGAAACCTAGAGTGTTATGAGACATATTAATCCATCATTAGACTTTATATCCTCTAGATTATCTAGTTTAGTAAACTAGGTACCCTAGTGACCTCGGCTTTGAGGTTAGAGCTCGAACTACAAATCCTCAGGTGGATCATCTTCGATGGAGGGAGACCGGAGGCCAAACTCGATCCATGATACCTCAAGGAGCTTATGAAGATGGTAGAAAACCGAAGGACACGAATCATTCGGTATAACCATTCTAACTCCTCTTTAATTTGCTAGCTTAAGGTTTATGGTAGATCCGGGTTATCGGGTTGTTCTAGCGCCAGTTTATAAAATTTTTGTTCCGCAAATGGTCACGGTAGATGGCCAGGGCGCTGGCATAACCTAATATGGTATCAGAGCCAGCCCATAAACCTATAACTAGCAGTTTAAACGATGTTTAAAGTAACGAAATCGAAACAACTCCGAAACAATACGAACGATATTTAAGTTTCTGTCGAATTTTCATAGTCTTCAAAAAAAATTTTAAAACCATTGCAGAAGGCTATTCATGTGATATCTAAAACACCTTTAAAACACGAGCCCCAAATTTCATAACTTGGCCGGCGAGATGTAGATAATTCCCGGCCTGGCCGGTTTTTCAGAGGATTTGGAGCTTTAAATTTTTTGGGTGTTCTAGGCTCTTGAATATTGGTTTTCAGGTATTGTTTGTTTTTTCCTAGATTGCATATTGGTTTTGGCGCAATACGGAGTATTTTGAAGTCTCTATTTTTAACACCGTTTATAAGTTTTCGGTACATACATTATTATCTGCGATCGTGAATGTCATTAGAGCGCTATAACCCATTTAACTGCTATATGTTCTTTTCGACGGGTTTGCGAATATGACATTCACGTTGATGTTCTGTGCTTTGTTGAGGTTGTGGTTGGATTATCGTGGTGGATAGCTTGCGGTGCAATGGTAGTAGTACAGTTGAGATTCATTTGTATATTTGATATTGCGGAACGAGCGTCCGACATGTGGACTGCCGTCTTTGCCAGTTTGTATATTATTTGTTTGGGGCACGACCGGGTTGAGGTCGATGTCACCCTTGTACATATATTTTCATTTTCTGTACTAGGATTACCCCGTGGTGGAGTGCTCGAATAGCCGGATTCTAGAGGGCAAAGGGCCCGCATCTTATGGCGTTGAGACGGAGGGGGCCTCACTCTAGAATTGACGGGCTATTCGACGCATTCGTAGGGGGTACAGGTTGACCCACGGAGAAGTGCTCAAGTTACCGGATTCCGTGGAGTGCTGGGTGGCCCATTCATTTTGTTGATTGGGGTTGCCTCAGTTCTGGGATTGGCGGGTAACTTGCCGAGCTCGTAGGGGTCCAGGTTTTCCTTGCATAGGCTATCCATACGACAGAGAACGTCGGGTCTTATTTGCGGCTCAAATAAAACCCGAGACTCCAAGATTATCCACCATTCTGTGTTGCTTGCTGAGATTCTGTGATGTTGCTTATATCATGCCTGGGATGAATGTTATATATATATTTATATATTTATGAATAGATGTTGTATATGTTTTGCATCCGTGCTAGTCTAGGCCCCGCTCTGCCGTTAGTTAAGTAACCTAACGGTGCATGACGGGACCCCGTGGCGAATGTGGATGGTATATACGTACAATGTATTTCCGTTCTTTTCTGGTGTGATATAGTTTAATTGATGGGACTGCATTAATTCCGATTAATGCAAGGAAAACAAACCTATATATGATGTTGATGGAACCAAGTTTTTAAAAACTGACATTACAGACGTTTCCTTTTGCTTTGCACAGTGGTATTCGGTTATGAATATCCAGCACCTCATTCGACGAGGCAAGAGCCGAGATCCCTCCATCGGGAGTGACCTTTTGGGCAAAAGTTTACTTCAGTGTAATAACTTTACTATAGTCGATTCTTTTGCTTTGCATTGTGGTATTCAGTTTGAAATATCCTGCACCTCATTCGATGAGGAAAGAGCCGAGACCCCTTCACAGGGAGTGACCTCTTTAGCAAAAGTTTGCGCCGCTATATATTTGTAAAACCACTCGGTTCCTTCAACGATATCAAGTTCTTTATGTTAAAGGTTTTTCGCCAAAAACCAGTCGTAGCCCTTCGTCATTTCTTACAAGTATTACTTAGTATTCATGTTGTGTATGTTGACATCTGTCAAGGCACAGTGAATGGTAGCTGGGTAATACTTGTTTGTTGCATAGATATGTGATTATTTAGGACAGTCCCACGGTCATGTTGACCTCTGTCAAGGTCTTGTGCGGGTGGGTCTAAGTTAATCCAGGACAATGACGGGTAGAACTTGACTTGCGCTTTATGATTTGTTGGCATCTGTCAAGGTCATAAGACGCTTGAGGTAAAAACCACATCGGGAGTTTCAAACATATAGGAAACTTGCCAGGCATGCGCATACCTTCTGGAGTGTGGTGACTTGAGTAGCTTCCATCAAGTTATCATGCGATGATAGTTGGATCCTGATTCCCACCGATGAGTAGGTGTTACTCCTCGGGTGATTTTAGATGATCCCGACTAATTCTCCTTTTCGGGTTTGAAGTAGAATTCAAGGAAACAGTAGGAGCCATCCTGATTAGATAAAGTGATTAACCAATCTAATCTAGGCTAGAGTGCACGCAGAGTGTTTCTTTTCTCTCTCTCTCTCTCTCTTTGGCAGCGACCATGTCTTGACCTTAAAAACTCATGAACCAAGTTAACCGAACCTTCTTAAAACACTTTGGATTTTGGATTGTCATTTAGTCACATATATCATTGCCGCTCCTACATCCCCTTTCCATTTCTCCAGAACACTCCGTATCACTACAAAGATCTATATTTCTTGGATATTCCATCGTATAGTTACATACGAACTCGAAGGAACTTATTCCAGTTCGAGGATGGTTTCCAGTTCTGGAGAAATTGAATAGGATTATTCAGTTGTCTTTTATCTTTACATTCTCTCAGGTTGCGAGGGCTCCTGGTATTTGGAGAGTACACCTATTGCGCTTATTGGATATTCTTCTTCCAAACCATAGGCATGTGCTGAAAGGTAGGGAAGAAAGAAAACCAATTAGCCTAAGTGTCGTGTACAGAAGGTAATAAGTAAAAACATATAAAGGGATTAGATAAAGGGCAAAGGAAATTGCGACTGCTATCATTCACGACGAAACAGCGTATACCCCTGCCACTCCTATATCATCTTTGCATTTCTCTAGAACACTCCGTATCGCTATGAAGATCCATATTGATTGGATATGCCATCGTATAGTTACATACGAACTCGAAGGAACCTGTTCCAGTTCGAGGATGGTTTCTAGTTCTAGAGAAATAGAATAAGGATTATTCATATGTTTTTTCCCTTTACCTTCTCTCAGGTTGCGAGAGCTCCTAGCATTAGGAGAGTACACCTATTGCGTTTATTGGATAGTCTTCTTCCAAATCTTAGGCTGGTGCCGAAGGGTAGGGAAGGAAGAAAATTAATTAGCCTAAGTGTGGTGTACATAAGGTAATAAGTAAAGACATATAAAGGGATTGGAGTGAGGGCAAGGAAATATACGGTTACAGTCATGAATCTGGATAGTGGAAGAGGCATTACTAGAAATACCCGGCTACCCCTTCCAAATATTTTCATGTTTCAGTTTGACTGTGCGATATTAATTGAAAACTGTTTTCCCAATTAGATTCTAACTCCAGAGTATATATTTACCAGATTTGATTCTCACATCTGTATGGCGTTATAGATGATGAGTGAGAGTAAGATATTGGGAATTGGGTGATTAGATTCTCTATATATCGGAATTCTTTGTAATTAGTGATATTTGAGGAAATCACCTGAGTTTTGCCTAATGACAAATATTTGGTTTTGAATATCCGTTGTTATGCACCAATTTCAAACTGATATATCTATACATTTATTTTATAAAGTGAGATATAACCTTTTAAAATTATGTCTATGACATTTACCTATATCAGTTGATGGTTAAGTAAGGTGCATTCAACAACGGTGTAATTCTTCTTAAACATAATACAGTTTTCAACCTTCGACGCACAGGGTTTGAGTTGTTAAACTCAGTGGACTTATACAAAGTATTGTATGTTGCAACCTTCGACGCACAGGGTTTGAGTTGTTAAACTTAGTGGACTTATACAAAGTATTGTATGTTGTCCGATATCCGTTAGGACAAAGGGGTTGGTACCCATACTATATTCTGTTTATTCATGATTTCTATAGTTTTAGACAACTATTTCGTTGAAATACAAGATCCAGATTTTGATAAGATAAAAGTATTAGAATAAAGTAGAGAACCATATATTGCAAGTATCAGGATTCTTCAAGGTGATCGAAAATATAGATACTTGTGTTTGGTATTCCGTTATAAGTAATAGTTTTGAGAACTTGCTTCTCTTTCAAGTTACTCATACATGGATGTATTCCTGGATGAGTAATGCTATATGGTCTCCTTCCATTTGGTTCATATGCACTGGAAATGGCTGCATGATTTTTGAATCTGGTTCCAATTAAATTAGTGCCTTTGTTTCTATATTTGATATATAGAATGGATTCATATCTTAACGATGTTAAGGTATATGGAGTTGTCCGGCTGATGCTTAAAACCAGAATCTGGACAAACTCAAGGCACGTTTCAGTAATGGCAGTTTATGGGTTATCCCGGGTTTTGACGAGGGTTAACATTCTACCATCTGGAAGATCAATAGTTATATTGTTCTTGACTCGCCACCAGTTTTAGTAAAATGGATTCTTTTCAGAAAACATTAGTAGGAGTATGGTAGAAGTGGAAGTGATTCCAGAACCACAAACGATTACTAAAAATTTATTAGAACCTAAAGATTCAATTGGTTTCGACAATTTATTAGCCACTCCGCAGATTTGGTGGGTAACCTCAGGCACCCGAGAGGTACTTCGGTATTCTCAAAGACGGTGACAGGGAGGTTTTTGATTACCTAACCTTGCCACTATTGTTGTTCTAGACTATGAGGTCTGGCAGGAGGATGAGTATAACGTCGTTCTAAATTAGCTTTAGAAGTGCACGTGTATATGACTCTGCTAAAAGGTTGTTGTAGTCAGTGGGAGCAGCGGAAGCATAGTGGGCAAGTAGCTTATGTCTATTTAAAGACTAAAGCAGGTATAGCGGAGATAGATCATCTATTTTTGATGTGACAGTCATAGAGTTTGACTTTATTAGAATAAGAGATGGATCTGGTAAGAAGGTAGTAGGGAGTGATGTCCTGGTATTTGGATGACATGTACTTGATAGGAAGAGATCTTCCTATACTACGATCGGTTATACTGTGGTTGTCACAAGGTGGTTTCTCCACATAGGATATGGATAAAATATAAGAGATTCTGGTCATTAGATCTATGGTTTTAGATCTAGATTTGGGAAGTGTCACAATTTGGGTACTTTGACACTATTCTAAAATGTTTTAAAATGGACGACTCCTGGCGTGGTAGTGTACCTGCAGGTGATGGAATCACCTTCTCTAAAGAGATATCTTTTAGACTGATGAGGAGAGAGATTTGTTTGATTGGTATATCACTTACTTAGGCAATTGAGTTAATATTGAGATGTCAAGTATAACACCAGATATTGATTTTGCACAGGCTGCAATAAGTATATATTAATCCAATCCTAGAAAACATTAGGAAGAAGTTATAAACATAAATGAATGTTCTTGGTATATGGTAACGGCAGCCTTCTTCAGGAGGCGGTTATCATTTCAAGCTTCCAAGGTGACCTAGATCACAGAGTGACTGTCAGAGTTATAGTTTTCCCTCTTTTGAGGGGCGGTATATTAGACAGATAGTCCAAGCGGATACTGTGGAAGGCATGGCATAGGATACTGATTAAATTCAGTGAATGATACAGTCTAAGAAGTTTGTTGGATTTGGAGTTCATTTGTGAACTGGGTCCCATCAGATATCCAGACAAATTCTAAGACATGTATTGCTCATTTTGGGAGATAGTCTTTCTCCGCGAAGTTGAGATAGAGAGAGATAAAAATAAAAACATTGGAGCGGATCCACTCACTGAGGCTATTTCTCGAACGCAATAGTTTCACAAACGGGCTTTGTGAGACCGATTAGTAGAGAAGTTGGGAAATCACACGGGCTGTGAGTATGCGACACCGCAATTATTAGCCTTAAGTGCAAGTGAGAGATTGTTGGCTATAGTGCTCTCAAGGCAATTATTATAATTGCAGGCAGGTGATTATGATGATTGAGGGAGGACTTATACGGGTAGAACAGTCTTACTCAAAATGATAGTATGCTATCTGGTTTTCTTTTATCATCATGTACATGCATTATGTGGAATTACATATCACTATTACATATTGATAGAGCCCATAAGATTCTTGCTTGACTGCTAGCATTATGATGGCGATCATATACGTGGGAGCTGGGTGGTCTATAAGCACATCCTTAAATGTCTCTAGTCGAGTGAGTATCGAGAGTGGACATTGATACTCCAGAGTAGACTAGTGTGTACTTATCGAGACCCCGACGTGGGGCGGTGGCCGGTCTCACAAGCCATTGGTGTCTGTTTGTCACCTATGATAGTATACGAGTACTCATTGGGTTATGAGTACACTGGACAGACTCGCCGAGAACATGCTAGTTGGTATTATATCTATTGTCAGATAGCAGTTCCCAGGTGACATATGTACAGGTTAGTCTGTCGACCAGAGATTGTCATTTGTCTCGTGTGAGTTTCCACTGTGATTTGATCACTACCCTACCACGACTCAAAGGAGTCGTGCAAATAGGTTTTAGTTGGGTACAGTCCCGAGCCACATGTGTTGGGTTATGGTAGCGCCCCGGCCATCAATCCGTAGCTAAATGCGGAACAAAAACTTTTAAAACCTGGCGCTAACGGAACCCTAATCTATGGATCGTACCATTAACCCTATACTAGTAATATGAAAGGAGTTTAGAGAGGTTATACCGATCAATCCGTGTACTTCGGTCTTCAACCTCTGTCCCAAGCTCCTTGCGGCTTCCTCGATCAAGTTTGATCTCCGGTCTCCCCACATCGAAGAAGATCCACGTCAAGGATTAGTAATACGGGCTCCCGCCTCAAAACCGAAGAAACTCCGATATCTATTTTGCTAGACTAGATAGCCAAGATGAAGTAGAGAGATTTTGTGATTACTTTGTCTCAATACACCCAAGGATTCTCAACTCATGAGAGGGTTTGGGTGGAGGTTGAAGAAGATGTTATGGGTGAAGAGTGTGAGCTCAAGAAAAAGCAAATGAAGAAAGTTGTGAAGTTATGTGATAATAGTTGTGAGCAACTAAAGAAAATTCCTCACCAAAAAAAGGATCTGCCATCTCAAAATATCTTACAACATAATATCTCATGCCACAAACATTGAATCTAGCATGTCACTCATACCACGAGTCACCAAGTGCACATGCCACAATCAATGCAAAAATAATGAGTCACACTTTCCACATCAATAAACATTTAACCTAAATGTTTATCACACAAAAAGAAATGGCATCAACTAAAGAAATCTTATAACGAATTACAAGAATACCTCTCATCCGTATATACATACCCGCATCCATATTCCGAATGAATATGAATACAACGAGATGAAAATAATCCAACAATACAATACTAGGATCCGGCTTAAACCAAAGCCCACTAATATTATCCGTCCAATCATGATCCGTACACAAATGCACATATATGATCGAACCCTGCCATAAAACCATACGGCCCCTACAACGTTTCGCCCGAAACAGTGAAACCCTCTGTGTAGGACTCTAAAGACTCGTCAATACACTGGCAGTGGGTTTAACTACAAGCATGTTAGTGGCACTAACTGTACGTAACGGCTACCCAGGTATTGAGCGAAAGAGAGGCCGACGAGCAAACTCATCCTGAAACCCCTACTGATCCTGACAGTGACAATATCCGTACAGTCCGGTCCGTTCGTCTATGAGTATCGCATATCGAGTCTAGGGGGGTGGATAAAGTCAGACCCCTAATAACTTGACATTTAGTGTTGGTATGAAGTTCATCACTACCTGAGAAACTACTGGTTCGAATCAGTAATTCTTGACTACCTTGGCCAATGATTTCTGGTGATGGCCACCCTTGCACTCCGCGACATCAACCCCTAATACCGGGAGAAACGAATCTCCTGACGATCCGCTCATTGCCTCCATGTGGCTTGGGACTGTACCCAACTAAAACCTGTTTGCACAACTCCTTTGAGCCGTGGTAGGGTAGTAATTAAAGCACAGTGGGACTCACACGAGACAAATGATGATCTCAGGTCAATAGACTAACCTGTATACATGTCACCTGGGAACTGCTATCTGACAATAGGTATAATACCAACTAGCATGTTCCCGGCGAGTCCGTCCGGTGTACTCATAATCCAATGAGCACTTGTATACATCTTAGGTGAACCAACTGACACCAATGGCTTATGAGACCGGCCACCTCCCCTCGTCTGGGTCTCGATCCGTATACACTAGTCTACTCTTGGAGTATCGATTCCTAGTCTCGAAACTCCTACGACTAGGGACACTTTAAGGATGTGCTTATAGACCATCCTGCTATCACGTATATGATCGCCATCATACTGCTGGTAGTCAAGCAAGAATCCTATGGGCTCTATCAACATGTAATAGTGATCTGTAATGTCACCTGAAGCATTACACGATGATAAAGACAAACCAGATAGTATACTATCATCTCGAGTAAGACTGTCCTACCGGTATAGGTCCCCCCTCAATCATTGCAATCACGTGCCTGCGATCCAATAATTGACTTGAGGGCATTATAGCCAACAATCTCCCACTTGCACTTAAGGCTAATTATTGCGATGTCACATACTCACAGCCCGTATGATACCGAACACCCAATTTCCCTACTAATCTGTTTCACAAAGCTCGTTTGTAAAACTATTACGTTCGATAAATAGCCTCAGTGAGTGGATCCGCTCCAATGTTTCTTTCTATGTCTCTCTTTATCTCAAGTTTGCGGAGAAAGCCATCTCTCGAAATGAGCAATACCTGTCTTAGAATATGCCTGGATGTCTGATGGGACCCAGTTCACAAATGAACTCCAAATCCAGCAAAATTCTTAGACTGTATCGTCAACTGAATTTAATCATTATCCTGCGCCATGCCATCCTCAGTATTTGCTTGGACCACCTGTCCAAACTACTGACCCTCAAAAGAGGAAAAACTATAACTCTAACAGTCACTCTATCATCCAGGTCACCTTGGAAGCCTGGAATGAAAACCGTCTCCCAAAGGAGGCTGCCGTTACCAAATCCCTAGAACATCCACTTATGTTCATAAATTGCTTCCGAACGTTTCTCCAGGATTGGATTAATATATAAACTTATTGCAGCTTGTACAAAAAAAACATCTGGTGTGGTACTTGACATCTCATGATTGACTCAATTGCCTAAGCAAGTGATATGCCAATCATGCACATCCCTCTCCCCTTTAGTCTGTAAGACATCTTTAGAGAGGGTGACTCCATCACCTGCAGGTACACTACCATGCCAGGAGTCGTCCATTCTAAAAAACCTTTAGAATACTGTCTAAGTACCCAGATTGGGAAACTACCTAAATCTAGATATAAAACCATAGATCTAGTAACCAGAATGCCTGATATAATATCCATATCCTATGTGGAGAAACCACTGTGTGACAACCACAGTATAACCGATCGTAGTATAGGAATCTCACTTCCTATAAAGTGCATGTCATCCAAATACCAGGACATCACATCCTATCACCTTCTTAACAGATCCATCTCCTATTCTGATGAACTCATAGCCTATGACTCTCACATCAAAAATAGATGATCTATCTCCGCTATACTTTCTTTAGTTTATAAATAGACATAAGCTACTTGTCCACTATACTTCCGCTGCTCCTACTGACTATAACAACCCTTTGGCAGAGTCATATATACGTGCACTTCTAAAGTTAGTTTATAACGACGCTATACTCATCCTCCTGCTGGGTCTCATAGTCTTGAATAGCAGTAATGGCAAGTCTGGGTAACCAAGAACCTCTCTGTCCCCGTCTTTGAGGATACCGGAGTACCTCTCGGGCGTCTGAGGTTACCCACCATATCTGTGGAGTAGCTAATGGAATGTCAAAACCGATTGAATCTTTAGGTTCTATTAAATTTTTCAGTAATCGTTTATGGTTCTGGAATCACTTTTAGTTCTACTATACTCGCATTACTGTTTTCAGAAAAAATCCATTTTGCTAAAACTATGGCGAGTCAAGAACAATATCACTATTGATCTTCCAGATGGTAGAAAGTTAACCCTCGTCATAGTCCGGGATAACCCACAAACTGCCATTACAGAAATGTGCCTTGAGTTATCCAGAGTCTGGTTTTAAGCATAAGCCGGACAACTGCATATACCTTAACATCGTTAAGATATGAACCATTCTATATACAATATAGAAACATAGGCACTGATTTAATTGGAACCATATTCAAATCATGCAACTGTCTCCAGTGCATGTCAACTAAAAGGAAAGAGACCGATCAACATTAATCAACTTAGGAGTGCATCCAAATATGAGTAATCCGAAAGAGAAACAAGTTCTCAAAACCATTACTATCAACTGAATACCAAACATAAGTATCTACATTTTCAATCACCTTGAAGAATCCTGATACTTGCAACACATGGTTCTCTACTTTATTCTTTTACCTATAACTTCTCAAAACTTAGACCTAGTATTTCTACGAAATACTTGTCTAAAACTGGAGAAGTCATAAGTAAACAGAATATAGTACGAGTACCAATCCCTCTGTCCTAATGGACACTGGACAACATATAATACTTTGTATAAGTCCACTGAGTTGAATAACTCAAACCCTATGCGTCGTAGGTTGAAAACTGTACTATGGTTAAGAAGAATTACACCGTTGTTTAATGCTCCTTACCCAATTATCAACTGATATAGGTAAATGTCATGGACATAATTTCAAAAAGTTATATCTCACATTATGAAATAAACGTACAGATATATTAGTTTGAAATTGGTGCATAACAACGGATATTCAAAACCAAATATTTGCCATCAGGCAAAACTCCAGGCGATTTCCTCAAATATCACCAATTACAACGAATTCCAATAAAATGAGGATATAATCACCTAATTCCCAATAACTTACTCCCACTCATCATCTGTAAAACCATACAGATGTGAGAATCAGACCTGGTAAATACATACCCTGGAGTAAGGATCTAATTGGGAAATCAGTTTTAAATTAACAACGCATAGTGAAAATGAAACATGGAAATGTTTTGAAGGGGTAGTCGGGTATTCCTAATAATGCCTCTTCCATTAACCAGATTCATGACTATAACCATATATTTTCTTGCCATCTCTCCAAATCCCTTTATTTGTCTTTACTCATTACCTTCTGTACACCACCCTTAGGCTAAATGGTTTTCTTCCTTTCCTACCGTTCGGCACCAGCCTATGGTTTGAAAGAAAACTATCCAATAAGCGTAATAGGTGTACTCTCCTAATCCTATGAGTGCTCGCAACTTAAGAGAAGGTAAAAGGAAAAGACAACTGAATAGTCCTATTCATTTTCTCCAGAACCGAAAACCATTCTCGAATCTGAAACAAGTTTCTTCAAATTCGTATGTAACTATACGATGGTCATATCCAATAAGTGTGGATCTTCGTAGTGATACGGAATGTTCTGGAGAAAAGCAAAGGGTAAAAGTAGGAGTGGTAATGAAGTATACAACTCTGACAATCCTAAAGTAAATGTGTTTTAAGAAGGTCCGGTTATCTTGGTTACTGAGTTATAATCTAGGGTCGGGCCATGGTCGCTGCCCCAGAGAGAGAGAGAGAGAGAAAAGAAACACTCAGCGTGCACTCTAACCTAGATCAGAATGGTTAATCACTTTATCTAATCAGGATGTCTCCCACTGTATCCTCAAATTCTCCTCGAAACCCGAAAGAAGAATTAGTCACGATCATCTAAAATCACCCGAGGAGTAAACCAACTCATCAGTGGGAATCGGGATCCAACTATCATCGCATGATAACCTGATGGAATCCACTCAAGTTATCACACTCCAGAAGGTATGCGCATGTCTGGCAAGTTTCCTGTATGTTTGTAACTCCAGATGTGATTTTTACCCCATGCTCTTATGACCTTGACTGAGGCCAACAAATCATAAGTCACATGTCAAGTTCTACCCGTCATTGTCCAAGTTAATTTGAACCCACCCGTACTCGCCCTTGACTAGGGCCAACAAGGCTGTACGACTATCCCAAACCAACGCATCTATCTATGCAACAGAAAAGTAACAAATAGCTACTATACACTATGCCTTTACGAAGGCCAACAAACATAACATGAATACTAAGTGCTACCTGTCTAAAATGACGGAGGGCCATGAATGGTTTTTGGCGAAAAAACCTTTAACGTAATGAACTTGATATCGTTGAAGGAACCAGATAGCTTTTTACAAATATATAGTGGCGAAAACCTTTGCTAAAGAGGTCACTCCCGATGAAAGGATCTCGGCTCTTTCCTCGTAGAATGAGGTGCAGGATATTCCCACTGAATACCGCAATGCAAAGCAAAAAGTAATCGACTATAGTGAAGTTATTACCCTGACGCAAACTTCTTCCCAAGAGGTCACTCCCGGTGAAGGGATCTCGGCTCTTGCCTCGTCGAATGAGGTGCTGGATATTCATAACCGAATACCGCTATGCAAAACAAAAGAAATCGCCCTTGTAATAACAGCTTTTTAAAATTTTCCACCAACATCGAATAGGTCTGTTTTCCTTGCATTGATCTGAATCAACGCAGTCCCATCAATTAATCACATCAGAAAAGAACGAAAATATGATGTACGTATATGCCACCCGCATTCGCCATGGGGCCCCGTCATCACCCGTTAGGTTACTTAACTAACGACAGAGTGGGGGCTTGACTAGCTCGGGTGTAAAACATATACAACATCTACCAGTATATATATAGCAATATATAATAATCGCTCCAGGCGTGATAAATGCAACATCACAGAATAGCGATAAGCATCACAGAACAATACAAATAAACTGGGAGCCCCAGGTTTCCTTTGAGTCACAACTGAAACCCGACATTCCCCTGGTCGTGTGGATAGCCTGTGCAATGAAAACCTAGACCCCTACAAGTGCGGCAAGTTACCCGCCAAAACCAGAAGCGAGGAAGCCCCCTTCAGCAAAGTGAATGGGCCACTCAGCACTTCATGGAATCCGGTAACTTGAGCACCCCTCCTTGGGTCAACCTGTACCCCCCACAAGTGTGGCGAATAGCCCCCTAATTCTAGAGTGAGGCCCCCTCCTTCTCAACGCCATGAGATGCCGACCCGTTGCCCTCCAGAACCCGGCTATCCGTGCACTCCATCGCGGGGTAATCCTAGTACAGAAAAGAAAAATATGTACAACGGTGACATCGATCTCAACCCGGTCGTGCCCCAAATAAATAATATACAAACAGGAAGTGACGGCAGTCCACATGTCGGACGCCCGCCCCGCGATATAAAATGTACAAATGAAACTAAACTGTACTAATATTGCACCCAAGCCATCCACCACAACGAACCAGCCAACAAGCATAGCACAAAACAAAACATCAACGTGAATGTCACGTTCGCAAACCCGTCTAAAAGAACTATAGAAATTAGAAAAGTTGTACCACTTTAATGACATTCACGGTCGTAGATAGTAATGCATGTACTATAAAACTTTAAACAGTGTTAGAAATATCGACTTTGAAATAACCCCGAATAGCCCCCAAACCACTAGATAAAACTATATCCAAACTGGGCTAAACAAGCAATACCATTAAACCAATATTCCATAGAGTAGACCACACACCAAAACTCGAGTCCCAAATCAACAAAAGAACCGGCCAGGCCGAAATTTCATCAAGTCTCGCCGGTTCTGTAGTGGAGTTAGGGGCTCGTATTTGGTGTGTGTTCTAGTAGTCATACATGTAGTCTTCTGCAATTGCTTAAATATTTTTAGAAGACCATATAAAATTCGACAAAGAATGGAATATGTGTTGGTATTGATTTGGAGTTGTTTCGGTTTTGATACTTTAATATCGTCTAAACAAACTAGTATGCGGTTAATGGGTTGACTCTGATACTATGTTAGGTTACGGCAGCATCCCGACCATCAATCCGTGGCAAAATGCGGAACAAAAACTTTTAAAACCCGGCGCTTACGGAACCCTAATCTACGGATCGTACCATTAACCCTATACTAGTAATATGAAAGGAGTTTAGAGAGGTTATACCGATCGATCCGTGTCCTTCGGTCTTCAACCTCTGTCCCAAGCTCCTCGTGGCTTCTTCGATCAAGTTTGATCTCTGGTCTCCCCATATCGAAGAAGATCCACATCGAGGATTAGTGATACGGGCTCCTGCCTCAAAACCGAAGCAATTCGGGTATCTAGTTTGCTAGCCTAGATAGACAAGATGAAGTAGAGAGAGTTTGTGATTACTTTATCTCAATACACCCAAGGATTCTCAACTCATGAGAGGGTTTGGATGGAGGTTGAAGAAGATGCCATGGGAGAAGAGTGTGAGCTCAAGAAAAATAAAGTGAAGAAAGTTCTGAAGTTATGTGATATTAGTTGTGAGCAACTAAAGAAAATTCCTCACCAAAAAAAAAGATCTGCCATCTCAAAATATCTCACAACATAATATCTTATGCCACAAACATTGAATCTAGCATGTCACTCATACCATGAGTCACCAAGTGCACATGCCACAATCAATGCAAAAACAATGAGTCACACTTTCCACATCAATAAACATTTAACCTAAATGTTTATCACACAAAAAGAAATGGCATCAACTAAAGAAATCTTGTAACGAATTACAAGAATACCCCTCATCCGTATATACATATCCGCATCCGTATTCCGAATGAATACGAATACAACGAGACGAAAATAATCTAACAATACAATACTGGGATCCGGCTTAAACCAAAGCCCACTAGTATTAACCATCCAATCATGATCCGTACACAAGTGCACGTATATGATCGAACCATGCTATAAAACCATACGGCCTCTACAACGTTTCGCCCGAAACAGTGAAACCCTCTGTGTGGGACTTTAAAGACTCGTCAATACGCTGGCAGTGAGTTTAACCACAAGCACGTCAGTGGCACTAGCTGTACGTAACGGCTACCCAGGTATTGAGTGAAAGGGAGACCGACGAGCAAACTCATCCTGAAACCCCTACTGAGCCTGACAGTGACAATATCCGTATAGTCCGGTTCGTTCGTCTATGAGTATCGCATATCGAGTCTAGGGGGTGGATAAAGTCAGACCCCTAATAACTTGACATTTAGAGTCGGTATGAAGCCCATCACCACCTGAGAAACTACTGGTTCGAATCAGTAATTCTCGACTACCTTGGCCAAGGATTTCTGGTGATGGCCACCCGTGCACTCTGCGACATCAACCGCCAATACCGTGAGAGACGGATCCCCTGACGATCTGCTCACTGCTTCCATGTAGTTCGGGACTGTATCCAACTAAAACCTGTTTGCATGACTCCTTTTAGCCATGATAGGGTAGTAATCAAAGCACAATGGAAACTCACACGAGACAAATGACGATCTCAGATCGATAGACTAACCTGTACACATATCACCTGGGAACTGCTATCTGACAATAGGTATAATACCAACTAGCATGTTCCCGGTGAGTCCGTCCGGTGTACTCATAACCCAATGAGTATCTGTATACATCTTAGGTGAACCAACTGACACCAATGGCTTGTGAGACCGGCCACCGCCCCTCGTCGTGGTCTCGATCCGTATACACTAGTCTACTCTTAGAGTATCGATGCCCAGTCTCGAAACTCCTACGACTATGGACACTTTAAGGATGTGGTTATAGACCACCCAGCTCTCATGTATATGAATGCCATCATACTGCTGGTAGTCAAGCAAGAATCCTATGGGCTCTATCAGCATGTAATAGTGATCTGTAATGTCACCTGAAGCATGTACACGATGATAAAGACAAACCAGATAGCATACTATCATCTCGAGTAAGACTGTCCTACCGGTATAGGTCCTCCCTCAATCATTGCAATCACGTGCCTGCGATCCAATAATTGACTTGAGGGCATTATAGCCAACAACATAGAGGCAGTGAGGGAATCGTCGGGGATTCGTCTCTCCCGGTATTGGGGGTTGATGCCGCGTAGTGTACGGGTGGCCATCACCAGAAATCCTTGGCCAAGGTAGTCGAGAATTACTGATTTGGATCAGTAGTTTCTTAGTTGGTAATGAGCTTCATACCGACATGAAATATCATGTTATTAGGGTTCTGACTTTATTCACCCTTAGGTTCCATATGCGATACTTTTAGACGAACAGACCGGACCATACGGAGATTGTCACGGACAGGCTCAGTAGGGGTTCAGATGAGTTTGCTCGTCGACTTTCTTTTCGCTCAATACCTGGGTAGCCGTTACGTACAGCTAGTGCCACTGACGTGCTTATAGTTAAACTTACTGCCAACATATTGACGAGCCTTTAGAGTCCCACACAGAGGGTTTCCCTGCTTCGGGCGAAACGATATAGAGGTCATATGGTATTACGGCAGGGTTCAATCATATGCGTGTGCTTGTGCACTTATCATGATACAGACGGATAATACTAGTGGGCTTTGGTTTAAGCCGGATCCTAATATTATATTATTGGATTATTTTCGTCTCTTTGTATTCGTATACGGATATGGGTATGTATATACAGTGAGGGTTATTCTTGTAATTTATTACAAGGTGCTTCTAGAAGGAGACACCTCATTTAGTTTATAACCATTTTGTTTAAATAGTTAATGAGGTGGAGGGATGAGGTGGTATTTGCTTTAAATGAAGTATGGCTCACTTGGTGACTCATGGGTTACTATTGTAGCATGCTTGATTTATGTGTATTCAGATATTTTGTGAGGGTTGATTCCTTTGGTTCACAACACTTAGCCATTTTTTATGATTGCTTCACTCACAACACTCTCATCTCCTCCAACATTCTCTTCTTCTACCTCCACCCTAAAAGTCTCATGTGTTAAGAAATCTAGGGTGTTATGAGATATATTAATCCATCATTAGACTCTACATCCTCTAGACTATCTAGTTTAGCGAACTAGTTACCCTAGTTACCTCGGCTTTGAGGTTGGAGCTCGAACTATAAATTTTCAGGTGGATAATCTTCGATGGAGGGAGACCGGAGGTCAAACTCGATCCAAGATGCCTCAAGGAGCTTATGAAGATGGTAGAAGACCGAAGGACACAGATCATTCGGTATAACCATTCCAACTCCTCTTTAGTTTGCTAGCTTAAGGTTTATGGTAGATCCGGATTATCGGGTTGTTCTAGCGCCAGTTTATAAAATTTTTGTTCTGCAAACGGTCACGGTAGATAGCCAGGACGCTGGTATAACCCAACACCAATATTCTGTATCGGGCTTCAGTTTCTTCTGCAGACGACTTCCTTGCTAGCCTTCAAACATCTGTCGTTGCTCTGGATTTCTGACATGCTTTCATGCACATCCATACGTCTACCTTCTTTTTCTGTAGACATTTGACCTAAAATACTCTCCACAATATTAACAATCTCCCACTTGGAAATACTTCAGGCTTGATTTACAACGCTAGTGCACTTCACACGAATCTGCTCCACTCTCTCCTCATCGGATTTTCATGGAGAGCTTCACTAACCTGCAATAGAGATCCAACTTATCTCTGTCTACGATCTTGGTGAACATGTCCGCCGGATTCTTTTCTCCCGTGATCTTTTGCAGTTTCAACTCGCCATTTTCTATCGCTATGCGAATAAAATGGTACCGCATCTTGATGTGCTTCGTCGGAGAGTGATATGCCACGTTCCTCGCCAAATATATCGCATTTTGGCTGTCGCTCCACAATGTATTGAAGTCTTGTTTCTTCCCCAATTCTTCAAGTAGCCCTTGCAACCATATCATTTCATTGCTGGATTCTGTAATCGCTACGTATTTAGCCTCCGTCGTTAACAATGCTATCATTTTTTGCAGTTAAGAGACGTAACTCACCGTTGTTCCCTCAACCGTGAATATGTGCTCTGTCACGCCCCGCTTCCCAGTATACGGGCAGAGGACGTGACAAGGCCGCTACGTATTTACTCAGAAGTAAACACGCTAAGCGTATCTAAGCAATATAAGTAAAATGCACAAGAGACGGGATTTAAATGAACAACAACTTTATTTATTAACATTCTTTTTACAATACATCTGAAAAGATAAATACATGGAATGGAAAGCAATACCTAAACAGTGGCATAACAGAAATGGAAAATACAGAATGTAAATGTGTATAAGGAATCTAAAGCTCTGGTTCGAAAGCTAGCTGGTCCAAATTCTCGCTGGTGGGCTAGATCTCCTGATGGTCCGATTCACCGGACAACATTCTAAAGAAGAAAGAGAAGGAATGTCGTCAGCGAACAATCGCTCGGTAAGTCCCAAAGATGAGAGAGAAGTAGAACAGACAGAGGGAGAGTATAGTTTTATAATGTTTTATTATAATGTTAGTGCAGTCGTTTGTAGCTTGGTACAGAAAATACCAGTATATACAAGAGGAGTCTCACTTTACCCAGAGACTAAGGTATCAGGAGTACAAGGCTCCATCGATAATACCACGGAACAACGGCATGAATGTAATTACGTCTTAAGTGACCACCTCGTGCCACCTTTAACATGTTCCGTACCAGTCTACCCCTTATAAACCCCGCGATGTCTTGTTTATATTGTTTGTATTGTATTGTCTTATAAATTGAATTGTATAGATAGATGACTTGCTGAAACCATGATATCAGTAATGGAATGGATATAATGGATGAACATGTAGATGGAATATATCCATGGTTCGGTTCAGTCGATATAGATTGATTAGATTGAATAGACGGATTCATAGATCCATGTTGTATTGAAGTTTGATACTTGAATCATATTCAAGTCAGATTGATTATATTGAGACTCAGTCTGAGTCAGACAATTAGAAAAGAAATTGAATCCTGAATTAGGTTTTGGTGTTTTCGGTAACTGCTGCACATGGACGGCCGGATTTGTGTCTTTTTCAAAGACAATTACCGTGTTGATAACACCGTTTGTTAAGTTGTCTACCTTAAATAGGCAAGAACCTATATCTCCGGCTCACTGAGGCTCAAGAGACCGGTCCCGCTTAAACCTATGTTTACTAGGGTCCTTATTGTAAATTGGTATAACTTGAAGGGGTTTTATGTAAAAATAATTTTGTATAATTTTTAAAATACAGCTCAAGTATTTTATTATCATTTTTAGAGTTTTCATGAATGTATATTTTATCAATGTGACATTTCTAGTGAATAAAATATAATTTCATAATATATGGTATTTATTTGTAATATTGGAGTTGTATGGTATTTTCCTGTAAATGGAATGTTTTTCTTGAGTTTTGGAAATGTGGAATATTATAAATATTAAAAATAGATATTTTGATATTAATTACATATATATTTATTTATTAAAAATATAAGTTTTATTTATAATAGAAATCACATTTTCTAAAGAAAATTGTATTTTAAATCTTTCGAGATCGTATGCTCCTTGCGGAGGTCTGCATCTCACTCTACTAAGCCCGAGCATGTTTGATAATCCGCACCATCCTGAACGGGTTCCCCAAATGGGTTATAAAGTCGCAGTTGCAAAGATTTGTTAAAATACATTTCTTGTAGAAAAACTTTTAATAGAAGGTATTTATACGTAAAGTCGTATTTTCCCAAATCTATGTTCCCAAATTTCATCATGCTATGTTATATATATGTGTTGTGAGGAGGTAGTTCACTACCTCGTGAGTTTTCTAAGGTAATACGGTTTAAAAAGTTCAAGTATGTCGAAATGAAATATGAAGGTATTTTAATGTAAAATTGCGATAAAAAATGCATATAATAATCTTTTGTGATGAAACCTGTTAAAGATGTTTATTAATGTTTAATGAACAATATATGATGATATGAAGGTATCTTGATTAAGAAAAATTGTAGTTTTTAAAGAAAACCGAATTGGAAGTCGGACTAACTCCGCTTCCGTCGGGTTTTAGTTTTGAATGTTTTTAGAATAGAGAAAAGAGGAAGAAGTAGGGACTTACAGGTTATTAGACTAGAAGAGAGAAGAAGGAAGAGGTAGGAGGTGCCGGTGCATCGTTTCATCCTCGGAATCTTCTCGGATTGCCGTCGGAAGTTCGTCGGAGCTTCGCCCTTTTGCTAACTCCACTTGCACACAAAAAGTCTTGGGAATTTTCTTGAGAGTTTGGGCAGGAATTTGTGAGTGAGGGGGTGATTTGAGGGGTGGTATTTATAGGAAAAATCTAGTGTTTAGGGTAGTGAAAGGGTGTGATAAAAATTGTATTTAAATTTGCATTAAAAGGGATTAAAAGGGCGTATTTTAATTCTCTGGTTAATTGCAGAGAATTTAAACAGTGCAGGGGGAGTGGAGTAATCCAAAGGGTGCAGGAGGTTCAAGAAAAAGCGGGATCGGACCGAGTTGGACCGGCGCCGCCGGTCGAGTCAACCGAATCGTCGGCCCGAGTCGGGGCTCGTCTTGCTGCCACGTGTCCATGACGATTGGTCTAGCCTCTTGGTCATGTTTGTTTATTCTGTAACTTACCCTATTACGTGTAGTGCACGTGTAGACTCTTGGGTTTCTAAAAGATTAAAAGAATTTAATTAAAAAATGTGTGGTTGATAGGATTTGAACTCTGGTATTTTGGTTCAGCAGTGCAAGGTCTTACCAATGAGCTACAAGCTCCTTCTTGCTGTTAAAAAGCAAATCAAATTTATAACTTGTGCTCAAGATCAAGTACCCCATTCTGTATTTTTGAAAAAAAATGTACAGAAAGTTTAGGGTTGTTACATTCTACTCTCCTTATAAAAATTTCGTCCTCAAAATTTGTAAAATAAAAGTGTAACGGATTCAAGAAAAGTTTGGTGATAGAACTATTGGTAGTGTATGAAAAATATGTGAGAGAACGAAAGAATGCGAGAGATTTGAAAAGAGTTAAGGAAATTACCAGCTTTAACTTGGTCTACGGCCTCTGCTTCTTCGGTCGCTATAAAGAAAGCCTGACGCCGTGGTACATTCCTCCTAACTGGGGGCGCATTTCTCTGTCCTTGGGACATGTTTCTCTGCCCTCGAGGCATGTTCCTCAGTCCCTGATGGAATTGGCGAGTAGGTTGTGCAGGTGATGGAGCTTTTTGTTCAAGATGAGGTGCAGGAGCCTGGATAGCTGGCCGCTGCGGGTAGTTGGTGGGTGTTTGATCTGGGTTGCGTCTATAAGGACAGTTCCCAATTCCGTGATTGGATGCGCCACAAACTAAGCACAGGCCTTTTGCGCGCTTACAGTCCTTCTACAAGTGTCCTTCCCTCTTGCAATAGAAGCAAAAGTCGGGACTCGACTGGTTATCTGTTACTTCCGGTCTCTTTGGCTCAACAGTTGGTCTTGAAGAGGCTCCTCCTGCCATCTGAGTGGCAGGACGCTTCACTCCGGTAGATTGAGGTCTGCCCTTCCTCTTTACCACTACCTCAAATCGTCGGGAAGCCTTCAAAGCCAAATCATGGGTTGGGAAATCCCCTGTAGCTAATGCTGCTTGGATTTCCGGGTCCAACCCTTACTGAAATCTTCTAGCTCTGATCTCAGCAGTCGGTATAAGATGGGCCGCAAACCTGTTACGGTCTTGTGTTAGCTGTGTAGTATGTGATATAAAATCGAACATTGAGACATATCTTACCTGCTGAGCATGGTAAACTCAGCATCATACTCATCTACTGATTTAATCCACATTGAACCTTGTTGCAGATATATGAACTGCTGTTCCATATCAAAGCGGGCAGTCTCAGGGAAATACTTTGCGTCGAAAATGTCGCGGAAAGTCTTCCATTCGATAGGCTGATGAAGACGACTTTCTTCCGCCTTCCACTAAACCCGTGCATTATCAGTGAGCTGCAGCTTTGCAACTCGAACCCAAGCTATTTCTGGCACTTGTGCCACTGCCAGATCATCTTCGATGCTTTAAGCCCATTCCTCCGCTTCTAGAGGGATCTCTTTTCCTGAGAATTGCTTGGGGGTGAAAGGCCCTGAATTGCTTCACTTCGGGTGCTTCCGCTTCTGGACAGTTCAAGAGAATAGCAGTCCGCTGCTGCTGTCTTTCCAGGAGGCTCCGAATTGCCTCAAGCAGAACCGTCTGCTCGTTGATCAGAGCAGCGACGACAAGTGTGAGTGGTAGTGGTGGTGGAGTGCTTTTGACATTCGTGATGGTGTTATTTGGGGAATCCATAACCTTGAAAGAAAATTTGGGTTAAGACAGATTCAAAGTATATGAAATGATGAGATTCAAGAAGTATGAATTGTAAAGAATGTTTTCAGTTGCTGGTTCTTGTGTTATATTGCTTAGGTTGTCCATACAGAACTGAACTGCATGGTAGGGTTCCATACAGCTCTGACCTGCATGGGCCACCAACAAAACTTGTCACACCCCGCTTCCCAGTATACGGGAAGTGGACGTGACGAGGCCGCTACGTATTTACTCAGAAGTAAACAAGCTAAGCGTATCTAAGCAATATAAGTAAAATGCACAAGAGACAAGATGTAAATGAACAACAACTTTATTTATTAACATTCTTTTTACAATACATCTGAAAAGATAAATACATGGAATAGAAAGCAATGCCTAAACAGTGGCATAATAGAAATGGAAAATACAGAATGTAAATATGTACAAGGAATCTAAAGCTCAGGGTCGAAAGCTAGTTGGTCCAAATCCTCGCTGGTGGGCTAGATCTCCTGAAGGTCCGATCCACCTGACAATATTCCAAAGAAGAAAGAGAAGGAATGTCGTCAGCGAACAATCGCTCGGTAATTCCCAAAGATGAGGGAGAAGTAGAATAGACAGAGGGAGAGTATAGTTTTATAATGTTTTATTATAATGTTAGCGCAGTTGTTTATATCTTGGTACAGAAAATGCCAGTGTATACAAGAGGAGTCTCACTTTCCCCGGAGACTAAGGTATCAGGAGTACAAGGCTCCGTCGATAATACCACGGAACAATGGTATGGATGTAATTACGTCATAAGTGACCACCTCGTGCCATCTTTAACATGTTCCGTACCAGTCTATCCCTTATAAACCACGCGATATCTTGTTTGTATTATTTGTATTGTATTGTCTTGTAAATTGAATTGTATAAATAGATGACTTTCCGAAACTATGATATCAGTAATGGAACGGATATAATGGATGAACATGTATATGGAATATATCCATGGTTCGGTTCAATCGATATAGATTGATTAGATTGAATAGACGAATTCATAGATCTATGTTGTATTGAAGTTTGATACTTGAATCATATTCAAGTCAGATTGATTATATTGAGACTCGGTCTGAGTCAGACAATTAGAAAAGAAATTGAATCCTGAATTAAGTTTTGGTGTTATGGGTAACTGCTGCACATGGACGGCAGGATTTGTGTTTTTTCCAAAGACAATTACCGTGTTGATAACACCGTTTATTAAGTTGTCTACCTTAAATAGGCAAGCACCCATATCTCCGGCTCCCTGAGGCTCAAGAGACTGGTCCTGCTTAAACCTATGTTTACTAGGGTCCTTATTGTAAATTGGTATAAGTTGAGAGGGTTTTATGTAAAAATAATTTGTATAATTTTCAAAATACAGCTCAAGTATTTTATTATCATCTTTAGAGTTTTCATGGATATATATTTTATCAATGTGACATTTCTAGTGAATAAAACCTAATTTCATAATATATGGTATTTATTTGTAATATTGGAGTTGTATGGTATTTTCTTGTAAATGGAACGTTTTTCTTGAATTTTGGAAATGTGGAATATTATAAATATTAAAAATAGATATTTTGATATTAATTACATATATATTTATTTATTAAAAATATAAGTTTTATTTATAATAGAAATCACATTTTCTAAAGAAAATTATATTTTAAATCTTTCGAGATCGTATGCTCCTTGCGGAGGTCTGCATCTCACTCTACTAAGCCCGAGAATGTGCGATAATCCGCACTATCCCGAACGGGTTCCCTAAATGGGTTGTAGAGATGCAATTGCAAAGATTTGTTAAAATACATTTCTTGTAGAAAAAAGTTTTAATAGTTGAAGATATTTATACATAAAGTCGTATTTTCCCAAATCTATATTCCCAAATTTTATCATGCTATGTTAGATATGTGTGTTGTGAGGAGGTATGTCATTACCTTGTGAGTTTTCTAAGGTAATACAGTTTAAAAAGTTCAAGTATGTCGAAATGAAAGATGAAGGTATTTTAATGTAAAATTGCGATAAAAAATGCGTATAACAATCTTTTGTGATGAAACTTGTTAAAGATATTTATTAATGTTTAATGAACAATATATGATGATATGAAGGTATCTTGATTAAGAAAAATTATAGTTTTTAAAGAAAACTGAATCGGAAGTCGGATTAACTCCGCTTCCGTCGGGTTTTAGTTTTGAATGTTTTTAAAATAGAGAAAAGAGGAAGAAGTAAGGAATTAAAGGTTATTAGACTACAAGAGAGAAGAAGGAAGAGGTAGGAGGTGCCGGTGCGTCGTTTCGTCCTCGGAATCACCTCGGATTGCCGTCGGAAGTTCGTCGGAGCTTTACCCTTTTGCTAACTCCACTTGCACACAAAAAGTCTTGGGAATTTTCTTGAGAGTTTGGGCAGGGATTTGTGAGTGAGGGGGGGGTGATTTGAGGGGTGGTATTTATAGGAAAAATCTAGGGTTTAGGGTAGTGAAAGGATGTGATAAAAATTGTATTTAAATTTGCATTAAAAAGGATTAAAATGGGGTATTTTAATACTCTGGTTAATTGCAGAGAATTTAAACAGTGCAGGGGGAGTGGGGTAGTCCAAAGGGTGTAGGGGGTTCAAGAAAATTGGGATCGGACCGAGTTGGACCAGCGACGCCGGCCGAGTCAACCGAGTCGGCGGCCCGAGTCGGGCGAGTCGAGGCTCGTCTTGCTGCCACGAGTCCCTGACGATTGGTCAAGCCTCATGGTCATGTTTGTGTAGGGTTCCTAGACAGACTAAGGAGGTCTCACAAGGCATCAACCATGCCAATTTCAAATTTTGCGAGTGCCGATAAACCCTAATACGGATCGTTAACTAGATATATAGGCGAAAGATGCAACTAGTTTACAACTAAACTAAAAGAACGGAAATACAACCTTTGTAGATCCATTTCTCCACCTCCATAGCTCCATGATGAAGTCCTCTCCACTGTCCAAATCGAACCATGACTCTAGCATCGGCTTCATCGGAGAAAAAGCGGGCTAGGTCATCGACGACGATGCCGAAGATGATCTACGTCGAGGCATCACAAGATCAAGCTCCCACTTCACGAAGTCATGAAAACTTGTGAAGGAAACACCCTATACTACTTGGCAAGAGGTAGAGGATGAAGAAATAGGAAGTGGGTTCACTTTAGAATTGGATTTCTCACTCTTTTTCTCACTTTGCCATTGTTGTAGCAAGCTTTCTTCATGTGATGAAGAAGAAGAAGAAGATGATAATCATATGATAAGTTGTTATGAAAAAAAATTAATAAAATCATTTTTATCATAATATTAACCATGGTAATGTGTAGAGAGTTAATCATGGTTAAATGGAATGGTTAGGGTTAAGCATGAGACAAAATGGTCACTTGGTCAAAGTCTTCATGAAGCTTCATCAAGCTTCATGAACAAACAAAGAAAGCCACCATTTTTCTCTTTTTCTTTTCCAAAATAAAATAAATGAAATATAAATAAATAAATGAATAAGAAAATGAAAACCCTAACCATTACACAACCATGGTTTAATCTTTACACAAACCCTAGTGAGCATGTATCATCAAACATGATACAAACTTGTGTACAAAAGTATATCACATATACAATGTGCACAATCCAAGTGAGAAAATCCATTTAAAGTGAACCAATACTAGTTAATGCAAAGTAATATATCAAATATATAATTATGCATTAAATCATTAAATCAACACTTGATTCAATGATCCGGTCATGTCGCACACAACCGACTAGTATCCAATGTATCGGCTTATCGAATCAATCCTTGATTCGATAACTAGGTTATATCGCATACAACCATTCGATACATTCATCGCGAGAATAGAATACGGTATCACATACACGCATTATTCTCGGTCCCGCACATATCTCATATGCGCTCCTATTTCGTTTCGCTTGAGCCAGGAAACCTCTGTGTAGGACTCTAAAGACTCGTCAATACGCCGGCAGCAGGTGATGATCATATCAAACACCCACAAGCCGCAAGCGGTCTGCTAAACGTAACGGCCACCCGGGTATTGAGCGATCAGAAGATCGACGAGCAAGCCCGCTCACACTCCTGTGAATCCAACCAGTAACACTTACCGTACAGTCCGGTCTGATCGTCTGATATGTCGCATATCTCGCCTAAGGGTGGTAAACGTCAGACCCCAATAGCTCGATAAGTCATGCCGACGTGAGGTCCATAACATGTGTGAAACTACTGATAACACTTACCAGTAGATCACTGCAACCTTGGCCAGGGATTTCCTGTTATGGCCAGTCGAGCATAGCGCAACATTAACCCCCTATACCGGGAGAGACGAATCCCCTCCTATCGCTCATTGCCTCCATGTGATTCGGGACTGTACCCAAAAACCACCGTTTTGCACGCCCTCTTGGACGTGGTAAGGTGGAAATCAAAGCACAGTGGGAACCACACAAGACTCTATGACGATCTCGGGTCAACAGACTACTCTGTACCAGTGTCACCAGAGAACTGCCATCTGACGTTAGGTATAATACCATCTGGGAGTTCTCGGCGAGTCCGTCCAGTGTACCCAGTCTCCACTGAGCACCCGTATATCATCTCTGATGTCAAACACCAATGGATATGGGATCATCCATCGCCCATCTGTATGGGTCGAGAAGGTATACGCTAGTCTACTCTGGTATATCGATGCCCCGTCTCGATACACCCACGACTAGGGACTTTGAAGGATGTACTTATGGACTACCATGTCCCCACTAGTATAATCCGCATCATAGTCCAGGTAGTCAAGCACACATCCTAAGGGCTTTACCAACATGTAACAGAGAGACAATCAGTGTACACGTCAAGGTAAAGATCAACCAGATAGCATACTATCATGTCGAGCAAGAAAGTCCTCCCTATATATGTCCCAGCATCCATTACAATATACATCCTATGTATAGCAATGGCCTCTAGGGCATACATATAACTAACAATCTCCCACTTGCACTAGGGCCATCTGATAGCAGTGGTTGTAGTATCTCATACTCAACCATCCCATAAAAGTCTCTCTCTGGAAAAAGGCCTTTGTGAGTGGATCCACCGTGCTATCCTTAGAGTCTGCTCTCCTAACCTCGATCACCCTGGAGATCAACTATCTCCATGATCAGGTGATACTGCCTTAGAATATGTCTGGATCACTGATGGGACGGACGTTCCTTGGCATAAGCCACAACTCCATTGTCACACAATGGGAGGAACTCAGTTCATCTCATGAACAAATATACACCCAGACGGTCTCTTTGGTAGCATCTTGAGTAGTGATGTATCCAGCCTTAATCGTCTAGTATGCCACGGTATCTAGCTTGGAACTCTTCCAACATACCGTCCCTCCACTGAGGGTAAAGACAATGCCTGTGACTGACATTCAGTCGTCTTTATCATCCTGGAACCCTTCCAGTGATTCTCCCCAGGATCGATTGATACCATCTCACTACATCTAGTGAGTATCCTAACATCCAATTACATTTATCTCATAGATGAATACTTAGGATTTAGGAGGTATCACTTTGATCCTATATGGAGAATCCTTGTGATAAGCGGAGATTGACCGGGCGTAGCATAGGAAACTCCTTCCCTATCAAGAGCATGTCATCCACGTACTCTACGAGGATTGCTACCATACTCCCTACTACCTTCTTGTATATACAAGATTCATCTACCATTTTGATGATGTCAAACTCTTTGACTAACACATCAAAACAGATGTTCCAACTCCGCGATGCCTGCTTTATCCTATAAAGCATCTTGCACACGTTTCCGCTGCTCCCACTGTCTACGAAGCCATCTGGCTGTGTACTTATAGATGCTCTCTTCCAAAACATCATTTAGAAAAGCGGTCATGACACCCAACCACCAGATATTGTAGTCATGGTATGCGGCCGTGGTAAGTAGGATCTGGATGGACTTATGCATAGATCCTTAGAAGAGGTTTCATCATGATACATATCTGGTCAATGATGCAAACCTTTAACAAGTCTAGCTTTGAAAGTCTCAACTTTTCCATGTACACCAAGTAATCTTCTCAAGATATACTTGCTCCTGATGGGGATTTAACCCTTCAGATATAGCAACCAAAGTCCATACTTTGTTGGTGTATAAGGATTCCGTCTCAGATCGCTAAGCATCCAGCCATTCTTACAGAGTCCCTACTCTCGATGGCCTGCTTGAAACTAGTTGGGTCATCATCTCATGATGCAATCTTCACTTCCACTGTCATCGAGAAACAGAAGCATCTCTCAGGTGGGTGAGAAACCCTACTAGATCGGCGGAGAGGCTGAGGTTCGTTGGTAACTATTGAATCCTTTGGTTCTTTCAAGTCATCTGCTGTAATTTGTGTAGATGGAACCTTTCCAGTTATACATAACAGACCTTGCCTCGAGCTTGTCCGGATTATGCTTTTAGACATAGCCCGGACAACCCCAAATCTTAACCAACTTAAGATATGGGCTCTTCCCTTTTCATATCACATATGAAGTGATAGGCAACTGATTTGATTCGAACCCTATTCAATAGGTATGCAGCTTTTCAAGCGCATAACTCCCAAAAGGAAATAGGTAACTCAGTAGTACTCATCATAGAGCACACCATATCAAATAGGGTGTATCTGCTTCGCCCCGATATACCATCGTGCTATGGTGTATACGGAGGAGTAATGCTGATAGAGAATATCATTCTCCTTTAGAATAAACCAGAAATTCCGTGCTCAAGTATGCTCCTCCCTGATCTCATCATAGGATATAATACTTATACCCTTATTTTGGTTCTATACTTCTAACTTATATTCCGTGAATATCTCAAAAGGTTCGGACTTGTGTTTCAACAGGAACATAGGTCTAAATCAAAAGAGATCATTAGAGAATTTAATGAAGTATAAAGAACCGGTCCTGGCATGTGTAGACAGGGGACCTTTCATACATCAGCATGTATCAATCCCTAGAGTTCACTAACTCTTTCTCTGTTTCCAATAAACAGAGCTATGGTCATTTTATCTTTGTGACATGACTGGCAAGTTTCACAAGATGTAAATTCAAACTGATTTAAATATGCATCTAAATGTAACTTCAGCTAGTCGGGTCGCATTGATATGACCTAGTCTACAATACCTTAAGAAGGATCCGTTCATTTATGTGTAAGTGCACGGCGGCGCCCCGGCCGTCAATCCGACGGCCAAATGCGGAAACGGTGATAAACTTTAATTTTGCGAACTTAGCAAACCGGCACCACCACGCACTAAACCCCGGATCGGGCCATTAAACTAGATCTAGCAACTACAAGATGGGAAGAGATATACCGAGTGATCCGAGTCCTCCGGTCTTCTCGTCGTCGTCCCGATCTCCTGCGGAAACTCCGGTCGTCGCCTCCTCGCCGGAAGGGCACCACATCGCCTGCATCTTTTACGGGCTCCCACCTCAATACCGAGGCAACTCGGGCGCGAAGTTGGCTGGGCGACGCGTCCAAGATTTGCTGTAGAATGTGTAGGGTAGAGGCTATGTCTCATTTGGGGTTTTGTTGCCTTTGAAGATGATGGAGGAATCAAGATAAGAAAAATGGTGCTTGCATTTTTCTTAACATGAAAAGAGATCAAAATGCTACACTCTAAAAAATGAAGCTCTCATCTTCTCTTCTCTCAAATGTGTTCCACCATCTCCTAATGAGAATGGTGGAGGAAGGAATACAAAATGCAAGAGGGAGGTGAGTGTAGTAAAAGGTAAGAGGTGACCATATCCAAACATCATCATAACTAACTCACATCAAACTCTAATCACCCATTTGTGATGTGAAGAGAATCAAATGATGGTTGAAAAGAAAAGATGCCATCATAATCAATACATTTGCAAGAAACCCCTCCACAAAGTGTTATTTGCAAACTTGCAAATAACCCCCTCTATCGGAAAAGTCCGGCCGGAAAAGAACAAAGGAAAACCGGCCGGAACGGAATGCAAACTGGCAACTCCAGAAAACTGGTCCCGTAATAAATTACAGGAAAAACCCCGATACTGTGCATACACACCCGCATCTGTATTCCGTCCGTATACAAATGCAAAGAGACAAAATCTACACTGTACTAAACTAGGATCCGGCTTAAACCAAAGCCGGCTAGTAATGTTCGTCCGATCCTGATCCGTGCAATACCGCACGTATCAGATCGAACCCTGCCATATATCCATACGGCCACTAGTACAAACCGTCCGATCCTAACCCGTGCAATACCGCACGTGTCTGATCGGACCCTGCCATATCTCCATACGGCCTCTACAGCGTTTCGCCCGAAAGCTTGAGTAACTGAAAGTGTGGTGGACTCTAAAGACTCGTCAATACTATGGCTGTGGATTTAACCACTAGCACGTCAGAGGTATAAGCCAATACGTAACGGGCCACCAGCTATTGACTAAAAGGGACGTCGATGAGCGAACTCATCCTGACACCCTACTGAGCCTGTCAGTGACATATCCGTACAGTCCGGTCCGTTCGTCTATGAGCATCGCATGTCGGGCCTAGGGGGTTGGTAAAAGTCAGACCCCCAAAAGCGGTACAAGTCGTGTCGGAGTGTAGCCCAGAACACCCTGAGATACTACTGGAATACCTACCAGTAAATCTCCTGCCTTGGCCAAGGACTTCGTGTAATGGCTCTCCTAGACACAGCGTGACCTCACCCCCAATACCGGGAGAGACGAACCCCTGAAGATCCGCTCACTGCCTCCATGTGGCTCGGGACTGTACCCAACTAAAACCTGTTTGCATGACTCCTTTGAGCCGTGGTAGGGTAGTAATCAAAGTACAGTGGGAACTCACACGAGACAAATGACGATCCCCAGGTCGATGAACTAACCTGTACACATGTCACCAGGGAACTGCTATCTGACGTCAGGTATAAGACCAACTAGCATGTTCCCGGCGAGTCCTGTCCGGTGTACTCATAACCCAATGAGCACCTGTATACATCTTAGGTGATCCAACTGACACCAGTGGCTTGTGAGACCGGCCACCGCCCCTCGTCGGGGTCTCGACTGTATACACTAGTCTACTCTGGAGAATCGATGCCCTGTCTCGAAACTCCCACAACTAGGGACCTTTTAAGGATGTGCTTATAGACTACCAGCTCCCACTTATATGATCGCCCTCATACTGCTGGCAGTCAAGCAAGAATCCTAGGGGCTCTATCAACGTGTAATAGCGACCTGTAAGGTCACCTGAAACAGCATACGATGATAAAGGTAAACCAGATAGCATACTATCATCTCGAGTAAGACAGTCGTACCGGGATAGGTCCTCCCTCAATCATTGCAATCACGTGCCTGTGATCCAATAATTGACTCTGAGGGCACTATCTCCAACAATCTCCCACTTGCACTCAAGGCTAATTATTGCGATGTCGCATACTTACAGCCCGTGTGATACCGAACACCCAACTCCTCTACTAGTCAGTCTCACAAAGCCTGTTTGGAAGACTATTGCGTTCGAGGAATAGCCTCAGTGAGTGGATCCGCCTTGAAATTTCTTTCTTTGTCTCTCTATATCTCAAGTTCGCGGAGAAAGCCATCTCCCGAAATGAGCAATACCTGTCTTAGAATGTCTGGATGTCTGATGGGACCTAGCTCATAAATGAACTCCAAATCCAAACTTCTTAGACTGTATTGTCAACTGAACTTAATCAGTATCTTGCGCCATGCCTCCCTCAGTATCTGCCTGGATCACCTGTCCAGAATACTGCCCCTCGTCAGAAGGAAAACTATAACTCTGACAACCTCCTTGTCGTCCATGTCACCTTGGAAGCCTGGAATGATAACTGTCTCCTGAATGAGGCTGTCGTTATCATATCCCTAGAACATCCACTTATGTTCTAAGACTGCTTCCGACTGTTTCTCCAGGATTGGATTAATGTCAACTTATTACATCTAGTGCAAGAACAACATCTGGTGTGGTACTTGACATCTCATGATTGACTCAATTGCCTAAGCAAGTGATCTGCCAATCATGCACATCCTTCTCTACTTTGGTCTATAAGACACCTTTAGAGAGGGTGACTCCATCACCTGCAGGTACACTACCGTGCCAGGAGTCGTCCATTCTAAATACTCTTAGAATGCTGTCAAAGTACCCTGATTGGGAAACCACCCAAATCCAGATCTAAAACCATAGATCTAGTAACCAGTATGTCTGATATAATGTCCAAGTCCCATGTGGAAAAACCACTGTGTGACGACCAAAGTATAACCGATCGTAGTATAGGAATATCACTTCCTACTTTGTGTATGTCATCCAAAACCCGGATATCACACCCTACTACCTTCTCAACAGATCCATCCCCTATTCTGATGACGTCAAACCCATGACTGTTATATCAGAAATAGATGATCTATCTCCGCTATATCTGCTTTAGTCTATAAATAGACATAAGCCTGATGTCCACCAATGCTTCCACTGCTCCCACTGACTACGACAACCCTCTGGCAGAGTCATGTAGACGTGCACTTCTAAAACTAGTTTAGAACGACGCTATACTCATCCTCCTGCCGGGTCTCGCAGCCTGGAACAACAACAATGGCAAGTGTGGGTAAACAAGAACTTCCCTGTCACCGTCCTTGAGGCTACCGGAGTACCTCTCGGGTGCCTGAAGTTACCCACCTTATCTGCGGAGTGGCCAATGGAATGTCAAATCAGATTGAATCTTTAGGTTCCTTATCAAATCTTCAGTAATCGTTTGCGGTTCTGGAATCACTTCCAGTTCTACCATACTCCCACTACTGTTTTTGGAAAAATCCATTTTTAATAAAACTGTGGCGAGTCTAGAACAATATTTCTATTGATCTGCCAGATGGTAGAAAGTCAACCCTCGTCATAGCCTGGGTCAACCCACAAACAGCCATTACAGAAACGTGCATTGAGTTGTCCAGTGTCTGGTTTTAATCATAAGCCGGACAACTCCCCGTACCTTAACATCGTTAAGATATGAACTGTTCTATATCCAATATAGAACCAGAGGCACTGATTTAATTGAACCAGATTCAAATCATGCAGCTATCTCCAGTGCATGTCAACTAAATGGAAGGAGGCCGATCAGCGTTACTCAACTTAGGAACGCTTCCAATTATGAGTAACCTGAAAGAGAAGCAACCTCTCTTTATCATTACTATCAACTGAATACCATACACAAGTATCTACATCTTCGATCACTTTGAAGAATCCCGATACTTGCTACACCTGGTTCTCTACTCTATTCAAATACCTATAACTCCTCAAAACTTAGACCCTGTGTTTCTACGAAACATATGTCTAAGAACTAGAGAAGTTAAAAGTAAACAGAATATAGTATGAGGACCAACCCCTCTGTCCTAATGGACACTGGACAACATACAATACTCTGTATAAGTCCGCCGAGTCTAACAACTCTTTCACTGTGTGTCGTAGGTTGAAAACTGTACTTATAGTTAAGAAGAATTACACCGCTGTTTAATACTCCTTACCTAACCATCCACTGATATAGGTAAATGTCATCGACATAATATCAAAAGGTATATCTCACTCTATGAAAATAGACGTACAGATATATCAATTTGAAATTGGTGCACAACAGCGGATATTCAAAACCAAATATTTGCCGACCGGCAATCAGCCCAGGTAATCTCCTCAAATATTACCGATTACAACGAATCTCGATATAATGAGGATGATCACCCAATTCCCAATAACTTACTCCCACTCATCATCTGTAAAACCATACAGATGTGAGAATCAAACCTGGTAAATACATACCCTGGAGCAAGTGTCTAATCGGGAAATCAGTTTTCTTTTAACAGTACACAGTTGAACTGAAACATTGAAATGTTTCGATGGGGTATTCTGGTATTCCTAGTAATGCCTCTACCATCATCCATATTCACAACTATAACCGTATAATTCTTTGCCACCTCTCCAAATCCCTTTATATGTCTTTAGTCATTACCTTCTGCACACCCCTTAGGCCAAATAGTTTTCTTCCTTCCCTACCATTCGGCACCAGCCTATAGTTTGGAAGAAGACTATCCAGTAAGCATAATGGGTGTACTGTCCTAATCCTAGGAGCACTCGCAATGCGAGAGAAGGTGAGGATAAAAGACAACCGAATAAACCTTATTCCTATTTCTCCTGGACCAGAATCCATCCCCGAACTGGAACAAGTTCCTTTCGAGTTCGTATATAACCATATGATGGAGTATCCAATAAACTGTGGATCTTCGTAGTGATACGGAGTGTCCTGGAGAAATACAAAGGTAATTTAGGATTGGCGAAGAAATACTTGGTTTGGTCGTGAATATCAGTCGCAATTTACTTTGCCCTCTTACTAATCCCTTGCTTTGTCTGAACTTAATACCTTCTGCACACCATCGTTATGCTAATTGGTTTTCTTCATTCCCTACCGGTCGGCACCAGCCTAAGGTTTGGAAGAAGACTATCCAATTTGCGTAATAGGTGTACTATCCCCTAAACCAAGGAGTACTTGCAACCTGAGAGAAGGTAAAAGGAAAAGACAACTGAATAATCCCATCCGTTTTCTCCAAAACCGGAAACCATCCTCGAATAATTTCCTTCGAGTTCGTATATAACCATACGATGGTTTTGTCCAATGGAAGTGGACGTTCGTAGTAATACGGGGTGTCCTGGAGAAAAGGGTAAAAGTAGGAGTGGCAATGAGGTCTGCAACTCTGACAATCCAAAAGCCAGTGTTAAGAAGGTTCGGTCAACTTGGTCACTGAGTCAAAGTCTAGGGTCGGGTCAATGGTCGCTGCCAGAGAGAGAGAGAAAAGAAACACTCAGCGTACACTCTAACCTAGATCAGAATGGTTATCACTTTATCTAATCTGGAAACCTCCCACTGTACCTCAAATTCTCCTCCAAACCTGAAAGAAGAATTAGTCGGGGTCACCCGAGGAGTAAACCAACTCATCAGTGGGAATCGGGATCCAACTCTCATCGCATGATAACGTGACGGAATCCGCTCACGCTATCACACTCCAGAAGGTATGCGCATATCTGGCAAGTTTCAGTTCTTTTGAAACTCCCGATGTGATTTTTACCCCATGCTCTTATGACCTTGGCATGAGGTCAAAATATCATAAGTCACATGTCAAGTTCTACCCATCATTGTCCAGGTTAATTTGAACCCACCCGTACATACCCTTGACGTAGGCCAAAATAGTAGTACGACTGTCCCAAACCAACGCATCTATCTATGCAACAGATAAATACCCGGCAGCTACCAAACGCTATGCCTTGGCGTGAGGTCAAAATACATAGCTTGAATACTACCGAATATTTAACTGAAATGATGGAGGGCTACGAATGGTTTCTGGCGAAAACCTTTAACGTAATGAACTTGATATCGTTGAAGGAACGAATAGCTTTTTAGAAAATATAGTGACGAAAACCTTTACTAAAGAGGTCACTCCCGGTGAAGGGATCTCGGCTCTTTCCCCGTAGAATGGGGTGCAGGATATTCCAACTGAATACCACGATGCAAAGCAAAAGTAATCGGCTATAGTGAAGTTAGTGCCCTGACGCAAACTTCTGTCCAAGGGGTCACTCCCGGTGAATGGATCTCGGCCCTTATCTCGTCGACTGAGGAGCAGGATATTCTAAATGAATACCACGATGCAAAACAAAAGTGAACGTCCTTGCAATAACAGCCTTTTGAAAAGTGTTCCAACAACATCAGAATAGGTTTGTTTTAACATGCATTGATCCGAATCAACGCAGTCCCATTAATTGATCACATCACAAAGAACGAAAATATACTGACGTACGTATATGCCACCCGCATTCGCCACTGGGTCCCGTCATCACCCGTTAGGTTAGCTAACTAACGGCAGAGCGGGGACTGGACTAGCGCGGATGAAAAACATATACAACATCTACTAATATATATACCAATATATTATATTTCGCTCAAGGCGTGATAAAAATGCAACATCACAGAAATGTACAGCATCACAGAACAATACAGATATCTGGGATCCCCGGGTTTCACAGAGCCACTACTGAAACCCGACGTTCCCCTGGTCGTGTGGATAGCCTGTGCAATGAAATCCTAGACCCCTACGGGCGCGGTAAGTTACCCACCAAAACCTGAAGCGAGGCAGCCCCCTTCAGCACCGTGAATGGACCACCCAGCACTTCACGGAATCCGGCAACTTGGGCACCCCTTCTGGGTCAACCTGTACCCTCTACGAGTGCGGCGAATAGCCCGCTAATCCTAGAGTGAAGCCCCCTCCGTCTCAATGCCATGAGATGCGGGCTTGTTGCCCTCCAGAACCCGGCTATCCGTGCACCCCACCGCGGGGCAATCCTAGTACAGAAAGTAAAATATACATACAATGGGTACATCGACCGCAACCTGGTCGTGCCCCAAAATAATAATACAAACAGGCAGTGACGGAAGTCCACATGTCGGACGCTCGCCCCGCAATATCAAATGTACATAATACAACAAAACTGCACTAGCATTGCATCCAGGCTATCCCCCACGACCGATCCGCAACAACACAGCAAAACACAGAACATCAACGTGAAAGTCACGTTCACAAATCCGTCTAACCGGGCTATAGCAGTTAGACCGGATTTACCGATCGAGTGACATTCACGGTCGCAGATATAATGTAAATACTGTGAAATAATGTGTTTAAAATATCCGATCGATCAAAAATTAACAAGTGGGCCCCCAAGCAATACTGTAGCACTCACAGAAATTCTGGGCCCAATATTAATATTCCAAAACCCCTAAAATAAGCCCATAAGCCCACTGGAAAAAAATGATGCAGTGAAGACACCAATGTGCGGCGGAACCGCGGCCCAAGGGGGGTTTGGTCGCGGTTCCGCGCTTCAGTGGTCGATTCACTGTATCGAATTTTTACAGAAGTCTTAGAATTTCTTGTACATCAGTTTTCTACAACCTGAAAAATTTTTAGAGCCAGGAAAAATTCGACAGAAAACTGATGTGAGGAAAAACGCGAGTTTTTGGAATTTTGGTCGATCGGAAATGCAAACACATCAAACAAAGTTAGACGAAGTTAATGGCGAGGCTCTGATACCACTGTAAGTGCACGGCGGCGCCCCGGCCGTCAATCCGACGGCCAAATGCGGAAACGGTGATAAACTTTAATTTTGCGAACTTAGCAAACCGGCACCACCGCGCACTAAACCCCGGATCGGGCCATTAAACTAGATCTAGCAACTACAAGATGGGAAGAGATATACCGAGTGATCCGAGTCCTTCGGTCTTCTCATCGTCGTCCCGATCTCCTGTGGAAACTCCGGTCGTCGCCTCCTCGCCGGAAGGGCACCACATCGCCTGCATCTTTTACGGGCTCCCACCTCAATACCGAGGCAACTCGGGCGCGAAGTTGGCTGGGCGACGCGTCCAAGATTTGCTGTAGAATGTGTAGGGTAGAGGCTATGTCTCATTTGGGGTTTTGTTGCCTTTGAAGATGATGGAGGAATCAAGATAAGAAAAATGGTGCTTGCATTTTTCTTAACATGAAAAGAGATCAAAATGCTACACTCTAAAAAATGAAGCTCTCATCTTCTCTTCTCTCAAATGTGTTCCACCATCTCTTAATGAGAATGGTGGAGGAAGGAATACAAAATGCAAGAGGGAGGTGAGTGTAGTAAAAGGTAAGAGGTGACCATATCCAAACATCATCATAACTAACTCACATCAAACTCTAATCACCCATTTGTGATGTGAAGAGAATCAAATGATGGTTGAAAAGAAAAGATGCCATCATAATCAATACATTTGCAAGAAACCCCTCCACAAAGTGTTATTTGCAAACTTGCAAATAACCCCCTCCATCGGAACAGTCCGGCCGGGAAAGAACAAAGGAAAACCGGCCGGAACGGAATGCAAACTGGCAACTCCAGAAAACTGGTCCCGTAATAAATTACAGGAAAAACCCCGATACTGTGCATACACACCCGCATCTGTATTCCGTCCGTATACAAATGCAAAGAGACAAAATCTACACTGTACTAAACTAGGATCCGGCTTAAACCAAAGCCGGCTAGTAATGTTCGTCCGATCCTGATCCGTGCAATACCGCACGTATCAGATCGAACCCTGCCATATATCCATACGGCCACTAGTACAAACCGTCCGATCCTGACCCGTGCAATACCGCACGTGTCTGATCGGACCCTGCCATATCTCCATACGGCCTCTACAGCGTTTCGCCCGAAAGCTTGAGTAACTGAAAGTGTGGTGGACTCTAAAGACTCGTCAATACTATGGCTGTGGATTTAACCACTAGCACGTCAGAGGTATAAGCCAATACGTAACGGGCCACCAGCTATTGACTAAAAGGGACGTCGATGAGCGAACTCATCCTGACACCCTACTGAGCCTGTCAGTGACATATCCGTACAGTCCGGTCCGTTCGTCTATGAGCATCGCATGTCGGGCCTAGGGGGTTGGTAAAAGTCAGACCCCCAAAAGCGGTACAAGTCGTGTCGGAGTGTAGCCCAGAACACCCTGAGATACTACTGGAATACCTACCAGTAAATCTCCTGCCTTGGCCAAGGACTTCGTGTAATGGCTCTCCTAGACACAGCGTGACCTCACCCCCAATACCGGGAGAGACGAACCCCTGAAGATCCGCTCACTGCCTCCATGTGGCTCGGGACTGTACCCAACTAAAACCTGTTTGCACGACTCCTTTGAGCCGTGGTAGGGTAGTAATCAAAGTACAGTGGGAACTCACACGAGACAAATGACGATCCCCAGGTCGATGAACTAAACTGTACACATGTCACCAGGGAACTGCTATCTAACGTCAGGTATAAGACCAACTGGCATGTTCCCGGCGAGTCCTGTCCGGTGTACTCATAACCCAATGAGCACCTGTATACATCTTAGGTGATCCAACTGACACCAGTGGCTTGTGAGACCGGCCACCACCCCTCGTCGGGGTCTCGACTGTATACACTAGTCTACTCTGGAGAATCGATGCCCTGTCTCGAAACTCCCACGACTAGGGACCTTTTAAGGATGTGCTTATAGACTACCAGCTCCCACTTATATGATCGCCCTCATACTGCTGGCAGTGAAGCAAGAATCCTAGGGGCTCTATCAACGTGTAATAACGACCTGTAAGGTCACCTGAAACAGTACACGATGATAAAGGTAAACCAGATAGCATACTATCATCTCGAGTAAGACTGTCGTACCGGGATAGGTCCTCCCTCAATCATTGCAATCACGTGCCTGTGATCCAATAATTGACTCTGAGGGCACTATCTCCAACATTATGAGCTCTTCCTCTTGTATGTGTTCCGTATACTAAAGAACTGTAGTTTGATTTAGAACATCAATGCTTTTAGATAACGTGCCTGAACCAATCAACTTTTGATATAGGAAATGTTCAAAACATTATCCAACAATACAAAATTATATCCTTTCTTTACTAATAAACAGATTGATATGATTTTGTATATCAGGTTCAGTATCTAATAACATTCGTTCAGAATCAATGTATTGGTAATACAGGGTGACAGTGACCAACAGACTTGGCTGCAACACTTGCCCCGTTTTCTGCCTCATGAAACTTATCACCCGTTCTCAGTTTTTCTACCTTTCTGTAGCCCTATGTAACAGGTTACATATCTGGGATCCTGATCTGGTATCACATACCCAGGACGTAGAGGATACAGAGAAACAGTTCTTTGTAACGAATACACCCGAAGATGATGCATCAGCATGCACTCTCTTCGTTTGGGCGGCACGGGAATTCTGGCAATCCCCAATTTCCTGCTCTGTCTTATAACAATTATAAGTTGGAGCGGGACCAACGTTCCCCAGCTCAGTATAACAAGCGGGTTCGGTCAATATTCCGTATTATTATCTTGATTAAGGCGTGATATGGTCGCTACCTGGAGAGAGAGAGAGAAGAAAACACTCAGCGTGCGCTCTTGCAAGAATAGATTGGTTATTATTTTATCTAATCAGGATGGCTCCCACTGCTTTTTATCAAATCTTCCTTCAAACCCTAAAAGGAAAGACTAGCTGGGATTAATTACACACTACAAGTTCGCCAATCTTTCAGCCAGGCCAGTGTCGGTACTTTGAGGGAGGTCCCCCGTGCTTTCGCACGAACCTAATTAATGTAAACCTCGTTTTCCCAGAGGCGTAACCTCATTAACACCTTTCTAGACACCTACTTGATCGGCTAATTGTAATGTGTAAAACTCTCCCAGGAGTAACAATTACTCGCAGTGGGTATCGGGATCCAACTATCTCATAGAAGGTATGCAATCTCATTGCAAATTTCAACACTTGAAATTCCCGATAATATTTTGCCCCTAGCACCCTATGACCTTGACGGAGGTCAACAAACCATAGGCTACTAGTCAAGTTCAACCCGTCATTTCTTGATCGAATTAAACCCACCCGCACGACCCTTGACGGAGGTCAACAAGGCCGCACGACTACCCTAATCCAATCTGCATCATATGCATAAGCAGATAAATACCAGTTAGCTACCGCACACTACGCCTTGACGGAGGTCAACAAACGTAGCACGAATACTAAATAGGACTTATCTGAAATGACGGAGGGCTACGACAGGTTTTTCGGAAAACCTATTGCGTAATGAACTTGATATCGTTGTAGAATCAAACGATTTTAAAATGGAGTGTTTTTGAGGCTTTTCTAGTTTTGCTAAAGGAGTCACTCCCGGTGAAGGGATCGTCGATCCTTTCCTCGTCGAATGAGGTGCGGGATATATCATATATATCACTGTGCAAAGCAAAATCTCTTAAAAGCAAACAAAAGACAAACCAAGTGTGTAGCATCTGCCAGTTATTGCTAAAGGAGTCACTCCCGGTGAAGGGATCTCGGTCCTTTCCTCATCGAATAAGGTGCAGGATATATCACATATACCGCTGTGCAAAGCAAGAACTGTAGCTACCTGTTTTATTTTGAAATTCGATTCTACAACAACTTAGGTTTCTTTTATTTCATTAATCTCATTAATAAAGTCCCATCATTTAAATTACCTAAACATCACAGATAAATACGACGTACACTTATGCCATCCGCATTCGCCTCGATGTCCCCTCGTGCACCGTTAGGTTAGGTAACTAACGGCAGAGCGGGGCAGGGCTAGCGCGGGTGTAAAACATAAGTAACGTCTATATAATATATCATATATACTATATACGGTATCTATCACAGAACATATCACATGATCACATCACAGATATCGCAGCAGAAGAATCATATGAAATATTGGATATACTAGGACGTCCATGTTTTCAATACGAGCCAATATAAAACACGGATTCCACGGTCGCGATGAATAGCCAAACCCACACCCCTAGACCCCTACGAGAGCGGCAAGCAACCCTACCAATTCTGGAGTTAGGAGACCCGGACTCGACCCCTCGAGTTGGTCTCCCACTGGACTCCAGAACCCGGTTACTTGTGCTCCCCTCCTTGGGTCTATCCTAGTGCGGAAAAGTAAATAATATACAAAGTGTGACATCTTCCGCAACCTGGAAGTGCCCCAATAAGAGAATATTACATACAAGTTTTTACATGAATGAAAAATGAAAAACACTCATCTCACATAAAAACCCCCGGCTATTCAAACACGACGATCCAATATAACATATCCAGCAACACATAACATCACATGTCATCAACTTAAGTAAACATGCGTATCCCAATTGTCGTTGACATATAGCAACGAAACCGGCGATATCACATATTACACTTACGGTCACAGAAAAGAAAGTGTAAAACTACAACAGTTGGAATCCGCAACCTCTTTTGACAGCGCATGCCTAAACAAATGAATTCCTTAGACATCGCATGCCTAACAATTATAAACCCCGCATTTTAGTCTCATATCGAAAACACTTTTCAATATCCAGTCGGGCAATTCAACAAGATTCCCGACATCCTGATCGAATGCTCGTTGCAAACTTTAGTAGACGGCCGCACCCCCGATACCGTCGACGAAGTGCACCAAGGCGGAACACCGCTACCGCTAGCACCCGAACGGATGCTTTCGGCGACGGGGTTCTCCTACAGTCACTTGGTCGGGGCTATGGAGCGAGGCTGTCTATTAAGTTTACCCGGCGAGTATCCGCGTACGCTACGTGATTGCGACGGACTTTTGATCACATCAAAATTCCATGGCAACCGATCAAGTGAGACTAAACTGCTATGTTTATAACATTCATTCAGTTATCTCATAACTTATTGTGAATTCCAATTATTGTATCCCATTCCAGATAACTAGAAAATGTTAAACTTTCCGATCGAACATTCAAACACCCAAGTTTTCCCGAAACATCTCATCACATGAAACTAGTTTAAAAACATTCACTTCGTGCCTCAGTACCAACGGTCCAGCCGTAGAAGGGTCAAGCCAACGCCTTACATGTGGCACGCCGTACTGCCCCAAACCCGAAGGTTCAAAGGGCAGTTCAAGACGGTCACATAATCGAGTTAAAGTTTGTTGTCTTCTAGAGGGACCATCGCGTTACTTGCACTACTCAGAACGTCTTTAAACCACAGAAAAATCCAACACTTGGAAATTTCCCGACAGGGGAAAAGGTGGGTATTTATATCCGGTCGAACTTTTTAATATATTCTAAAAATTACGGAAAGCCACATAGACAAAATTAGACAATTCGATCGAAACACCGAGTCCCCAATACAACCCAGAAAACTCAACTCTTGAGTTCAGAAAAAAATATCCCAGGAAAACCAGCACTGCAAAATAGGAATTACTGTGCAAAATTCAATGGGAGAAGAGACAAAATGGCCGCGGAACCGCCGCTTTAGCACGCTAATGCCGCGGTTCCGCCGCACTTTAGACAGATCATTAGGTAATTTTTGCACCGTAATTCTTAGAATTTCCTGCTGAATTTTCTGCATATTTTTAATCTGGAAAAAACCCAATTTTTGGAAAAAGTCCAGAGAGCAAATTTGTGTTAGGGTTTCGGTTTAATCGGACTTCTAACTCCGTCTATGCATCGCCTAAGGCTCTAGCTAGGCTCTGATACCACTGTAGGATTCCTAGGCAGACTAAGGAGGTCTCACAAGGCATCAACCATGCCAATTTCAAATTTTGCGAGTGCCGAGAAACCCTAATACGGATCGTTAACTAGATATATAGGCGAAAGATGCAACTAGTTTACAACTAAACTAAAAGAACGGAAATACAACCTTTGTAGATCCGTTTCTCCACCTCCATAGCTCCATGATGAAGTCCTCTCCGCTGTCCAAATCGAACCATGACTCTAGCATCGGCTTCATCGGAGAAAAAGCGGGCTAGGTCATCGACGACGATGCCGAAGATGATCTACGTCGAGGCATCACAAGACCAGCTCCCACTTCACCAAGTCATGAAAACTTGTGAAGGAAACACCCTATACTACTTGGCAAGAGGTAGAGGATGAAGAAATAGGAAGTGGGTTCACTTTAGAATTGGATTTCTCACTCTTTTTCTCACTTTGCCATTGTTGTAGCAAGCTTTCTTCATGAGATGAAGAAGAAGAAGAAGATGATAATCTTATGATAAGTTGTTATGAAAAAAAATAATAAAATCATTCTTATCATAATATTAACCATGGTAATGTGTAGAGAGTTAATCATGGTTAAATGGAATGGTTAAGGTTAAGCATGAGACAAAATGGTCACTTGGTCAAAGTCTTCATGAAGCTTCATCAAGCTTCATGAACAAACAAAGAAAGCCACCATTTTTCTCTTTTTCTTTTCCAAAATAAAATAAATGAAATATAAATAAATAAATGAATAAGAAAATGAAAACCCTAACCATTACACAACCATGGTTTAATCTTTACACAAACCCTAGTGAGCATGTATCATCAAACATGATACAAACTTGTGTACAAAAGTATATCACATATACAATGTGCACAATCCAAGTGAGAAAATCCATTTAAAGTGAACCAATACTAGTTAATACAAAGTAATATATCAAATATATAATTATGCATTAAATCATTAAATCAACACTTGATTCAATGATCCGGTCATGTCGCACACAACCGACTAGTATCCAATGTATCGGCTTATCGAATCAATCCTTGATTCGATAACTATGTTATATCGCATACAACCATTCGATACATTCATCGCGAGAATAGAATATGGTATCACATACACGCATTATTCTCGGTCCCGCACATATCTCATATGCGCTCCTATTTCGTTTCGCTTGAGCCAGGAAACCTCTGTGTAGGACTCTAAAGACTCGTCAATACGCCGGCAGCAGGTAATGATCATATCAAACACCCACAAGCCGCAAGTGATCTGCTAAACGTAAAGGCCACCCGGGTATTGAGCGATCAGAAGATCGACGAGCAAGCCCGCTCACACTTCTGTGAATCCAACCAGTAACACTTACCGTACAGTCCGGTCTGATCGTCTGATATGTCGCATATCTCGCCTAAGGGTGGTAAACGTCAGACCCCAATAGCTCGATAAGTCATGCCGACGTGAGGTCCATAACATGTGTGAAACTACTGATAACACTTACCAGTAGATCACTGCAACCCTGGCCAGGGATTTCCTGTTATGGCCAGTCGAGCATAGCGCAACATCAACCCCCTATACCGGGAGAGACGAATCCCCTCCTATCGCTCATTGCCTCCTTGTGATTCGGGACTGTACCCAAAAACCACCGTTTTGCACGCCCTCTTGGACGTGGTAAGGTGGAAATCAAAGCACAGTGGGAACCACACAAGACTCTATGACGATCTCGGGTCAACAGACTACTCTGTACCAGTGTCACCAGAGAACTGCCATCTGACGTTAGGTATAATACCATCTGGGAGTTCTCGGCGAGTCCGTCCAGTGTACCCAGTCTCCACTGAGCACCCGTATATCATCTCTGATGTCAAACACCAATGGATATGGGATCATCCATCGTCCATCTGTATGGGTCGAGAAGGTATACGCTAGTCTACTCTGGTATATCGATGCCCCGTCTCTATACACCCACGACTAGGGACTTTGAAGGATGTACTTATGGACTACCATGTCCCCACTAGTATGATCCGCATCATAGTCCAGGTAGTCAAGCACACATCCTAAGGGCTTTACCAACATGTAACAGAGAGACAATCAGTGTACACGTCAAGGTAAAGATTAACCAGATAGCATACTATCATGTCGAGCAAGAAAGTCCTCCCTATATATGTCCCAGCATCCATTACAATATACATCCTATGTATAGCAATGGCCTCTAGGGCATACATATAACTAACAGTTTGTTTATTCTGTAACTTACCCTATTACGTGTAGTGCACGTGTAGACTCTTGGGCTTCTAAAAGATTAAAAGAATTTAATTAAAAAATGTGTGCTTGATAGGATTTGAACTCTGGTGCTTTGGTTCAGCAGTGCAAGGTCTTACCAATGAGCTACAAGCTCCTTCTTGCTGTTAAAAAGCAAATCAAATTCATAACTTGTGCTCAGGCTCAAGTACCCCTTTCTGTATTTTTGAAATAAAATGTACAGAAAGTTTAGAATTGGCGGTTATGCTCGCACGTTCCGAGGAGGAGATCCTCATCGCTGAATGTGATGTCAGCTGTGTGAGCCTCTGCCAGTTCATCCTTCATCCTTTCTTCAGCTAAGAAAACTTGGAATTGATCAGGATCTTCCAATGCCTTGATCAGAGAATCTCGTGCCTCTTTGGACAGGAGGAGAGCATCTTATGAAGGCATTTTCCTCAGATGTGCTAGAACAATGTAATCCACCTTGTTTTTCCTAGGTGGATCCTTGGCTGCGAGCTCTTTAACGACTCCATCATCAAGGGTGATTTCCCCAGGAACTTTTTCTTTCCCCTTGTCTCTTTTACTCAAACCTTTATTTGTAGGTCCGAGGTTCTTGTGCGGATACGCAGCTGAATGTTCTCGAAGTTCTTCTTCCCCTCTTCTTTTTCGGAGGTGGAGTTTTTGAAGAGAGGGCCGAGGGTCATTTCTTTCTCAGAATCGCTCCCGAAGGTAAGAATTTGGAGTTTTTCGCTTTCCTGACTGGTATCAACCATATGACAGTTACCGGTCGTTTTCTCATGCGCACTTGTCGAACTTCTTTGCTTTCAACGAGCATCGTGTTTCATCCTCTTGAAGTGTTGTTGATGGGCAACATATCATTGCCACCACTTCCTGAGGCATTGCATTCCTCAGTGGGGTGGGTGACCCTCCGATGACATAGGTAGTAGTTTGGATGTATATCCGCTCCGTCAAGGCATATGACCCCAGGAGTGTTTTCCACAAGAGTTCATTCCCATTGACAGGGTTTTGGCGAACCGCTTCTCTTCTTTGATCCAGCTCTTGTTTGTGGCAGGTGTGTTTTGGCTTGGTTGGAGTACTTTACGACTCATCCTTACCGCAACTTCTTCATCATGATGCCGACGCTTAGCCTTTTCGTATATGGCTGTTTCATGTTCTCGGTCAACTTTTCTTTTTCGAAAGGCTTCATTTGACAACCTATTGATTAGGTCTTCTGACAGTTCCAGGGATTTTGGCGCCGATTCTGCCCCCAGTTCCTCTGCGTTGTTTTCTGACGCCGAGGGAGCTTCTTCGCTATTTGACAACGAATAGGAGACCATGTGGCAACTTGCTACATAGTCTTTGGTTTCTTCTGATGAGTTATTTTCCTCATCGTTGTTACTCTCTTCGTTCTCAAGAATATGCTTGAGGAACTCTTCGAGGGTGACCGGTGTCCGCGCCTTCTGGTTGTACTCTTCCAGCACGTCAATGTACCTCTGTAAGTATGTGCGTTTGTCGTAATATTCGGTAGGTTGCATAGGCTTCTTGGTCTTCTTCTTTTTCTTTGAAGACTTTGAAGGCACGACTTGGGGATTTTTTCCTTTGTCGACAGTTTTCGGTACGGGACATGGTTTTAGCATCCCTTCGATGATTTCCGGTTCAAGCGGGCTCTTCCATCGGATTCCCGGACATGCCTGGAGATCTTTCAGCATTCTTTTAGTTTTGGCTGAAAGGACGACTTCCTATAGAGCTTCTTCCACGAGCGAGCATGATGCCCCCGGCATATCCACCTTTTTAGGAGCGTGCTTCTGTGGCGGGTTCACCTTCCAGTTCTCAGAAAGCGCGAACTTCCCCTGTTGATACTGATTCTCGACCCAGTTCTTGAAGATATAGCAATCCTCAATTGGGTGGCTCACCATTCTGTGATAAGAGTAGTAGTTGGGGTTGTTGACATCTCCTGATTGTGGTGGACGTCGTGGGTCCGGAAATGTGATAAGTTTGTTGCGCACTGCCAGCTCGAACAGTTTTCTCTTCTTGTCATGGGGAAACAAGTAAGCGCGTCCTAGCCTTTCTTCCAAGGATAAGTGCGGACGCATGTTGTTTTGGCGAGCTACCGGCTTCGGGTCACTCGGTTGTTGCTGCGTGTTGGCAACAAAGGCCGCTTTCCTTTTACCCCTGGCATTTCGAGGGTCCATTTTTGAGGAGGAAGGCCCGTGGCCCATCTGGTCCATTTGGGCCAGTTTGTCAATCAGAGCTTGGAAGGTGGTTGGCTTGAAGAACGTCATGAACTGGGACACCGTCGTTTGAGGATCTAGTGTCCCGATGAACATACCTACGGTAGGAGATTCTTCGATACATTGTTCACACTTCGACCATAGATTCCGCCACCGGATCACGTATTGGACCCAGATTTCTCCTGACTTCACCATGGCATTGATTAATGCCGTAATCGGGGTGCGCTCGCTTGCGCTGGCGAACCACTGTGTGAACAGCAGTTCCATCTCTATGAATGTTTTGACGGAGTCATTTGGGAGCTCCGAGTACCATTCAAAGGGCGTCTTTGACAGGCTGCCAACGAACTGGCGAAGCAACGGTTTGTCGTCGCCTCCAGTATTGCCGCATAGAGCTCTGAACTGAGTGACGTGCTGATGCGGATTGCCTGTCCCCTTGTACACATGGAATTTGGGGATCGTATATCCCGGCGGGTACTTGATTTGGTCATACCAGCCTGGATATGGTCGCCCAGTTCTGACGGTTTGGCCGGCCGCTTCATTCGCTTGATGAGCTCGTATTTGTTGAGCTCTATAATCATCAAGAGCAGCCTTGGTGATTGTTGCCTCCTTGGCCACTAATAAAGCCGGAAGAGGGCTCGATGTTTCCACTCTATCATCCTCGATGATTATCGGTGGATCTTCAGCTGGAGGTTCTGGCTGGATCATCATTCCAACCATGTCCTGGAACAGAAGCGTCATCTGCTTTATGTTAGCTGCTTGTTCCGCGACCTCCTTATCCTTCCATTCAAGCACCCTTCGTAGGAACTCTGTATCGGTCTCCTACTCTTGACGCTGTTCAGATGTTGACTCCGGACTTTTTTTATGTCCGGTGAGTGCTGACATTTTGATCAGCATTTTCTGGAGCTTTTGTTGTTGCTCCTGAGCTTTTGTCAACGACCGAGTTTGTGGCCGATGACCCACGGAAGCACGGCTTTCCTCTTTTCCCGAAGCCATGTAAACCGTGTGCACGATCTGTAGGGTTACATAGCAAGGCAGCAAGGTTTCGGGTGGCATCGTCCATGCCGTTTTAAAAAATTTGCCATTCTAAATAACCTTAACCAAGAATCTTAACTAGAGATATAAACAATATGTAAGTCCACGTTACCCACCCCGGTGCTTGCGGGGAGGCGGAAACGGTATAAAAATCGGATTTTTAACGCTCAAGGCAACATGGACTTGCTAAAGGAGGATCTTTGCTAAACATAAACTAACTACAAAGCTAAAAGGAGTTAACTACTCGGAAAAGATGTTATACCTAGGGCTTCAAGTCCTTCTCTCCTTGCTCCTTGGAGTGAAAGAAAGTGATCTCCTTGTCGCCTTCTCTTGTCGAAGAAAGATCCACCCGAGAGCCTCAACCTTTGGCTTAAACTTCAAACTAGAAGTAACTAAGATGCTTGGAGTGCTAATCCTAGAACCTTAGAAAAGAGTAGAGAGTATCTTAGAAAGATTTATCTCAAGCTCAAGGGATTCTCAACTCATGAGAGGGGAGAGCTAGAGAGAGAGGAAGAGGAGGAGAGAGAATCTAAATGATAGAATGAGAAGAAAAATGAACCATTCTCACATATATGTGTGAATTATGAAAATAGATAATTAGCTAAATATAATTGTCATGGTTTAATCAAGAAATGACCATTATCATTTCATATTAAATGCTTTTTGCTAGAATCAAAGAGCATCTTTCTTATGGAATGATTATGGTCAAGTTGTCAACCTAGGTCAACAAGTCTAATAAAGTCAAATGGTCAACAACCCTAACCATGCACAATTATAATTAACTAATATCAATAAATCATATTTCACACATAACCATTAGGGTTAAGAAAATGACAATGGTAATCAACCCTAATGATAGTCCTCTGCCTCTCCCTCAGTCAACTGTACATACACACCCGTATCCGTGTTCCGAGGAACACCAATACAATGAGATAAAACCAATCCCAAATCATATACTAGGATCCGGCTTAAACCAAAGCCCGCTAGTATAAGCTGTCCGGACAGCAAACGTGCACAAGTGCGCGGATGTGAACGAACCCTGTCGCAAAACCATGCGACCTCTACTCATTTTGCCTAAAGGCGAATAACCCTCTGTGTGGGACTCTAAAGACTCGACACTACGCTGGAAGTGGGTTTAACCACAGACCGCAAGCGGCATTAGCTGTACGTAACGGTCTCCAGGTAGATGCCGATAAGAAGACTGACGAGGTGAACCCATCTGAACTCCTACTGAGCCTGAATGTGACAGTCTCCGTACAGTCCGGTCTGTTCGTCTGATACATCGCATGGCGGGCCTAGGGGGTGGTGAACGTCAGTCCCCTAATAGCGGTACAAGTCGTGTCAGAGTGTAGCTCAGAACACCCTGAGATAACACCGGAAACCTACCAGTATATCTCGCTTGCCCTGGCCAGGGACTACTCGTGTAATGGCTCTCCTAGACACAATGCGATGTCAACCCCCAATACCGGGAGAGACGAATCCTGTCTAACCGTCACTGCCTCCAAGTGCTTCGGGACTGCATCCAAAAACTACCTGTTTGCACGACTCCTTTGAGCCGTGGTAGGGTAGTAATCAAAGTACAGTGGGAACACACTCGAGGCGAAGTGACAGTGTCAAGTCAGCGGACTAAGCTGTACTCATGTCACCTAGGAACTGATAACTGACGATAGGTATAATACCAACCAACAGTTCCCGACGAGTTCTGTCCAGTGTACTCGTAACCCAACGAGCACCCGCATACTATCTCAAGTACGACGTACCGACGGCTGTGGGACAGGTCGTCTCCCGTGCTGGGATGAGAAGCGCATACGCTAGTCTACTCCGGAGTATCGATGCCCTGTCTCGATAATCCCACGACCAGGGATGTGTAATTAAGGATGTGCTTATAGATTACCCAGCCCCCACGAGTGTGACTGCCATCACAACGCTGGTAATCAAGCAAAGATCCTAAGGGCTCTACTAATATGTATAAGCGATATGCTAAAAGAAACACATGCATATATTGAAGTAGAGACAAACCAAGTAGCATACTACTATTTTGAGCAAGATTGTATATACAACTGTGAATATCCCAAGCTTCCATTAAGTAATATACAAGCTAGTATGATACAGTAATGGCCTCTAGGGCATATACACTAACAATCTCCCACTTGCACTAAGGCCATGTACTGGTGTATCGAAGACCTATCATCTCGATCAGCCGCTCGAACTGAGTCTGGGGTAGGGCCTTCGTGAGTGGATCTGCAGTGTTATTCTCCGAATTTACTCTCTTCACCTCGATCTCCCGGCGATCTACGATCTCCCTGATCAGGTGGTACTGCCTCAAAATGTGCCTGGACTTCTGATGGGACCTGGGTTCCTTCGCTATAGCTATAGCTCCGTTGTTGTCGCAATACAGCGGTATTGGATCAACAATGGTAGGAACCACCTGAAGCTCCATGAGGAACTTCTTCATCCAGACAGCTTCCTTTGCGGCATCGCAAGCAGCTATGTACTCCGCTTCCATAGTTGAGTCTGCAACGGTCTCCTGCTTGGAACTCTTCCAGCAAACCGCCCCACCATTGAGGGTAAAAACATAACCTGACATGGACTTGGAGTCATCCTTGTCACTCTAGAAGCTGGAGTCAGCAAAGGCCTCGATCTGGAGGTCTTTTCCGCCATACACCAAGAACATCTCCTTAGTCCTTCTCAGGTACTTGAGAATGTTCTTTACCGCTATCCAGTGTTTTTCCCCTGGGTCCGACTGATACCGGCTTACAACGCTCAATGCGTATGCTACATCTGGTCTGGTACATAACATCGCATACATTATAGAGCCTACCACAGAAGCGTAGGGTATAATAGACATGCGATCCCTCTCCAAATCAGTCTTGGGAGACATCTCTTTGGAGAGGGTGATCCCGTGACAAGCCGGTAAATTACCGCGCTTGGAATCTTCCATACTGAATCTTTTCAGTATGGTGTCGATGTACCTTGACTGTGAATGTCCCAACATCCTCTTAGATCTATCAGATAGATCTGGATCCCCAGAATGTAGTTGGCATCGCCCAGGTCCTTCATGGAGAACCTCTGCGACAAGAATCCTTTGACTGACTGTAGCATAGGAATATCATTTCCTATTAGGAGAATGTCATCCACGTACAGGACGAGGAATACCACAGTTCTCCCTACAATCTTACTGTAAATGCATGGTTCATCTGGATTTTTGATAAAGTCGAATTCTTTGACAGTATCATCAAAGCAGATGTTCCAACTCCGCGATGCCTGCTTAAGTCCATAGATGGACTTTAGCAACTTGCACACTTTACCGCTGATCCCACTCTGAATGAATCCTTCTGGCTGATCCATATAGACGCACTCTTCCAAATCTCCATTTAGGAAAGCCGTCTTTACGTCCATCTGCCAGATTTCATAATTGTGGAAGGCAGCAATGGCAAGAAGGATCCGAATGGATTTCAGCATAGCCACTGGAGAAAAGGTCTCGTCATAGTCCAAACCAGGTCTTTGACGAAAACCCTTTGCAACAAGTCTAGCTTTATAGGTCTCAACCTGCCCATCTACACCAATCTTCTTTCTGAAGATCCATTTGCAGCCTACGGGTTTTACCCCTTCTGGAGCAAAGTCCAAAGTCCAAACTTTGTTGGTGTACATAGACTCCATCTCGGCTCGCATTGCATCCAGCCATTTTACCGAGTCGCCGCTCTGAATGGCATGCTGGATGGAAGCTAGTAGGCTCACCATAATCCATCGTGCAATCCTCTATATCCCCGTCTATGAGAAAACCGTAGTATCTCTCGGGCGGATGAGACTGCCTACTACTTCTGCGGAGTGGCGCTGGGATGTCCGGTTCTCTTGAAACTTCTGGTTCCTTCAAGCTTTCAGTAATAGCTTGTGGTTCTGGAATTTCTTCCAGTTCTATTGCGCTCCCACTTATCTGAATTTTTAAAAATTCAGTTTCCAAGAAGTGGGCATGCTGAGAAACAAAAACCTTTTGTTCCTCTGCGGAATAGAAAAGATACCCACTGGAGTTCTTTGGGTATCCCACAAACTTACACAGTACTGAGCGTGCCTCGAGCTTGTCCGCATGCTGCTTTTTTACAAAAGCTGGACATCCCCATGTCTTAAGGTACTTAAGACAGGGTTTCTTCCCACTCCACATCTGATATGGGGTGGTAGGCACAGTCTTGGTTGGAGCCTTGTTTAAGAGATATGCAGCTGTTTCTAGTGCATAACCCCAGAAAGATCGCGGTAACTCAGCCTTACTCATCATGGAACGAACCATATCCAATAGGGTTCGATTCCTCCTTTCCGATACACCGTTGTGTTGTGGTGTGTATGGAGGAGTAAGCTGAGAGGGAATTCCATTCTCTTTTAAGTAGCCCAGAAACTCGGCACTCAAGTATTCACTACCTCGATCAGATCTCAGTGTCTTGATACTATTGCCTGTTTATTTTTCAACTTCATTCTTGTATTCCTGAAATTTCTCAAAGGCCTCGGATTTGTGCTTCATTAAGAAGACATGTTCATACCTAGAGAAATCATCTGTGAAAGTAATGAAGTATGAATAACCACTCACGCATGTGTAGACATTGGACCACACACATCACTGTGTATGAGTCCCAAGAGCTCGCTTGCTCTTTTTCCGTGTCCAGTGAACGGAGTCTTTGTCATCTTACCCATGAGACAAGATTCACAAGTGGTATAAGACTGATACTCGAACGGATTCAAGTATCCCTCTTTATGCAACTTTGTTAACCGTGTCTCATTAATGTGACCCAGTCTACAATGCCATAAGAAAGCCTGATTTGTTTCCAGAGACTTTCTTTTAAGTGTGTTCTGGACACTGAAAATCTGAGCTTGATTTAATACGTATATACCGTTTTCTAATGTACCTGACCCAATCAGAACTTGATTTAGTTGGATGTTTACTACATCGCTTACAAAAGTAAAATCATATCCTTCCCTAGAAAGTAAGGATACAAATATGATATTACAAGTCGCACCTGGTACATAAAAAAAGTTACGCAGAATCAATATCTGCCCAATTGTCAGTCCTAGATGATATTCCCCTACGGATTCAGCATACATGCTCATTCCGTTAGCAACCCTGAGAGTCATATCACCTTTCTTGATAACCCTACGGTTTCTTAGAGCCTGTAACGAATTACAGATATGAGATCCTGATCCGGTATCCAATACCCAGGAAGTAGGGTTAATTGACATACAGTTCTCTATTACAAACACAGCCGAAGCCGAAGCCACAACATGCTTCGAATTCTGGATACTGGCTTTGCAAGCCCTGCAATCCTTCTGCCAATGTTCATTCCTGTAACAATAGGAACATTCCTCTTTTACTAGATCCAGTCCCGAAACTTCTGCCCTTCCCTTTCTTTCTACTTCCCTGGTTTCCTTTAGGGTAGTAGGTAGAGACTGTTGAACTAAGTCAGTATTTGACCCGTTCTTCAACGTGGTCTTCAGGTCCGTGAGCTCAAAAGAGCTGGTCTCTGTAAGGACGTTGCCCCCTACAGATGACCCGATAGCCAACCTTGCTGGAAGCAATTCGTTCGAGGTCTCATATCTTGCGATACGAGATTGCTCTCCATATAAATCTTTGTTATGGAGGAAGATAGAAACTAAGTCCATCTTCTCGTGCTGCCTCTGGTATGCACCATCAACTGAGGCTAACACGAGGCACTTGGCTTTCGCACAGTCTTTTTCCGATATGTTACGGATATGAATATCCGTGACAGGGAAAACTGGACCTGAGACGGCAGGGGTTGGATCAGTCAAGAGGTGTCCCAGCTTGTCATGGGCAATGGACATCTGGACAGACCTTTGCCAGTCATAACAGTCAGATTCAGTCATATTATTATCTAGATGTAACCTAGGTGCAGTCACTGGGTCGCTGCAATTAAGAGAGAGAGAAGAAAACATTTAGCATGATGCTCTTGCAAGTTTAGATTGGTTTTTAATTTATCTAAACAGGATGGCTCCCACTGTCTCTCGAATCCTCCTCAAACCATAAACGAAGAATTAGTCAGGATCAATCTCACTGTACAATACTTGCTTAACCGTTCAGCCAGGCCAGTGTCGGTACTTCGAGGGAGGTTTTCCAACGCTTTCGCGAAGTTCCTTAATTAACCTCTTTTCCCTGTGGGCGTAGCCCCGCTAACACATTTCTAGACACCTACTTGGTTTATAGCATTGATCGTTAAGTGAAAAAGTTCCCGAGGAGTAGCATATACTCACAGTAGGATCGGGATCCAAATATCATCGCGTGACAAAACTGAAAGAATCCTACCAGAATCATCACACTCCAAATGGTATGCAGCGCTAGCAAGTTTCAGTACTTTTGAAACTTCCGATGTGGATTTTTGCCCCATGCTCTTATGACCTTGACTAAGGCCAACAAATCATAAGTCACATGTCAAGTTCTACCCATCGTTGTCCAGGTTGATTTGAACCCACCCGTATATACCCTTGACTATGGCCAACAAAGTAATACGACTGTCCCAAACCAACGCATTCTATCTATGCAACATATGAATACCCACCAGCTACCAAACACTGTGCCTTGACTAAGGCCAACAAACACAGCTTGAATACTGTTGAATATTCATATGAAACGACGGAGGGCTACGGATGGTTTTGGCGAAACCGTGAACGTAGTGAACTTGATATAATCGATGGAACGAGATAGCTTTTAAAAGGAGTGGTTCAAGCTCCGCGTTTAAAAAGATGGTTTTTGAAAAGAACCGAGTGGTTTTGAAAGTGTTCCAACAACTTTTAGTTGGTTTATTTTCTTGCATTAATTCCAATGCGTCCCATCATTAAATCCTACCATTGCAGAAAACAACCAAAATGTGGTGTATGCTTATGCCATCCGCATTCGCCACGGGGCCCATCATCACCCGTTAGGTTACTTAACTAACGAAAGAGTGGGGGCTGGACTAGTGCGGATGCAAAACATAAGCAACACCTAAATAGATATCATATATAGATATATAGCAATGATAGTCAATCCAGATCACAGATGAACACTTTGGATATACTAAGAATCCGCGATTCGTTCGAGCCTGCAACGAAAAGCGTATTATACGGTCGAGATGAATAGCCAAAACCCCACCCTAGACCCCTACGGGTGCGGCAAACTACCCGCCAAGTACCCGAAGCGAAGCAACCTCCCTCAACGACGTGAGTAGGCCACTCGGCACTTCGAGATACCCGGTAGTTTGTGCACTCCTCCTTGGGTCTATCCTAGGAGCAAAAACAGTAAAAAGAATTATACAATGACGGCTACAACCCCGACCCGGTTGTGCGGCCATATAAATAATATTACATCAAATTACATGTTACATGAATTGAAAGAAAAAGAAACTCTCATCTCACATCCACCCCGGCTATTCATCCGCGACAATCCACCGAGTTCATATACACAAACCAACAAGCATTACAGATCACAGATATGTATAACCCCCACTAATCGACGTATAGCGATTAGCAGACATTCAATACATATAATACATCACAGATATAACCCATTAGTCAAAGTATAGGGAAGTTCGATCAAAAATTACGGATTTATAACCACCCCAAATACAAATTTCTTTTCTGGAAAATCTGGGCAGAAATAAAATATTTTAAAAATCCCAAAACCTTAACAGAAAAACACTGCGCCAAACTCGGTCCACGACCGAGTCAACTCGGCCGCGGAACCGCGGTGATTTGAACGGTTCACTGGATCGTTTTTGGTGTGCTTCTTAACAAAACCCTGAACCGATTTTTGAAGTATGATTTATTATTTTTAGAGCAGAAAAAAAAATCAACAGAAACTTAGGGTTTTGAAAACTAGTTTTGCGATTTTTACCGATCGAACTTCTATACACTTTACTAACTAGCTAGTTTATGTTTAGTTAGGCTCTGACTGTAAGTCCACGTTACCCACCCCGGTGCTTGCGGGGAGGCGGAAACGGTATAAAAATCGGATTTTTAACGCTCAAGGCAACATGGACTTGCTAAAAGAGGATCTTTGCTAAACATAAACTAACTACAAAGCTAAAAGGAGTTAACTACTCGGAAAAGAGGTTATACCTAGGGCTTCAAGTCCTTCTCTCCTTGCTCCTTGGAGTGAAAGAAAGTGATCTCCTTGTCACCTTCTCTTGTCGAAGAAAGATCCACCCGAGAGCCTCAACCTTTGGCTTCAACTTCAAACTAGAAGTAACTAAGATGCTTGGAGTGCTAATCCTAGAACCTTAGAAAAGAGTAGAGAGTATCTTAGAAGGATTTATCTTAAGCTCAAGGGATTCTCAACTCATGAGAGGGGAGAGCTAGAGAGAGAGGAAGAGGAGGAGAGAGAATCTAAATGATAGAATGAGAAGAAAAATGAACCATTCTCACATATATGTGTGAATTATGAAAATAGATAATTAGCTAAATATAATTGTCATGGTTTAATCAAGAAATGACCATTATCATTTCATATTAAATGCTTTTTGCTAGAATCAAAGAGCATCTTTCTTATGGAATGATTATGGTCAAGTTGTCAACCTAGGTCAACAAGTCTAATAAAGTCAAATGGTCAACAACCCTAACCATGCACAATTATAATTAACTAATATCAATAAATCATATTTCACACATAACCATTAGGGTTAAGAAAATGACAATGGTAATCAACCCTAATGATAGTCCTCTGCCTCTCCCTCAGTCAATTGTGCATACACACCCGTATCCGTGTTCCGAGGAACATGAATACAATGAGATAAAATCAATCCCAAATCATATACTAGGATCCGGCTTAAACCAAAGCCCGCTAGTATAAGCTGTCCGGACAACAAACGTGCACATGTGCGCGGATGGGAACGAACCCTGTCGCAAAACCATGCGACCTCTACTCATTTTGCGTAAAGGAGAATAACCCTCTGTGTGGGACTCTAAAGACTCGACACTACGATGGCAGTGGGTTTAACCACAGACCGCAATCGGCACTAGCTGTACGTAACGGTCCCCAGGTAGATGCCGATAAGAAGACTGACGAGGTGAACCCATCTGAACTCCTACTGAGCCTGAATGTGACAGTCTCCGTACAGTCCGGTCTGTTCGTCTGATATATCGCATGGCGGGCCTAGGGGGTGGTGAACGTCAGTCCCCTAATAGCGGTACAAGTCGTGTCGGAGTGTAGCCCAGAACACCCTGAGATAACACCGGAAACCTACCAGTATATCTCGCTTGCCCTGGCCAGGGACTACTCGTGTAATGGCTCTCCTAGACCCAGCACGATGTCAACCTCCAATACCGGGAGAGACGAATCCTGTCTAACCGTCACTGCCTCCAAGTGCTTCGGGACTGCACCCAAAAACTACCTGTTTGCACGACTCCTTTGAGCCGTGGTAGGGTAGTAATCAAAGTACAGTGGGAACACACTCGAGGCGAAGTGACAGTGTCAAGTCAGCGGACTAAGCTGTACTCATGTCTCCTGGGAACTGATAACTGACGATAGGTATAATACCAACCAACAGTTCCCGACGAGTCCTGTCCAGTGTACTCGTAACCCAACGAGCACCCGCATACTATCTCAAGTACGACGTACCGACGGCTGTGGGACAGGCCGTATCCCGTGCTGGGATGAGAAGCGCATACGTTAGTCTACTCCGGAGTATCGATGCCCTGTTTCGATAATCCCACGACCAGGGACGTGTAATTAAGGATGTGCTTATAGATTACCCAGCCCCCACGAGTGTGACTGCCATCACAACGCTGGTAATCAAGCAAAGATCCTAAGGGCTCTACTAATATGTATAAGCGATATGCTAAAAGAAACACATGCACATATTGAAGTAGAGACAAACCAAGTAGCATACTACCATTTTGAGCAAGATTGTATATACAACTGTGAATATCCCAAGCTTCCATTAAGTAATATACAAGCTAGTATGATACAGTAATGGCCTCTAGGGCATTTACACTAACACAATAAGCATGCAAACAACTTTACATACTAAGTGAATGAGGAATACAACCTTTGTAGACCGGTCCTTCACTTCAAATGCTCCGTGTAGATGTCCCTTCGCCTCGAGTATGATCTCCCGAACTCTTGAGAGGCTCCACAAGGTGAAAGATGCAAATTTGCTCAAAGTCTTCGAGGCCGAAGATGATCTACATCGAGGAGACTTAAGCTCATGCTACCTCTTCACTAAATTAGGATTTAGTGAAGCAAACACCCTAAACTATATGGCTAATAGTAGAGGATGATGAAGTAGGAAATGGGCTCTCTTTAGTTTTCTTTTTCTCTCAATATTTTCTCACCTTGGAAAAATCTAGCAAGCTTTTCAGGAGGAAGAAGATGAAGTGATGAACAAATGAAACTCATGAGGTGAGAATGTGAACCATGGGTGAGTTAGTGTCATGCACTAACTCATGTAGAGAATTGACCATGGGTGAGGTTTAATGGTTAGGTTAATAAATTTCTACAAGTGAAACAAAAAGAGTGGACTTGGTCAACATTTCCACAAGCTTCTACAAGCTTGTAACCATGATAAAAATCCATCTATTTTTGAATTACTTAGATAAATAAAAACCATACATTAAATCAAGCATGGTATAAGTCTCATACATCCATGTAGCATGTGGCATCAAGCATGACACAATAAAATGTACATTAATATATATCACATATATACTATATGCACACTTGTGAGAAAAAGAATACTTAGTGAGCAAATATTAGTTAATGTAAGTTAATATATCAAATATGTAATTATACATTAAATTATCAAATCAACACTTAATTTAATAATCCGTCTATATCATATACAACCGACTAATATCATATGAATCAACTTATCGAATCAACACTTGATCCGATAATCCGGCAATATCACATATAACCGACCGATATCACATATCGCGAGAATAGAATGCGGTATCACATACGCGCATTAATCTCGACCCCGCACATATCACATATGTGCTCTTACTTCGTTTTGCATGAACCAGGAAACCTCTGTGTAGGACTCTAAAGACTCGTCAATACGCCGGCAGTAGGTGATGATCATATCAACACCCACAAGTCGCAAGCGGTCTGCTAAACGTAATGGCCACCCGGGTATTGAGCGATCAGAAGATCAACAAGCAAGCTTGCTCATACTCCTGCGAATCCAATCAGTAACACTACCGTACAGTCCGGTCTTTTCGTCAGATATGTCGCATATCACAGCCTGGGGGTGGTATAATGTCAGACCCCAATAGCCTGATAAGTCATGCCGATGCAAGGTCCATAATGGTTTGAGAAACTACTGATAACACTTACCAGTAGATCTCAGCAACCCTGGCCAGGGATTTCCTATTATGGCCAATCGAGCATAGCGCAACATCAACTCCTAATACCGGGAGAGACGAATCCCCTCCTATCGTTCATTGCCTCCATGTGACTCGGGACTGTACTCAAAAACTACCTTTTTCCACGATCTCTTGACCTTGGTATGGTGGAAATCAAAGCACAGTGGGAATCACACAAGACTCTAAGACGATCTCGGGTCGACAGACTAACCTGTACCAGTGTCACCAGAGAACTGCTATCTGACGATAGGTATAATACTATATAGGAGTTCTCGGCGAGTCCGTTCAGTATACCCAGTCTCCACTGAGCACCCGTATACCATCTTTGATGCCAAACACCAATGGATGTGGGATCATCCATCGCCCATCATATGGGTCAAGATGCGTATACGCTAGTCTACTCTGGAATATCGATTCCTTGTCTCGATCCACCCTCGACTAGGAACAATTATAGGGTGTACTTGTGGACTACCCTTGGCCCTACCAGTATGATCTCCATCATAGTCCTGGTAGTCAAGTACACATCCTAAGGGCTTTGTCAACATGTGAGAGCAAGATAGCATCACTTATACAAGTCAACATGTTAAGACAAAGTGCAACTAGATAGCATACTATCATGTCGAGCAACAAAGTCCTCCCTATATATGTCCAAGCATCCACTACAATATACATCACATGTACAGTAATAGCCTTTGAGGCATACATATAACTAACAATCTCCCACTTGCACTAAGGCCATTTGTTGCAGTATCTCATACTCAACAGTTTAGCAGTGGTTGTAGTATCTCATACTCAACCATCCTAAAATCTTTCAAATAGTATTTGGGGAAGCAGGCCTTGGTGAGTTGATCCGCCGTGTTAACCTCAAAATCTACTCTCTTTACCTCAATTCCTTGGAGATCAACCATCTCCCTGATCAGGTGATACTGTCCTCAGAATATGTCTGGATCGATGATGGGACCAGTGTTCCTAGGCCAAAGCCACAACTCCATTGTAGTCACAATAACAGTTATTGGACGCTCAATGGTAGGAACCTTGTTCATCTCATGAACAAGTAATGTCCAGACAATCTCTTTGGTAGTATCGTTGGTAGTGATGTATTCATCCTTTATCGTCTAGTATGTCACGGTATCTATCTTGGAACTCTTCCAACATACCGTCCCTGCACTGAGGGTAAAGACAATGCCTGTGACTGACTTTCAGTCGATCTTATCACTCTGGAAGCTGGAACCAAGAACATTCTTTTAGTGCTTCTCAAGTACTTAAGAATGTCCTCCACATCTGTCAAGTGATTCTCCCAAGATCCGATTGATTCCTGATCACTACACCTAGTGAGTCATCTACATCTGGTCTGGTACATAACATCGCATATTCTGATAGAGCCTACTGCCAAAGCATAGGTTATCCCTTGCACGCGAGCTCTCTCTAAATCAGTCTTGGAAGACATCTTTTTGGAGAGAGTGATTCCTGAGTAAGTGGACGAACCACCACGCTTAGAATCCTTCATACTGAACCCCTTTAGTATGGTGTTAATGTACCAGGATTTGGGACACTCCCAACATCCACTTAGATCTATCACCATAAATCATAATCCACAAAATGCAGTAGGTATCATCCAGATCTTATATTGAGAATCCTTATGATAAGAGGAGCTTGACCGAGTGTAGCATAAGAAACTATTTCCTATCAAGAGTATGTTATCTACGTAAAATACATGGAAGACAACCTTACTCTCTACTACCTTCTTGTATATACGAGGTTTATCTACCTTTTTGATGAAGTCAAACTCTTTGACCGCCACATCAAAACAGATGTTCCATCTCCACGATGCTTGCATTGATCCTGATGGACGTAAGTATAGCTTTGAAAGTCTGAACTTTTCCATTTACACCAAGAATCTTCTCAAGATCCAATTTGCTCCCAATGGGTTTTACCCCTTCAGGTGCAATATTCAAAGTCATACTTTGCTGGTGTACATAGATTCCATCTTTGATTGCATAGCATCCGGCTAGTTCACAAGGTCTCCACTTGTGATGGCCTGTCTGAACCTAGTTGGGCCATCATCAACCATGATGCAATCTTCGCTCCCACTGTCACCGAGAAGACCGTAGTATCTCTCAAGTGGATGAGGAACCATACCAGATTCACAGAGAGGCTGAGATTCGTTGGAGACTACTGAATCCTTTGGTTTCACTAAATCATCAGCTGTTAGTTTGTCTAGCTGGAATTCCTTCCAGTTCTACCTCATGACCACTAATTTCTTCATAAAAAATTCCTTTTCTAAAAAGGTGGCATGCTGAGAAACAAAACACCTTTTTCTCCTCAGAGTGGTAGAAGATATTCCCTCACGAATGTTTGTGATATCCTAACAAACTTATAGAACTGACCTTGCCTCGAGCTTATCCGGATTCTGCCTTTTAACATAGGCCAGACAACCCCATATCTTAATTCGTTTAAGACATGGTCTCTTCCCAATCCATATCTCATATGTAGTGGTAGGCACTGATTTGGTTGGAACCCCATTCAATAGGTATGCAGCTTCTCAAGTGCATAACACCAAAAGGAAACAGGTAACTCAGCAATACTCATCATAGAGCGCGCCATATCTCATAGGGTGCGATACCTCCGCCCCGATACACCGTTGTGCTGTGGTGTATACGAAGGAGTAAGCTGAGAGAGAATAACATTCTCCTTTTAGAAACTCCAGGAACTCCATGCGCAAGTATTCTCTTCTCCAATCACATCGAAGAACTTAATACTTCTACCCGTCTGGTTTTTCAACTTCAAGCTTATATTCCTTGAATTTCTCAAAAGTTTCAGACTTGTGTTTCAATAGGAACATATGTCCGAATCCTGAGAGAAGATCAGTGAATATAATGAAGTACGAAGAACCAACCTTAGAATTAGTAGACATCGTACTGTATACATCATCATGTATCCATCCCAAGAGTTCAGTAACTCTTTCTCTGTTTCTGGTAAACGGAGTTTCGGTCATTTTATCTTTGAGACAAGACTGCCAACTATCATAAGATGAAGATTCGAACAGATTCTCATATTCATCCTTATGTAACTTAGCTGTTCGTGTCACATTGATATGACCTAGTCTACAATGCTACAAGAAGGATTCGTTCATTTTTGAACTACTCCTCTCGTGTGTGTTCTACATACTTTGAACCGTGGTTTGATTTAGAACGTATATGCTATTACATAACGTGCCTGTTTACCCTAATCAGAGCAAAGCTCTGTTCAAATTCCAAGGCGGGAAACGAAGCAACGCTTCTGTTTCCCCCAATTAGAGCAAAGCTTTGTTTAAAATTCAAACTTTAATAAAGGAAGCAACGCTTCAGCTGACCTGCGCTCTGCGCTGCGCGACACGTGGCAGTGCAGTTGCGCTAGCGCAGTTGCGCTGCGCTCTGCGCTGCGCGACACATGGCAGCGCAGTTGCGCTGCGCTCTGCGCTGCGCGACACGTGTCAAGCGCAGGTGCGCTTGTGCCAAACATAATTAAAATTCTGAAAGATCTTTCTGATCTTATTAAAACAATAAGATTCTTTCCTGTAAAACAGGAGCCATTGGATCAAAGATCCAATGGTAGGGAAAAATCCCTAAATCACTCAGAGAAAGATCTCTTTAACTAATTTAACAAATCTATTGGCAGTATAAAAAGGCCCCCAGACTTCAAGTCTAAAGGGGAGAAACACAGAGAAATATTCAGAACTCCTCTAGAAAACTTTGAGAAGAAACTCAGAGAGATAAAAAAAAGAAGGTAAAAACCTTTGAGAAAAAAAAGAAGAGTTTCTTCTAAAAAGATCATTGATCTAAGAACAAGATCAAAGATCTTCAATAAAAAAAATAATATAATAATAATAAAGGCATTGCCTTTTGATGAACTATTGGTTCTGGAATCTTAAAAGATTTTCTTCTTTGATCCAAAATCGGATCAAGATATTAAACAGTTCCCTGCACTTGAAAAAATTGCACTGTTGCGCTCTCGGGTTGGCGCAAGCCACCAGAGAGCGCCACGTGTCAGCCCCAGAACAGACTGCGCTTCTAAAACAGAGCACTGCTTTCATGTATTGGCGCAAGCCATCAGAGCACGCCACGTGTCAGCAGCGTAACAGCGCAGCGCACTGTCGCAGCGCACTGCGCTAGCAGACTTGCGCTCACCAGAGCGTGACACGTGTCACCTCCACATGGACTTGCGCCTTACGCTCTTCAATTGGCGCAAAGCGCCTGACAAGCCACGCGGCGCTTTGTCAGACTAATTAATGCAGCGCATTATTAAAGGGCAGAGCCCAATTAAGAGGCCCAATGGACCAAAACAAATGCTCTGCATTATAAAAAAGGGGACAGAGCCCAATTTAAAAAGCCTAACAGGCCAGAATAAAATGCAGTGCAGGGGCAGAGCCTTAATAAAGGCCTAATAGGCCAAATGCAAATAAAATGTTGCATTTTTTCAACTGGACTTAGCCCAATACTAGCCGTAAGTCCTCAAATTAAATTGACTGAGTATGATTGCTCTCTTAATCAATTTACACCCGGTTCAAGGGTACATCTCCGAACTCCTCTGATATTTGTCGTTGTAATCCTTCAACGTCTTCAGAGAGGTGACGGGTCCCGACAACCACATATTGATACGGACTGTGGGGTCCTTAAACTCGTGGACCGAAACGTCCTTAAACTAATATTCGTCCCAAAATGGGAATGTTGGACCGAAATGTCCTTAAACTAATGTTCGTCCCCAAATGGGAATGATGGACCACCATGTCCCTAAACTGGAAATCGACCGCAATGTCATTAAACTAAACAATAGAGCCAATTGCTCTCTTGTCGGATCCAAACGATCCCGTTAAATTGATCTTAGTCTGGAGATCAGGCTAACGTACCCTTAACAAAAGTTTAAGTTGATCTTAGCCTTAAATAGGGATAACGTATCCTTAAACCAAAACACCAAACCTAAATCTAAGAAAATACGGATTTGGACTAATCCACATCCTACGGACGACGACATAAATTAGTCTCCGTATACAATCCACGGGCAACCACAAACAAAACAAACACCCACGACACGAAGTGAAATTCTGGAGAAGGAGAAAGTTGCTACCGCGATGCGGTAGCGTAATTAACTGCAGGGGCTTGCGCCTGTAGGGAAGAGCGTCCCCACAATCAAAAACCCCTCAAGCGAGGGGGAATCTGACGAAGTCTGCTACATCGGCCGCATCCGTCTAAACCTCCGATTCACGGTGCCATAAATCAACTTGGTATCTTCGAAGAGGTGGACGGGTAAAACCAAATAGCATCTGCCCCGAATCTCAGGCAAGACGTCGATGTCTTGGCCGCCGTTCGGAGGGGAACAGATTCTGGCATGCCCGGTGGGACTTCTTCCTCTTTCCACTCCACATTTCGTGTGTCGTGTTCGCGAGCGAATCGCGGTTTGCTGTGGTTGCCTATGGATTCGAGGTACTAAGATTTGGTATCTTGCTCCGTGCAAAAAACGGAAGATCAATGGCTTCAAACTGCACTACCTGCAACTGCAACTCTCGCTCCGTCCTTGCTGGAGGAGTGACTTACGGGCCCTAAGCGGCCTCTCTTTTCAAGATGCCAGTGGAGCAGGTAACTCAAGCCACCACTGGACTATTCTTTGGGTCCATGCTCCCGCCGATGAGCTTCAATGCCCCAATGACATTGCAAGAAGCCCCAAAGAAGTCGGTCTTTGATCGGCTTACCACTGCTGCGACCCCTCTCAACGGGTCGCCCAACTTCAATACCTCAGTTTTCAACAGACTGGGCCAGAACGTCTACAAGCCCGCGATACCCGAAGCTGCCATCCCAAAGCGGATAGCCATCCCGGCTCAAGCGGACGAAATCATTGGAAAGGCTCCTCCTTCTAAGAAGTCAGTTTTTACAAGGATGGCCATTCCGGTTGCTGCTCCAAGCGAGGTCATCAAAGCTGCCCATAGGTCTGTCTTTCACAGATTAGATATTGCTTCTCAACGGGTGTCAGTCTTCGACAGGCTAGCACCAATAACGGTCTCTCCTCAAAGAAGGGGGCATGACAAAGTCACCCTTATAGCTGAAACAACTCCATCAGCACGACATGCTCGACGTCGCCACTGGCGCCGAGTGAGGAAGGCTGGGGGCAACTCTCTCTCTGGGATAACTCCGCCAGCTCCAACGGTGGGGATCAATACTGCTGTTCCAACCGGGAACAGCTTTGAATTGCTAAACACGGTGCGCAGAAACTCTCCTACTGCGGTGTTGAAGAGAGCTCCTTCACCTGTGGAGAATACTCCAGAGAAGAAGCTAGAGCAGCCCCCTCAACGGCTGTCCTCTAAAATTTACAAGGTCTGGCGTCAAGTCCAGGACTCCATAGTGGATCAAGACTATCTCCGCCGACAGAAAAAGATGAAGGTTCGGCAGGAGAAGGACTACTCTGTCATGCCACTAAATGCGACAGCTACTTGGGTACCCACTACAACGGCCCCCCTCAATTTCGACCGCTCAAAAAAGAAGGAGGTCGGAGAAGATCCCTGTGTCTTTGGCAAATCGCAAAGACACTGAAGCTAAACGCCCCAAGTCTGGGGGCATGGTGGTGTACACCATTTATATGGCTTCCGGAAAGGAGGATAGCCGCGCTTCGATGGGTCACCGACCGCTCACCCGATCCATGACAAAAGCCCAGGAGCAACAACAGCAGCTTCAGGAAATGATGAGTGCAACGGCCGCACTTACCGGGCCAAAAGAAAGCTCGGAGGCATCCTCGGATCAACGCCGGGAGCAAGAAACCGATGCTGACTTCCTACGCAGAGTCCTCGAAAAGAAGGACAGAGAAGCAGCAGAACAAGCAGCTAATATAAAACAAATGGCCCTCCTCTTCCAAGATATGATAGGGATGATGTTACAGCCGGACCCTCCAACTGGTGACCCTCCAATCATTGTTGAGGACGATAGAGGGGAGATATCTAATCCTCCTCTGACTCTTTTAGCAGCCAAGGAGGAAACCATTTCCAAGGCCGCACTGGATGACTATATAGCTCAGCAAATACGAGCTCATCAGGCGAGTGAAGCGGCTGAGCAAATTGTTAGAACCGGACGACCCTATCCGCACTGGTACGACCAAATCAGTTACCCGCCGGGATATATGATCCTAGATTCCACGTGTATAAGGGGACAGGGAATCCACACCAGCACGTCGCTCAATTCAGGGCCTTATGCGGCAATACTGGAGGCGACGACAAACTGCTGCTTCGCCAATTCATCGGCAGCTTAGCAGAAACAACCTTTGAATGGTATTCGGAGCTATCTAACGACTCTGTCAAAACATTTGCGGAGATGGAGCTATTATTTACACAAAGATTTGCGAGTGCTAGCGGACGCACCCCAATCACGGCATTGATCAACGCCAAGGTAAGGCCAGGCGAAACTTGGGTCCAGTATGCGATACGGTGGCGTAATCTATAGTCAAAGTGCGAGCAGCGCATCGAAGAAGCTCCTGCCGTGGGCATGTTCGTAGGTACTCTCGACCCTCAAGTGACCATATCCCAATTCATGATGTTCTTCAAGCCGACCACTTTTCAGGCCTTGATTGACAAACTGGCCCAAATGGACCAGATGGGTCACACACCGTCTCCTCCAGAGCCAGATTCTCGAAATGAAAAAGGGAAAGCGATCGTCGTCGCCAATACTTAACAACAGTTGAGCAACTCAAAGCCGGTTGTTCGCCAAAACAACATGCGTCCATGCCCATCCCTTGAGGAAAGACTGGGACGTCCTTACTCATTTCCTCAAAATAAAACAAGGAAACTGTTTGAGCTGGCAGTGCGCAACAGATTCGTCAATCTGCCGAGTCCGAAACATCCGCTACAGCCAGGCGATGTCAACGATCCTAATTACTGCCCCTACCATCGAGCAGTAAGTCATCCAATCGAAAACTGCTACGTTTTCAAAAACTGGGTTGAAGACCAATACCAACAGGGCATGTTCGCGTTGTCCGAAAAATGGAAGGTGAGCTCGCCACAACCACATGCTCCGAGAAAGATGGATATGCCCGGGGCATCATGCTCATTCATAGGGAAAGCCCCACGGACCGAAACGTACTTAAACTAATGACGGACCACTACGTCCTAAAACTAGCTGATGACCAAAACGTCTTTAAACTACTACCGTGGCATCCTCAGGCTGACGTGAAAAAAAAATAATAAAAAAAATAAAAACGGTATGTCCATAAGCAAAATGGGCACGGATGAAAACCCGAAAGGGCTCCGCGAGTAAAAACAGCAGGGCTACCGGCGAGTGTTCGTGAAAACCCAAAAGGGCGCTACCTCGTTAGAAAAAAAAAGAAAAAAAAAATTAAAAAAAATAAAAACGGTATGTTCATAAGCAAAATGGGCACGGATGAAAACCCGAAAGGTCTCCGTGAGTAAAAACAGCAGGACTACCGGCGAGTGTTTGTGAAAACCCGAAAGGGCGCAACCTCGTTAAGAGACACTTACAGGGTCCTCTCAACCTTGTAAGGAGAAACCACCCGCGTGAGAGCCTTACGACTCACAAGGGAGCAACACACTTAGGGATCCTCACGATTCCTAAGGAGAAATTACACTTGCGAGATCCTCACGACTCGTAAGGAGAACTCTCTTATGGGACCCTCACGGCTCATAAGATTTGAAAGTCTTAAGTTACAGAGACCTGAACCTGTTCTTAAGCAACCCCCACAACCTTCGATAGTGCCCTACGAGTGGCTCAATACTGACCCTTGTATACAATCCACGGGCGCGAATAAACATTTCCCTAACCAAGTCCCACCCGTGACTGGGAATATGTCCATATGGTGAACGACCCTTGTAAGTCCTCTCGACTTATAAGGAGAAAACCCTTTTGTAAGATCCTTACGACTTACAGGAGAATATACACTTAGAAATCCTCACGATTCCTAAGGAGAAAACACACCTACAAGATCCTCACGACTTGTAGGGAGAAATACCTTTGTGAGACCCTTACGGCTCATGAAGTCAAAAGCCTTAGTCGACGGGATCCTAACCCTGTTCGCTAAGCCACCTTTGTTCAACATCGACAGAGGCAAATGATGATTCGCTCCTGGCAATATCCCAGTTGTAGCGATGCTGATGCCTAAACCGGTATCAAATTCCAAGCCCTTTCATGGAAAATGATGATTCGCTCCTGGCAATATTCCAGTTGTAGCGATGCTGATGCTGAGATTGCCACCAGATTCCGAGTTCCACACTCGCGATAAAAAATCAGCGAGCCAAAAATGCATATGAAATAGCCGAAATGATAGGACAACTTGCAACAAAATCAGCAAGTAAAAATGTATGCATGCAAAATAGCCGAAATGATGGGGCAACTTGCAATAAAAATCAGCAAGTAAAAATGTATGCATGCAAAATAGCCGAAACGATTGGGCAACTCGCAATAAAAAGCAACGAGTGAAAATAAAATTGTTAGTGTATATACCCTAGAGGCCATTACTGTATCATACTAGTTTGTTTATTACTTAATGGAAGCTTGGGATATTCACCATTGTATAGGCAATCTTGCTCAAAATAGTAGTATGCTACTTGGTTTGTCTCTACTTCAATGTGTGTACATGTGTTTCTTTTAACATATCGCCTATACACATTAGTGGAGCCCTTAGGATCTTTGCTTGATTACCAGCGTTGTGATGGCAGTCACACTCGTGGGGGCTGGGTAATCCACAAGCACATCCTTATACAGGTCCCTAGTCGTAGGACTATCGAGATAGGGCATCGATACTCCGGAGTAGACTAGCGTATGCGCTTCTTATCCCAGCAGGGGAGACGGTATGTCCCACAGCCGTCAGTATGTCGTATTTGAGATAGTATGCGGGTGCTCGTTAGGTTACGAGTATACTGGACAGGACTCGTCGGGAACTGATTGGTTGGTACTATACCTATCGTCAGTTATCAGTTCCCAGGTGACATGAGTACAGCTTAGTCTGCTGACTTGACACTGTCACTTCGCCTCGAGTGTGTTCCCACTGTACTTTGATTACTACCCTACCACTTCTCAAAGGAGTCGTGCAAACAGGTAGTAGTTGGGTGCAGTCCCGAAGCACTTAGAGGCAGTGACGGTTAGATAGGATTCGTCTTTCCCGGTATTGGGAGTTGATATCGCGCTAGGTCATGGAGAGCCATTACACACAGTCGTCCCTGGCCAGGGCAAGAGAGATACACTGGTAGGTTTCCAGTGTTATCTCAGGGTGTTCTGGGCTACACTCCGACACGACTTGTACCGCTATTAGGGGACTGACGTTTACCGCGCCCTAGGCCCGCCATGCGATATTCTCAGACAAACAGACCGGACTGTACGGAGACTGTCACATTCAGGCTCAGTAGGAGTTCGGATTAGTTCACCTCATCAGTCTTCTTATCGGCATCTACCTGGGGGCCGTTACGCACAGCTAGTGCCGCTTGCGGTCTGTGGTTAAACCCACTGCCAGCGTAGTGTCGAGTCTTTAAAGTCCCACACAGAGAGCTATTCTCCTTTAGGCAAAAGAGTAGAGGTCGCATGGTTTTGCGACAGGGTTCGGTCACATCCACGCACTTGTGCACATTTGGTATCTGGGCAGTTATTACTAGCGGGCTTTGGTTTAAGCCAGATCCTAGTATACGTTTTGGGATTGGTTTTATCTCGTTTGTATTCGTGTTCCTCGGAACGCGGATGCGGGTGTGTATGCACGGTTGACAGAGACAGAGGCAGAGGATTCTCATTAGGGTTATTGACTGTTGACTTTTGCTAAACCCTAATGAGAATAAGAAATATGATTAATAATAATATTAATTAAGTATTATTGTGCCATGGTTGGGTTGAAAGGTTGACTTTGTTGACTTTGTTGACCGGTTGACTAGGTTGGACTTGTTGACCATCATCATGACAATGGCTATCATTTCATGGCTATGACTTTTGCTTGCTTGTTTGTTCACAAAATGCATTAAATGCATGAAATGATAATGCCATTGACATGAACCATCACAAGATGCTTAATTATTGTTATTATTATGATTATTTGGTGTTATGCGAGCATAGAGGAAAAAGTCTTCTTCATTCTATGATATTGATTCTCTTTCATCCTCAAAGCTCTCCTCTTCCTCTTGCTCTCTCTCTCTAGCTCATGGTTCTATTGTCTCATAAGTTGAGAAACAAGAACCATAGAGATAAAACCCAAAACACTTCTCTACTCATCCTAGTGTACAAGGTCTAGCAAGCCAAGTATTCTAGTTTCCTCTAGATTGAGGTTGGAGCCAAAGATAGAAGCTTTCGGGTGGATCCATCTTCGGCACAAGGAGACGACGAGGTGAGGCCGATCCGACCACCACAAGGAGTTGAAGAGAAGGAGTTCAAGTTTAGGTATAACCCCTAACCTAGTAGCTAAATTCTTAGTTAGGTTGTTAGATAGTTTGTTTAACAAAAATCCGTTTCTAAAGTCCATGTTACCCCCACCGAAAAAATCGTTTTTCACCATTTCCGCAACCTCAAAGAACCGGGGACGGGTAACGTGGACTTACAGTGGTATCAGAGCCTAGTTAAACACTATCTAACATGTTAGCAAAGTAATTTGAAGTTCGATCAGAGAAAAAATCACAAAACATGCCCGAACTTTAAAGTTTCTGTCGATTTTTATTCTGCTCTAAAAATAATTTAACACATCTGAAAAATTGTCTCAGGGTTTTTAGTGAACACAGCAGAAAAACGATCCTCTGAGACGACCAACTCACCGCGGAAATACGGCAAGAAGAGCTTCTTGCCGCGGATCCGCGGCCGAGTTGACTCGGCCGTGGATCGGTTTTGCTGCAGTGTGTTTTATGGGGTGTTTTAGGATTTTTGGAATATGATTTTTCTGCCCAGATTTTCCAGGAAGCAAAATTTGTTTTTAGGGTGGTTGAAAATCCGTATTTTGATCGAACTTCTAAAGACTTTAGCTAACGGGTTTATATCTGTGATGTGATATATGTATTGAACGTCTGCTAATCGCTATACGTCGATTAGTGGGGGTTATACATATCTGTGATCTGTAATGTTGATAGTATGTGTATATGAATTCATTGGATTGTCGCGGAAGAATAGCCGGGGGGGTTGTGAGATGAGAGTTTTCTTTATCTTTCAATTCATGTAATTTGTAATTGATGTAATATTATTTGTATGGCAGCGCATCCGGGATGAGGTTGTAACCGCCATTGTATAATTTCTTTTACTGTTTTTGCTCCTAGGATAGACCCAAGAAGGGGTGCACAAACTACCGGGTACCTCGAAGTGCCGAGTGGCCTACTCACGTTGTTGAGGGAGGTTGCTTCACTTCGGGTATTTCGTGGGTAGTTTGCCGCACCCGTAGGGGTCTAGAGTGGGGTATTGGCTATTCAACGCGACCGTGTAATCCGCTTTTCGTTACAGGCTCGTACGGAATGCGGATTCCTAGTATATCCAATGTGTTCATCTGTGATCTGGAATGGCTATCATTGCATCTGACGAATGTATATATCTATATATGATATCTATTTAGGCGTTACTTATGTTTTGCATCCGCGCTAGTTCAGCCCCCACTCTGTCGTTAGTTAAGTAACCTAACGGGTAATGACGAGGCCCCGTGGAGAATGCGGATGGCATAAGCGTCCGTTATATTTTCGTTGTTTTCTGCAATGGTAGGATTAAATGATGGGACGCATTAAAATTAATGTAAGAAAATAAACCAAAGTAAAGTCGTTGGAACACTTTCAAAACCACTTGGTTCTTTTCAAAAACCAACTTTTAAACGCGGAGCTTGAACCACTCCCTTTAAAAGCTATCTCGTTCCATCGATTATATCAAGTTCACTACGTTCACGGTTTCGCCAAAACCATTCGTAGCCCTCCGTCATTTCATATGGATAGTCAATAGTATTCAAGCTGTGTTTGTTGGCCAAATTCAAGGCACAGTGTTTGGTAGCTATTGGGTATTCATATGCAGCATAGATAGATGCGTTGGTTTGGGACAGTCGTACTGCCTTGTTGGCCAAAGTCAAGGGTAGGTACGGGTGGGTTCAAATTAACCTGGAGAATGACGGGTAGAACTTGACATGTGACTTATGATTTGTTGGCCAAAGTCAAGGTCATAAGAGCAGGGGGCAAAAATCCACATCGGGAGTTTCTAAAGAACCAGAAACTTGCTAGCGCTGCATACCATTTGGAGTGTGATGATTCTGGTAGGATTCCTTCAGTTTTGTCACGCGATGATATTTGGATCCCGATCCTACTGTGGGTATATGCTACTCCTCTGGAAATTTCTCACTTAACGATCAATGCTATAAACCAAGTAGGTGTCTAGAAATGTGTTAGCGGGGCTACGCCCCCAGGGAAAAGAGGTTCGTAAATTAAGGAACTTCGCGAAAGCATTGGAAAACCTCCCTCGAAGTACCGACACTGGCCTGGCTGAATGGTTAAGCAAGTATTGTACGGTGAGATTGATCCCGACTAATTCCTCCTTTTTAGTTTGAGGAGGGATTCGAGAAACAGTGTGAGCCGTCCTGTTTAGACAAACTAAAAACCACTCTAAACTTGCAAGAGCATCATGCTGAGCGTTTCTTCTCTCTCTCCTAATTGCAGCGACCAATCGTCATGACCGGACTTAAGTTATTACTAGATAAAAATATACTAACAGGGACAAACTACAAAGATTGGCTCAGGGATATCAAAATGGCAATCACTCACGACAAGTTGGGGTATCTTCTTACCACCAAAGCTCCCCCTATCCCAGGTCCCACCTCCAACGTCGTGGATAAGGAAATCCGTAAGATCTGGGAGATCGACTGCGCGAAGGCCAAGTGCCTTGTGCTTGCCTCTATGGACAATGAACATCAGAGGAGGCACGAGAATATGGACCTAGAATCCATATTTCTCTATACTAAGGAACTATTTGGAGAGCAATTCCGTATCGCCAGATACGAAGTCTCGAAAAAGTTATTTTCGACGAGATTGGCCGTCGGATCATCGGTAGCGGAACACGTGCTTAAGATGATTGGCTTCATTGAAGAGTTCGCGGACCTTGGGGCCACGTTAGAAAACGAGCCCTATATGGACTTGATTCTCCAGTCCCTTCCTTCCACTTACGCCCAATTTATCCTGAACTTCAACTTGCAAGGGAAGGAAGTTGAACTTCCGGAGCTTCTCAACATGTTGAGGAGTGCAGAGGGCACCCTACAGAAAAGTAGGGAAACATCCACTTTGTTTGTAGGAGGATCTTCCTTTTCTAAGTCCAAGGAGAAAGTTAAGGGAAAGAAGAAGAAAGCCCCCGCCAAACCAAGGGGCGGTGTTAGTAAAGTGGAAACGAAGGGAAAAGCAAAGGCAACAAAGATAGCGGGGCAGCTTGTGGGAAAGGAAGAGTGCTTCTATTATCATAAGAATGGACACTGGAAAAAGGATTGCAGGGCTTGGAAGGCCAAGAACCAGGACCCGAAGCAAGTTGCGGCTTCGGCTTCAGGTGTGTATGTTATTGAAAACTGTCTATCAATAAACTCTACTTCCTGGGTATTGGATATCGGATCAGGATCTCATATCTGTAATTCCATGCAGGCACTGAGAAAGCGTAGGGTTTTGAAGGCAGGTGATATGACCCTCAGAGTTGCAAACGGAGCTGGCATGGATGCTGAGTCCGTGGGGGACTATCACTTGGGAATGTCAGATGGACATGTTTTGGTTTTGCGTGATTGTTATTTTGTACCCAATGCAACTTGTAATATCATATCTGTATCTTTATTATCTAAAGAAGGTTATGAATTTGCATTTGTAAGCAATGTTGTAAACATTCACCTTAATCAAGTTTTGATTGGGTCAAGTACATTAAGCAATGGTATATACGTATTAAACCAATCACAGATTTTCAATGTCCAGAATACACACAAAAGAAAGTCTCCGGAAACAAATCAGGCTTTCTTATGGCATTGTAGACTGGGTCACATCAATGAGAGAAGGTTGACGAAGTTATATATAGAAGGATATTTAGATCCGTTCGAATATCAATCATATGCAACTTGTCAATCCTTTCTCAAAGGAAAGATGACAAAGACTCCGTTCACTGGACACGGAGTAAGAGCGAGCGAGCTCTTAGGACTCGTACGCAGCGATGTCTGCGGTCCAATGTCTACGCATGCGCGAAGCGGTTATTCTTACTTCATTACTTTTACGGATGACTTTTCAAGGTACGGATATGTCTTCTTAATGAAACATAAATCCGAAGCCTTTGGAAAATTCTAGGAATATAAGAATGAAGTAGAAAAACAAACCGGCAAAAGTATCAAGACACTGAGATCTGATCGAGGTGGTGAATACTTGAGTGCCGAGTTCCTGGATTACCTAAAAGAGAATGGAATTCTCTCTCAGCTTACTCCTCCATACACTCCGCAACATAACGGTGTATCGGAGAGACGGAACCGGACCCTATTGGATATGGTACGTTCCATGATGAGTAACGCTGAGTTACCGCGATCATTCTGGGGATATGCACTAGAATCAGCTGCATATCTTTTGAACCGAGTTCCAACTAAGACTGTGCCTACCACACCATATCAGATGTGGTGTAGGAAGAAACCCTATCTTAAGCACATTAAGACATGGGGATGTCCAGCTTTTGTCAAAAAGTAGCATGCGGACAAACTCGAGGTACGCTCAGTACAGTGCAAGTTTGTGGGATATCCAAAGAACTCCAAGGGATATTTCTTCTATTGCGAAGAGGAACAAAAGGTTTTTGTTTCTCGTCATGCCTGCTTCTTGGAAACTGAGCTTTTGGAAAATCAGATAAGTGGGAGCGCAATAGAACTGGAAGAAATTCTAGAACTACGAGCTATTACTGAAATCTTAGAAGAACCAGAGGGTTCGAAAGAACATGACATTCCTACGCCGCTCCGCAGGAGTAGTAGGCAGTCTCATCCGCCCGAGATATACTACGGTTTTCTCATAGACGGGGATAGAGAGGATTGCATCATTGATAGTGATGAGCCTACTAGCTTCCAGCAGGCCATTCAGAGCATTGACTCAGTAAAATGGCTGGATGCAATGCGGACCGAAATGGAGTCCATGTACACCAACAAAGTATGGACTTTGGACATTGCTCCAGATGGGGTAAAACCCGTAGGATGCAAGTGGATCTTCAAGAAGAAGATTGGTGTAGATGGACAGGTTGAGACCTATAAGGCTAGACTTGTTGCAAAGGGTTTTCGTCAAAGACCTGGTTTGGACTATGACGAAACCTTTTCTCCAGTGGCTATGCTGAAATCCATTCGGATCCTTCTTGCCATTGCTTCCTTCCACGATTATGAGATTTGGCAGATGGACGTAAAGACCGCTTTTCTAAATGGAAATTTATAGGAGTGTGTCTATATGGACCAGCCAGAGGGTTTCATTCTAAGTGGGAGCAGCGGAAAGGTATGCAAGTTGCTTAAGTCCGTCTATGGACTAAAGCAGGCATCACGGAGTTGGAACATCTGTTTTGATGAGACAGTCAAAGATTTTGGCTTTATCAAAAATCCATATGAACTATGCATCTATGGTAGATTTGTAGCGAGAACTGTCGTATTCCTCATTTTATACGTGGTTGACATTCTTTTGATAGGAAATGACATTCCTATGCTACAATCTGTTAAAGGGTTCTTGTCACACAGGTTCTCCATTAAAGACCTGGGTGATGCCACTTACATTCTGGGGATCCGGATCCATCGTGATAGATCTAAAAGGATATTAGGACTCTCGCAGTCCAGGTACATCGACACCATACTGAAAGATTCAGTATGGAAGATTCCAAACACGGTAATCTACCGGCTTGTCACGGGATCACCCTCTCCAAAGAGATGTCTCCCAAGACTGATTTGGAAAGGGATCGCATGTCCATTATACCCTACGCTTCTGCGGTAGGCTCTATAATGTATGTGATGTTGTGTACCAGATCGGATGTAGCTTATGTACTGAGTGTGGTAAGCCGGTATCAGTCAAACCCTGGGGAGAAGCACTGGATAGCGGTAAAGAACATTCTCAAGTACCTGAGAAGGACTAAGGAGATGTTCTTGGTGTATGGCTGAAAAGACCTCCAGATCGAGGCCTTTCCTGACTCTAGCTTCCAGAGTGACAAGGATGATTCCAAGTCCATGTCGGGTTTTGTCTTTACCCTCAATGGAAGGGCGTGTGTTGGAAGAGTTCCAAACAGGAAACCGTTGCTGACTCGACGATGGAAGCGGAATATATCGCTGCTGCTGATGCCGCAAAAGAAGCCGTCTGGATGAGGAAGTTCTTGACAGAACTTCAGGTGGTTCCGTCCATTGTTGATCCAATACCGCTGTATTGTGACAACAACATGGCTATAGCTTTAGCGAAGGAACCCAGGTCCCATCAGAAGTCCAGACACATCTTGAGGCGGTATCACCTGATCAGGGAGATCGTGGATCGCCAAGAGATCGAGGTTCGGAGGGTTGCTACGGAAGATAACACTGCTGATCCATTCACGAAGGCCTTACCCCAGACTCAGTTCAAGCGGCTGATCGAGATGATAGGTCTTCGATACGCCAGTACATGGCCTTAGTGCAAGTGGGAGATTGTTAGTGTATATGCGCTAGAGGCCATTACTGTATCATACTAGTTTGTATATTACTTAATGGAAGCTTGGGATATTCACCATTGTATAGACAATCTTGCTCAAAATAGTAGTATGCTACTTGGTTTGTCTCTACTTCAATGTGTGTACATGTGTTTCTTTTAACATATCGTATATACACATTAGTGGAGCCCTTAGGATCTTTGCTTGATTACCAGCGTTGTGATGTCAGTCACACTCGTGGGGGCTGAGTAATCCATAAGCACATCCTTATACAGGTCCCTAGTCGTAGGACTATCGAGACAGGGCATCGATACTCCGGAGTAGACTAGCGTATGCGCTTCTCATCCCAGCAGGGGAGACGGTCTGTCCCACAGCCGTCAGTATGTCATACTTGAGATAGTATGCGGGTGCTCGTTAGGTTACGAGTACACTGGACAGGACTCGTCGGGAACTGATTGGTTGGTATTACACCTATCGTCAGTTATCAGTTCCCAGGTGACATGAGTACAGCTTAGTCCGCTGACCTGACACTGTCACTTCGCCTCGAGTATGTTCCTACTGTACTTTGATTACTACCCTACCACGGCTCAAAGGAGTCGTGCAAACAGGTAGTAGTTGGGTGCAGTCCCAAAGCACTTGGAGGCAGTGACGGTTAGATAGGATTCGTCTCTCCCAGTATTGGGAGTTGATATCGCGCTGTGTCAAGGAGAGCCATTACACACATTCGTCCCTGGCCAGGGCAAGCGAGATACACTGGTAGGTTTCCAGTGTTATCTCAGGGTGGTCAAGGCTACACTCCGACACGACTTGTACCGCTATTAGGGGACTGACGTTTACCGCCCCCCTAGGCCCGCCATGTGATATTCTCAGACGAACAGACCGGACTGTACGGAGACTGTCACATTCAGGCTCAGTAGGAGTTCGGATGAGTTCACATCGTCAGTCTTCTTATCGGCATCTACCTGGGGGCCGTTACGCACAGCTAGTGCCGCTTGAGGTCTGTGGTTAAACCCACTGCCAGCGCAGTGTCGAGTCTTTAGAGTCCCACACAGAGAGCTATTCGCCTTTAGGCAAAAGAGTAGAGGTCGCATGGTTTTGCGACAGGGTTCGGTCACATCCGCGCACTTGTGCACGTTTGGTGTCTGGGCAGTTATTACTAGCGGGCTTTGGTTTAAGCCAGATCCTAGTATACGTTTTGGGATTGGTTTTATCTCGTTTGTATTCGTGTTCCTCGGAATGTGGATGCGGGTGTGTATGCACGGTTGATAGAGACAGAGGCAGAGGATTCTCATTAGGGTAGTTGACTGTTGACTTTTGCTAAACCCTAATGAGAATAAGAAATATGATTAATAATAATATTAATTAAGTATTATTGTGCCATGGTTGGGTTGAAAGGTTGACTTTGTTGACTTTGTTGACCGGTTGACTAGGTTGGACTTGTTGACCATCATCATGACAATGGCTATCATTTCATGGCTATGACTTTTGCTTGCTTGTTTGTTCACAAAATGCATTAAATGCATGAAATGATAATGCCATTGACATGAACCATCACAAGATGCTTAATTATTGTTATTATTATGATTATTTGGTGTTATGAGAGCATAGAGGAAAAAGTCTTCTTCATTCTATGATATTGATTCTCTCTCATCCTCAAAGCTCTCCTCTTCCTCTTGCTCTCTCTATAGCTCATGGTTCTATTGTCTCATGAGTTGAGAAACAAGAACCATAGAGATAAAACCTAAAACACTTCTCTACTCATCCTAGTGTACAAGGTCTAGCAAGCCAAGTATTCTAGTTTCCTTTAGATTGAGGTTAGAGCCAAAGGTAGAAACTTTCGGGTGGATCCATCTTCGGCACAAGGAGACGACGAGGTGAGGCCGATCCAACCACCACAAGGAGTTGAAGAGAAGGAGTTCAAGTTTAGGTATAACCCCTAACCTAGTAGCTAAACTCTTAGTTAGGTTGTTAGATAGTTTGTTTAACAAAGATCCATTTCTAGAGTCCATGTTACCCCCACCGAAAAAAACGTTTTTCACCATTTCCGCAACCCCAAAGGAACGGGGACGGGTAACGTGGACTTACAAAAATAAATAGCCGAAATGATTGGGCACCGCGAAAAATAGCCGAAATGATTGGGCAATTGCGACCTTCGCGATATAAAGCTGAAATGATAGAGCATCGCGGAAAGAAATAAAATGAAAAAAATATATATAACGAAATTCATGCCCTACGGGCGATATCATAGCAATCCCTGTATGCAATCCAGGGGCGCAAATAAAGAAGGAAACACACCTTCCCTCCCGATGCTCCATCGGAAAACGGAGTCAAGTCTTGACAGTAACTCATATAAAACCTGAAAGACTACCGGAGATCATCCCACATGGAGTGGTCACCACCTTGACGTTCGTCTCGATACAGCAGACGAGATGTCAACTATGGCGTTCCTTCGCAATCCAACAGAATGCAGATGCAACGTCAACGAAAGACCCCATGGTCAAACAAGCGGAGTAATGGCAAAATCCCAGCTCCACCTCGGCATTCGTCTCGATACAGTAGACGAGATGTCACTACAGCGTCCTTCCCCCAACAGGATTCGGACACACCAAAGCAACCGAAGCAAATGCCAAATTCCTAGCTTCAGGGTCTTGACGGTAACTCATATAAAACCAGAAAGACAATCGGAGATCATCTCGCATAAGCACGGAGTGATCACCACCTCGACGTTCGTCTCGATACAGCAGACGCCACGCCAAAGCAAGCGAAGCGAAGGCCAAATTCCTAGCTTCAGGGTCTTGACGGTAACTCATATAAAACTGGAAAGACAATCGGAGATCATCTCGCACAAGCGCGGAGTGGTCACCACCTCTACATTCGTCTCGATACAGCAGACGCAACACCGCCAAAAGGAGCCACGGCAAAGCCCTAGTTCCAAAGCTCGACGGTTCACCAACAACCTAGAGACAACCGCGACATTCGTCTTGATATAGAGGACGCAATGACAGCAAACGAAGCAAAGGCCAAATTCCTAGCTTCAGGGTCTTAACGGCAAGTCATATAAAGGCTGAAAGATAATCGGAGATCATCTTGCACCAGTGCGGAGTGGTCACCGTCTTGATGTTCGTCTCGATACAGCAGACGTGATGTCACCCCAGCGTTCTTCCTCCAACAGGATTCGTACGTGACAAAGCAAACGAAGCAAAGGCCAAATTCCTAACTTCAGGGTCTTAACGGCAAGTCATACAAAGCCTGAAAGACGATCGGAGATCATCTTGCACCAGTGCGGAATGGTCACCACCTCGACGTTCGTCTCGATACAGCAGACGAGATGTCACCCCAGCGTTCTTCCTCCAACAGGATTCAGACGCGACAATCAAACAGCGGAGCCACGGCAAAGTCCCTAGTTCCAAACCTCGACGGTTCACCAACAACCCAGAGACAACCGCGACATTCGTCTCGATATAGAGGACGCAATGCCAGCAAACGAGGCAAAGGCCAAATTCCTAGCTTCAGGGTCTTGACGGCAAGTCATATAAAGCCTGAAAGACTATCGGAGATCATCCCATACCAGCGCGGAGTGGTTATGACTCATCGGGGATCTCCAAAATGAGCCTAAACTCAAGAAAAAAGTGACATGAAATATCCCTACGCTTGCTCTTTCGACGGTAAGATTGCTTGGAAGATTACTTGAAGACGTCTTGTCCAGCCCCCGAAGGGATCAGAGACACGACAATCGCAAGGCTACTCGAACAGGAAGATTGCATATCGAGGAATATATCAGCCAACGCGACGGTACGACGGCCAAAACCCTAAGTACCACAGACCCTAACAGACCTCTGTCGTAAAGAGCAGAGGTTAACTGTAACGTTTGGATATTCTTGCGAGGAGTGCTCGATTCGGCTCGACTCGTGAAGAAAAGCCTTAGGCAGCAGGGATTAAAAAACCTGTTTCCTAAGCACTGGGACCCTGCAAGTCGGTCCAAAATGGACTCTTGCATACTATTCATGGGTCTCACTCTCCGAGATCAAATCTTGATAAGGAGGGAAACAACCGCTTACGGGTCCTCTCGACTCGTAAGAGGGAAAATTCTCTTGTGAGATCCTTACGACTCTCTAGAGAAAACGCACTTAGGAATCCTCACGATTCCTAAGGAGAAAATACACCTACGAGATCCTCTCGATCCGTAGGGAGAAAAGTCTTTGTGAGACCCTCACGGCTCATAAAGTTGAAAAGTCTTAGGTAGCAGATCTGAACCTGCAGCCTAAACCATCACTACCTCTTGAAGAAGCCAACACAGGATGCTCGCTCTATCATCTGTCAACCATGTTTACTAAGGCAGCATACTGATAATAAAAGAAGGAAGAAAGCGACAGAAAGAACATCCGATTTGCATTTAATGAAGCGTTCGAGACACACTCACTCATGCATGTGCAAAAGACTCAGAACGAGAAATAAGACAAGCTGAAATAAAAAAAAAATTCCATTGATATTGCAAAGGGTTCTTACAATTATAAAGAAATAAACAAAGACATTATCCAAATGATTACAATGGCAAAACCTCAGATCCAGGGCATGGATTTAGGAATTCGAAAGTAAGGCCATCCAGAGTCTTTCTGGCCTTTCTGATCATTCTCGTGTGCATCCTCTCACGCTCACGTGTGTCAAGGTCTTCGGCAAGGCCCCCCATCCTTCGATAAGCAGCAATTATCGTCGTCTGTTGAAAGATTTAATGCAGAATGTCGATGAGGCTATCTCGCCGTTTCTTCGAGATCAGCCCCGACAGGTACACTGAATGCACCTTGTCTTCGGCATCATCCAGCGCATTAAGCGGCATGGCCTCGTGAAACCCCAGGAGTGCTCTCCAAATTGCTCCCAGCACGACTTTCAAGAGAGCAGAACGGCGAGGAAGCAGACAACCAACGCGTGAGTTCAGACGACCCATAACCTCCGTACACTGGGCATCTGTAAACTCCTGGTTTTGGTGACGGCCCTGTACGCGGATATCCTCGTAGGTGATGAATTCGTGCAGACTGTATAGATGAACAGCCATAATGCCTGAAGGAAACATCATTGGAAGATTAGCAATGAGAAAAAAGGGCACAGGGAGTTAAACTCCTCGAGAGCAATACTCTGCAAACAGGAGTGACACCTATCAAATTAAGTAATGAGTGGAGTTTAAAGAAATCCCCCGAGAACATTGAGAGCTTTACTCTGAAAAGATGATATAATAATAATAATAATATAAAATACCATCTTTAACCTCCAAGATCCATGAAAAACTCTTAAGAATTCTTCTACATGATTTGGAGGGAGCAAAACTCCATTAATGAATTAAGAAAATACAAGGTAAATCTTTTAGAGAGCAGAGCTCTATTAATGGAACTCTAATAAGATTCTCCTTAGTTCTCTTTAGATCCTTTTAGAGTAAGGCTCTGCTAAATGAAATCCTAAATGGGTCTTCTTTAGATTAGGGATCTATTGAGAGAAAGGCTCTTAAAATTAATTTAATCCAAATTAATTTTTACCTAAAAATTTTCTAGAGTTTTAACTCTTAAAAGTGCTTGAACAAAAGAGCAGGGCTCTGAACAAAATTCTTATGAAGAGATGAAAATCATCTAAGGGACCAAAGGTCCTATTTATAGGTATTGAAGAGCCGTTTCAACTTCTAAGGGATGGCGCGACGGTTGGAATTCTTCCACCGCTGCGCTCACGTTTAGGGCCACGTAAGCGCAACGGTGGGGGGGGCATTTGTTTATCCCAATCAGAGAAAAACTCTGTTCAAATTCCAAGGCGGGAAATGAAGCAACGCTTCTGTTTCTCCCAATCAGAGCAAAGCTCTGTTTAAAATTCAAATTTTAATAAAGGAAGCAACGCTTCAGCTGACCTGCGCTCTACGCTACGCGACACGTGGCATCGCAGTTGCGCTGCGCTCTATGCTGCGCGACACGTGGCAGCGCAGTTGCGCTGCGCTCTGCGCTGCGCGACACGTGTCAAGCGCAGGTGCGCTTGTGCCAAACAGAATTAAAATTCTGAAAGATCTTTTTGATCTTATTAAAACAATAAGATTCTTTCCTGTAAAACAGGAGCGCTTGGATCAAAGATCCAATGGTAGAGAAAAATCCCTAAATCACTCAGAGAAAGATCTCTTTAACTAATTTAATAAATCTATTGGCACTATAAAAAGGCCCCCAAACTTCAAGTCTAAAGGGGAGAAACACAGAGAAATATTCAGAACTCCTCTAGAAAACTTTGAGAAGAAACTCAGAGAGATAAAAAAAAAAGAAGGTAAAAACCTTTGAGAAAAAAAAGAAGAGTTTCTTCTAAAAAGATCATTGATCTAAGAACAAGATCAAAGATCTTCAATAAAAAAAATAATATAATAATAATAAAGGCATTGCCTTTTGATGAACCATTTGTTCTGGAATCTTAAAAGATTCTCTTTTTTGATCCAAAATCGGATCAAGATATTAAACAGTGCCCTGCACTTGAAAAAATTGCACTGTTGCACTCTCGGGTTGGCGCAAGCCACCAGAGAGCGCCACGTGTCAGCCCCAGAACAGACTGCGCTATGCGCTTCTAAAACAGAGCATTGCTCTCATGAATTGGCGCAAGCCATCAGAGCACGTCACGTGTCAGCAGCGTAACAGCGCAGCGCACTGTCGCAGCGCACTGCGCTAGCAGACTTGCGCTCACCAGAGCGTGACACGTGTCACCTCCATATGGACTTGCACCTTACGCTCCTCAATTAGTGCAAAGCGCCTGACAAGCCACGCGGCGCTTTGTCAGACTAATTAATGCAGCGCATTATTAAAGGGCAGAGCCCAATTAAGAGGCCCAATGGACCAAAACAAATGCTCTGCATTATAAAAAAGGGGACAGAGCCCAATTTAAAAAGCCTAACAGGCCAGAATAAAATGCAGTGCAGGGGCAGAGCCCTAATAAAGGCCTAATAGGCCAAATGCAAATAAAATGCTGCACATTTTCAACTGGACTTAGCCCAATACTGGCCGTAAGTCCTCAAATTAAATTGACTAAGTATGATTTCTCTCTTAATCAATTTACACCCGGTTCAAGGGTACATCTCCGAACTCCTCTGATATTTGTTGTTGTAATCCTTCAACGTCTTCAGAGAGGTGACGGGTCCCGACAACCACATATTGATACGGACTGCGAGGTCCTTAAACTCGTGGACCGAAATGTTCTTAAACTAATATTCGTCCCAAAATGGGAACATTGGACCGAAATGTCCTTAAACTAATGTTCGTCCCCAAATGGGAATGATGGACCACCATGTCCCTAAACTGGAAATCGACCGCAATATCATTAAACTAAACAATAGAGCCAATTGCTCTCTTGTCGGATCCAAACGATCCCGTTAAATTGATATTAGTCTGGAGATTAGGCTAACGTATCCTTAACAAAAGTTTAAGTTTATCTTAGCCTTAAATAGGACTAACGTATCCTTAAACCAAAACACCAAACCCAAATATAAGAAAATATGGATTTGGACTAATCCATGTCCTACGGGCGACAACATAAATTAGTCTCCGTATACAATCCACGGGCGACCACAAACAAAACAAACACCCACGACACGAAGTGAAATTCTGGAGAAGGAGAAAGTTGCTACCGCGATGCGGTAGCGTAATTAACTGCAGGGGCTTGCGCCTGCAGGGAAGAGCGTCCCCACAATCAAAAACCACTCAAGTGAGAGGGAACCTGACGAAGTCTGCTACATCGGCCGCATCCGTCTAAACCTCCGATTCACGGTGCCATAAATCAACTTGGCATTTTCGGAGAGGTGGACAGGTAAAACCAAATAGCATCTGCCCCAAATCTCGGACAATACGTCCATGTCTTGGCCGCCGTTTGAAGGGGAACAATGCCTGATCCAATCAACTCTTGATTCAGGAAAATGTTCACAACATTATCCTCTAATATAGAATTATATCCTTCTTTAACTCATTAAAGTAACCGATGTAATGTTGTATATCAGGTTCGGTATGTAATAACATTCGTTCAAAATCAATGTATTAATATAAGGTGATATTTGCCAACTGAATTGGCTACAACAATTGCACCATTCTCTAACACCTAGAGATATATCATCCTTTCCCAGTTCTCTACCTATTTGTAGCCCATATAACATATTACATATGCGGGATCCTGATCCGGTATCACATACCCAGGATGTAGAGGAACTGAGAAACAGTTCTAGGTAATGAACACACCCGAAGAAGATGCATCAACATACACTTTCTTCGATTGGGTGGCATGGGAATCCGGATATTCCCCTATTTTGTGCTCGGAATTATAATAATTATAAGATAGAGTGGAACCAACGTCCCCCGGCTCAGTATAATAAGCAGGTTCGGTCAATGCATCCATATTATTACCTTGATTAAGGCATGATATGGTCGCTACCAGGAGAGAGAGAGAGAGAAGAAAATACTCTCCGTGCGCTCTTGCAAGATTAGATTGGTTATTATTTTATCTAATCAGGATGGTTCCCACTATTTTTATCAAATCTTCCTTCAAACCCTAAAAGATAAGACTAGCCGGGATTAATTACACCCTACAAGTTCGCCAATCTTTCGACCAGGCCAGTGTCGGTACTTTGAGGGAGGTTCCCCGTACTTTCGCACGGACCTAATTAAAATAAACCTCGTTTTCCCAGGGGCGTAACCCCGTTAACACCTTTCTAGACACCTACTTGATTGGCTAATTGTAATGTGTAAAACTCTCCCAGGAGTAACTCTTACTCGCAATGGGTATCGGGGATCCAACTATCTCATAGAAGGTATGCAATCTCATTGCAAATTTCAACACTTGAAATTCTCGATAATATTTTGCCCTTAGCGTCTTATGACCTTGACGGTGGCCAACAAACCATAGGCCGCTAGTTAAGTTCAACCCGTACATTTCATGATTGAATTAAACCTACCCGCATGACCCTTGACGGAGGCCAACAAAGTTGCACGACTACCCTAACTCAATCGCATCATATGCTGGCAGATAAGCACTAGTTAGCTACCGCACACTACGCCTTGACAGAGGCCAACAAATGTAGCACGAATACTAAGTAGTATTTATTTGAAATGACGGAGGGCTACGACAAGTTTTTAACAAAACCCTTTGCGTAATGAACTTGATCTCGTTGTAGAATCGAGTGATTTTGAAAAAGAGTGTTTTTGAGGCTTTTACTAGTTTTGCTAAAGAGGTCACTCCCGGTGAAGGGATCTCGGTTCTTTCCTTATCGAATAAGGTGCAGGATATTTCACAAATACCGCTATGCAAAGCATGAACTAAAAAAGCAATCAAAAGATAAACCGAGTGGGTTGTAGCATCTGCTAGTTTCGCTAAAGAGGTCACTCCCGGTGAAGGGATCTCGGCTCTTTCCTTATCGAATAAGGTGCTGGATATTCTACAAGGAATACCGCTATACAAAGCAAGAACTAGAGCTACCAGTTTTTAAACAAGATTCTGCAACATCTTTAGGTTTCTTTTATTTCATTAATCTCATTAATGAAGTCCCATTAATTATGCTTCCCAAGCATCACATATGAAACGAAAGCAGCAATATTAATTATATCTCATATATATAATATAGGCATTCGTCTCAGAACATATCAAGTGATCACATCACAAAATATCGGTAGCAGAAGAATCACATATGAAATATTGGATATACTAGGAATTCCGTGTTTTAAATTAAGCCTGTATAAAAAACGGATTCCACGGTCGCGATGAATAGCCAAACCCACATCCCTAGACCCCTATGAGAGCAGCAAGCAACCCTTCCAATTCTAGAGTTAGGAGATCCGGTCTCGACTCCTCGAGATGGTCTCCCACTGGACCCTAGAACCCGGTTAGTTGTGCTCTCCTCCTTGGGTCTATCCTAAAGCGGAAAAGTAAATAATATACATCAATGGTGACATCATTCTCAAACCGGAAGTGCCCCAATAAAAGAATATTACATATAAGCTTTTACATGAATGAAAATGAAAAACTCTCATCTCACATAAAAAAACCCGGCTATTCAAAACACGACGATCCAATATAACATATCACGGCAACACATAACATCACATGTCATCAACGTAAGTAAATATGCGTATCCCAATTGTCGTTGACGTATAGCAACGAAACCGGCGATACACCACATATTACACTTACGGTCGCAGAAAAGAAAGTGAAAAACTATAATAGTTGGAATCCGCAACCACCTTAGACATCATAAACCCAATATATCTCATACTTTGGATTTCATGCCCAACAAAATGAATTCCTTATACATCACATGCCTAACAATTATAAACCCCGCATTTTAGTCTCGATATTGAAAACACTTTCCAATAAACTGTCGGGTAATTCAACAAGATTCCCGATAACCTGATCTAATGCTCGTCGGAAATTTTAGTAGACGGCCGCACCCCCGATGCCGTTGATGAAGTACACTGAGGTGGAACACCGCGGCCGCGAGCACCCGAACGGATGCTGTTTACCGCCGGAAACCAGGAAGACAGACTGTCTTGCCTGAATCTGGGGGCAGATGCTAATTGGTGCTATCCATCCACCTCTCCGAAGATGCCAAGTTGATTTATGGCACCGTATATCGGAGGTTTAAACGGATGCGGCCGATGTAGCAGACTTCGTCAGATTCCCCCTCGTTTGAGGGGTTTTTGATTGTGGGGACGCTCTTCCCTACAGGCGCAAGCCCCTGCAGTTAATTACGCTACCGCATCGCGGTAACAACTTTCTCCTTCTCCAGATGTTCACCTCGTGTCGTGGGTGTTTGTTTTGTTTTTGGTTGCCCGTGGATTATATACGGAGACTAATTTACGTTGTCGCCCGTAGGACGTAGATTAGTCCAAATCCGTATTTTCCTAGATTTGGGTTTTGGTTTTGGTTTAAGGATACGTTAGCCCTATTTAAGGCTAAGATCAACTTAAACTTTTGTTAAGGATACGTTATCCTAATCTCCAAACTAAGATCAACTTAACGGGATCGTTTGGATCCGACAAGAGAGCAATTGGCTCTATTGTTTAGTTTAATGACACTGCGGTCGATTCCCAGTTTAGGGACATGGTGGTCCATTACATGTATGGCCGTCGGGACCCATCACCTCTCTGACGACATTGAAGGATTACAACGACAGATGTCAGAGGAGTTCAGAGATGTACCCTTGAACCAAAGTTGATTGGGGGATCTATAGTCCAATTTGGGACTAAAGTCTGTTTGAAGATTTAAGGATACGTTAGCCATATTTGAGGCTAAGATCAACTTAAACGGGATCGTTTAGATCCGACAAAAGAGCATTTGGGGGTTCTATTGTTCCAGTTTAGGGACATAGTGGTCCAACATTCCCATTTTGGGGACGAACATTAGTTTAAGGACATTTCGGTCCAACGTTCCCATTTTGGGACGAATATTAGTTTAAGGACGTTTCGGTCCAACGTTCCCATTTTGGGACGAATATTAGTTTAAGGACGTTTCGGTCCATGAGTTTAAGGACGCATCAGTCCATGAGTTTAAGGACCCCACAGTCCATATTGATGTGTGGTTGCCGGGACCCGTCACCTCTCTGACGACGTTGAAAGATTACAACGACAGATGTCAGAGGAGTTCGGAGATGTACCCTTGAACCGGGTGTAAATTGATTTAAGAGAGCAGTCATGCTCAGTCAATTTAATTTGAGGACTTACAGCCAGAATTGGGCTAAGTCCAGTTGAAGGTGTTCAACATTTTATTTATGTTTGGCCTGTTAGGCCTTTGTTTGGGCTCTGCCCTCTTTTAAATAATGCATTGTATTTTATTAGGCCTGTTAGGCTCTTCTAATTAGGCTCTGCCCTTCTTTTTTATAATGCAGAGCATTAATTAGTCTGACAGAGCGCCACGTGGCTTGTCAGGCGCTTTGCGCCAGCGCAAGCGCGTGTAAAGGTGCCACATGTCACGCTCTGGCGAGCGCAAGCGCAGTGCGCTGCGATGTTGCGCTGCTGACATGTGGCGCGCTTTGGTGACTTGCGCCAATTTATGAGAGCAGTGCTCTGTTTTAGAAGCGCAAGGCGCAGTTTGTTCTAGGGCTGACACGTGGCGCTCCTTGGTGGCTTGCGCCAACCCAAGAGCGCAACAGTGCAAATTTTACAAGTGCAGGGCACTGTTTAATATCTTGATCCAATTTTGGATTAAAGAAAAGAATCTTTTAAGATTCCAGAACCTATGGTTCATCGAAAGGCAATGCCTTTATGTAGATCAAATGATCTGTGAAGTAATAGTTCTTTTATCTTTTTGTGAATGGATCTTTTTGATCTTTTTTTCTTTTTAATTGAAGATCATGATCTTGTTCTTAGATCATTGATCTTTATAGAAGAAAATTCTTCTTTTTATTCAAAGGTTTTTACCCTTTTTCTTTTCTCTGAGCTTTTTCTCAAAATTTTCTTAAGAGGAGTTCTATCTTTTTTCTCCCTGTTCATCCGTTTTAGACTCAGAGTCTAGGGGCCTTTTTATAGTGCCAATTGATTTGTTAAATCAGTTAAAGAGATCTTTCTCTGAGTGATTTAGGGATTTTTCCCACCGTTGGATCTTTGATCTAAGGGCTCCTGTTTTACAGGAGAGAATCTTATTGTTTTAATAAGATCAGAAAGATCTTTCTGGAATTTTAATTCTGTTTTAGTGCTGTCACAGTTGGCGCAAGCGCACCTGCGCTTGACACGTGTCGCACAGCGTAGAGCGCAGCGCACCTGCGCTAGCGCAGCGCAACTGCGCTGACACGTGTCGCGCAGCGCATAGCGCAACTTGTCTGAAGTATTGCTTCCTTTATTTTTTATTTTAAATAGAGCCTTGCTCTGATTGGGTGCGCTGCGCTCCTTGTGCCGGCGTGCCTGATTTTGACACGTGGCGCGTTGCGCCCAGCGCAAGAAATCTGAAGCGTTGCTTCTTTAATTTTAACTTTAATTTCAAAGCAGAGTTTTGCTCTGATTGGGGGAAACAGAAGCGTTGCTTCATCTCCCACCTTGGAATTTGAACAGAGTTTTTCTCTGATTGGGGGTAAACAAATGCCCCCCCACCGTTGCGCTTACGTGGCCCCAAACGTGAGCACAGTGGTAGAAGAATTCCAACCGTTGCGGCAACTTTTGGAAGTTGGGCCTCTCAATGCCTATAAATAGGACCTTTGGTCCCTTAGATAATTTTTACCTCTTCATAAGAATTTATGTTCAGAGCCTTGCTCTCTTGTTCAAGCACTTTTAAGAGTTAGAACTCTAAAAAAATTTTTAGGTAAAAATTAACCTAGATTAATTTAAATTAATTTCAGGAGCTTTGCTCTTAATAGATCCCTGATCTAAAGAAGAGGGTTTCATTTAGCAGAGCTTTGCTCTAAAAGGATCTAGAGAGAACTAAAGAGAACTCTATTAGGGTTCCAATAATAGAGCCTTTACTCTCCAAAAAGATTTTATTTTTTTGAATTATATCATTTTTCCAGAGCAAAGCTCTCAATGTTCTCAGGGGATTTTCTTCAAATTCTCCTCATAACTGATTTTTGACAGGTGTCACTCCTGTCTGCAGAGCATTGCTCTCGAGGAATTTAACTTTCTGTGTCTTTTTTCTCATTGCTAATCTTACAATGATGTTTCCTTCAGGCATTATGGTTGTTCACCTATACAGTTTGCACGAATTCATCACTTACGAGGATATCTGCGTACAGGGCCATCACCAAAACCAAGAGTTCACAGATGCTCAGTATGCGGAGATTATGGGTCGTCTGAACGCACGCGTTGGTTGGTTGCTGCCTCGCCGTTCTACTCTCTTAAAAGTCATGCTGGGAGCAATTTGGAGAGCACTTCTAGGGTTTCACGAGGCCATGCCGCTTAATGCGCTGGATGATGCCGAAGACAAGGTGCATTCAGTGTACCTGTCGGGGCTGATCTCGAAGAAACGGCGAGATAGCCTCATCGACATTCTGCATCAAATTTTTCAACAGACAACGATAATTGCTGCTTATCGAAGGATGGGGGGCCTTGCCGAAGATCTTGACACACGTGAGCGCGAGAGGATGCACACGAGAATGATCAGAAAGGCCAGAAAGATTCTGGATGGCCTTACTTTCGAATTCCTTAATCCATGCCCTGGATCTGAGGTTTTGCCATTGTAATCATTTGGATAATGTCTTTGTTTATTTCTTTATAATTGTAAGAACCATTTACAATATCAATGGAATTTTTTTTTATTTCAGCTTGTCTTATTTCTCGTTCTGAGTCTTTTGCACATGCGTGAGTGAGTGTGTCTCGAACTCTTGATTAAATGCAAATCGGATGGTCTTTCTGTCGCTTTCTCTCTTCGTTTATTATTAGTATGCTGCCTTAGTAAACATGGTTGATAGATGATAGAGCGAGCATCCTGTGTTGGCTTCTTCAAGAAGTAGTGATGGTTTAGGCTGCAGGTTCAGATCTGGTACCTAAGACTTTTCAACTTTATGAGCCGTGAGGGTCTCACAAAGACTTTTCTCCCTACTGATCGGGAGGATCTCGTAGGCCTATTTTCTCCTTAGAAATCGTGAGGATTCCTAAGTGCTTTTTCTCTTGAGATTCGTAAGGATCTCACAAGAGAATTTTCCCTCTTACGAGTCGAGAGGACCCGTAAGCGGTTGTTTCCCTCCTTATCAAGATTTGATCTCGGAGAGTAAGATCCGTGAATAGTATGCAAGAGTCCATTTTGGACCGACTTGCAGGGTCCCAGTGCTTAGGAAACAGGTTTTATAATCCCTGCTGCCTAAGGCTTTTCCTCACGAGTCGAGTCGAATCGAGCACTCCTCGTAAGAATATCCTAACGTCATAGTTAACCTCTGCTCTTTACGACAGAGGTCCGTTAGGGTCTGTGGTACTTAGGGTTTTGGCCGTTGTACCGTCGCGTTGGCTGATATATTCCTCGATATGCAATCTTGTTGTTCGAGTAGCCTTGCGATTGTCGTGTCTCTGATCCCTTCGGGGCTGGACAAGACATTTTCAAGTAATCTTCCAGGTAATCTTACTTTCGAAAGAGCAAGCGTAGGGATATTCCATGTCACTTTTTACTTGAGGTTAGGCTCATTTTGGAGAGCCCCGATGAGTCATAACCACTCCGCGCTGGTGTGGGATGATCTCCGATAGTCTTTCAGAATTTATATGACTTGCCATCAAGACCCTGAAGCTAGGAATTTGTCTTTTGCTTTGTTTGCTGGCATCGCGTCCTCTATATCGAAACGAATGTCTCGGTTGTCTCTAGGTTGTTGGTGAACCGTCGAGATTTGGAACTAGACTTTGCCGCGGCTCCGCTGTTTGATTGTCGCGTCTGAATCCTATTAGAGGCAGAATGCTGGGGTGACATCTCGTCTACTGTATCGAGACGAACGTCGAGGTGGTGACCATTCCGCACTGGCGCAAGATGATCTCCGATCGTCTTTCAGGCTTTATATGACTTGTCGTCAAGACCCTGAAGCTAGGAATTTGGCCTTTGCTTCGTTTGCTTTGTCACGTCCGAATCCCGTTGGAGGAAGAACGCTGGGATGACATCACGTCTGCTGTATCAAAACGAACGTCAAGATGGTGACCACTCCGCACTGGTGCAAGATGATCTCCGATTGTCTTTCAGGCTTTATATGACTTGCCGTTAAGACCCTGAAGCTAGGAATTTGGCTTTTGCTTCGTTTGCTTTGTCACGTCCGAATCCTGTTGGAGGAAAAACGCTGGGGTGACATCACATCTGCTGTATCGAGACGAACGTCTAGGTGGTGACCATTCCGCACTGGTGCAAGATGATCTCCGATTGTCTTTCAGGCTTTATATGACTTGCCGTTAAGACCCTGAAACTAGGAATTTGGCCTTTGCTCCGTTTGCTATGTCACATCCGAATCCTGTTGGAGGAAGAACGCTGGGGTGACATCACGTCTACTGTATCGAGACGAACGTCGAGGTGGTGACCATTCCGCACTGGTGCAAGATGATCTTCGATCGTCTTTCAGGCCTTATATGACTTGCCGTTAAGACCCTGAAGCTAGGAATTTGGCCTTTGCTTCGTTTGCTGGCATTGCGTCCTCTATATCGAGACGAATGTCACGGTTGTCTCTAGGTTGTTGGTGAACCGTCGAGATTTGGAACTAGGGACTTTGCCGTGGCTCCTTTTGGTGGTGTTGCGTCTGCTGTATCGAGACGAACGTAGAGGTGGTGACCACTCCGTGCTTGTGCGAGATGATCTCCGATTGTCTTTCCGGTTTTATATGAGTTACCGTCAAGACCCTGAAGCTAGGAATTTGGCATTCGCTTCGTTTTCTTTGGCGTTGCGTCTGCTGTATCGAGACGAACGTCGAGGTGGTGATCACTCCGTGCTTGTGTGAGATGATCTCTGATTGTCTTTCCAGTTTTATATGAGTTACCGTCAAGACCTTGAAGCTAGGAATTTGGCCTTCGCTTCGTTTGCTTTGGCGTGTCCGAATCCTGTTGGGGGAAGGACGCTGTAGTGACATCTCGTCTACTGTATCGAGACGAATGCCGAGGTGGAGCTGGGATTTTGCCGTTACTCCGCTTGTTTGACCATGGGGTCTTTCGTTGACGTTGCATCTGCATTCTATTGGACTGCGAAAGAATGCCATTGTTGACATCTCGTCTGCTGTATCGAGACGAACGTCGAGGTGGTGACCACTCTATATGGGATGATCTCCAGTAGTCTTTCAGGTTTTATATGAGTTACCGTCAAGACTTGACTCCGTTTTCCGATGGAGCACGGGGAGGGAAGGTGTGTTTCCTTCTTTGTTTGCGCCCCTGGATTGCATACAGGGATTGCTATGATATCGCCCGTAGGGCATGAATTTCTTTATATATATTCTTCATTTTATTTCTTTTCGCGATGCTCTATCATTTCAGCTTTATATCACGAAGGTCGCGATTGCCCAATCATTTCGGCTATTTTTCGCGGTGCCCAATCATTTCGGCTATTTATATTATTTTCACTCGCTGCTTTTTATTGCGAGTTGCCCAATCATTTCGGCTATTTTGCATGCATACATTTTTACTTGCTGGTTTTTATTGCAAGTTGCCCCATCATTTCGGCTGTTTCGTATGCATGTTTGGCTCGCTGATTTTTTTTATCTTGAGTGTGGAATTTGGAATCTAACGCCAATCTCAGCATCAGTATCGCTACAACTGGAATATTGCCAGGAGCAAATCATCATTTTCCTTGAAAGGGCTTGGAATTTGATTCCGATTTAGGCATCAGCATCGCTACAACTGGGATGTTGCCAGGAGCGGATCATCATTTGCCTCTGTCGATATCGAACAAAGGTGGCTTAGCGAACAGGGTTAGGATCCCGTCGACTAAGACTTTTGACTTCATGAGCCGTAAGGGTCTCACAAAGGTATTTCTCCCTACAAGTCGTGAGGATCTCGTAGGTGCGTTTTCTCCTTAGGGATCGTGAGGATTCCTAAGTGTATGTCCCCCTATAAGTCGTAAGGATCTTACAAACGGGTTTTCTCCTTATAAGTCGAGAGGACTTACAAGGGTTGTTCACCGTATGGACATATCCCCAGTCACGGGTGGGACTTGGTTAGGGAAATGTTTATTCGCGCCCGTGGATTGTATACAAGGGTCAGTATTGAGCCGCTTGTAGGGCATGAATTTCGTTATATATATTCTTCATTTTATTTCTTTCCGCGATGCTCTATCATTTCAGCTTTATATCGCGAAGGTCGCGATTGCCCAATCATTTCGGCTATTTTTCGCGGTGCCCAATCATTTCGGCTATTTATTTTATTTTCACTCGCTGCTTTTTATTGCGAGTTGCCCAATCATTTCGGCTATTTCGCATGCATACATTTTTACTTGCTGATTTTTATTGCAAGTTGCCCTATTATTTTGGCTGTTTCGTATGCATGTTTGGCTCGCTGATTTTTTTTTTATCGCGAGTGTGGAATTTGGAATCTGACGCTAATCTCAGCATCAGCATCGCTACAACTGGAATATTGCCAGGAGCGAATCATCATTTGCCTCTGTCGATGTCGAACAAAGGTGGCTTAGCGAACAGGGTTAGGATCCCGTCGACTAAGACTTTTGACTTCATGAGCCGTAAGGGTCTCACAAAGGTATTTCTCCCTACAAGTCGTGAGGATCTCGTAGGTGCGTTTTCTCCTTAGGGATCGTGAGGATTCCTAAGTGTATGTCCCCCTGTAAGTCGTAAGGATCTTACAAACGGGTTTTCTCCTTATAAGTCGAGAGGACTTACAAGGGTTGTTCACCGTATGGACATATCCCCAGTCACGGGTGGGACTTGGTTAGGGAAATGTTTATTCACGCCCGTGAATTGTATACAAGGGTCAGTATTGAGCCGCTTGTAGGGCACTATCGAAGGTTATGGGAGTTGCTTAAGCACAGGTTTAGGTCTCGTAACTTAAGACTTTCAAATCTTATGAGCCGTGAGGGTCCCATAAGAGAATTCTCCTTACGAGTCGTGAGGATCTCGCAAGTGTAATTTCTCCTTAGGAATCGTGAGGATCCCTAAGTGTGTTGCTTCCCTGTGAGTCGTAAGGATCTCACGCGGGTGGTTTCTCCTTACAAGGTCGAGAGGACCTTGTAAGTGTCTTTGAACGAGGTTGCGCCCTTTCGGGCTTTCACAAACACTCGCCGGTAGCCTTGCTATTTTTACTCACGGAGCCCTTTTGGGTTTTCATCCGTGCCTATTTCGCTTATGGACATACCGTCTTTTTTTTATTCTTTTTATTCTTTTTTTTAACGAGGTCGCGCCCTTTCGAGTTTTCACGAACACTCGCCGGTAGCCCTGCTGTTTTTACTCATGGAGCCCTTTCGGATTTTCATCCGTGCCCATTTCGCTTATGGACATACCGTTTCTTTCTTCTTCTTTTTTTCTTCTTTTTTTCTTCTTCTTTTTTTTTATTCTTTTTTTTATTCTTTATATTTTTTTTTATCTCGTCAGCCTGAGGATACTACGGTAGTAGTTTAAGGACGTTTCGGTCGTCAGCTAGTTTTAGGACGTAGTAGTCCATCATTAGTTTAAGGACGTTTCGGTCCGCCGTCGTCGTATTTGAGGCGAATCTCTAGTTTACTGACTTTTCGGTCTATGGGGCTTTCCCTATGAATGAGCATGATGCTCCCGGCATATCCATCTTTTTCGGAGCATGCGGTTGTGATGGGCTCACCTTCCAGTTTTCGGACAACGCGAACTTGCCCTGTTGGTATTGTTCTACAACCCAGTTTTTGAAGACGTAGAAGTTTTCAATCGGATGGCCCAATACTTGGTGGTAAGGGTAGTAATTAGGATCGTTGACATCGCCTGGCTGTAGCGGACGTTTCGGACTCGGCAGATTGATGAATCCGTTGCGCACTGCCAGCTCAAACAGTTTCCTCGTTTTATCCTGGGGAAACGAGTAAGGACGTCCCAGTCTTTTCTCGAGGGATGGGCGTGGACGCATATTGTTTTGGCAAGCAATCGGCTTTAAGTTGCTCGGCCGTTGTTGAGTATTGGAAACAAAGGTTGCTTTCTCTTTGCCCTTTTCATTCCAAGGCTCTATCTTTGAAAGAGATGGTCTATGACCCATCTGGACCATTTGGGCCAGCTTGTCAATCAAGGCCTGAAAAGTGGTCGGCTTGAAAAACATCATGAATTAGGATATGGTCGCTTGAGGGTCGAGAGTACCTATGAACATGCCCACAGCAGAAGCTTCTTCGATGCGCTGCTCGCACTTTGACCATAGATTACGCCACCGTATCGCATACTGGACCCAAGTTTCGCCTGGCCTTACCCTGGCGTTGATCAATGCCGTGATCGGGGTGCGTCCGCTAGCACTCGCGAATCTTTGTGTAAACAGTAGCTCCATCTCCGTAAATGTTTTGACAGAGTCGTTAGGTAGCTCCGAATACCATTCAAAGACTGTTTCTGCTAAGCTGCCGATGAATTGGCGAAGCAGCAGTTTGTCGTCGCCTCCACTGTTGCCGCATAAGGCCCTGAATTGAGTGACATGCTGGTGTGGATTCCCTGTCCCCTTGTACACATGGAATCTAGGGATCGTATATCCCGGCGGGTAACTGATTTGGTCGTACCAGCTCGGATAGGGTCGTCCGGTTCTAACAATTTGCTCAGCCGCTTCACTCGCCTGATGAGCTCATATTTGCTGAGCTATATAGTCATCCAGTGCGGCCTTGGAAATGGTTTCCTCATTGGCTGCTGAAAGAGCCGGATGAGGATTGGATGTCTCCCCTCTATCGTCTTCAGTAATGGTCGGAGGGTCTTCAGCTGGAGGATCCTGCTGTAACATCATTCCTACCATATCTTGGAAAAGAAGCGCCATTTGTTTATATTAGCTGCTTGTTCTGCTGCTTCTCTGTCCTTCTTTTCGAGGACTCTGCGTAGGAAGTCAGCGTCAGTTTCTTGCTCCCGGCGTTGATCCGAGGATGCCTCCGAGCTTTCTTTTGGCCCGGTAAGTGTGGCCATTGCAGTTATCATTTCCTGAAGCTTCTGTTGTTGCTTCTGGGCTTTTGTCGCGGATCGGGTGAGCGGTCGGTGACCCGTCGAAGCGCGGCTATCCTCCTTTCTGGAAGCCATATAAACGGTATGCACCACCATGCCCCCAGACTTGGGGCGTTTAGCTTCAGTGTCTTTGCGATTTGCCAAAGACACAGGGATCTTCTCCGGCTTCCTTCTTTTTTGAGCGGTCGAAGTTGAGGGGGCCGTTGTAGTGGGTACCCAAGTAGCTGTCACTTTTGCTGGTTTGACAGAATAGTCCTTCTCCTGCCGAACCTTCATCTTTTTCTGTCGGCGGAGATAGTCTTGATCCATTACGGAGTTCTGGACTTGACGCCAGACCTTGTAAATTTTAGAGGACAGCCGTTGAGGGGGTTGCTCCAGCTTCACCTTTGGGGCATTATCCACAGGTGTAGGAGATCTTTTCAATACGGCAGTTGGCGAGTTTTTGCGCACCCTTCTTAGCGGTTCAAAGCTATTCCTGGTCGGAACAGCAGCATTGATTTCCACCATCGGAGCTGGTGGAGTTATCCCAGAGGGGGAGTTGCCCCCAGCCTTCCTTACCCGGCGCCAGTGACGACGGCGAGCATGTCGAGCGGACGGCGTTGGTTCAGCGATGGGGATGGCTTTGTCTTGCCCCCTGTCTAGATGAAGCGCTGCTGGTGCCAGTCTCTTGAAGACTGACATCTTTTGGGTAGTGGTATCCAATCTGTCAAAGACAGACCTTCGAGCAGGAACGGGAGCCGGAATAGTCTGTCTTGTAAAGACCGACTCTTTAGCGGGAGAAGCCGCCTTGACGACTTTAGGAGCAGGGATGGCTATCCTCTTCGGAACTACCTTTTCTGGTATTGCAGGCTTCTTCATAGGCCAACATGAGTTTTGGCCCAGTTTGCTAAAAGCTGGGGCATTGGGCTTGGGCGACCCGTTGAGAGGGGCCGCGATAGTTGTAAGCCGATCGAAGACCAACTTCTTCGGAGCTTCTTGCGATGGTAATGGGGTATTGAAGCTCATTGGTGGGATCATGGTCCCGAAGAATAGCCCAGTGGTGGCCTGAGTCACCTGTTCCAACGGCATAGCGAAGATGGAGGCCGCTTGAGGCCCGTAAGTCACTCCTCCGGACGGGACGGAGCGAGAGTTGCAGTTGCAGTTAGTGCAGTTTGAAACCATTGATCTTCTGTTTTCTGTACGGAGCAAGACACCAAATCTTAGTACCTCGAATCCACAGGCAATCACAGCAAACTGCGATTCGTTCGCGAACACGACACACGAAGTGTGGAGTGGAAAGAGGAAGAGGTCCCACCGGGCGTGCCAGATTCTGTTTACCGCCGGAAACCGGGAAGACGGACTATCTTGCTTGAATCTGGGGGCAGATGCTAATTGGTGCAATCCGTCCACCTCTACGAAGATGCCAAGTTGATTTATGGCACCGTATATCGGAGGTTTAAACGGATGCGGCCGATGTAGCAGACTTCGTCAGATTCCCCCTCGTTTGAGGGGTTTTTGATTGTGGGGACGCTCTTCCCTGCAGGCGCAAGCCCCTGCAGTTAATTACGCTACCGCATCGCGGTAACAACTTTCTCCTTCTCCAGATGGTCACTTCGTGTCGTGGGTGTTTGTTTTGTTTGTGGTTGCCCGTGGATTGTATACGGAGACTAATTTACGTTGTCGCCCGTAGAACGTGGATTAGTCCAAATCCGTATTTTCTTAGATTTGGGTTTTGGTTTTGGTTTAAGGATACGTTAGCCCTATTTAAAGCTAAGATCAACTTAAACTTTTGTTAAGGATACGTTAGCCTAATCTCCAGACTAAGATCAACTTAACGGGATTGTTTGGATCTGACAAGAGAGCAATTGGCTCTATTGTTTAGTTTAATGACACTGCGGTCGATTCCCAGTTTAGGGACATGGTGGTCCATTACATGCATGGCCGTCGGGACCCATCACCTCTCTGACGACATTGAAGGATTACAACGACAGATGTCAGAGGAGTTCAGAGATGTACCCTTGAACCAAAGTTGATTGGGGGATCTATAGTCCAATTTGGGACTAAAGTCTGTTTGAAGGTTTAAGGATACGTTAGCCATATTTGAGGCTAAGATCAACTTAAACGGGATCGTTTAGATCCGACAAAAGAGCATTTGGGGGCTCTATTGTTCCAGTTTAGGGACATAGTGGTCCAACATTCCCATTTTGGGGACGAACATTAGTTTAAGGACATTTTGATCCAACGTTCCCATTTTGGGACGAATATTAGTTTAAGGACGTTTCGGTCCAACGTTCCTGTAACACCCGAGCCCAATAATACTATTTATATTACTAGTTGAGGGTTATATATTGCTCATTCCAATTTTCCTGATTTTCTGGTGTTTGTTGCTAAATTTTACCCGGTTAAGTCATTTTGGCACATAACAAATTTTAACTCCTAAAATAAAATTTAAGATGTCCATGTTAGCCTACTCGTCGCCACTAGTCGCGTGGTAGCGTCCGCGTGTCGAGATTCCGTTCCGTTTGGCTAAACGGGCAAGTTTGGACGACTACGCGCGCGTGCAAGTGTCCGACTTGGGGGCATGCATTTTAATCATTAAACACCTCTTTTCAAAATTTGGAACCCGCTTAAAATCCTATAATTTGAATTTGGAACATTTGGGCGCAACCCGGGCGCGATTTGGAAATGTTTCATTTCGCGCCAAAAAGGGCCCGTTTCAATTTAATATCTAAAACTATAATTTTATACGAAATATTTCCCTTAACAGTATAATCCTTCTTAACAATTCCTTCTTCACCTCCTGGCCAATCGCGAGCGAGGACTGTGCACGCGTGGGCCCCTCCTTTCCCTATCTCTCTCTGTCTCTCTCCTCATTCTCTCTCTCTCTCTATCTCACCAAATCATTCTCTCTCTCTCCAATCTCTCTCTCTCTCTCCCTCTATATATTCGAAACCATGCAGCCGCCCCTCACCATCCCCTTCCTCGCGAGAAAACCCAACAAACCCTAACCCTAGCCTCGTACTCGCGCAGCCCACCATCGCCACCGCAACCTCGCCGTCGCCGTCAGCACCCTCAGCCTAGCCGCGCCTTCCTCCTCCCGTTCTCCCGACGACTCCCGCGCCTGCACCCAACCCCGACCTCGCCTCCACCCTCGCAGACCTCGCCGTCGACGCCACCCCTCGTCGTCGACGACTCCCGCGACTCCCTCTCACCCTCCTCGTCCCGACCTCGTCGTCGTTGCCCTCCTCCCCTCGCCGGAACACCAACACGAGCCCTAACCCCTCGCCTAACCTCCGCTGTTCGCCGGAGAAACGCGCCGGCGACCTCGTCGACGTCACCTCCGACCACCTCCCTTCCCCCTCGACCACCAGAGTCGACTACCACCCTCACACTCGCTGCAGCACCCTCGTTCCAGCGAACTCAGGATTTTTCCAGCCACCGTTCTTCGCCGTCGCTGCCTCGCCGGCGTCCCAGTGCCGTCGAGCCATCGTGTTTGCACCCTGTTTCTTCTCTGTGAGTTTTCCTTGTGCTTCCTTTTGGTACAATCCCTTCGCTGGTCGTATTTTGCGTGTATCGTATCTTTGTTGCTAACTTGTTACCGATGACATTTTGCCGGAATCCGACCGTGCCGTCTTGTGAACCCGACGCTCCAGCGAAGTACCCTGGTCCATGTGATCTCGTTGATCTTTGTTGGGACTCGATCCGTGGCCCGTGCTTTCATATCGCGTTTTCCGCCGACTTTGCATCCGTGTTCCAGTTTGCAGACCGTCGAGGCAAGTATCTGAATACTTGCTTGAACATGCTAGCGTGCGAGATCTAGTCTTGCCACGCAATTTAATTCAAACTATTTAATACCGTAACTTAATGATGACATTCGACATCGTATTATTGCTGTTATCTTTATAATGGAATCGTTACAACAGTTCCTCGTAATTAATCAACCCACATCAACCCATATTTCAACTAAATAAAACGACTGAATCATATCCGCTTAAACTGTTAAACCATTTAGGAGACAATTATTATATAATTTCATGTAGTTCCTTAATTTATAATTGTGGATATTGCTTTACCTTGTGGCTATTGCACCCTAAAGATGATTGAACCTGTTATTAAGAGAATACAAACATCACTGTGGTTATATGGAATATTGTGGTTAATTACTGTTTCCTGCTGCTGTTCATTATTGATTGTATACCTGTTGTGAGCACCTACCCGATTGCACGACATATTGACCTGACCCTGCTACACCTGACATATACATACATACCGACTCATCCTGTTGTACCATGACATTACTTGTTTCATGATTTCATGCCTAATGCCAACAAACCTGACCATTCCTGCTGTCGAGCCAGACAGACCTACTCTTACCGGATTTTGTGTTGGCATTAGTCCCTGACTACTGAATACCTGACCTGACATACATAGCTTGGGGGTATGGGGAAATCAAAGGTGAAACCGACTTGTAACTCAACAGTTCGATACTTGTTCTGATCAGTCTTACGGGCTTGGCCAGTCCGGGAGTGATGATGCTGACATCACTCGTCCATCCTACTACCTACTTTTACTGCTTAGCGGCACGTCTCGGGTTCAGCCCCGAGGGTCATGACCGTGGTCCCGGGCACGCACGGGATACTATTGAGTTACATCGACGATTCATCAATTGGTTTCAAAGACTATAGAGTAGAAAACCTGATAGGACAGTTTGGACACCATTGCACATTACCCTGCTTGTTATTCCTTGTTACTGCTTTATTCATGTTCATACTTGCATTGTTTATTACCATGTTTATGCTATATACTTGATGTCATGACGCGTTGACGTCTGGGTTTTGCATGGCCCAGATTCCTTACCACTATCGACGACCGAGCAGGAGTACTTCAGCCAGCAGGCTGAACTGTGAGTTCCTTAGAGTTTAGTTTATTTATTTTCATTTCATTTCCAGATGTGAGCCCGCATTATGGGACGTACTGTTTATTCATTGTATTGGATCATTAGCTTCCGCACTTATTGTTTATTTGATTCTTGTTGTTATGGATTTGGACATGTATTAGATTAGCTTTTTATCTTGTTCTTGATAACCTTACAACCGTAATGTGACTGTGGATGGATACTTCCTACCCACAGGTAGCATGGTTGGCTATGTCGCGTGCCCGATCTTGCGTACTCTGGGAAGCGGGGCGTGACATGGTTTTATGGTATCAGAGACATAGGTTAACTGGGTTGATTCTTTGTAGTTGGGTATTGTACCCAATACACGAATCAGAATACCCGTGTTTAGGAAACATGTCCAGCCACATTGACCGTTTTACCATTCTTGAATCACATTCTTCCTGATTATATCTTTTACGACATGCAAACTTACTTTGCATGTCGACTCGGAAACCTGATTTCTTGTTATCCCTAGGACTTGGGCGACTTGGGTGGAGTTAAGTAATTGCGGCTATGATACCGCGGCATAGCTACAATGCAGTACTCTATTTAAGTATCTTGGAGTTCTAGCCTTGATCCACATTCAGAATCTATCATCATGCTAATGTTGGGTGTTTTGAGTTCAGGATTATGACAGGTAAGAAGTTGAAGACTTACCAGAGGCGTGTGAACGAAGCCGCTATGCTTGGAGTGATAAGAGGAATGCTGGAAATCAAAGAGACAGACTGAGCTGATCCAGCAATAGCAGATTCGTTTCAGGAAGGTTTGCAGATCGTTCAGCAGTCTGTAAACAACGATGGAACTAGACCAGTCGAACGAGTAGGGACTGTAGCAGATTTCAGACTTTTGGGTCCGTCTACTTTCACTGGTCTGGAGGAGCCGTTGCCAGCCGAGCAGTGGCTAGTGACACAGAGAATTTGCTGATTGCGGCACAGATTCTAGAGGACAAAGGAGTAGATGTAGTGCGCATTCAACTAGTGGATTACGCCCGAGAGTGGTGGCTTGTGGAGGAGAACCGCTTGCCCCAGGCCAAGCAGTGGGCGGATTTCTCTAAGAGTTTACTGGAGAAGTCCTTCCGCGGACTGCGCGGAGGAAATGGAAGAGAAGTTCATCGGACTAAGGCAGAATGGAGCAACCGTGGACGTGCATGCAGCAGAATGGACGAGACTCAGTAGTCCTGCTGGACCTTTCGTGGCCAATAGTGTAGACAGCAGTTGCGGTAAGGAAGCAGTTCTGTCGGGCCAGTCGAGTTTAGGGCTAGGCCGACAAACAGTGTTCTTGCAGCTATGGAAGTTGATAGTAATGAAGAGCCGGCAGTTGTTCGCGATTTTATGGACGTATTTGAAGATATATCGGGCTTACCGCCGAAGCGAGATGTGGAGTTCGCGATTGACCTTATTCCTGGTGCAGCGCCAGTATCAAAATCTTATTATCCGATGGCACCAGTGGAATTGGAAGAAGTTAAGAAACAAGTTGGTGAATTACTCGAGAAGGGTTGGATTCGAAGCAGCAACTCACCTTGGGGAGCTCCAGTTCTTCTAATAAAGAAGAAGGATGGCACGAGAAGGATGTGCATCAACTATCGAGAATTGAACCAGGTGACTATTAAGAACAAGTACCCGATCTCTCGCATTGGAGAACTTTTGAGCAGCTTAGTGGCGCGAGAGTATTCTCGAAACTGGATTTGCGATTCGGATATCATCAGGTCCCAGTGAAAACAGAAGATATTTGCAAGACGGCGTTCCGAACTCGGTATGGACATTATGAGTACTTAGTGATGCCCTTCGGAGTAACGAATGCGCCGGCAGTATTCATGGACTTGATGAACCGAATCTTTTCACCGTTCTTAGATCAGTTCATTGTGGTATTCATTAACGGTATTCTGGTTTACTCGAAGAGTTTTGAAGAGCATGCTGAGTATTTGAAGATCGCACTGCAGACGCTGAGGCAGGAGAAATTATTCGCGAAGATGAGTAAGTGCGAATTCTGGCTGGAAGAAGTGAAGTTTTTGGGGCATGTTGTGTCGGGCAATGGAATCGCCGTTGATCCCGAGAAGATTGCAGCAGTTCGAGACTGGCCTATTCCGAAGAATGTTGCGGAGATAAGGAGTTTTCTTGGACTCGCTGGTTACTACAGAAGATTTGTGGAGAACTTCGCGCGTTTAGCTGAGCCGTTAACCAAGCTTACGCGTAAGGAGGTGCCGTTTGTTTGGTCGGATGGATGTGCTTTGGCCTTCGAGACGTTGAAGCAGAAGTTGATAACTGCCCCGATCCTGACCGTACCAGAAATTCCAGAGGACTGGTGATTCACAGCGACGCATCTGGGAAAGGATTGGGATGTGTTTTGATGTAGCATGGGAAGGTCATAGTATACGCATCAAGACAACTGAAGACCCATGAGAAGAATTATCCGACTCATGACTTAGAGCTTGCAGCCGTGATCTTCGTCCTGAAGATTTGGAGACACTACCTATTGGGCGAGAAAGTCGAAGTCTTTACAGATCACAAGAGTTTGAAGTATGTGTTCACTCAGAAAGAGTTGAACATGAGACAACGCAGATGGTTGGAGCTGATGGCCGACTACGACCTCGATCTTAAGTACCATCCGGGAAAAGTTAACGTCGTGCCAGATGCGCTAAGTCGGTTACCAGCAATTCAGTTATTGACTGCACAGAGAGAGATCATTGAGGAGTTTCGGAGATTTGACTTGGAGGTTGTGCTACCGCGCGCTATAGGACAGTTGATGCAGTTGCAAGTACAATCGTCCTTAGTTGAGAAGATTAAAGCGGCGCAATCGCAGGATCCTAGACTGCAAAAGTTTCGAGAGCAGGTTGGAGCCGGACTACGAACCGATTTACTGATCCATGAAGATGGTTCGTTGAGATATGATAGCCGTGTGTGTGTGCCAAAAGGAGATGTGCGTGAAGAGCTTATGAAGGAGGCACACAGTTCAGCTTACTCTGTACATCCAGGAGGGACAAAGATGTACCGAGATATTCGACAGCATTTCTGGTGGGAAGGTATGAAACGGGAAATTGCTCGCTTCGTGGCTAAGTGCTTGGTGTGTCAGCAAGTCAAGGCTGAACACCAAAGGGTTGCTGGTTTGTTGCAACCACTTCCGATTCCTCAATGGAAGTGGGAACATATAACCATGGATTTCGTGACGGCTTTACCGCGGAGTCCAAAGGGCAACAATGCTGTATGGGTGATTGTCGATCGGTTGACCAAGGCAGCTCACTTTATTCCTTTCCGGGTTGGTCAATCGACAGAGACTTTGGCAGAGCGGTACATGCAGGAGATTGTCAGATTGCATGGAGTACCGGTAAGCATCGTGTCCGATCGGGACACTCGGTTCTTGTCGCACTTTTGGAGGAGTTTACAAGAAAGTTTGGGGACTCGATTGAAGTTTAGCACAGCTTATCATCCTCAGACCGATGGACAATCAAAGAGAACGATCCAGATCCTTGAAGATATGTTGAGGGCTTGCATGTTGGACTTCAAAGGTTCTTGGGAAGATCATCTACACCTGGTGGAGTTTTCGTACAACAATAGCTTCCAAGCAACTATTCAGATGGCCCCGTTTGAAGCACTGTATGGTCGTAAGTGCCGTTCACCTGTTTGTTGGGATGATGTTGGTGAACGAAGGTTACTGGGACCAGATTTGGTGGTACAGACAGTCGAGAAGGTGAATACAATCAGGAAGCATATGAAGGCAGCTCAAGACAGACAGAAGAGTTGGGCCGACACGTCAAGAAGACCTCTAGAGTTCGCCGTGGGTGATTTGGTATTCCTGAAGATATCACCGACTAGAGGGGTGATTCGCTTTGGAAGTCGGGGAAAGCTTAGTCCCCGATTCGTTGGACCCTTCGAGATATTGGAGCGTGTTGGAGAGGTATCGTACCGGTTGGCGTTACCACCGTTATTAGCAGGAGTTCACGATGTGTTTCATGTGTCTCAACTACGGAGGTATGTTCGTGATGAGACTCATGTCTTGGATCATTCGGAGTTGACTGTTCGGGAGGACCTGACTTTTGAGGAGCGACCAGTCGAAATCAAGGATCGAAGAGAAAAGGTTCTTAAGAACAAGGTTATCCCTCTCGTGCTAGTTTCTTGGGGTAATCGATCGCTTTGGGGAATCCACTTGGGAGCGAGAAGACGAGATCCGGCAGAAATTCCCTCATCTTTTCCAGTAGTTAGCTATCTTGTATTCTTGGAATTTCGAGGACGAAATTCTTTTTGTAGTTGGGTATGATGTAACACCCGAGCCCAATAATACTATTTATATTACTAGTTGAGGGTTATATATTGCTCATTCCAATTTTCCTGATTTTCTGGTGTTTGTTGCTAAATTTTACCCGGTTAAGTCATTTTGGCACATAACAAATTTTAACTCCTAAAATGAAATTTAAGATGTCCATGTTAGCCTACTCGTCGCCACTAGTCGCGTGGTAGCGTCCGCGTGTCGAGATTCCGTTCCGTTTGGCTAAACGGGCAAGTTTGGACGACTACGCGCGCGTGCAAGTGTCCGACTTGGGGGCATGCATTTTAATCATTAAACACCTCTTTTCAAAATTTGGAACCCGCTTAAAATCCTATAATTTGAATTTGGAACATTTGGGCGCAACCCGGGCGCGATTTGGAAATGTTTCATTTCGCGCCAAAAAGGGCCCGTTTCAATTTAATATCTAAATCTATAATTTTATACGAAATATTTCCCTTAACAGTATAATCCTTCTTAACAATTCCTTCTTCACCTCCTGGCCAATCGCGAGCGAGGACTGTGCACGCGTGGGCCCCTCCTTTCCCTATCTCTCTCTGTCTCTCTCCCCATTCTCTCTCTCTCTCTATCTCACCAAATCATTCTCTCTCTCTCCAATCTCTCTCTCTCTCTCCCTCTATATATTCGAAACCATGCAGCCGCCCCTCACCATCCCCTTCCTCGCGAGAAAACCCAACAAACCCTAACCCTAGCCTCGTACTCGCGCAGCCCACCATCGCCACCGCGACCTCGCCGTCGCCGTCAGCACCCTCAGCCTAGCCGCGCCTTCCTCCTCCCGTTCTCCCGACGACTCCCGCGCCTGCACCCAACCCCGACCTCGCCTCCACCCTCGCAGACCTCGCCGTCGACGCCACTCCTCGTCGTCGACGACTCCCGCGACTCCCTCTCACCCTCCTCGTCCCGACCTCGTCGTCGCTGCCCTCCTCCCCTCGCCGGAACACCAACACGAGCCCTAACCCCTCGCCTAACCTCCGCTGTTCGCCGGAGAAACGCGCCGGCGACCTCGTCGACGTCACCTCCGACCACCTCCCTTCCCCCTCGACCACCAGAGTCAACTACCACCCTCACACTTGCTGCAGCACCCTCGTTCCAGCGAACTCAGGATTTTTCCAGCCACCGTTCTTCGCCGTCGCTGCTTCGCCGGCGTCCCAGTGCCGTCGAGCCATCGTGTTTGCACCCTGTTTCTTCTCTGTGAGTTTTCCTTGTGCTTCCTTTTGGTATAATCCCTTCGCTGGTCGTATTTTGCGTGTATCGTATCTTTGTTGCTAACTTGTTACCGATGATATTTTGCCGGAATCCGACCGTGCCGTCTTGTGAACCCGACGCTCCAGCGAAGTACCCTGGTCCGTGTGATCTCGTTGATCTTTGTTGGGACTCGATCCGTGGCCCGTGCTTTCATATCGCGTTTTCCGCCGACTTTGCATCCGTGTTCCAGTTTGCAGACCGTCGAGGCAAGTATCTGAATACTTGCTTGAACATGCTAGCGTGCGAGATCTAGTCTTGCCACGCAATTTAATTCAAACTATTTAATACCGTAACTTAATGATGGCATTCGACATCGTATTATTGCTGTTATCTTTATAATGGAATCGTTACAACAGTTCCTCGTAATTAATCAACCCACATCAACCCATATTTCAACTAAATAAAACGACTGAATCATATCCGCTTAAACTGTTAAACCATTTAGGAGACAATTATTATATAATTTCATGTAGTTCCTTAATTTATAATTGTGGATATTGCTTTACCTTGTGGCTATTGCACCCTAAAGATGATTGAACCTGTTATTAAGAGAATACAAACATCACTGTGGTTATATGGAATATTGTGGTTAATTACTGTTTCCTGCTGCTGTTCATTATTGATTGTATACCTGTTGTGAGCACTTACCCGATTGCACGACATATTGACCTGACCCTGCTACACCTGACATATACATACATACCGACTCATCCTGTTGTACCATGACATTACTTGTTTCATGATTTCATGCCTAATGCCAACAAACCTGACCATTCCTGCTGTCGAGCCAGACAGACCTACTCTTACCGGATTTTGTGTTGGCATTAGTCCCTGACTACTGAATACCTGACCTGACATACATAGCTTGGGGGTATGGGGAAATCAAAGGTGAAACCGACTTGTAACTCAACAGTTCGATACTTGTTCTGATCAGTCTTACGGGCTTGGCCAGTCCGGGAGTGATGATGCTGACATCACTCGTCCATCCTACTACCTACTTTTACTGCTTAGCGGCACGTCTCGGGTTCAGCCCCGAGGGTCATGACCGTGGTCCCGGGCACGCACGGGATACTATTGAGTTACATCGACGATTCATCAATTGGTTTCAAAGACTATAGAGTAGAAAACCTGATAGGACAGTTTGGACACCATTGCACATTACCCTGCTTGTTATTCCTTGTTACTGCTTTATTCATGTTCATACTTGCATTGTTTATTACCATGTTTATGCTATATACTTGATGTCATGACGCGCTGACGTCTGGGTTTTGCATGGCCCAGATTCCTTACCACTATCGACGACCGAGCAGGAGTACTTCAGCCAGCAGGCTGAACTGTGAGTTCCTTAGAGTTTAGTTTATTTATTTTCATTTCATTTCCATATGTGAGCCCGCATTATGGGACGTACTGTTTATTCATTGTATTGGATCATTAGCTTCCGCACTTATTGTTTATTTGATTCTTGTTGTTATGGATTTGGACATGTATTAGATTAGCTTTTTATCTTGTTCTTGATAACCTTACAACCGTAATGTGACTGTGGATGGATACTTCCTACCCACAGGTAGCATGGTTGGCTATGTCGCGTGCCCGATCTTGCGTACTCTGGGAAGCGGGGCGTGACAGTTCCCATTTTGGGACGAATATTAGTTTAATGACGTTTCGGTCCATGAGTTTAAGGACGCGTCAGTCCATGAGTTTAAGGACCCCACAGTCCATATTGATGTGTGGTTGCCGGGACCCGTCACCTCTCTGACGACGTTGAAGGATTACAACGACAGATGTCAGAGGAGTTCGGAGATGTACCCTTGAACCGAGTGTAAATTGATTTAAGAGAGCAGTCATGCTCAGTCAATTTAATTTGAGGACTTACAGCCAGAATTGGGCTAAGTTCAGTTGAAGGTGTTCAACATTTTATTTATGTTTGGCATGTTAGGCCTTTGTTTGGGCTCTGCCCTCTTTTAAATAATGCATTTTATTTTATTAGGCCTGTTAGGCCCTTCTAATTGGGCTCTGCCCTTCTCTTTTATAATGCAGAGCATTAATTAGTCTGACAGAGCGCCACATAGCTTGTCAGGCGCTTTGCGCCAGCGCAAGCGCATGTAAAGGTGCCACATGTCATGCTCTGGTGAGCGCAAGCGCAGTGCGCTGAGACAGTGCGCTGCGCTGTTGCGCAGCTGACACGTGGCGCGCTCTGATGACTTGCGCCAATTTATAAGAGCAGTGCTATGTTTTAGAAGCGCAAGGCGCAGTTTATTCTGGGGCTGACACGTGGCGCTCCTTGGTGGCTTGCGCCAACCCAAGAGTGCAACAGTGCAAATTTTACAAGTGTAGGGCACTGTTTAATATCTTGATCCAATTTTGGATTAAAGAAAAGAATCTTTTAAGATTCCAGAACCTATGGTTCATCAAAAGGCAATGCCTTTATGTAGATCAAATGATCTGTGAAGTAATACTTCATTTATCTTTTTGTGATTGGGTCTTTTTGATCTTTTTTTCTTTTTAATTGAAGATCATGATCTTGTTCTTAGATCATTGATCTTTATAGAAGAAAATTCTTCTTTTTATTCAAAGGTTTTTACCTTTTCTCTTTTCTCTGAGCTTTTTCTCAAAATTTTCTTTAGAGGAGTTCTCTCTTTTTTCTCCCTGTTCATCCGTTTTAGACTTGGAGTCTAGGGGCCTTTTTATAGTGCTAATTGATTTGTTAAATCAGTTAAAGAGATCTTTCTCTGAGTGATTTAGGGAGTTTTCCCCACCGTTGGATCTTTGATCCAAGAGCTCCTGTTTTACAGGAGAGATTCTTATTGTTTTAATAAGATCAGAAAGATCTTTCTGAAATTTTAATTCTGTTTTAGTGCTGGCACAGTTGGCGCAAGCGCACCTGCGCTGTACACGTGTCGCGCAGCGCAACTGCGCTAGCGCAACTGCGCTGACACGTGTCACGCAGAGCGCAGCGCAACTGCGCTGACACGTGTCGCGCAGTGCAGAGCGCAACCTGTCTGAAGCATTGCTTCCTTTATTTTTTATTTTAAATAGAGCCTTGCTCTGATTAGGTGCACTGCGCTCCTTGCGCTGGCGTGCCTGATTTTGACACGTGGCGCGTTACGCCTAACGCAAGGAATCTAAAGCGTTGCTTCTTTAATTTTAACTTTAATTTCAAAGCAGAGCTTTGCTCTGATTGGGCGTAACAGAAGCGTTGCTTCATCTCCCACCTTGGAATTTGAACAGAGCTTTGCTCTGATTGGGGGTAAACAGATGCTTTAGGCGATGGGGTTTTCCTACAGTCACTTGGTTGGGATATGGGGCATGGCTATCTAGTAAGGTTACCCGGCGAGTATCCGCGTACACTACGTAATTGCGACGGACTTTTGATCAACATCAAAATCCCGTGGCAACCGATCAAATGAGACTAACTTGCTAGATTTATAAAATTCAAACTAGTCATCACATAACTAATTGTGTGGATTCCAAATATTGTATCATAATCACAGATTGCTAGACGAAGTTAAACTTTTCGATCGAATAAGCAAGCACCCAAAATTTCCCTACAAGCTCATCACTTGAGCGGAGTTCAAAAAGTATCCAGAACACACCACAGCTCCTATGAACCAGTCGTAGAAGGGTCAACCAATGCCTCACCTGTGGCTCCACTGAACTACCACAAACCCTAGGGTTTGCTGGCGGTTCTGACGGTCACAGAATCGAGTTAGGGTTTCGTTCTTCTAGAGGGTCCACAGAATCGCTTACATGATTTTCTGAAGATTTTAAACTCGGAAAAAATCAAACACTTGGAAAATTTCCAGCGGGGAAAAAATAGGTTATTTGATATCCGTTCAAACTTTTTAACATCGTCTAAATAACCCGAATACATGTTAGGATTACGATTACGAAACACTCCGAGTTGCCTTTGTAGAAAGTTAACATCACTTGCAAATTTAGCAAAAACAAATAACACCTGAAACACCAAAACCCAGAGACTGGAACACCCTGAAAATTTGAAGCCAAAACTCCTAAATTGGGCCGAGCTCGTCGGTTTTTGGGGCGATGTGGCCGGCCACTTTGAGGCCAAATGCCTTCAAATTTTCACAGTGTTCATGTTATATCCTATACAACATTCTGCAGTTGTTTAAAAAAATTTTAGAGCCCTTTAAAAATTCGACAGAAACTAGGTATTGGTGTTGCAAGTTTCGGAGTAGTTTCGGTTTCGTAATCTAACAAATATCGTTTAAATCTCTATCTTGTCTCTGAGACCACTGTAGGGTTACTTAGAAAGGCGGCAAGGTTTCGGGTGGTATCGTCCATACCGTTTTCAAAAATTTGCCGTTCTAAACAACCCTAACCAAGAATCTTACTTAGAGATATAAACAATAAGCATGCAAACAACTTTACATACTAAGTGAATGAGGAATACAACCTTTGTAGACCGGTCCTTCACTTCAAATGCTCCGTGTAGATGTCCCTTCGCTGCGAGTATGATCTCCCGAACTCTTGAGAGGCTCCACAAGGTGAAAAATGCAAACTTGCTCGAAGTTTTCGAGGTCGAAAATGATCTACGTCGAGAAGACTCAAGCTCATGCTATCTTTTTACTAAATTAGGGTTTAGTGAAGCAAACACCCTAAACTAAATGGCTAATAGTAGAGCATGATGAAGTAGGAAATGAGCTCTCTTTAGTTTTCTTTTTCTCTCAATATTTTCTCACCTTGGAAAAAGCTAGCAAGCTTTTCATGAGGAAGAAGATGAAGTGATGAACAAATGAAACTCATGAGGTGAGAATGCGAACCATAGGTGAGTTAGTGTCATGCACTAACTCATGTAGAGACTTGACCATGGATGAGGTTTAATGGTTAGGTTAATAAATATTTACAAGTAAAACAAAAAGAGTGGATTTGGTCAACATTTCCACAAGCTTCTACAAGCTTGTAACCATGACAAAAATCCATCTATTTTTGAATTGCTTAGATAAATAAAAACCATACATTAAATCAAGCATGGTATAAGCCTCATACACCCATGTAGCATGTGGCATCAAGCATGACACAATAAAATGTACATTAATATATATCACATATATACTATATGCATACTTGTGAGAAAAAGAATACTTAGTGAGCAAATATTAGTTAATGTAAGTTAATATATCAAATATATAATTATACATTAAATTATCAAATCAACACTTGATTTAATAATCCGGCTATATCATATACAACCGACTAATATCATATGAATCAACTTATCGAATCAACACTTGATCCGATAATCCGGCTATATCACATATAACTGACCGATATCACATATCGCGAGAATAGAATGCGGTATCACATACGCGCATTAATCTCAGTCTCGTACATATCACATATGTGCTCCTACTTCGTTTCACATGAACCAGGAAACCTCTGTGTAGGACTTTAAAGACTCGTCAATATGCCGGCAGTAGGTGATGATCATATCAACACCCACAAGCCGCAAACAGTCTGCTAAACGTAACGGCCACCCGGGTATTGAGCGATCAGAAGATCAACAAGCAAGCCTGCTCATACTCCTGCGAATCCAATCAGTAACACTACCGTACAGTCGGTCTCTTCATCAGATATGTCGCATATCACAGCCTGGGGGTGGTATAACGTCAGACCCCAATAGCCTGATAAGTCATGCCGATGCAAGATCCATAACGGTTTGAGAAACTACTGATAACACTTACCAGTAGATCTCAGCAATCCTGGCCAGGGATTTCCTGTTATGGCCAATCGAGCATAGCGCAACATCTACTTCCAATACCGGGAGAGACGAATCCCCTCCTATCGCTCATTGCCTCCATATGACTCGGGAATGTACCCAAAAACCACCTTTTTGCACGATCTCTTAACCGTGGTATGGTGGAAATCAAAGCATAGTGGGAATCACACAAGACTCTATGACGATCTCGGGTCGACAGACTAACATGTACTAGTGTCACCAGAGAACTGCTATCTGACGATAGGTATAATACCATATAGGAGTTCTCGGCGAGTCCGTTCAGTGTACCCAGTCTCCACTGAGCACTCGTATACCATCTTTGATGTTAAACACCAATGGATGTGGGATCATCCATCGCCCAGAGTATACACTAGTCTACTCTGGAATATCGATCCCTTGTCTCGATACACTCTCGACTAGGAACAATTATAGGGTGTACTTGTGGACTACCCTTGGCCTCACTAGTATGATCTCCATCATAGTCCTGGTAGTCAAGTACACATCCTAAGGGCTTTGTCAACATGTGAGAGCAAGACATCATCACTTATACAAGTCAACATGTTAAGACAAAGTGCAACAAGATAGCATACTATCATGTCGAGCAACAAATTCCTTCCTATATATGTCCAAGCATCCACTACAATATACATCACATGTACAGTAATGGCCTCTAGGGCATACATATAACTAACACGATCATGCCCCCAGACTTTTGGGTCCATCACCTTTGGAATTTGCCGCTGGTGATGGGATTTTCTCCAGCCTCGTCCTTTTATGGGAGGTTGAAGTTGAAGGAGCCGCTGTAACAGGCGCCTGTATAGAAGACGTCCCTCGCTGTATAACGGAGGGATAGCCTTTCTCCTGCCGAACCTTCATTTTCTTCAGTCGGAGAGAGTAGTCTTTGTCAATTACAAAAGCTTGGACTTTCCGCCAGACCCTGTGAATTTGGGAAGAGAGCCACTGAGGGGGCTGTTCCGGCTTTTCCTACGTCGTGTTTTTAGCAGGTGGGGGAGATTTCTTCAGCACTACGGTTGAAGAGTTCTTGCGCACCCTCCTAAGCAGATCAAAGCTGTTCTCGATTGGAACAGCAGCGTCAATTTCCACCATTGGAGCTGGTGGGGTGAGTCCGGAGGGGGAGTAGCCCCCAGCTCTTCTCACTCGGCGCCAGTGGAGACGTCGATCGTGCCTTGCAGATGAGACCACCTCAGTTGTGGAAGCGGCTCCGTCGTGCCTCCTGCTTTGGTGAGGGGCTACTGCAGGTGCCAGCCTGTCGAAGACTGACGTCCTTCGAGGGGGAATGACCAATCTTTCGAAGGCCAACTTTCTGGTAGGGGAAGCACTTTTGATGACTTCACCTGTCAGAGAAGTTGGAAGGACTATCCGTTTTGGGATAGCCCCTTCAGGTATCGCGAGCCTTTTTGCGGACCCACTTGAGCTTCGGCTCAGCCTGTTGAAGACTGAGTTGGCAGACTTGGACGACCCATGGAAAGGGGCCGTGGTGGTTGCAAGTCGATCGAAGACCGACTTCTTGGGAGATTCCTGTGGTGGCACTGGGGCGCTGAAGCTTTCTGGCAGGAGCATAGTCTCGAAGAACAATCTAATGGTGGCTTGAGTCACCTTCCCCACAGGCATTAAAAAGATGGAGGCTACATTGGGCCCATATGTCACTCCTCCAGTTGGGACAGAACGAGAGTTGCTGTTGCAGTTTGTGCAGCTGGAAACCATTGATGTTCACTTCTTATTTCTGCACAGGAACAAGACACCAAATTTTAGTACCTCGAATCTAAGGGCAACCATAGCGAACCGCGATTTTGTTCGCGAAACACGACACACGAAGTGTGGAGTGTAAAGAGGAAAAGGTCCCACCGGGCGTGCCAGAATCTGTTCACCACCGAAAACAGAGATGAACTGGGATGGATCGTCCTTCCTGAATTCTGAGGGCAGATGCTATTTGGATTTATCCGTCCACCTCTCTAAAGATGCCAAGTTGATTTATGGTACCGTATATCATAGGTTAGGATGGATGCGGCCGTTGTAGCGTTACTTCATCAAATTCCCCCTCGTTTTGCGAGGGGTTTTTGATTGTAGGGACACTCTTCCCTGCAGGTGCAAGCCCCTGCAGTTAATTACATTACCGTATCGTGATAACCACTTTCTCCTGCTCCGGAAGTTCACTTCATGTCGTGTGTGTTTTTGTTTGTTTTGGCTGCCCGTGGATTGTATACGAAGACTAGTTTCTGTCGTCGCCCATAGGGCATGGACTAATCCAAATTCGTATATTTGAAATTTGGTTTTAGGTCAAGGATTTGCTTGACGAGGTCCACGTTGGTAGCTTGGTTTGCCAACGGGGATGAACTTAGGATGCATACCTCATATAAATGAGGTCCATCAGTTCACGGGATACTTGGGTTTGATATAAGGATCGTTAGTCATATTTGGGAATAAGATCAACTTAGAAACAGTGAGTATATAGGCTCAACTGATCATTAGATCATATATGAATAGTCAATGGATAGTATACGGTAGTCATTATGGAGACAGTCCGCAGGGCGAAACATATTAGTTTAAGGACGTCGCGGCCCGTCATTCAACTTGCGCACACGTGTATTTGTTACGTGACGAAGTGAGCGATGTTGATATGGAATGTGCCCAATTTGAGGCATGATCTGATTTGAGGCGTGCACGTCAATTTTGAAGTGCATCAACGAAAGAAGTTTGTTGGTCGTCGGTACCCGCCGCCTCTCTGAAAACGTTGAGCAATTACAACGACATATATCAGAGGTGTGAAGAGATGTACCCTTTAACCGAATCCCGTATTTGAAGGAAAATATTGTGATGGACCTAAGAATCGTTAGTCATATTTGAGACTACGATTAACTTAGGAGATATGAATGAAGATTGGTTTGGATATATGTTTAGATATCACAAACATAAGCTTAGCCAATTTGGGCTAGAATTGGGTTGGCATGTTTGAGGCGAATATTTAGTTTAAGGCCATTTCGGTCCATTATCGCCGTATTGGGGGAGAATATGTAGTTTAGGGACATTTCGGTCCATCATTCAACTTGCGCGCACGTGTATTTGTTACGTGACGAAGTGAACGATGTTGATATGGAATGTGCCTAATTTGGGGCACGATTCAATTTGAGGCATTAACGTCAATTTGGAAGTGCATTAAGAGAAGTTGTTGGTCGTCGGGACCCGCCACCTCTCTTAAAACATTGAAAAATTATAACGACATATATCTGACGTGTGAAGAGATATACCCTTAAACTGAATCCCGTATTTGAGAGAAAAGATCATGGCGGATCATCTAAGAATCATTAGTCATATTTGAGACTATGATTAACTTAGGAGATATGAGATGAATATCATTTTGGATATCATCGATGAGAGATCATTAGTCATATTTGAGACTGAGATCAGTTTGGATATCAATTTGGATATCATAAATATATGCTTAGCCAATTTGGGCTAAGATTGCGTTTCTGTAACACCCAGCAGTGCTAAGCACTCAGTTTTCTTATAGCACTCACGTATATATCACGTGAGGCACTATAATAGTGCTAAGCACTAGCTTTTGTGGCGCTCATGTGTGTTTTGCGTGAGGCGCTCCAATAGTGCTAAGCACTAACTTTTCCCGACGTTCACGTGTGTTTCACGTGAGGCGCTATACAATTTGGCCTTGAGCGCTCACGTGCTTTTTACATGAGGCACTGAGTTCTTTTGGAGATTTAATCTCTGCTGATGTTTCTAGAGAACTTAAACCTCTGTTAATGGTAGTTTGACCATTAACGATCTCCAAGATCATTATTTTGAGGATCTTGAATCGGGTGATTTAAAGAACTAAGTTCTTGATTTAAAGGAACTAAGTTCCTGGAGTATTATGAACTCCATTTTCTCCGAGAGGTTAAACCTCTTTTAATGGTGTTTTGACCATTAAAGATCACCAAGATCACTATTTTGAAGATCTTGAATCGGGTTCTTTAAAGAACTAAGTTCTTGATTTGAAGGAACTAAGTTCTTAAATTATTATGAACTCCATCTTCTCCGAGAGGTTAAACCTTTTTAATGGTGTTTTGACCATTAAAGACCACCAAGATCACTATTTTTGAAGATCTTGGATCGGGTTTTTTAAAGAACTAAGTTCTTGATTTGAAGAAACTCCATCTTCTTTCTTTTCAAATTTATTCTTTCCTGAATTTTTGATTCTCAAGATCTTCTTAATGAGAATTAAATTATCAACTTGTGGAAGATTTGTCTTGCTGATCCCAGATCCATAAAAAGAACTAAGTTCTTTGAGAAGGGTTAAACCCTTATATAGGATAGGTAAAGGAGATGTTTTGATCTCGATATTTTCTTTACCTAGGGTTTTGAGAAAGAAGATCTTGTTTGAGAATTAAATTCTCTTTTGTTTTGTGGGAGCCTTTGGGAGCTTTCTGTATATTTTTTTACAGAAGCTTATGGGTGGTCTCCTCCTCTATATTTGGAAAGAGAGATCATTGGTCGTTGGGACCCACCACCTCTCCGATGACGCAAAGGGATTACATCGCCATGTATCGAAGGTGTGGAAGGATGTACCCTTTGAACCATGTCCCACTCATAAGGGGAAGAACAGGTTGGAGCTTAAACTCCTAGCTGCTGAAAAAAGCTTCTTTGCGTTCGCGCACGTGCGTCGCACGTGTTGCGCACTTGGCAGGCTCACGTGCGTTGCACGTGGCGCTTGTGCATATGTGCATCATAGGAGGCAGCTAAGGCCCTAGCTTGGAGAACTAAGCTCCTATGGAAAAATAAGCTCCTTTGAGGATTGAATTCTCGCACGGCGGGCGCACATGCGTTGCACGTGGCGTATATGCATATTATGGGGGCAGCTAAGACCCTAACTTGGAGAACTAAGCTCCTTTGAGGATTGAATTCTCGCACGGTGGGCGCACGTGCATTGCATGCGGCGCACATGGCGCTTGCGCTTATGCGCATTATGGGAGGCATCTAAGGCCCTAACTTGGAGAACTAAGCTCCTATGGAGAACTAAGCTCCTTTGAGGATTGAATTCTTGCACGGCGGGCGCACGTACGTTGTACTGGTGCGCACGTGCGTTGCACGTGGCGGGGGCACGTGCGTTGCATGTGGTGCACATAGCGCTTACGCATCTGCGCATTATGGGGGGCAGCTAAGGCCCTAACTTGGAGAACTAAGCTCCTTTGAGGATTGAATCCTCGCACGGCGGGCGCACGTGCATTGCACGTAGCGCACATGGTGCTTGCGCATTATGGGGGGCAGCTAAGGCCCTAACTGTTAGTGATATGTATGCCCTAGAGGCCATAACTGTACATACGATGTATATTGTAGTGGATGCTTGGACATATATATGGAGGACTTTCTTGCTCGACATGATAGTATGCTATCTGGTTGCTCTTTATCTTAACATGTACACTGATTGTCTCTATGTTACATGTTGATAAAGCCCTTAGGATGAATACTTGACTACCAGGACTATGATGCGATCATATTAGTGGGGACAGTGTAGTCGCTAAGTACATCCTTCAAATGTTCCTAGTCGAGAGTGTATCGAGACATGGCATCAATATACCAGAGTAGACTAGCGTATAGCTTCTCGACCCATGTAGATGGGCGATGGATGATCCCATATCCATTGGTGTTTGACATTAGAGACAGTATACGGGTGCTCAGTAGAGACTGAGTACACTGGACGGACTCGCCGAGAACTCCCAGATGGTATTATAGCTCACGTCAGATGGCAGTTCTCTGGTGATACTGGTACAGGTTAGTCTGTAGACCCGAGATCGTCATAGTGTCTTGTGTGATTCCCACTGTGCTTTAATTTCCACCTTACCACGTTCAAGAGAACGTGCAAAACGGTGGCTTTTAGGTATAGTCCCGAGTCACATGGAGACAATGAGCGATAGGAGGGGTTTCGTCTCTCCCAGTATAGGGAGTTGATGTTGCGCTGTGCTCGATTGGCTATAACAGGAAGTCCTTGGCCAAGGCAGCTTCAGAGATATACTGGTAAGTGTTATCAGTAGTTTCTCGACCCGTTATGAGCCTCATATCGACACGACTTATCGAGTTATTAGGGTCTGACGTTTACCATCCCTAGACGAGATATGCGACATATCAGACGAAGAGACCGGACTCTACGGTAGTGTTACTGATTGGATTCATAGGAGTGTGAGCAGGTTTTCTTGTTGATCTTCTGATCGCTCAAAACCCGGGTGGCCGTTACGTTTAGCAGACCGCTTGCAGCTTGTGGGTATTTGATATGATCATCACCTACTGCCAGCGTATTGACGAGTCTTTAGAGTCCAACACAGGGGTTTCCTGGCTCAAGCGAAACGGAGTAGGAGCGCATATGTGATATGTGAAGGACCGAGAATGATACGATATGAGATACTGCATTCTATTCTCGCGATGTGTGACATGAAAAGTTATATGTGATATAATCGGGTTATCGGATCAAGTGTTGATTCGATAAGATGTTACATTATGATATTAGTCGGTTATATGTGATATAGCCGGATTATTAAATCAAGAGTTGATTTAATAATTTAATGTATAATTATATATTTGATATATTACATTACATTAACTAGTATTAACTCACTTATGATTTCTTTTCTCACTAGTTTGTGCATAAGTGTATATGTGATATATATTTGTGTCATGCTTGATGATACATACAAGATGGGTGTATGAGACTTATATCATTCTAAGGTTAAGATTAGGGTTTATTTATTTCTTATGAATTACAAAAGAGAAAGACTTAGTCAAAGTTCTCAAGCTTACATGAAACTTGTAGAAATATTGACAAAGTCAACTCTTTTGTCATTCCTTAGGATATTTAGTTAACCCAACCCTTAACCTTATGCCTTGGTTAATTCTCTACATGAGTTAAGCATGAGGTCTTAACTCACCCATGGTTGCATTATTCATTTGGATTAACTCATATGATGAGTTCTATCTTCATCTTCTTCTTCCTCTTTAAAAGCTTTCTAGCTTCAATGGAGGTATGAGAAAAAGTGTAAGAAAATCAATTCTAAAGTGAACCCATTTCCTACTTCATCATCCTCTACTACTTGCCATGTAGTATAGGGTGTTCTCTTCACAAAGTTCATGACCTAGTGAAGGAATAGTTTGAGTTAGTGTCTGCTCGACGTAGATCATCTTCGGTCTCGAAGTCATCAAAGCAAGCACGTTCGTTTCTTCGTGGAGCCTCTCTAGAGTCTGGAGTTTGCGATCGCAGCGAAAGGGACTTCTACACGGAGCTATTGAAGTGAAGGACCGGTCTACAATGGTTGTATTCCTTACTCACTACTTGTTGCAAAGTGTTTGCATTGGTTTTCCGTATTATTTCTAGTAAACGATTCTTAGTTAGGGTTAGCTAAAAAGGAAAAATTTTAATTTTGCATAGACGATGCCTCTCGAAACCTTGCTGCCGTCTTAGGTAACCCTTCACTAACTTGGAGAACTAAGCTCCTATGGAGAACTAAGCTCCTTTGAGAATTGAATCCTCGCACGGCGGGCTCACGTACGTTGCACATGACGCATATGCGCATTATGGGGGGTCAGCTAAGGCCCTAACTTGGAGAACTAAGTTTTTATGGAGAACTAAGTTCCTATTGAGAACTAAGCTCCTTTGAGGATTGAATCCTCACACGGTGGGCGCACGTTAGTTGCACGTGGCGCACATGGTGCTTGCGCATTATAGGGGGCATTTAAGGCCCTAACTTGGAGAACTAACCTCCTATGGAAAACTAAGCTACTTTGAGGATTGAATTCTCGCACGGCGGGTGCACGTGCGTTGCACGTGGCGCTTGCGCATATGCGCATTATGGGGGGCAGCTAAGGCCCTAATTTGGAGAACTAAGCTCCTATGAAGAACTAAGCCTTTTTGAGAATTGAATCTTATTTTTTCTAAGAAGTATCCCCTCTTGTTTATATGGGAGTGGTAGAGAAGAGATTTCTCATTTTCCCGATGTGGGACTAAAAAAGTATCCCTCATGTGATAGAGTATTACTTAGACTATACGTGCATAGCACATTTGCTCATAACTTTTGATTCTGGAAGGGTTATGAGGCCCGTAATATTTCAAATCGAAGGATTTTTCGAGACGCTTTCAATGCCATCATAATTTACTTGATTCTCATTCAGGAGTTTGGCAAAATACAGCCCAGAAAATACTGGTTTGCATTTTCTTAAGCGTATTGCTGCTATTTGATACCTTGGGCTCTTTTGCGCAGAAATTTTTTTGGCTGGAACATGTTTCTCATCAAAGACGACATTCTGGCTTCGTATTACCTTCTTGCTTCTGTAATCCCACAGTCGATATCCGAACTCATCTCCACCATACCCGATAAAAGCACACTTCTTAGATCTAGAGTCAAGATTACTCTTTTCTGCCTTATCAATCAAAGAATACACAATAAAACCAAATACTTTTAGGTGAGGGTAATTAACCGGTTTGCCTGACCAAATTTCTTCCGGAATGCTTCCATCAAGCGCACTTGCCGGGCATCTTTTGATCAGAAACATAACAGCAACAACAGCTACTGCCCATAGGAATTTTGGCACAGCTGCATCCAAGGTTATGCTATGCAATCTCTCTAGGATTGTCCTGTTCATTCTTTCATCGATACCATTCTACTGTGGCGTCTCCGGTACCGTCTTCAACTAAAAAATACTTTTTTGCGAGCAAAATGTCTCGAATTGCTGTATGCAATTTTCCTCTCCGTTATCGGACTTAAAGCATTTGAACTTAATCCCCGTTTGGTTCTCAACTTGTGCAATCCAGTGTTTATTGAACACATCGGATTTTTTCTTCATCGCATACACCCATGTCTTTCGCCTTGCATCATCGATGAACGTTATGAAGTACCGATTTCGTCCATAAGACTCCACCGAGGCCGGACCTCATACGTCCGTATGCACCATCTGCAGCGTCTTGGTCTTTTTAGCTATACCTCCAATATGAAATCTGAGCGCGCTTTGCTTTCCACAAACGCAGCTCTCACAAAACCCTAACTTTATCTTTTTCAGCCCTAAAAGAAACCCCTTGCCCTGAAGAATTTTCATGTTCTTTATGCTGAGGTGCCCCAATCGTTTGTGCCACAACGAAGTCTCCGAATCTGCATTCAAACCTGTCACCAATGCAACCGAACATCCACTGCTCCCATCGAATGAGTACAATGAACTGCTCAACTTGCCCCTTGCGACCATCAATGCTTCTTTGGAAATCTTTCACTGAGAATTCCCAAACACAGTCATGTAACCTTCGTTTTCTAGCTGACTAGTAGAATTTAACCTTTTTTTCAGACCTGGAATATGCTTAGCATTCTTTAGCTTGATTTGACCTCCTCCTGACTGTTGTAGGATAATTGTCCCTTTACTAATGATCTTGCACGGCCGACCATTTCCTACCGTTACATGTCCAAAGTCCCCTTGAACATACTCGCTAAAGTGATGCCGGCCAGAAGTGCAGTGAAAAGATGCCCCCGAATCTATGAACCAGATATCGGGATTTGTGCTGTCGTTCGCTGATAGACAAAATCCCTGTTCTCCTTGTTCATGTGTACACACTATATTTGCTTCCTTTTCATCTGACTTCCCAACTGATTTTTTTTTCAAGAGTCTACATTTGCTTTTCTTGTGACCCTTCTTTCCGCAGTTCCAACAGCCGCCTTGGATCTTCTTTTTCGATTTTTCTCGGTTCTTTGACTTGCCCATCTTCTTTTTTTCCATTTCCATCGTTCTGCCATTATTCTCCACTGAAAGTGCAGAAGTTCCCGAAGTCCCACTCGCAGCCTTTCTCATTATCTCATCGTTTAATATATAACTTACCGTATTATTAAACATGAGAGTCCATGATGTCGAGTTTCTTAGCGCCATAACGAGATTTTTCTAACTTTCTGGCAATTAACATAGGAATAAAATGGCTCGAATCTCATCTTCAAATATGATTGAAACAGATTCTAGTTGGCTCGTCACGCTGTTGAACCCGTTCATATGCTCTGGCATTGAACCGTTCTTTATCATTTTTATGTTGAAAAGTTTCTTCATCAGGTATATCTTGTTTGATATTGAAGGCTTCTCATATAACTTCGGTAACGTCGTTATTAGCACCATGGTTGTCATCTCTTTTGAGATGTTAAAGGCCACCTGCGGAGTTAACGATAGTTTTATCGTCGCCAGGATTTTCCTATCTAAAAAATTCTACGTCTCATCGGTCATCTTCTTGGGCTTTTCTCCTAGCAACGGAAGATACATATCCTTTTGGTATAGGCAGTCCTTCATCTGCATGGTTATCTTCTTGGGATTTTCTCCTAACAACGGAAGATACATATCCTTTTGGTATAGGCAGTCTTTCATCTGCATGCGCCACTAACCATAATTGTGACCATTGAATTTTTCGATCCTTATTTTATTCTCTGCCATCTTTCGTCTATATCGCAAAAAACCCAACTTCTCTTTCGATCTGAACCAACACCTTTAAAACGACGATATAAAAAAGTGGGGAAGAGGACACAAGCGTCGTTATCCACTATTAACCTAAATCGTAGAATCGAAGAACACTAGGTTCCCTAATCACGCTCTGATATCAGTTGTTGGTATCAAGCGTCAAGCCCTAAGGTCTGATGCTAGTTGTTGGGAGGGAAATCGATCGATGGAATAATGCTTGTGGCAACACCAAAGCACGCAATCAACATAATCACGTAATAACAACAAAAGATCACAAATTTATAAGTGCGAGAATAAATAAAAATCAAACACAGAAAAGAAAGGAATAAGGATTTGCTAACGGGATCCACCTACCGTATGGTTAGCGTTCGGCAGAGCGGAATCTACAAATGTCTACTAACAGTCATTGAATCAATTACGCCGAGAAACCCTAGGGGATTTCTCTCAAATTTCTCTAGATCTCTTCAAGCCCTAACCATCACACTCTCTCAATTACTATAGTCTCAATAGCAGCCAACTAATAACATATGAGAGATCTTTATATATAGGCAAACCCTAATCCTACTGTAAATAAGAGATAAATCTGAATTACGGAAATTCTGTTCGCAGCAGTTTTCACGACGACAGATTTCTGATCCATACTTAAGTAGACGCCTGCCTCGACTTTGTTTCTCTTCAGCTCCAATCGCAGACGTCTGGGCCAATACTCTGGACTGGACTTCAGTTTCTTCTGCAGACGTCTTCTTTACTGGCCTTCAGACGTCTGCTTTTGCTCTGGATTTCTAACATGCTCTCGTGCACATCCAGACATCTGCCTTCTTTTTCTGCAGACGTCTGACTTGAAGTACTCTCCACAATTATTAACACCCAAGTCACTAATTCATAGGCTTCACTATTGCTATCTATATATCTTTGCACATTCCGCAGTTGTGCTACTGCAACCTATTTAATCATGAAGCCTATGACTAAACTGTCCTGATTCATATCTAATTTGGACAAACATGCATTGACAATTGCTCTTCAAGTTGTTAGCAGACAAACAGATATATGTCATTAAATTAATCAAAGTATTTATAATTGATAATTAACATCAAGTAGCTCGGAATGAGCACATGCATATGTTGTTTCTTTCTCATTCAAACCATGGAGATAAGTTTGAGATATCAACGGAACTTCCATTTCTAGAAAAATACCACCAACTCTTTTTTCCTAGATAAACAAACAAGACTCGTGGCTGCTGCGTCACCAATAACCTCATCCTTTACGTGTCACTTAATTACCCCAGCAAACCCTAATCACTTTGTGTGATTGAGTGTAGTTGAAGCAATAATCAATTACACAAAAATCCTACTTTGATTTTTTGCCTTTTCCATTCAAACATGTAGGTGATTAGGACTGGAAATTGATTTATTAGTTCTAAAATACCTTAAAAGTAAAAGTTTTTTTGCGACGGTAAAATACCTTAATCTGTGGTTTTTAAGACCCTAAAAATAGCACTTAAGACATTTTGTTAGAATAAAAAAAAACATTAATGCATTTTAGCGAAAAAACACGATAGTTGATCAGGACATTTTTGTGTAATTTACCTTATTTAAAATGTATGAATACAGCTTGGTTAATTAAGTTTGTAATGATCTGGTTTGTCTTCTGTTTAGAATTATTTGGATTGTGGCGTATTTCAGGATTTATTCAATAGAATTTTTTTTCCTTTTATTTTGCTTGTGCTACATAATTTCCTTAGCATTTTCCTCTAATGAAACGTGTAGGTATTTTATCTTGGTTTTAGTCTTTGGGGAAAAAAACCAACTTTGCTTCAGGGGTAATTCTGTAATGTCAAGTCAATTACACAAACCCTAAAAAAGTCTATAAAAGCCAACCCCACAATTTCATTCTTCAATATATCCTCATACACCACTACCTCCAAAATATGAAGAGATCATACTATTCCAAAGCGTTTGGAGAAGAAGAAGAAGAAGAAGATCAACAATTAGACAACAACATCAAAATGGCCAATGTTTTGATGCTCCTCTCTCGCAATCAAATCGATAATAATCAACATCGAGTTTTCGAGTGCAAGACTTGCAACCGCCAATTCTCCTCATTCCAAGCTCTTGGTGGCCATAGAGCTAGCCACAAGAAACCAAAGCCTTCTGATACTGAGGATGATAGTAGTAATCAAAGTCAAGCTCAAAGTAAGCCCAAAATGCATGAATGCTCAATTTGTGGCGTAGAGTTTGCAATTGGCCAAGCCTTGGGTGGTCACATGAGAAGGCATAGAGCCCATAATGAAGGATTTGGTGATGGGGCTGTGGAGAAGAAGAGAAATAATGGGAAGAGGGTATTGTTGTTGGATTTGAATTTTCCACCCTTCGGTCCTGAGCTTGGTTCTCCTATGCTGGATTCTTTCCGATGATTTTGAATGTATTCCTTTTCCTTTTCCCTTTTTCCTTTTATTCATATGCTTTGCACATTTGGAGGGCTATAACAGGTTTTTTCATTTTTGCATGTAATTTCTTGTTATACTTGTCATATAGAGATTTTATTTTTTCCCCACTAATAGTATTATTATTATATATATATATATATATATTTATATTTACTTGTTGTTAATTGGTCATTTGAATATATTTGGATCTGTCGAGTAAAAAAGATTCTATATATCTGCATGCTGTTTGAACAAGGGAAAAAAGTTCCAAAATTCAATAAATGATCAACACATCCCCTCTCTTCTCGCCCAACGGCCACCATCGTCATCACTACCTCGCAAGATCCAATCTTTCGGCAATTGAGAGCAGAGGGACGATTGAAGAGGTGAAGTCAACATGATGAGAATTTATTCGCGAATCTAATGCAGCGATGATCGACGACTTGTCTTTCTCTCTCCCTTCAAACTCTTCATGCGCTACTCATGTCACCTTTTGATGGGCTCTTTACATGCTGCTCCAACAAAGCCCGACCTGTATCTCGACATGCATCCATTTCTTAGAACCTCGATCGCTGATGCTCTAAAGCTAAATTTGCTTGATTTTGCTTGCAAACGGTTTAGAGAGACTACCCAATGGCATAAATGGAATGGCTTGATCAAGTGTGCTGCGAAATTGGAGATTTGGTTTCTGCTCGAAAGCTGTTTGACGAAATGTCTGACAAGAACCGTTTCGTTGAGGATCCAGCGACAATTCTCAATTTCTTCTTGAGTTATAGACATCCTTTGAAATCAGAATGCTTGTTATTGACAAAAAGTTTGTACGGTGGTATTTATTATTAATGTGCCACATAACATTTTATATATCAGAAATAGAAAAAGAAAAAGTATTTCTATCGCAATATATATTTTAAGCCTGATGTAGCGACAGCAACCAATTTCAAAGAATTAAATTAAATTTCACTCGTCGATGATGTATACCTATTTGTTTAGCTTATATATGGAACTGAGACTCATTTCTATTTTATCACCAATACCTTTTACAATCCCAGATTAAAAAACCTTAGAACAACCAGAATGCCATTCTCCAAACAATGGGAAACAAACGCTCATTTTCATGCATGACTTCTAATTCTAGATTTTTAATAAGAGTTGGTGAGTGTAACTACCGTGCCTATTTTAAAATAAATAAAATTTAGTTTGGATTTATTCTTGCTTGTTTTGTTTCATAAATTATGGAGGAGAATATTTTTTTGGAAAAGGAAAAGAAACCTATATTGGTTAAAGAAAATAATTTATTGGTTTTAGAAAAGAAAAGAAAAGAAAAAGAAGTTTATATTTTAAATAAAGATTTTGTTAGATTTTTAAAGAGGAATATTTTCTAAAGAAAATATATATTCTTGTTTTAAAGAGGATTTTTTTTGTGTTAGAGAAAATAAATTTTTGGAAAGATAAAACTATTTATTTTAAAATAAATTGAAAAGTTTTATGATTTTAAAATTTTAATTGGATTTTTGAAAAGATGGCTTTTTTTTTTAAAACTATGAGATTAATTATAAGTATATTTTTAGATTTTAAAAAAAATATAATTTGTTTTAATTTAAAACCTTTTATTTGGAAACTCCTGTCTAAGCCGTTTGATTTAATGTAATTTAATCCTAACTCTTGATCTTAAAATCCGAATCGCTAATCCTATAAATAAATTGAAGCCCCGCTCTCCTTTCCATCTTTCTTTCTCCACTTTTTTTCCCATTAAAACTCTGAAGAATCCCTTCGCTGTGCAAGGCTCGATTATCGAGGCATCATTTACACAACACACATGGTAAGTCTCTTCTTTTCATTTGAATCCGCCTTCTTCTTCTTTATGCTTTTCATGTTCTTGTCATGTTCGCTCCGCTGCGGTAAATTCTAGGAGGACATTATTATTTGGGTTCAAGTGAATCTCATCGTAAGAATATGATCTTGACAATACCATGTGATATTGTTTGCTGGCTGGATTTTCTGAACCAGTGACCGTATTTCGTTCATAACTTGTATTGTAGGTTTCCGTTCACTAAGTTTCTTTCACAAAAATGCATCAGCACGAATAGTTCTATAACCTCGGTGTTGTTGACTCCTCTGATTTTAACCAGAAAACCTTTATTTTGATGAATATATTTACTGATTTGAATATCGATGCTTGGTGGAAAACCCTGACCAGCCACCGTCTCCGAATTTTACCTTTTTAACTGGGAGGAATTTTCTGAATCCGTCTTCGGATTCGAGTTGTTGACTGCCTGTTGTACCTTAGAAAAAATTATCGAAAACTCCTTACACTTATAACACGACGAAACGTTGACATTAAAACACTATATACTTTTTTGGAACTATAGGACAACAACAATAATTTGCCCTTATCTTTGTCTTATGAACCCCGATTAATGCAAACCCCGGCTGTAATCACATCTGCATAAGAATATGCATCTTTTACCTATAAACATCTTAACTTGAAAATGAGCGTAACCTTGCCTTTCTGTAACTTCTCATGAACACCGCACTATTGGAATTTCTGCACAGTGTCAATAAACATAGCATAACTATTATCTCTGAAATCCAAACCGGAAAAACTCGAGTTGCATGCTTATCCAAATAGGGAGCCTTTCGACTTCTATTTAGACATCCATTCCAGGAAAGCGGTGGAAACTAAGTTTATAGGTACTATAAGACGACACATCGAATCAAAACAGAGGCTGAAATTTTTTGGGTAGATGTCGTAAAATATCCATAAGTTTCTCTGTACTTGCCAGAATGCCTTAATTCTATTTTTACATTATTCTGATCCGATAGAGGAATATTTCTTATTTTAAAAGTATTTTCATAAAACGTTCAGAACCTTTCAAAACCGCTCCACAACTTTCAGGAACAGTTTTCAAAAACTATTTTGAGCCGAATTGTGTAATAAATTTGTAACTGTTACGATCTATGCTCTACTCTGTATTTGACATCATCCATCACACACATACAGTGGCTACAATGTTTCCTATTCTTAAACTCATGATTTGCTTGTGCATATGATTTGCCCTTGCCCTCACATGTTGGTGATTTGATCATATGTAGATTTTGCCTTGCATGTTTACGTAAAATAGTATATATAACAGTTATTCGTGGCAAGAAATGGAATAGTATATGTCATGAATTTGAGATCATGCTAAGAGATATCAAAGTGCGCAGTCAAGTCAAATATCATGCATATGTCATTGCTTGCAATAGACTTTGATCTTAGATATACGTATAGTATAACGTAGGGTTGGGGTAGTCTAATGAAGGTAGTGAGTCTGATTTCGGGAGTCATGTTCATCACGTTTTATTGTATATTATACTACTCATTCCTGTTGCTTTTTGTATATAAATAAGTTCTACTGACCCATGGTTGCTACATAAATTCAGGTTATAGGTTGTCAGGAGCTAAAGACGGATTTTGAGTTAAAAGGATGCAAATTAGATGAAACACAGATCAAAGACTATAGGCTCGGGTGTTGCCAAAATCAAAGTTCTGCTAAAATTGCTTAGAGGCCATAAATGAAACACATTTGAAGACATAAGATTGTGGGCCCAAGATGGGGCCCACTTGCCCCACTTTGGCCGCCGATCCGCGACCAATCCAAGTCATTTGGCGGCGGATTGGCGGCCAAAGTCACTTCAAACCTGGTGAAATTTAAAGGGCAGACTTGTCTTTTCATCTCCAGCCCGTATCTGCCTAAGGTTTCAAGCTTCAACCCCTATATAAGCAGCAGTTCAGCAGCAAGCATCTCATGAAGTAGTTTTAGATTTTATAATTGTTTTATTTTCTTTGTAATTAGGAGTAGGGGCAAGTATGAGTAGATAGCCATTATCATTTTCCTCCTTGCTTAGCTTAGAGTTGAGTGCAGAGTTCGAATTCAAGATTTATATATCCTTTCTTGTAATCTTTCCTTTTTTTTTTGTTATGTGATCTTACTTGTAATAGTTAAAGGTTGGATTTTTATTGTTCTCCCTTTTCCTTTTTTTTTTTACATTGATAGAGTTGCAGTGATGCAAAGATAGACCTCTTCTCATTAGAGAGAACTCCAAGTACTAGCACCATTAGATTTCAATTCTTGTTTATAAATTCCTTGTCTTTGCTTTTGTTCATACTTAATTTATTCTTGCTTGTAATAATGTTTTGTGAATAATTTTCCTCTTACTTAGGAAAACGAAAGGTTAGATTATGGATGGCTAAGATTTCCTCTAATCTCTCTGGATCGAACTTAAATACTAATGCAAACAATATTAGTCCACTTCTTCTTTGATACTCTATTCTCATTTTATCCAATTAACTAGAAATGATGGATTGCTTCATTCTAGTCTATTTTGATTAAGTTTGATAGACTATGCTTAGTGAAGAACATGTCCTCTTCCTCTTTGATACTCTTTTCTCATTTAATTCAATTAGCCATAAATGATGACCTCCTTCCTTCCAGTCTATTGTGATTAAGTTTGATAGACTATACTTAATGAAGAACATGATTGATATTGCGTAGATTAGAGCTAAGGGCAAGATTGGTAAGTTAGTGGGTTAAGCTTGATGGGTCATGCTCCTTAATTCTTGTACATGAGTATGATGGCCTATGCTCTCTTAAAACCCTATTTACTTTGCTAATGTTGCAATTTATACTTAAACTAGTTTGGTTAGTCACAATTGTAGGGTAGAGTTGATAGGTCATGCTCCCTAAGTCTTGTACTTAGGTATGATGGCTCATATTCCATACCTAAACTCGTGGAGAATTAGTTAGCAAATATGATCAAGAGGGATGATTAGTTGTAGGGTGCCACATATATCTGATTAATGATAATCCGAAGCAAGTGCTTTTATTTCTTTTACACTTCATATTATGACAACCAACTCTCTCTCTCTCTCTCAACCCCTTTTTAGCTCCCCTAAATCAAGTCTTTAGAGCCTCTTCCTTAGGAGATCGACCTGTACTCATTGGTTCGCCTCGCGTTTGCGGTTAACTTAAAATGAACTGGTTTTACACTTCAACAAGTCATTTATGACAGTTGCCGGCCTTAGACGTATGAGATGCTAACAGTCATAGATGAATAGTTGTCGGTCCCAGGCATGTGTGGTGCTAACAATCAGAGACACAGTGGCCCCCCGAAATTGACATACATTACTTTCGTTAGGCTTGACGTACGTTTAATTAGTTGAGAATATTATTGCCATGTTTATTTTAGAACTGCATATCTTTTATTCGTGTATCTTTGCTTCATTTTTATCATATGCTTCATGCTCCATTTCCGTTATATTAAAAAGTAACTTTGAGAGACTTACCCGAGCCAAGCTCATTGATGGAAGTTTCTTTTTTAAATGCCTGTCAGATCTAGAGGCAGACCAGGAAACTGCAGTTGAGCAGAAACCTATCTCGGCGGATTACTCTCACTCCGCTGCATAGCCCGAATTCTAATTGTTCTTTCTTTTGTGACTTTCAGTAATGACTCTTTGGTATGCCTCACTGTTTTCAAGGCTTTTGATGTATTGTTATTATACTTTTGAACTCTTGTATTCTCGATGAACTGAGTTGTAATAATGTTGTTTCTTGGACTTATGTTACACTTTTATTTCTTGTTGTAATTATGTTGCTTGTTAGGCTCTTGGCGTAGTCGTATCAAGGAGGAGCACTCATTTGTATAACTACATCGTGGACCAAGTTGCGTCTCTTTTTCCGTAATTTGGGAAGCGGCCCGTGACAAGTTTTGTTTATGGCCCATACGAAGTGGGTCCAATTTGGCCTGTGTGGTTGGTAAGCATGATATTACAAGAATTATAAGTCCAATGACATTATTCCCTCGAAAAACTCGTTCTTTGAATCCAAATCCGATTCTTTTAGTTCCATGGCTTTCATTCTTTGCACATTAGTTCCATGCCATTCTAGACCTAAACATTCATCGTGATCATAAGTACCATCTTAGTAGCCGTTGTACCGGCCCTAGCGCTCTTCGACACTAGAGTTACACTACTTCATGTCGCGGCGATTCGTGACCACACATGTTTTCCCTGTAAAGCTCTAGCAACGGGATAGAATGTGAATGCTGGGAATGGCCTATTGCGGTCAATACTGGGATACGGTCTGTGTCCGATGATAGTTTGAGATCGGGAGTTTTACGCGAACATTATGGTCCTCAACATCCCTAGCTTTGATGTTGTTCTCGGCATGAATTGGTTGGGAACTTTCTACATCACTATCGACTACCATCAAAAGAGAGTAGTGTTCGGGATTCCGGATCACCCTGCGTTCTTCTTCAAAAGCGGAAGTCGATCTTTGGACCCAACCATTTATTGTGCTCCTTCAAATTCCTTTCTTGAATCCTTTTTGAATCTTTTTTACTTTCCATGACGATTACGTTTCGACGCGAAGGAAACGGAGGTACGAACCCTTCATCTCCGTCTTGATCCGTTCTTGTAACTTTCATGATTCCTTCTTAATTTCTTGACACCCTATTGGTTTCCCACTTACTTGCATCTCTTAAACTATTCTTTGTTTACGTCCTTGAACCTTTCATTCTCGTAGTCTTGTCTCGGCTCTCGATTTCTTTGATTCGAAAGTATTTAGTAATATTGTGTTCTATTCCGGTCACACCTCTTCTGATTAGTTGGTGTATTTAACGATGGAGCGCTGATTGGTGAATTTTAATGCATATTTATACAGCCATGTTTATCTTTATTTTGCCTATTTAATGCCACTCCGAGCATGTTTTGTGAAATAATGCAGATTATAGGGCAAAAGTGCAAAAAAGACGTATTACATACGTTGGATGTGGACTATTTTAATCTAAAACAGATCTATGGATGAAAATTACCAAATATCAAGTATGGAACAAGATTCAATAAGTCGAGATTGAGACACTGTACAAATTTAGGAGCCAGAATCTTCAAGATTTCGGCCAGAATCCTTTTTGGGCCGAAATTTGGTAGAGTTAGATCTCCAGATTTTGTGGGATTTTTGTATTTTCGAAAATATTCTGTAAACTGCTCTTGGAAATTGCCAATTGCCTATATATACTGCTGTGTAGCCTCTCTATGGTTTCATCTCTCCATGGGTTATTTGTTTTAGTTTTTGGGAGAGATCAAAGTTATTTTTAATATGAAGTTTGTTTTATTTGATTATTTTTTCTCTTCTATTATGAATAGCTAATTCTCTATCAAGAGTTTTTGAATTATTCTTTCCATGATTGGCGTATGATTTACTAGTTATATTCTTTTCTATGAGTTTCATGATGAATGCTTATAATAAAGTTAAGATCTTTTTGATATTATGCTGAAAAACTAAGTAGATCAATGAATGATTGACAACCATAAAATTTATTTAGGAAAAGCTAATATCATCTACAAACTAGTTAGTTTAATGAATGATTGAAGACCATGAGGATTAACTGGGGAATGTAAGATCGTATCTTTATTATTCATATTCAATCTTGTTAATATAGGGTAGATTAGGCTATGTCGACAAAACAAGAAAAACCATAAATTGATAATCTTTGTGTCTATTAAGTATAAGGGTAGATCTAACTATTGCGATATTAATTAGAACGTGTTATTTGAATTTATTTCTATTTGATTTTCTTAATTGATAGGGAGTTGCAATGATCATATAATTTATACTTTCACGATTGATTGATATGTTATTATGATAAATGTATTCTCTATATTTTTATTTAAATTGATAGATAATAAATTTAAATAAGGAAAACTAGAAAAGAATAGAAATCAAATAAAACATCATGATTAGTAAAGATAATTCAAAATCTTAGGCCTCTCTCTTATATTTGAATTTTCTTTTAGATCTTGCAATTTATTTTCCTTTATTTTCTTTTTAATTAGTTTAATTAAATAAACCAAATCTTTTATTTTAATTTGTTTTAAGTTAATTAAAATTCATACGTCTCCTTGTGATATGATCCGTAAGTACTATAATGAATTAACTGTGTACTTGTGATTAAATTTGAGAGACTAATTAAATCTCCATCAAGTTTTTGACGCCGTTGCTGGGGAGGCTGGCTGCAATTTTGATTAATTTTATTTCGAGTTAAATTTCTTTATTTTATTCTGCAATTTTTTTTAGTTTAGGAAACCAGTAGCAGTCTTGGAAGCTTTGAAGCAAGAAGTGGGACCCAGAGAAAATTTAGCACGAGAATTGAAAAAATTCAGACTGAAATTTTGTTTGGGCCGAAATTTTCAGTCCTCTGGAGTTGAATTTTTCTATAGCAGTTCATCTTCATCGCCTCTGTTCAGATCCATATTTGTTTTTTGTTAATTTCCTGTTTCTAGTGGTTTAAATTTCAATTTAGTTTTTAAATTCAGCATTTCCTTTTTTCTCTGTTTTTAAATTTAAATAATTAAAAAAATTTAAATATGGATGAAGAACATGCTAAACCAACTTTATATGAATTATGTTATCCCGTTAAACCATCACTTCAAGATTTAGAATAAATAAATATAGGAATGGTTATATGTGATATTTCAGAAAATATTAAATAATATTTTTGGAATTTAAATAATAAAATAATAAATTTTACGAAAACTATACGAGTATGCATTTGAGTTTTCGTAGAATGGTATAATATTATACCTATATTTTGGAAAATATTTGAAAATTAATATGAATTATTAATTATGAAAGTATTTATTGGATTTGGGCTTTCATAAATCATTATACAATTATTTACATAGAAGTTTATGTTAAACTTGATTAGTAGATTACTAATTATACATTAAGCCTAATCCATTTTTGTTAACCATGTTTAATGTGCCATGTCACATTGTATTATGTTTCATGCATGGTTTTGTGTTTCTTTTATTTTTAAAAAGAGAAAAGATTAGAAAAGAAAAATAAAGAATAATTGATGAGAGAGGGAGACAAGATGTGACCATAATTTATGAAGAAAGAGAAGGGGGAGAGAGAGAGATCATGGCTACTTGATCATTCTTCCTTCATTCTTTTTCCTTCATCTTATTTCTTCTTCTCCTTCATCCTCTTCATCCTCAACCCCCTCTACCTCCACTATCATCTTGCACCACCCTTAAAACCTCATTAAAACCCCACACCATCTTCTCGAAAAATGTCCACAAGCTCATCCTACACCACATGGTGAGATCAAGTTGGAGTTTTGAGCAATTTGGATCATCTAGGAATTTTCTTGATGTGCTCCCTTGAGGTAAAACACTCACCCTTGTGCAAGTATTTAGTTTTGTAACCTCAAGTATTAGTTTAGAGTTAAGAAGTGTTGGTTTTGCGATCTTGGAAAATTCTAGGATGAGAATTGGTGGATGAAACTTGTAGTAGAGATTAGTGGAAATGTAGTGAGTGTCTCTTGGCCTAGTAGTGATGGTAGCATTGTTTAAAATGAGTTTTGAAGTCTCAAACATGAACTTGGAATTTTCCGATATCGGGTTTTTGTTGAATTGTGGTGTTCTAATGGAATCTGGTGTTACCCAGGAGCTCTGAAAATTTTATAGCGAGTACAGTGAGATATGCAGGCACTTAGGAAGATACCCTAGAAGCCTGAGCCCCCATCTTCCATACTTGGCCGCCGATTTAACCCTTATGGCCGCAAATTGCGGCCAAATATAGGAGTTGGGGTTTGGTTTTTGGTCCATAGCTCAATCATTTGATAACTAGGCCTATCCAATATGCAGAATGTTCTAATTTCAGTTTAGGTAGAATTTGGGAGTGTTTTACTAAGTTGCTGATTTCATATTGCGACTTTTGAAAACTAGGTTTTTGATATTTGAGTTTTGACTCGGTCTTTTGATGTTTGTACATCAATGCCGGGGGTAGTTTGGTTGTTCTTACATGCGTGGATTATATGTTCTAACCTATGTGCGCTTTGTGTGCCGTATCGGTTTTCGGATTTGATTTTGATTTCGATACGATATGCTTTCATTTGCAGGTACATTCGTGTGGACTTCCGGGACGACGAAGGAGAGAAAGATGTTCATCGACTTCGGCTAGAGCGAGAATAGTAGGTGAGTAGATGTATATCTACGGGGGAAGTCGTGTGGATGGCGTATAGCACCACCGCAACCATAGTACTAGGATATTAAAAATACAGTATATATATATATATATAGATATTTTAGATGTGTATACCCAACTAATAGAGTTCTGGAATACTATAAACCATAATAGTGTACGTGTAGGAAGGTATATATCTAGTTCTAGTTTTCTTAGTCCATAAGTCATAGATACACACACACACACACACACACAACCATGAGGATAATTACGAGATGATATGATGAGATGCGAATATGATGTAATAAAATGACACGAGTCGATATGTTTGATATGAGAATGCGAGGCGATATAAGCGATATATATATATATATATTTGATATGAGATGATATATATGATGATAAGAGATGATATGATGTACGTGACCATAGATCCGTACTTTTGATTTGATGATACCGTACGATAGATTATACCGTACATGATATGATATACAGGACGATAGATCCGTACTTTTGATTTGATGAGACCGTACGATGGATTATACCGTACGTGATATGATGAGGATGAATCGCCGACACATATATATATCGACTCAAGAAATATTTTTTTAGATCACTTAAGTAGATAATCGGATATATTTAGAACCATACCTATTTTCAAAACAAACGAATTGTTATGCACTTTTAAATGGAAATCTCAAGAGATGCTACGGATTTTCAAATGGCATCTTGTAACACCCGAGTTCATTTATACCAATTCCAGTTCTCGTATTTCTTTATTCGTGATATTTTTTGATTGAACTTATTTTTGGGTGCGAATGGTATTTTATATTCTACTTTGCCTTCGACCCGACCCGCTTGCTTGAACCTGTTTGATTCTTATTTATAAATTACTTTGACTTGTTGCGTAGACTTGTGCATTTTCATAAATACTGCATATTGGCATTTTATCTAGCATTGCATTTTTTACCATATAACATTTTAAGTCACGCAAAATATTTTAAAAATACATCTCATAGCCTGCATGATACCCCTAACCCCGTGGTAGCAACCGTTCATCTTGTTCTCGTCCCGTTCAGTGAAACGTACGTGTTTGGATGGCTACGCGCACGTACGTGCATCCGTTCTTGGGGGTATGCATTTCCGTTACCCGAGTATTCATTTTTAATTTTGGTCGTCGCATATATTTTTCATATTTTAAATCTGAACTTTTGGACCCGACCCGGGCGTGTTTTGAAGTAAGTTTGTATTTGCCAAAATCTCAAAACGGACTAATATTATAATATTATATTCTTATTTGTCTTTAACTGAAAAAAATATTATATATATATTTTAAACTATTATAACTAACAAAAATATATTTTATATTTTAAACAAATCCTAATATATTAGCAGATCTCTCTCTCTCTTTCTCTCTCTCTCTCCTGACCCTTTCTCTCTCCCCCTATATATATATATATATATATATATATATATATTCTTTATTTTTTTTAATTAAACCAAAAACCCACGTCTCTCTCTCTCCTCTCTCTCTTCGTCTTCTTCTTTATTTTTTCTTCTTCTTTTTCCCGCCTTCCTTCTTCGTCCTCGTGGCCGCGTGAACCCTCGTCCGCGCTCGCTCGTTGCCATCGCCACCATCCCCAACGCCCACGCTGGCCTCCCCTCGTCACCAGTGCCGACTTCTTTCTCTCTCTTCCTCTTCTTCTTCTTCACCGCCGTTCTTCTCCCGCCTCCGCCCGACTGCACAACATCGCCTCACCTCCACGCCTCACTGCCGTCGCCGTCCCCTCGACCCCGATCTCCTCATTCATCATCATTTCCTCCTCAACTTCATCTCCTCTCCTTCCCCGCAAACCCACGACACCTACAACCTGAAGAAACCACCGCGACCATTTTCTCTTTCACCTGCACCCTCCACCGCCGGCGACCCCACTTCGTCGTCGCCGCTACCTCCTCTCTCCATCCCCATCCCTCAAAACCCTAACCCTAAGAGACCCACCAGCAGCACCAGCATCTCCATGTCCTACAACTATACCCCAACCCCATCCACAGACCGCCTCATCTCCGCCCTACACACCGTCCCCTTCGCCGGCTTCATCGCCTTCTTCGCCCTCTACCTCGGCGTTGTCCATAACCCCAGCTTCTTCAGGTTCGGCTGCTTCAACGCCATGCAGGCCGTGGTCCTCGACGTCCTTCTCGCCATCCCTTCGCTGATCCAGAAGGTGTTTGGGTTCCCATGACTGGGGCTTGGTTGAGGATGACGGAGGTCGCCTACGGGTTGATTTTCGTGTTTGCGGTCGGGTGTTTCGTTTACGGCGTGGCGAGCTGTGTGCTGGGGAGGACCCCGTACTTGCCGATCGTGGCATCCGCAGCAGACCGAAAGCTGTGAAGAAATGGTGTTATTGTTCATTTTGTGGCAAGCTGTGCTGTGAATGCGGTGATGGAGGATGATTAGGAGATGCATGATTCTGATGCGGAAACCGAAGACTTGGAGTTGAGTTTCGAGCATTGATTAGTATTGTGAACTTGTGAAAAGGAGCAAGAGCAGTTTGTTGGAGCTGAGATCACATAGCCAAGCAAGCTTGGAAGTGCTTCGTGTTTTCCGTGTTCATATTCGCGTTCGTCGAGACCGAGGCAAGTGAAACTTGCTACATGCTATCAATAATATTATTTATACCTATTAAACTGCATGGTAAAACTGTAGATTTCATATAGCGTCACATGTTTCATTTTCCGTTTCGATGTTCCATATATCATGTTAGATTCGGATCTTGAATTATAACTTGTTGCACGTTAGAGTACAATATCGTGTATCCATATCCGTGTTTAAATTACTTAATAATTATCTGCATAACCCATAGCACTTTTAAATAGTTTCTACCTCCGAATACCCGGTTGCATCCTTTGAACATATTTTATATATCATTGCATCCCTAAATCATTTAACCCATAATAACGAGATGTAACAATTTCATACTGGTTTAAGTGTATTTTACTTAATGTTGGAACCACAACTCTAACTCTAATCTATAACTGTGCATCCCCATGCTTTAATTTGTACCCTTGCATATATCATCACCATGTTTCATTTTTATTGTTTCATTAGTACCCATGCTTGTTTATATATACCCATGCTTATGTTAGTTTGATTATGAGCACCCACATGACATCTTGTACATCCTGACACGACTTGTTACACTTCCTACTCGACACGACATGGTACCGTGCACCTCTAGATATGACATGATATCTATATACTACCTGGCTTGACCTGATGTACCATGGCGTTACCTGTTACTTGATCTTGTGTCTAATGCCAACAAACCTGACCTGTTGTCCTTACGGAAAGTTTCTGTTGTCTATTCAGACAAACCTGTTCCTGCCTGATCCTGTGTTGGCATTAGCTTTAGATTACTTAATACCTGACTTGAATACATATGACTTGGGGGTATGGGGAAATCAATGATGAAACCTGACATGTAACTCGACAGTTTTATACCTGTTCTGATCAGTCTTACGGGCTAGGCCAGCCCCGGAGTGATGCTACGGACATCACTCGTCATTACCTACCATCCTTTACTGCCTTGCGGCACGTCTCGGGTTCAGCCCGAGAGTCATAGACCGTGATCCCGAGCACGCACAGGATACTATTGAGTTACATCGATAACTCATCAAATTGATTTCAAAGACTTGAGAGTAGTTAACCCAATAGACCAGTTTGGATTACTCACTGCACACTACCTTTCAATGCCCTGATTTATATTGCTGTTACACCTGCTTTACTATTTATGATCATACTTGCATGTCTTGCTACCATGTTTATAAATTATTGCTTGATGTTATGACGCGCTGACGTCTGGGTTTTGCATGGCCCAGATCCTCTACCTTGTTGCAGACTGATCAGGAGCATTGCCGCTGTTAGACCGAGCGGTAAGGATCCTGTTGGTACCCAGTTTTACTTCCCAGGTATTTTATGTTTGGACCTTTTGCTTCCGCATATTATATCATTTCTTGATTCATTTACTCTGGCTCATGGACATGTACTAGATAGTTTAGTTTACTCTCTTGTTCTTGATATCTCTACAGCCGTAATGTGACTGTGGAGGGATTTTTCCTATCCACAGGTAGCATGGTTGGCTATGTCACGTGCCTATCTTAGTGTACTCTGGGAAGGGGGCGTGACACATCTTTTTCTCAAAAACACTGTAGCCTCCATTTTCAAAAATGATTCGTACTATTTTAAGCTATACTATATGGTTCATATGTAGTCACGTATCATATACTGTTCGCGTTTACGTTTTTCTTATTTCTGTTATTCTCTTATTACTTTTCATTGGAGACATACATACTGCGTTTCCTTGTATTTATCTTTATATGACTTCGTCTGACACATGCACCATTACCGATGATGCGCAAGTTGCACGTACACATACTTGCCGGCTCACACACTCATCATCGGTAATTGCCATGCCACATACACATTAGAAACTGCTATATCGCTGTATTGTTCCCTAATTTATAGAATTACAGTTATTTGTTTAGTACTCATTACCGCACATGCTAGTTTAGATATTTCACTTCCTTACCTACTTAAACGACATGCTTATATGAAAACACTGATTATACCTTCCAGTACTGTTCTAAGCTTCCATTTACTGTTCTATCATGGTTACATGATTTTGAGATTCTGTTTTCATAAGATTGTTTGATTTAAAAACCGCAGATATATTTTTAAAGTATTATGATCGTTTTAAAAACGCGGTTTCTCTTGATATGATATTTCGACGTCCACCATGAGATTTCTCGGTTCTGAGCTATGATACTACCCGATTCGAGGAGTAAGGAGGCACCGTCTGCGGGTACATGGTGGATCCGGTACGGTAGCCCGGGATAAGAAGATCATATAGAAAGGCATTGAGCCCGGCATGAGAATACTACTTACCGGTGATAGTTTTGGACTCGGCAGATATCCGGAGGATACCGATCAGAGCGATTCAGACAGATGGATATGAGGGCCGATCCGATAAGACGGTGCCTGAGACATGCGGATTTACGTGTCGATGCTAGACATGTGGTTTGTGATAATTTCGAGTATCGATACTAGGCACTCAGATTTCATGATGATTTGATGTGTCGTTGATGGATACACGTTGGATGATACATGTATATACTTACGTATGACATAGATGACTTGGTAGTATATACTGATACTGGCACGACATTGTTATTATTACACATATGTATACACGATCATCCTAGATACCACACATATTTTTATATTATAGTATGACCTAGGAGATTGTTATACATTCGATTTCTACTTGATGATATCTTCTACCCACAAGCTGGCAACTCATCCCCGTTGTGCCACAGTTTTTCTTGCAGGATCGACTGCTCGGATCAGTAGCGGTTTGCTGGCACACACCCTTTTTCTGGGTGATTTGCATTGGTAGGTGGGGTATACTTGGATCGTGACCACCATTTGTATATATTTATTCAGTTGTATCTAGTTAAAAACTCCATCAACCAGACAATGTATATTTGGTAGATTTAGAAACCACAGACTTGTATATTCTTTCAGACTTAGAGCGAAATGTGTGTATTATTCTTATTTCTGGGTTTTGATGATGTTTTGGTTTCTTTACTTTCTTTTCTGTGTTTGATCTTCGCCTTGGGCGTCGTATATTTGTACTTTAGTGGTTGTTTTTGCCAATTGGTGAAGAGCTAAATCCCGCTTGGGGATGCCTATATTATTATTATTATGTATAAGTTTTGGATCAAAATTTACAAAGGTGGTGCTGCCCAAATTTCAAATGACGAAAATGTTTTCAACTATAGTATACAACTCACTTGTATTTCTATATATCATTACTAACACTTTTAAAGAAAGAATTTGAATTCATTATACCTTTATTTTAAGACTTCACCTCCATTATTTTCCTAAAAAGGTTTAGATTTCTGGGCTTTCGGCTTACTTGGGTTACGGTGGGGTCCTATAGACATCATGTGATTCAAGTGTCGGTCACGTGCCAATTCCGGATCGTGACATTATAATTCACCTGACACATCCATAACCGACAATGAGGATTGGTTATGTGCAAAGTTAGATGATATTAGGCAAAAGTTAGAGGCATTAAAAGTTAGCTATCAGGTTTCTAGTACTCCACCTTTTCAATCTTTTTGCATTAATTGTTAAGATCTCTCTCTTATTTATGAAGATTGTCAATTTATTGATGGATTTGGTTATTGGAGAAACCAACAGAATTATTTTTAGAATTAATGCATATATTCTGAAGTTTCTAACTACAATATAGGCCAACAATTCCAACCAAACCCTTATTATGATGTAGGTTCTCCATCTAATCCAAATCAAACCGACACAACATTTTTTCCTTCCAATTTCATAGACCAACAATTTCCATCATACCTTTATTATGATGTTGGCTCTCCTTACGACCAAATAAAATCCTATCCAACTTTCACACCTTCTTTGGATATTAATAATAATGAGAATACGAGATTTGATATTCTAGAAAAACAGTTTGCCACTTTTATGCAAAAATATGATGATGATGAAACAGTTGATAAACAAGAAATTGCAAATATTGAAAAGCATATGGGCCAGATAATTGCTGCTATAGAAAGTGAGGAAAGAGAGCACGGGATTCCTTCAAGTCAATTTGAAACCCACCCTCAGAATTTTGAAATTCCAATTTGGCCTCCAACAACGAATTTAAATGAGAATGATGTAATTGATGATATGTTTGAGGCAGAGATGTTTGGTTTAACTAATTGTACTAAGAAATTTTTTGAGGAAGATAACGTATCAACAATAACGGATAAAATTTTTGAGAAGATTCTAGATATAGAAACTGCATCGAGAAAGGAAACTTGAGATTTTGATGTGGTTAGCGTAGATATAATATTCGAGAGAACTATTGATAGGGAACCCGCATTCAGTTAGAACGAACAATGAAATTTTTGATGACATTCTAGAGTGGGAACCCACATTTTTTGATGACAAAAGTCAACCCATGAGTCAATTTAAGGAAGAGAAAAAAGAATTGTTAGACGAGAGATGTGATGACATTTTTGAAGAGGATTCAACTATAATAATAGAAGAAGTGCATGAGGAGGAGTTGGTTAATTTTGAAGAAGGCTATTTTGAAAAGAATGGTTTTGAGGAAATTTTTAAAGAACTCATGATCTTAGACGAAAGTGAAAAAATTGTTGATGATATTTGTTATTTTGAGCCTAGTTTTGAGGAATTTTTTAAAGATGAACTTATGATTCTAAATAAGCCTTCAACAGATGAACCTAATTCTGAAATACTTCCATTTCTCATGGAAGCCAATCCTATTGAAGAATAAGAAGAAGTTGTTCCTTTAACTCATATAACTGGATCTTTTATTTATATCCCGTATGTTCATCATGAAGACTTCGATTCAATTAGCCAATACATCGACAAGGTAGTGCAGTTGCAGAATTATTTTAGATTTAAATCATTTATCTCTGTACTAATTTATTCGGCAAAACTTGGATCGCACTTTTGTTCACTCACATATAAACACCACAACAATTCTATGCATATCAAATTTAGGGTGTTTATTGATGCTTATTGTTATAATTTGTTTTACTACTCGCATGATTAGAGACAAAATTTTTGAGTGGTTAATATTAACGTTTGGTTTAGCTCCGTTATGTCAATTTAAATTTCTTTTTTTCTTTCTATTCTTTTATTTTTTTAATTTTAGGGTCCAATTGTAAATTTTTTGGTTTTCGTTGCTAATCTTGTTTTTTTATGGTCATAAATGCAAAATTACCGAACCCCCTATATATACCAAACCCGCGACCTTTCCTAAATTCCAATAGCAGATCTCAAACCCTAAAAGAGAAAGAAGGTGGCCACAAAAATTTGGAGGCCATCAGAGAAAAAATTCCAGCATGATTTTCCAGAATTTCGGCCCGGACCGAAAAATCGAAGCCGAATCACCCTAGATTTCTGGGAGAGGTAAATATATCCTTCTACTCTTTGATTTTATTGTTATTTTTAGGTAATTGCTATGTTTGTCATGGATATGCCTGAGTTAGTTTTCGAACGTAATTTCATGAGTTCGAGGTGGTGGACGGGGTAGAGGACAGTGAGGATACTGTCAGATTTAAGTGAGTGTGTATGTGTGTGTGTAGGGGGCGCATTGTATAGTTTATTTTTTTTAATGTTTTGTATGGTTTTTATGTCTTTTTTGTCTTTTCTTTTTTCAGTTTTAGGATTTCTTTTTCATTTAAAAAAAGAGGTTTTTGAATCAAACTAGTAATAGGTAATCTTGAATTTGAAATCTGAAAGTTGAGTGAAATAAAGGAAAATTAATGAATAAGAATAGAAATAAATATGAAAAATAATTCTTTATCTTGAATTCAAATTTAGAGAATATATATCCTACAAATTGCACAAACACGAATTTTGAAATTTGAGATAGTAGAGAATACCTAAAAATATCTTTGCCTAAATACCTAAGTATAAAAAAATAATAAAAAATAAAAAAATATCTTTTACTTGACTAAATAGCTGGGAATTCATGCCTCAAGAAGTATTGGATGCTCACGTCGAAAAGTGATTAAAAAGAGTAAAAAAAGTATAAATATAATAAGTTTAGTTTTATGATTGCTTAGGGCGAGTAAAATTTCAGTCTTAGGGGTAGTTCATCATCTAGTGTCTTAGACCAACGGTTTGGAAGTCATTGTTGAAAGTCCTAGATAGTTGCAAGACTAGGCATCATTAAACTCACACACTGAGTAATCGGTTGGTTAGTGCCTCATGAAGCATTAGCGTCGCATTGAAAGATGTTGTGAGTATATCCATATATATTTATATAAAATAGAATATGAGGGTATAAGACATTGATACTATAAATTGAATTGATTTTCAAGCGTAGGGATATGCTACACACACGTAGGGGTATATGATCGATATTTCAAGGAAATATGAGAAAGAAGAATATGATTAAGTTCTATCGAGGGAGGATATAATTTCTGGAGTTGAACGATATCATTAGGATGAAAATTCTTAAAAGCTGAAAAACCAGTGAAATTCAAATCTTTTCTTTTCTTTTCTTTGGATATAGTTTTTCACTTTCTTTATTTTTATTTTTCTTTCATTTTATTTTTATTTTCCGTTTTGGGATTTTGCAGGTAGTATCCGCTGAAAACCCTGAGAAGACAACACTCCTCCTACTAGGGACATATAGAGGTTTAATATCTTGTTGCACGTGCTAAGTGAAATCGTTATGCCTGCGAAAAGGAGCAAAATAGTTACATAGTAGTTAGATTTTTAATTTTTAGGTGTATAGTTTTTAGTGTTCTTGAGACTCTAGATTTTGCTCGAGAACTAGCAAAAAATAAGTATAGAGGTATTTGATTGGTGCATTTTGATACATATTTATACAGCAATATTTATCTTTATTTTGCCTATTTAATACCACTCTATGTATGTTTCGTGAAATAATGGAGATTATAGGGCTAAAGGGCAAAAGTGCACAAAAGACATATTACGTGCATTAGATGCGGACTATTTTAAGCTAAAACAGAGCCAAGGGTGAAAATTACAAAAAATCAAGAATGGGACAAGATTCACAAAGTCGAGATTGAGACACTGTCCAAATCTGGGAGCCAGAATCTTCAAAATTTCGGCCAGAATCCTTTTGGGGCCGAAATTTGGTAGAGTTAGATCTCCAGATTTTAAGAGATTTTTGTATTTTCGAAAATATTTTGTAAACTGCTTTTGGAAATTTCCAATTGCCTATATATACTGCTGTATAGTCTCTCTAAGGATTCATCTCTCCATGTGTTATTTGTTTTAGTTTTTGGGAGAGATCAAAGTTATTTTTAATATGAAGTTTGCTTTATTTGATCATTCTTTCTCTTCTATTATGAATTGCTAATTCTCTATTTAGGGTTTTTGAATTATTCTTTCTATGATCAGTGTATGATTTACTAGTTCTATTCTTTTTTATGTGCTTCATGATGGATGTTTATAATAAAGTTAAGTTTTTTTGATATTATATTGAAAAACTAAGTAGATCAATGAATGATTGACAACCATAATATTTATTTAGGAAAAGCTAATATCACCTACAAACTAGTTAGTTTAATGAATGATTGATGACCATACGAATTAATTAGGGAAGATAAGATTGTATCTTTATTATTCATATTCAATCTAGTTAATGTAGGGTGGATTAGGCTATGCCGAAAAAACAAGATAAATCATAGATTGACAAGCTTTGTGTTTATTAAGTATAAGGGTAGATCTAACCATTGCTATAATAATTAGAACTTGATATTTGAATTTATTGCTATTTGATTTTGTTAATTGATAGGGAATTGCAGTGATTATATAATTTATATTTTCTTGATTGATTGATATGTTACTGTGATGAATGTATTCTCTATGCTTTTGTTTAAATTGATAGATAATAAATTTAAATAAGAAAACTAAAAAAGAATAAAAATCATATAGAACACCATGATTAGTAAAGATAATTCAAAACCCTAGGCCTTTCTTTTATATTTGAATTTTCTTTTAAATCTTGCAATTAAATTTCCTTTATTTGCTTTTTAATAGTTTAATTAAATAAAACAAATCTTTTATTTTAATTTGTTTTAAGTTAATTAAAGTTCACATACTTCCCTGTGGTACGATCCGTAAGTACTACAATGAATTAACTATATACTTACGGTTAAATTTGAGAGACTAATTAAATCTCTATCAACCGCGAAGACAACAAGCGACAACGTTATCTTTACCTTGTTCAGCCACTCTTTATAGGAATTTCGAGGACGTAATTTTTTTAAGGAGGGTAGATTGCAACGACCGTGCTCGTTTTAAAATAAATAAAATTTCGTCTGAATTTATTCTTACTTGTTTTGTTTCATAAATTATAGAGTAGAATTTTTTTTTGAAAAAGAAAAGGGGAAACTATTTTGGTTAAAGAAAATAATTTATTGATTTTAGAAAAGAAAAGAAAAAGAAGTTTTGTTTCAACAAAAAGATTTTGTTAAATTTTGTAAGAGGAACATTTTTTAAAGAAATTATATATTCTTGTTTTCAAGAAGATTTTTATTTAAAGTATTTTTGTTAGAGATAATAAATTTTTGGAAAGATAAAACTATTTATTTTAAAATAAATAGGAAAGCTTTTGTGATTTTTAAGATTTAATTGGATTTTAGAAAAGATAGTTTTTTTTAAAACTTTGGGATTAATTATAAGTATTTTTTTAAAAAAAAAATAGAAAAAGGATTTTAGAATATTATTTTAAAAAGGAGATTTTATTTTGAAAAGAAAGGAAACATATTTTGCTAGATTTTTTTAAAAAGATAATTTGTTTTAATTTAAAATCTATTTTTAGCTCTTCATTAAGCCGTTTGATCTAATGTAATTTAATCTTAACCCTTGATCTCAAAACCCTAATCCTATAAATAAACCCTAGTCCCCCTCTCCCTATATACTTTCTTTCTCCACTCTTTTTCTATCAAAACTCTGAAGAACCCTATCGCCGTACATGTCTCGATTATCGAGGCATTCTTTAGACGACGCACATGGTAAGTCTCTCCCTCTCATTTGAATTCGCCACCTTCTTCTATATGCTTTTCATGTTCATGTCATGTTTGCTTTGCTGCTGTTAATTATAGGAGGACATTATTATCTGGGAAGTCTTGTGAATCTCATTGTAAAAATATGATTTCGACGATAACATGTGACACTGTTTGTTGGCTGGATTTTCTGGACCAGCGACCATATTTCGGTCATAACTTGTATTTTCGGTTTTCGCTCTCTGAGTTTCTTTCCCCAAAATGCATCAGCACAAAAGTTTCTACAACTTCCGTGTTGATGACCTCTCCTGAATTAACTAGAACACCTTTATTTCAACGAATATATTTACTGTTTTGAATATCGATGCTTGCTGGAAAACATTGACCAGCTATAGACTTTGAATTTTATCTTTTAACCGGAAGGAATTTTCTGTATCCTTCTTCGGGATGCATGTTGTACCTTAGAAAAGTTATAGAAAATTCCCTACACTTATAACACGACGAAACGTTGACATTAAAACACTATATACTTTTCTGGAACCATAGGACAACAACAATAATTTACCCTTATCATTGTCTTATGAAACCTGATTAATGCAAACCCCAGCTTTAATCACATCTGCATAAGAATACGCATCATTTACCAGTAAACACCTTAACCTGAAAATAAACATAACCTTGCCTTTTTGTAACTTTTTCTTGAACACATTGCTGGAATTTCGGCACAGTGTCAGTAAACATAGGATTACTCTCACCTCTGAAACTCAAACCGGGAAAACTCGGGTTGTATGATTATATAAATAGGGAGCCCTTTGACTTTCGTTTAGACATCCATTGAAGGAAACCTGCGAAAACTAGGTCTATAAGTAAAATAAGACGACGCATCGAATCAGGACAGATGCTGGAATTTCTGCGCAGCCGTTGTAAAACATCTATAAGTTTCTATGTACTAGCCAGAATGCCTTAATTATTTTTTAACATTATTTTAATCTGATAGATAGACATTTCTTATTTTAAAAGCATTTTCATAAAATGAATATAACCTTTTCAAACTGCTCGACAACCTTCAGGAATCGTTTTTAGAAACTGTTTTGGGTTGAACCGTGTACACACATGTAACTGTTACAACCTAAGCTCTACCCTGCATTTGACATCATCCATTACACACATATAGTGGCTACAATGTTTCCTATTCTCAAACTTATGATTTTCTTATGTATATGATTTGCCTTGCTCTCACATGTTGATGATTTTAATCGTGTGTAGATTTTCTTTTGCATGTTTGCGTAAGATGGTATATATAACGATTATTTGTGGAAATAAATAAAATGGTATATGTCGTGGATTCGAGATCATGCTAAAAGATATCAAAGTGCATAGTCAAGTCATATATCATGTTATTGCTTGGCATCATAGACTCTGATCGTTATTTACACGCATAGTATAATGTGGGGTTGGGATATTCTAATAAATGTAGTGAGTCAGATTTCGTGAGTCACCTATCACAGTTGCCGGTTTTAGGTGTATGAGATGCTAACAATTACAGTTGAACATACTTGCCGGTCCCAGATGTGTGGGATGCTAATAATCACTGATATAGTGATCCCCCGAAATCAACATACATTACTAATGAAGATTTTCATAGTCTTAAATTTATACTGCAAGTGCACGGTTTATTAGTTGTAGCACTTATGGGTCGATCCATAGGGAGGATGAGAATTCTATCTAGTCTAAAAAGAATTAAAGATAAAAACTTTGATTTGTTTAATTATACTAAAAATCAGTAATAAAAAAAAAGTAAATTGCAAATTAAAAGAGATTTCAAAGATAAAGAAAAGCCTAGGGTTTAGAATCATCTTGTCTAATCATGGCGTTTTATATAATATCTATTCTTTTCTTGATTTCCATTTTTAAATTAATTATTTATCAAATATAAAAAAACATAAAGCATACGTTCATCGCATTAAAATATTAATCAAATAAGAAAGCATAATTCATATGATCATGGCAATACCCTATCAATCTACAAATAGACAAGTAACCAATTTAAAGAACATGTTCTAATTAACAAGGAAATAGTTAGATCTACCCTTCTACTTAATAAACTCAATGGTTGTCAATGAATGGCTTATCTTGCTATATCGGTATAGTCTAATTTAACCCTAAATTAACTAGATAGAACAAAAATAATAAAAATACGAACTTTAACTTCTCTAGTCAACTTTCAAGGTTGTCAATCAATCATCAAATTAACTAGTTTATGGGCAACACTACCTTTCCCTAAATAAATCTCATAGTTTTCAATCACTCATTGATTTATTTAGTTCAGCAGTATTGCATAAAAAATAACCTATCTTTATCATAAATTATTCATCATTAAGAAAACAGAAAAAGAATAGAATAATTAAAACAGAGAATAGTCATAGAACAAGAATAATTCAAGCCCTAAATAGAAATTATCTACTTATGGTAAAAAGAGAAAAACAAATAATAGAAAAGAAATTCATTATAAAAATTAAGAAAAACTTACAAACTTTGATTCTCCCCCTAAAAGAGAAGATGAAAACATAAATAATTATACAACAATATTTATAGGCTTTATGACCGATTACAAGTGATGGAAATAAATTTTTCGAAACATCAAAAAACCCTAAAATTTCCAAGTCCTAACTCTAAAAAAGCTCGGCTAAACTTGAACCAAATTTGGCTAAAACCGAACTTTGGTTTCTGTTTGGGCCCCACTTTGGTGTACTGGTTTGTTTGATCAGTTGATTCTTTTGGCTCCATGTTTGATTCATAAATTTTACCCTTGTATCAGTTTCTTCATTGATTTGTCCACATCCAACGCACGTAAATACGCTTTTTGTGTACTTTTTCTCTTTAGACCCTATAATCTGCATTTATTAATAAAACATATTTGAAGTAGTATTAAATAGGCAAAATAAGGTAAATATGGATATATAAATGTGTAATAAATTACGCCAATCAAATACCCCCACACTTTCCCTTTACTGGTCCTCGAGCAAAACAAAAACAAAAAAACTACCTAAATCTAACTACTATGCACCTTTTCGCAGGCGTTGCGATTGCATTTAGCACGTGCAACAAGCCGTTAAACCTCAGGGCTAACCAAGAGGATGAGTGTTGTCTCATGAGGGTTTTCAGCGGATACTACTCACAAAATTCCAAAAAGGCAAATAAAAAGAAAATAAAAACAAAAATAAAAAACTAAAAATAAAGGAAGTGAAAAACTATAACCAAAGAAAAGAAAAGAGGAAAAAGGCAGAATCTCGCTAGTTTTTCAATTCTCAAGAATTATCATCCTAATAGTATTATTTCAATTCCAGAAATTCTATTCTCGCTCAACAGAACTTAATCTTAGCCTTCACTCCCAACTTTCTTTTAAACATCGCTCATATACCGTTACGTGTGTGTAAAACATCCATAAACTTGAGGATTCAATTCAAGCTATAGTATCAATACCTCATATCCTTGTTTGTGCGCGCGCACGCCGCATACTTTTTAATGCGACCGTTAATGTTTTATGAGGCACCAACCAATCGATTACTCAATATGTGAGTTTAATTATATCTAGCCTTACAAATACCCAGGACCTCCAGCAGTGACCCCTAAATTATATGGTGTAAGGCACTAGTGAAAGTTCTTAGTGCCTTCGCTGCTTACCCATGGCTAATGCGGAATCCAATTTTTTTATGGCACTAGAAACTTACACCCAAGAATCTAACCAAACACCTAAACTAGAAAAATAACAAGATAGAAATCACAACTTTTGTAGCATCTTTATTTTCTTCATTTGGATTGGTCTCTAGCATGATCTCAAGAGCTCCGGATTGCACTTGCAAGCCGGTCCTCTTTCGCCAAAGACGATCCACCTGAGAGAACCGATCCAAGCTCCAGCTTCACCTAGTGAAGCAACCGACACTCCAAGCTCGGTAAGAATGGAGAGTGGGGATGTAGGAATATTCCACTATAATTTTCTCACAAATCTAAAGCACAAAAAAGAAAGTAATGAAGGAGGAGGAGGTGAAGAAACTTACCATGATCAAGTTTAGAAAAGCATGGGAGAATAATATGAAGAATAATAGAATGGCTTCATATTTTTCTCAACCATGCAAATAAAAAATCTCACAACATTTTGTAATAAACTAATGAAGCCTATTCCTTTCTAAATGTCTTCAACCATGCTTAATGCCACTTCACTCTCCACCTCATTTTATGAATATTCATAAATGCATATTTACAAATGAGGTGTTTGATTACTCAAAAATATTGTACATTTGTATGAACATTTTCCCTACTATTATTAACTAATAAGAGATGTTAATTATAAATAAAGAACATATGTGGGTTTATTTGTAAAAAGATTATTATCATATGTTTCTTCATTTATAATTAATATAATTAGGGAAAATATATCCATATAATATTTAAAAAAAATATTAGTAATTAAAATATGCATATCATATCAAATATTCCTAATCAATATTCTTAAGGTATCATATCATATAAATGGTTGGAATAATATCTCAAAAATACCAAATGCTACTAACAAGATAAATTTGAGATATTGTGTAGGTATTAGCTCAGATCTGAAATCTAAGTAGGAAATCCAAATCAAATCGGAATATCAAACCGAATCTGCCAAATATTAGAAGTAAATCAAAGAATCTAGCAACGGCAGAGACTAAGAGCAATATTTTCAGAATCTGTATATCAAGAGAATCTCCAAATATCGAGAGAAAAAGCAAGAAATAATCCCAAATCACAATCCTACCAGAGGGCGGAGAATCTGCGGTCAATAAGGGGTTTGGGCGGCGGTTCCACGGTCGGTTCTGGGTCGTTGGATGTGGAATTTCAGGATATGATTGTAATGTTTCATACTCCAACATAGCATCTAGAGTTTGTACTTTCAGAGTTTATATAAAGGACTGAGAACTGTCAATCAAAGAGAATCTCAGAATCTAATCATCTATTCATCTACCTATCAATCGATCAAGGTCTAGAGAGCAACTAGGGTTTTGTAATTTACTTTTTTTTGCGAGCAAGTTGTAATGCAATAGTTGATTAATAAAGGTAGTCTTTTGTTTTAATTTTTTCCGCATTACTTTCCACATTACTTTTCTGCATTACTTTCCGCATTACTTTTCTGCATTACTTTTCTGCATTACATTCAATATTACTTCTGCACTTCTAAATTTTAAATATGGTTTCATTCATCTTCCACTTCTATTTTAAATCGCTAATAATCATGAGCGAGTAATTTCTTATTTGCTAGGATTTGTAGGATAGGGTAGAATAATGGATGAAAAATCGCTTAATTTCTTTTGACATTTTAATATTTATAAATCTTAGCAGAATAAATGTTAACTCTCTTATCGGGTGCGCTATCAATTAATGATAGTCACGACCACGATTTGAGATTAGTTAATACTTGTTTTGTTAAGGGCTTGAGATAAATAGAGATCAATGGAAGGACAAGGGGCAGTAGTGGGAAACCCTAATTCCCTCCAAGAACCCAAATCACAATTCATCGCCATCTCTCTAGTTTTAAATAATTAAAAGATAAAAAGAATCATTTCTAAACTTTCATCCATTAACTACCAAGTCCTATAAACCCTACAAGCCTTTCTATTATCAAATTTTCTATCCATCTTAATTAAAACGACAAACATCTCACTTTTCTTCTATCAACTCGTCTAAAATAAGATAAGAAATTCACGTTTCCCTGCGGACGACCCGTACTCATCGCGACTAGTTATTTGCGACACCGTCTTGATTGCGGTTATTTACAGCACAACACATACACACCTTTTTCGCATCCCAATCAGTGTCCAACTTCTAGAGCAAATTCCGTATAAATATGGAATACAACCCGGTATACGTATCAAAATACATATATGCGTATTCGTATAAAAATACGAATGGCGAAGAGAGAAAATGAATAGTGAACAATAATACGAGAGCACATATATTAAAAATATATATATAAATATCCAGCTTAATCCTAAGCCGCTAGTATTATCAATCGTCCGGTTAAAATCCGTGTAGCCTGTACATATATTTAATCGGATATCTGTATGTACCAACATATGTCATCTTCATCATATCGTTTGAACCGGGAAAACCCTCTGTGTGGGACTCTAAAGACTCGACAATACGCTGGCAGTGATTAATAGATAAATCCATAACCATAAACACGTCAGCAGCACTAGCTGTACGTAACGCCTACCCAGGTATTCAACGAAAGAAAGGCCGATGAGAAAACTCATCTGTACCCTTACCGAGCCTTTCTGTGACAATTTCCATACAGTCCGATCTGTTCTTCTAAGAGTATCGCATATCGGGTCTAGCAGGTGGATAAAGTCAGACCCCTAATAATGCGATAAGTCGTGTCGGTATGAAGTCCATCACCCACTGAGAAACTAGTTATCCAAATCAGTAATTCTCAACCACCTTGGCCAAGGATTTCTGCTGATGGCCACCGGTGCAAAGTGTGAAATCTACCCACAATACTGGGAGCGACGAATCCCCGACGATCCGCTCACTGCCTCCATGTGGCTCGGGACTGTACCCAACTAAAACCTGTTTGCATGACTCATTTGATCTGTGGTAGGGTAGTAATCAAAGTACATTAGGAACTCACACGAGACAAATGACGATCTCAGGTCGACAGACTAACCTATACTCATGTCACCTAAGAACTGCTATCTGACAATAGATATAATACCATCTCGCATGTTCCTGGCGAGTCTGTCCAGTGTAACTCATAACACAATGAGCATCTGTATATTATCTTTGGTGGCTAACTAATACCAATAGCTATAAGACCGGCCATCTCCCTGAAGGGTTATGGGAGCGCCCCGGCGATTGATATTTTATTTTATGTGCGCTTACGCTTTTAAAAGATAAATCAAAGAATATTAACCGCAATCAAGAACGGAGTCGCTTGGTAGCTAGCCGGTTGAGTACGGGTCGGTCCACAGGGATTTTGTGTATTTTCTATTTGTTCTAACGAGTTAATTCCAATGGTGGTAGGATTGATTATCACTAAAAACTGAAATGAGTTTGATTAGGATTAAAACCTTGCTAGGGTTAGGTTTAGGTTAAGTTTGGAAATTGAATATTTCTTACCGCTTTCTATGCCCTAATTAAGATCTTTTAGGTGTTAAGGTAATAATTAACAAAGGGGATTAGCACGATCGGGAAGAAACTAGGTTTTTTCCTCTAGGTCATTGTCCGTCCTTTCTTAACTCTTACCCTAACCTCCATGGAAAACATACACAACCAGTCTTTAACTACGGTATCACCGCTACCTCGTGGGATAGGGTGTCGTAGTGAGCGGTGTGTGTATGTATGCATAGAGTCCTATTAAAATGTATGACGGGCAAGAAAGGGGTGAGAGATTTTCATCTCTCAAATCTTTCCTATTCCTAACCCTAACAAGTGAGGAACTACCCACTCATTAGGGAATTGATAAAAGATTTCATTTTTCTATGGTTTTAATTTAATAACCTAATTAACTAAACTACGACAGATAAATAAAATTAATAACTAGGGCAGATAAATAAAATTTATACTAGGGAAGAAAAGAAATTAAACTAAGGCATAGAAAAGAAAGACTTATTTTTTATTTGATGCACTCTTCAAACATTTACAGCGAATAAAAATTCTGAAATTGATAAATAAAAAGAGGCATGCTCCAAAAAGAGCTGTAGGGTTCCTATTTATAGATTATAGAAACTCTAGGGTTTACATCCGATCCCTATCTACATTTACAAAACTACCCTGAGAATCCTGGTCAATGCACCGCCATCCACTGTCAAAACGTACCGACACGTGCTCAGCACGGCCATGGATCCGCGGCCATATGCCCTGTTTGGCCGCGGATCCGCGGCCATATAGTGGTGTCTTTGGCTGAAATTTTCTGGGCTTCTTCCTGTTGCATTTTACTTCTGGTTTCTTCACTTGGTTTTTCAGAATGTCTTTTATTTTCTTCTAGTGCAGAATGTTGTGGACTTTTACCGTTCGCTCCGTGTTGAAGTCTTGAATCTTTGCACTGCCTTTGTACTTTATGAAATTGTTCATTGATCTTCGTTTGTTCTTCAAACTGTAGACATGATAAAGATTCTCTATTTGTTGGTCGAAGTCTCACTTTTGTAGCGTCTTTTCATCATTTTCACTGTTTTGTTCCGAGAACCTGTAACCTGCAACTATGTAGCAGACATAGATCAAAAGCACCTATTTATTTGTAAAATGAATAAGAATGGGGAATATAATAATGCAAAATTATGATATGAACAAATACCCCCAAACTTATCTTTTGCTCGTCCTCGAGCAAAACTAGTTTATTCTCGAAAAAACCTAACCTCATTTTCGCAGGGAAACGCGATTGCACTGAGCTCGTGCAACAAGCCGTTAAACCTCTAGGTCTCCCTAGTAGGAGGAGTGTTGTCTCCTAAGGGTTTTCAGCGGATACTACCCACAAAATCCTATCAATTCGGCCTATTGACTTTTATTCTCCAATTCGGTTTTCTAGCAAGAAATTCTATTATTTTCAACTCAGAAATTATCAACCCGTATTTTTCACACTTCCTTATCAATTAACTTAAGATTGTATATGTTCTGTAAATTTACTTAGCTTTTAGCATCTTTTGAATTTTCCTTCTAAGGTTTCATCTCAACTTAGGAATTTTTATCATCTCTACTAAAGATATAAGTCCTATTTTTCATTCCTATTTTTCATCCAAACCCAAACCACATACCCCTACGTGTGTGTATGTATCACCCCTACACTTGGAAATTCAATTCAAGCTCTTATACTCTTGTCCATCGTCCAAAGTACTTTTAGTTGGTGAATTTTTTTAGATGAAATTGCTCACACATATTTCATGCGACCGTTAATACTTCTTGAGGTACTAACGACCGATTACAAAATGTGTTTGCACATTAAGGTGTAATTCCTAGTCTTGTAACACCTAAGGCTTTAGCAGTGACTCCCAAACCAGATGGTCTAAGGCATTAGGTGATAAAGCACCCTCGCTATATATATATTTATTAAGCAGCCTTAAGTAGTTACAAAACTAGTGTTCATTTCTTATCTCTTTACTCATACTTGTATTTTTATTTTATTTTCCTTCATACTAAGGACTTTAGACAAGAGCATTTCAAGGTCTTCTCTACTATTCCAAGTTTCAAGGTCATGTTTGTGCAAGTTGTATGGTATATATTTTCAGAATTTAGACTTAAACTTAGGGTTATCTTTCAGACTTACACTTTAATAAAAACATCAATACTCTTCCCTTATTTTGATTTAGCCCAAGAAGTGAACTCAAAATTTGCCTGTTTCTAAGTAAACCACAAAGACATATATTTTCTACCGTTAAATTTTAAGAAAAGTTATTTTTAGGGTTTTTAATTTACTAACTCTAGGATCTAGTTTTTCCTAACTAGTTAACCGTCTTGTCAAACTCAAGTCAATTATGACCAAAATTGAATTTTTCAATTTTTATAATTTTTCAATTTTTTCAGTTTTTATTTGATTTTTATATTTTTTATTTTCAATTTTTTTTAATTTTTATGATTTTTTTATAAAGATGCAATGCAGAATTTAAACATGCAAAAGAAAAAGAAAAATATATACAAAAATTTTAAAAAAAAGTATGTAATGCAAAAGATAACTATTTACAACCACCACCTCCTCCAAACTTATCACAAGCAGTGCCCTCACTACTCGGCCCCACGCCGCGTCCTTGAGCGTGAACGGGAACGCTCCTCCCTACCCAGCAGGGTTCGGATTCCCTGCTCTACTTCAGTCAACCGCCGATCATGATCCCTCGCTATCCCCCTCAACTCGTTAATACCCCTAACAGCTCTTCTTATTAAATTTGCATGTTCTAAAGGGGTAAGTTCTCCCTCGCTCGCGGTCGAGCTGGAGCTAGGTGTTCGGGTGGGCACATGTTCCGCCGGTTCAGTTCTGGACCACACATCCGTCAATCGTGTATAGGACGTAGAAACGCCCTCAATGAGAGACCTGACGGGTATGCCTCCAAGCATATAAAATTCAAACTCCTCCACAGGGAGTAAATATCGACACAGTTGTGTCACAAGCATGGGGCAAGGATAGTTCGCGGCTCTTTTGCCCGCACCAATTGAGTTCAACAGCACTGTGCACATATCGAATCGAGGGTTCCTTGTCATGAGTGTGTGCACGATATACAGTGAGGGTGTAAATGTTAGTGTATATGCCCTAGAGGCCATTACTGTATCATACTAGTTTGTATATTACTTAATGGAAGCTTGGGATATTCACCTTTGTATATACAATCTTGCTCAAAATAGTAGTATGCTGCTTGGTTTGTTTCTACTTCAATGTGTGTACATGTGTTTCTTTTAACATATCGCCTATACACATTAGTGGAGCCCTTAGGATCTTTGCTTGATTACCAGCGTTGTGATGGCAGTCACACTCGTGGGGGCTGGGTAATCAACAAGCACATCCTTATGCAGGTCCCTAGTCGTAGGACTATCGAGACAGGGCATCGATACTCCGGAGTAGACTAGCGTATGCGCTTCTCATCCCAGCACGGGAGACGGTTTGTCCCACAGCCGTCAGTATGTCGTACTTGAGATAGTATGCGGGTGCTCGTTAGGTTACGAGTACACTGGACAGGACTTATTGGGAACTGTTGGTTGGTACTATACCTATCGTCAGTTATCAGTTCCCAGGTGACATGAGTACAGCTTAGTCCGCTGACTTGACACTGTCACTTCGCCTTGAGTGTGTTCCCACTGTACTTTTATTACTACCGTACCACGGCTCAAAGGAGTCGTGCAAACAGGTAGTAGTTGGGTGCAGTCCCGAAGCACTTGGAGGCAGTGACGGTTAGATAGGATTCGTCTCTCCCGGTATTGGGAGTTGATATCGCGTTGTGTCTAGGAGAGCCATTACACATAGCCGTCCCTAGCCAGGGCAAGCGAGATGCACTGGTAGGTTTCCAGTGTTGTCTCAGGGTGTTCTAAGATACACTCCGACACGACTTGTACCGCTATTAGGGGACTGACGTTTACCACCCCCTAGGCCCGCCATGCGATATTCTTAGATGAACAGACCGGACTGTACGCAGATTGTCACATTCAGGCTCAGTAGGAGTTCAGATGGGTTTCACCTCGTCCGTCTTCTTATTGGCATCTACCTGGGGGCCGTTACGCACAGCTAGTGCCGCTTGCGGTCTGTGGTTAAACCCACTGCCAGCGTAGTGTCGAGTCTTTAGAGTCCCACACAGAGAGCTATTTGCCTTTAGGCAAAAAGAGTAGAGGTCGCATGGTTTTGCGACAGGGTTCGGTCACATCCGTGCACTTGTGCACGTTTAGTGTCCGGGTAGTTATCACTAGCGGGCTTTGGTTTAAGCCAGATCTTAGTGTACATTTTGGGATTGGTTTTATCTCGTTTGTATTCATGTTCCTCGGAACGCGGATGTGGGTGTGTATGCACGGTTGACAGAGACAGGGGCAGATGATTCTCATTAGGGTTGTTGACTGTTGACTTTTGCTAAACCCTAATAAGAATAAGAAATATGATTAATGATAATATTAATTAAGTATTATTGTGCTATGGTTGGGTTGAAAGGTTGACTTTGTTGACTTGTTGACTTAGTTGACCGGTTGACTAGGTTGGACTTGTTGACCATCATCATGACAATGGCTATCATTTCTTGGCATTGACCTTTGCTTGCTTGTTTGTTCACAAATTGCATTTAATGCATGAAATGATATTGCCATTTGATATGATAACAACCATCACATAATACTCAATTATTATTATTTGTTATGATTATTTTTGTATTATGAGAGCATGGGTGGAAAAAGTCTTGCTCATTCTATCATTCTCATTCTCTCTCATCCTCAAGCTCTCCCTCTTCCTCTTGCTCTCTCTCTAGCTCAAGGAAACTCCCTCTCATGAGTTGAGAACCATTTCCTTAGAAATAAAACCCAAAACACTTCTCTACTCATCCTAGTATACAAGGTCTAGCAAACCAAGTGTTATAGTTTCCTCTAGATTGAGGTTGGAGCCAAAGGTAGAAGCTTTCAGGTGGATCCATCTTCGGCACAAGGAGACGACGAGGAGAGAACCATCCGACCACCATAAGGAGTCGAAGAGAAGGAGTTCAAGTTAAGGTATAACCCCCTAACCGAGTAGGTAAAACTCCTAGTTAGGTTGTTAGATAGTTGTTTAACAAAGATCCGTATTTTGAGTCCATGTTACCTCCAAAAAAAAATCGTTTTTCACCATTTCCGCAACCCTAAAGAACCGGGGACGGGTAACGTGGACTTACAGTGGTATCAGAGCCTAGTTAAACACTATCTAACATGTTAGCAAATTAACTAGAAGTTCGATCGGAGAAAAAAATCACAAAACACGCCCGAAATGTAAGCTTTCTGCCGATTTTTTTTCCTGTTCAAAAATTAATTAATCTTACACTAAAAATCGGCTCAGGCTTTTTAAAGAACACTGGAGAAAAATGGTCTACTAACCCGGTCAACGCGCCATGGAACCGCGGCACGAGCTTGCTCCTGCCGCGGATCCGCGGCCGAGTTAACTCGGTTGTGGGTCCATTTTCCTGCAGTGTTCTTATAGGGGTATTTTGGGATTTTTGGAATATAATTTTTCTGCCCAGATTTTCCAGAAAGCAAAATTTGTTTTTGGGGTTTAAAAATCCCTATTTTGATCGAACTTCTAAAGACTTTAGCTAACGGGTTTATATCTGTGATGTGATATATGTATTGAACGTCTGCTAATCGCTATACGTCGATTAGTGGGGGTTATACATATTTATGATCTGTAATGTTGATGGTATGTGTATATGAATTCATTGGATTGTCGCGGATGAATAGCCGGGGGGTTGTGAGATGAGAGTTTTCTTTATCTTTCAATTCATGTAATATGTAAATTGATGTAATATTATTTGTATGGCCGCACATCTGGGATGAGGTTGTAGCCGTCATTGTATAATTTCTTTTTACTGTTTTTGCTCCTAGGATAGACCCATGGAGGGGGTGCACAAACTACCGGGTACCTCGAAGTGCCGAGTGGCCTACTCACGTTGTTGAGGAAGGTTGCTTTACTTCGGGTATTTGGTGGGTAGTTTGCCGCACCCGTAGGGGTCTAGGGTGGGGTATTGGCTATTCACCGTGACCGTGTAATCCGCTTTTCGTTACAGGCTCGTACGGAATGCGGATTCCTAGTATATCCAATGTGTTCATCTGTGATCTGGAATAGCTATCATTGCGTCTGACGAATGTATATATCTATATATGATATCTATGTTAGTTGTATGTATGCCGTAGAGGCCAGTATTGTACAGATGATGTATATTATATTGGATGCTTGGACATATATAGAGATGACTTTCTTGCTCGATATGATAGTATGCTATCTGGTTGCTCTTTATCTTAACATGTACACTAGTCTCTTTATACTGTCTTATAGTTACATGTTGATAAAGCCCTTAGGATGTGTACTTGACTACCTGGACTATGACGAAGATCATACTAGTGGGAACATGGTAGTCTATAAGTACATCCTTCAAGGTCCCTAGTCGTGGGTGTATCGAGACGGGGCATCGATATACCAGTGTAGACTAGCGTATACGCCTCTCGACCCATGAGATGGGCGATGGATGATCCCATATCCATTGGTGTTTGACATCAGAGATGGTATACGGGTGCTCAGTGGAGACTGGGTACACTGGACGGACTCGTCGGGAACTCCCAGATGGTATTATACCTCACGTCAGATGGCAGTTCTCAGGTGACACTTGTGCAGGTTAGTCTGTAGACCCGAGATCGTCATAGAGTCTTGTGTGATTCCCACTGTGCTTTGATCTCCACCTTACCACGTCCATGAGGGCGTGCAAAACGGTGGTCTTTGGGTACAGTCCCGAGTCATATGGAGGCAATGAGCGATAGGAGGGGTTTCGTCTCTCCCGGTATTGGGGGTTGATGTTGCGCTGTGCTCGATTGGCCGTAACAGGGAAGTCCCTGGCCAGGGCTGATCAGAGATCTGCTGGTAAGTGTTACCAGTAGTTTCTCGACCCGTTATGAGCCTCACATCGGCATGACTTATCGGTTACTGGGGTCTGACGTTTACCACCCCTAGACTTGATATGCGACATATCAGACGAACAGACCGGACTGTACGGTAAGTGTTACTGGTTGGATTCACAGGAGTGTGAGCGGGCTAGCTCGTCGATCTTCTGATCGCTCAATATCCGGGTGGCCGTTACGTTTGGCAGACCGCTTGCGGCTTGTGGGTGATTGATATGATCATCATCTGCTGCCGGCGTATTGACGAGTCTTTAGAGTCCTACACAGAGGTTTCCTGGCTCAAGCGAAATGAAATAGGAGCGCATATGAGATATGTGCAGGACCGAGAATAATGCGTGTATGCGATACCGTATTCCATTCTCGCGATGAATGTATCGATTGGTTATATTCGATATAACCTAGATATCGAATCAAGGGTTGATTCGATAAGTCGATACATAGGACACTAGTCGGTTATATGCGATATGACCGGATCGTTAAATCAAGTGTTGATATAATGATTTAATGTATAATTATATATTTGATATATTACTTTGCATTAACTAGTATTGGTTCACTTTAAATGGATTTTTCTCACTTGATGTGCAAGTTGTATATGTGATATACTTTTGTGCGCATGTTTGTATCATGTTTGATGATACTTGCTCATTTGGTTAAGTGTAAAGAATTAAACCTAGGTTAAGAAAGTGATTAGGGTTTTAATTATCCATTCTTTTATTTATTGATTTTGGAAAAAGAATGGGATAAGAATACAAAATGGTTGCTTTCATTCTTGAACCTTTGTGAAGCTTCATGAAGCTTTGACCAAAGTGACCAATTTGTCTTCATGCTTAACCCTAACCACTCTTCTAACCTTGGTCAATTCTCTACACCTAACCATGGTTCCTATTATGATAAGTATTCATTTCTTTTTTATTTTTAAAAGACTTATCATAATATTTCCTTCTTCTTGATCTTCTTCTTCAAGAAAGAAAGCTTGATGCCATCAATGGCAACTTGAGTTCTAAAGTGAGAAATCCAATTCTAAAATGAACCCACCTCCTATTTCTTCACCCTCTTCCTCTTGCCAAGTTGTTTTGGGTGTTTTCTTCACAAGTTTCACAAATTTGTGAAGTCGGAGCTTGAACTTGTGATGCCTCGACGTAGATCATCTTCGGCACGAAGCCGACGACCTAGTCCGCCCATTTCTCCGATCCAGCCGACGATTGAGTCCGGGATTGGAGATGGACAGCGAGAGGACGCCTACGTGGAGCCAAGGAAGTGGATATCCGGATCTACAAAGGTTGTAGCTTCTTATCTTTAGTTAAGTTGTTAACTAGATTCGTATTTCGCCTAAACTTCTAGTCAACGATCCGTATTAGGGTTTCTCGGCACCCGTAAAATTTGAAATTGGCATGGTTGATGCCTTGTGAGACCTCTTGAGAGTGCCTAGGAACCTACAGTGGTATCAGAGCCTAGCTAGAGCCTTAGGCGATGTTTAGACGACGTTTGAAACCCGATCGAACCGAAACCCTAAAATCCAAAATGCTCTCTGGAAATTTTCTGAAAATTTGGATTTTTGTCAATTAAAAATATGCAGAAAAATAAGCAGGGTGTTATGTGAATTACTGTGAAATACGAGGACCTGAATCGATTTTTCCACCGCGGAACCGCGGCACAAGCTAGGCATGTGCGGCGGTTCCGCGGCCGTACTGTCCCCTTGTCTGGTGATTTCTGCACAGTAACTCATATAATTTAATGCTATATTTTCTGGGTATTTTTATTGTGACTCTACAGATGAGTATTCTGGGGTTGTATTGGGAATCAATGATTCGATCGGATTTTCAAATTTTGTCTGTGTGGTTTTCCGGATAATTTTCGAATATGTTAAAAAGTTCGACCGGATATAAATACCCAATCTTTCCCCTGCCCGGAAATTTCCAATTGTTGGACTTTTTCGTAGTTTAAAGACGTTCTAAGTAGTGCAAGTAACGTGATGGTCCCTCTAGAAGACAACAAACCTTAACTCGATTATGTGACCGTCTTGAACTGCCCTTTGAACCTTCGGGTTTGGGGCAGTACGGCGTGCCACATGTGAGGCGTTGGCTTGACCCTTCTACGGCTGGACCGTTGGTACTGAGGCATGAAGTGAATGTCTTTGAACTTATTTCATGTGTTGATCGGTTTCGGAAAAACTTGGGTGTTCGAATGTTCGATCGGAAAGTTTAATATTTTCTATTTATCCGGAATGGGATACAATAATTGGAATTCACAAACAGTTATGAGATAACTGAATGAATATTATAAATCTAGCGGTTTGGTCTCATTTGATATTGAAAAGAGTTTTCGATAATGGGACTAAAATGCGGGGTTTATAAGTGTTAGACATGCGATGTCTAAAGAGGTTGCGGATCCAACTGTTGTACTTTTACACTTTCTTTTCTGTGACCGTAAGTGTAATATGTGATATTGCCGGTTTCGTTGCTATATGTCAACGACAATTGGGATGCGCATATTTACTTACGTTGATGACATGTGATGTTATGTGTTGCTCGATATGTTATATTGGATTGTCGTGTTCGAATAGCCGGGGGTTTTTATGTGAGATGAGTGTTTTTCATTTTCATTCATGTAAATACTTGTATGTAATATTCTTTTATTTGGGACACTTCCAGGTTGCGGAAGATGTCACCTTTTGTATATTATTTACTTTTCCGCATTAGGATAGACCCAAGGAGGGGAGCACAAGTAACCGGGTTCTGGGGTCCAGTGGGAGACCAACTTGAGGAGCCGAGTCCGGGTCTCCTAACCCTAGAATTGGTAGGGTTGCTTGCCGCTCTCGTAGGGATCTAGGGGTGTGGGATTGGCTATTCATCACGACCGTGGAATCCGTGTTTTATACTGGCTCGTATTGAAAACACGGACGTCCTAGTATATCCAATGTTTCATATGTTTCTTCTGCTGCTTTATCATCATGTGATGTTTTGTGATAGATACATTATATAGTATATATGATATATTATATAGACGTTACTTATGTTTTGCACCCGCGCTAGCCCTGCCCCGCTCTGCCGTTAGTTACCTAACCTAACGGTGCACGAGGGGACATCCAGGCGAATGCGGATGGCATAAGTGTACGTCGTATTTATCTGTGATGTTTAGGTGAATTAAATGATGGGACTTCATTAATGTGATTAATGAAATAAAAGAAACCAAATGATGTTGTAGAATCAAATTTTAAAATAAAACAGGTAGCTACAGTTCTTGCTTTGCATAGCGGTATATATGATATACCCTGCACCTTATTCGATGAGGAAAGGACCGAGATCCCTTCACCGGGAGTGACTCCTTTAGCAATAACTGGCAGATGCTACATACTCGGTCTGCTTTTGATTGCTTCTATAGTTTTTGCTTTGCACAGTGATATATATGATATATCCCGCACCTCATTCGACGAGGAAAGGGCCGACGATCCCTTCACCGGGAGTGACCCCTTTAGCAAAACTAGAAAAGCCTCAAAATCACTCCATTTCAAAACTTCATTTGATCCTACAACGATATCAAGTTCATTACGCAATAGGTTTTCTGAAAACCTGCGCAGCCCTCCGTCATTTCAGATAAGTACTACTTAGTATTCGTGCTACGGTAGTTTGGCATTCGTCAAGGCGTAGTGTACGGTAGCTAAATAGTATTTATCTGCTTATGCATATGATGCAGATTGGATTAGGGTATTCGTACGGCGTTGTTTGGCATTCGTCAAGGGTCGTGCGGGTGGGTTTAATTCAATCAGGAAATGTACGGGTTGAACTTGACTAGTGGGCTATGGGTTGTTTGGCATTCGTCAAGGTCATAGAACACTAGGGGTAAAATATTATTGGGAATTTCAAGTGTTGAAATTTGCAATGAGATTGCATACCTTCTATGAGATAGTTGGATCCCGATACCCACTGCGAGTAAGAGTTACTCCTGGGAGAGTTTTACACATTGCAATTAGCTAATCAAGTAGGTGTCTAGAAAGGTGTCAACGGGGTTACGCCTCTGGGAAAACGAGGTTTACATTAATTAGGTTCGTGCGAAAGCACGGGGGACCTCCCTCAAAGTACCGACACTGGCCTGGCTGAAAGATTGGCGAACTTGTAGTGTGTAATTAATCCCGGCTAGTCTTTCCTTTTAGGGTTTGAAGGAAGATTTGATAAAAACCAGTGGGAGCCATCCTGATTAGATAAGATAATAACCAATCTGATCTTGCAAGAGCATACGCTAAAGTGTTTTCTTCTCTCTCTCTCCAGGTAGCGACCATGTCATGCCCTAATAAAGATAATAATATGGATGTATTGACCGAACCCGCATGTTATACTGTGCAGGGGAACGTTGGACCCGTTCTTTCTTATAAGAGTTATAAGACTGAACAGGGAATAGGAGAATATCTAGATTCTCAAGCCGCCCAAAAGAACATGCATGTTGATGCATCTTCTTCGGGTGTGTTAGTTATTGAGAACTATTTTTCAGTTCACCCTACGTCCTGGGTATTAGATACCGGATCAGGATCCCACATATGTAAGCAGTTACATGGGCTACGGAAAGGTAGAGAACTGGGTAAAGGTGATCATTCCGTTCAAGTAGGGAACGATGCAAATGTTGCAGCCAAAGCAGTTGGCGAATATCACCTAGTATTACCAAATGGTGATACAATGATTCTGAATAAGTGCTATTATATACCGAACATGATGTGCAACATTATATCAGTTTCTTTATTGAGTAAAGAAGGATATAATTTTGTAGTACAGGATAATGTTATGAACATATTCCTACATCAAAAGTTGATTGCATCAGGCTCGTTACATAATGGCATATTCATTCTAAATCAAAATACAGTCCTCAATATACAAAACACACACAAAAGGAAAAGTTCAGAAATGAACGAATCCTACTTGTGGCATTGTAGACTTGGTCATATCAATGCGACATGACTGGCTAAGTTACATAAGGATGGTTATTTGAATCCGTTTGAATTATCATCTTATGATACTTGCCATTCATGTCTCAAAGGAAAAATGACCAAAGCTCCGTTTAGTGGACACGGAGAAAGAGTTACTGAACTCTTAGGACTGGTACATAGTGATGTATGCGGTCCCATGTCTACCCATGCCAGGAACGGTTCTTCCTACTTCATTACATTCACTGACGATCTCTCTAGATACAGGCATATGTTCCTATTGAAACACAAGTCTGAAGCTTTTGAGAAATTCAGAGAATATAAGCAAGAAGTAGAGAACCAAACGGGCAAAAGTATTAAGATCCTTCGATCTGATCGAGGAGGAGAATACTTGAGCAATGAGTTCCAAGATTATTTAAAAGAGAATGGGATTCTCTCTCAGCTTACTCCACCTTATACACCACAGCACAACGGTGTATCGGAACGAAGGAATCGCACCCTATTAGATATGGTGCGTTCAATGATGAGTACAGCTGAGTTACCTATTTCCTTCTGGGGGTATGCGCTTGAGACAGCCATACACCTATTGAATATGGTTCCTACCAAATCAGTGCCTACCACTCCATATGAGATATGGAAAGGGAAGAGACCATCTCTTAAGTATGTTAAGATATGGGGTTGTCCAGCCTATGTCAAAAGACAAAATCCGGACAAACTCGAGGCAAGATCAGTCTTATGTAAGTTTGTAGGATATCCCAAAAATTCACAAGGGTATATCTTCTACCACCCCGAGGAACAAAAGGTGTTTGTTTCTCGACATGCCACTTTCTTAGAAAAATGTTTTCTTATGAAACAGATTAGTGGCATTGAGGTAGAACTGGAAGAGATTCCAGCAACACAAACTATAACTGAAGATTTAGAAGAACCAAAGGATTCAGTAGTACCCGATGAACCCCAGCCTCTCCGCCGATCTAGCAGGGTTTCTCGTCCACCTGAGAGATACTACGGTTTTATCATTGATGGTGTAAGCGAAGATTGCATCATGGAGGATGATGACCCAACTAGCTTCGAGCAGGCCATCACGAGTAGGGACTCAGTGAAATGGCTGGATGCTATGCGGTCCGAGATGGAATCCATGTACACCAACAAAGTATGGACTTTGGATATTGCTCCTGAAGGGGTAAAACCCATTGGGAGCAAATGGATCTTCAAGAAGAAACTTGGTGTAGATGGGAAAGTGGAGACTTTCAAAGCTAGGCTTGTTGCAAAAGGTTTTCGTCAAAGACCAGGTGTGGACTATGACGAAACCTTTTCTCCAGTGGCTATGCTTAAATCCATCCAGATCATGCTTGCCATCGCTGCATATCATGACTACGAAATCTGGCAAATGGATGTTAAGACCGTCTTTCTAAATGGTGATTTAGAAGAGTGCGTGTACATGACTCAGCCAGAGGGCTTCGTAGACAGCGGGAGCAGCGGGAAGGTGTGCAAGCTGCTTAAATCCATTTATGGATTAAAGCAAGCATCGCGGAGTTGGAACATCTGCTTTGACGTCGTTATCAAAGAGTTTGATTTCGTCAAAAACCCAGATGAACCTTGTATCTACAAGAAGGTGGCAGAGAGTAAGGTTGTCTTCCTCATATTATATGTGGACGACATACTCTTGATAGGAAATGATATTCCTATGCTCCAATCGGTCAAGCTCTTCTTATCACAAAGATTCTCGATGAAAGATCTTGGTGATGCCTCCTGCATATTGGGAATCAGGATCTATAGAGATAGATCCAAACGGATATTGGGATTGTCCCAACCCAGGTACATTGACACCATACTAAAGAGGTTTAGTATGGAAGAATCCAAGCGTGGGAACTTGCCCACGATCTCTGGAGTCACTCTCTCCAAAGAGATGTCTCCCAAGACTGATTTAGAGAGAGCTCGCATGCAAGGGATACCCTATGCTTCGGATGTAGGCTCTATCATGTATGCGATGCTATGTACCAGACCCGATGTAGCATACTCACTAAGTGTAGTGAGCAGGTATCAAGCTGATCCTGGAGAGAGTCACTGGACAGCTGTGAAGAGCATTCTCAAGTACTTACGAAGGACTAAAGAGATGCTCTTGGTGTATGGTAACGGAGAACTCCAAGTGGAGTCCTTTACCGATTCGAGCTTCCAGAGTGATAAGGACGACTCTAAGTCGCAGTCGGGATTTTTCTTTACCCTTTACGGAGGGGCGGTTAGCTGGAAGAGTTCCAAGAAGGAAACCGTGGCAGACTCGACGATGGAGGCTGAATACATCGCTGCCAACGATGCCGCCAAAGAGGCTGTCTAGATCAAGAAGTTCATTACTGAACTTGGTGTGGTTCCATCCATTGAGCATCCAATAACTTTGTATTGCGATAACAATGGAGTGGTGGCTTTGGCCAAGGAACCCAGGTCCCATCAGCGATCCAGGCATATTCTGAGGCGGTATCACCTGATCCGGGAGATAGTTGATCGCCGGGAGATCGAGGTCAGGAGGGTTGACACGAAGAACAACACGGCGGATCCACTTACGAAGGCCATTCCCCAGACGCAGTTTGAGAGACTCTTCGGGATGCTCGGTATGCGATACTACAGCAGCTGGCCCTAGTGCAAGTGGGAGATTGTTAGTTGTATGTATGCCGTAGAGGCCAGTATTGTACAGATGATGTATATTATATTGGATGCTTGGACATATATAGAGATGACTTTCTTGCTCGATATGATAGTATGCTATCTGGTTGCTCTTTATCTTAACATGTACACTAGTCTCTTTATACTGTCTTATAGTTACATGTTGATAAAGCCCTTAGGATGTGTACTTGACTACCTGGACTATGATGAAGATCATACTAGTAGGAACATGGTAGTCTATAAGTACATCCTTCAAGGTCCCTAGTCGTGGGTGTATCGAGACGGGGCATCGATATACCAGTGTAGACTAGCGTATACGCCTCTCGACCCATGAGATGGGCGATGGATGATCCCATATCCATTTGTGTTTGACATCAGAGATGGTATACGGGTGCTCAGTGGAGACTGGGTACACTGGACGGACTCGCCGGGAACTCCCAGATGTATTATACCTCACGTCAGATGGCAGTTCTCAGGTGACACTTGTGCAGGTTAGTCTGTAGACCCGAGATCGTCATAGAGTCTTGTGTGATTCCCACTGTGCTTTGATCTCCACCTTACCACGTCCATGAGGGCGTGCAAAACGGTGGTCTTTGGGTACAGTCCCGAGTCATATGGAGGCAATGAGCGATAGGAGGGGTTTCGTCTCTCCCGGTATTGGGGGTTGATGTTGCGCTGTGCTCGATTGGCCGTAACAGGGAAGTCCCTGGCCAGGGCTGATCAGAGATCTGCTGGTAAGTGTTACCAGTAGTTTCTCGACCCGTTATGAGCCTCACATCGGCATGACTTATCGGTTACTGGGGTCTGACGTTTACCACCCCTAGACTTGATATGCGACATATCAGACGAACAGACCGGACTGTACGGTAAGTGTTACTGGTTGGATTCACAGGAGTGTGAGCGGGCTAGCTCGTCGATCTTCTGATCGCTCAATACCCGGGTGGCCGTTACGTTTGGCAGACCGCTTGCGGCTTGTGGGTGATTGATATGATCATCATCTGCTGCCGGCGTATTGACGAGTCTTTAGAGTCCTACACAGAGGTTTCCTGGCTCAAGCGAAACGAAATAGGAGCGCATATGAGATATGTGCAGGACCGAGAATAATGCGTGTATGCGATACCGTATTCCATTCTCGCGATGAATGTATCGATTGGTTATATTCGATATAACCTAGATATCGAATCAAGGGTTGATTCGATAAGTCGATACATAGGACACTAGTCGGTTATATGCGATATGACCGGATCGTTAAATCAAGTGTTGATATAATGATTTAATGTATAATTATATATTTGATATATTACTTTGCATTAACTAGTATTGGTTCACTTTAAATGGATTTTTCTCACTTGATGTGCAAGTTGTATATGTGATATACTTTTGTGCGCATGTTTGTATCATGTTTGATGATACTTGCTCATTTGGTTAAGTGTAAAGAATTAAACCTAGGTTAAGAAAGTGATTAGGGTTTTAATTATCCATTCTTTTATTTATTGATTTTGGAAAAAGAATGGGATAAGAATACAAAATGGTTGCTTTCATTCTTGAACCTTTGTGAAGCTTCATGAAGCTTTGACCAAAGTGACCAATTTGTCTTCATGCCTAACCCTAACCACTCTTCTAACCTTGGTCAATTCTCTACACCTAACCATGGTTCCTATTATGATAAGTATTCATTTCTTTTTCATTTTTAAAAGACTTATCATAATATTTCCTTCTTCTTGATCTTCTTCTTCAAGAAAGAAAGCTTGATGCCATCAATGGCAACTTGAGTTCTAAAGTGAGAAATCCAATTCTAAAGTGAACCCACCTCCTATTTCTTCACCCTCTTCCTCTTGCCAAGTTGTTTTGGGTGTTTTCTTCACAAGTTTCACAAATTTGTGAAGTCGGAGCTTGAACTTGTGATGCCTCGACGTAGATCATCTTCGGCACGAAGCCGACGACCTAGTCCGCCCATTTCTCCGATCCAGCCGACGATTGAGTCCGGGATTCGAGATGGACAGCGAGAGGACGCCTACGTGGAGCCAAGGAAGTGGATATCCGGATCTACAAAGGTTGTAGCTTCTTATCTTTAGTTAAGTTGTTAACTAGATTCGTATTTCGCCTAAACTTCTAGTCAACGATCCGTATTAGGGTTTCTCGGCACCCGTAAAATTTGAAATTGGCATGGTTGATGCCTTGTGAGACCTCTTGAGAGTGCCTAGGAACCTACAATCTATTTAGGCGTTACTTATGTTTTGCATTCGCGCTAGTCCAGCCCCCGCTCTGTCATTAGTTAAGTAACCTAACGGGTAATGACCGGGCCCCGTGGCGAATGCGGATGGCATAAGCGTACGTCATATTTTCGTTGTTTTCTGCAATGGTAGGATTAAATGATGGGACGCATTAAAATTAATGCAAGAAAATAAACCAAGTAAAAGTCGTTGGAACACTTTAAAAACCACTCGGTTCTTTTCAAAAACCAACTTTTAAATGCGGAGCTTGAACCACTCCTTTTAAAAGCTATCTTGTTCCATCGATTATATCAAGTTCACTACGTTCACGGTTTCGCCAAAACCATTCGTAGCCCTCCATCATTTCAGTTAAATATTCGGTAGTATTCAAGCAATGTATTTTGACCTCACGCTAAGGCATAGTGATTGGTAGCTGCCGGATATTTATCTGTTGCATAGATAGAATGCGTTGGTTTGAGACAGTCGTACTGCTATTTTGTCCTACGTCAAGGGTAGGTACGGATGGGTTCAAATTAACCTGGATAATGATGGGTAGAACTTGACATGTGACTTATGACATTTTGACTTCACGCCAAGGTCATAAGAGCACGGGGCAAAAATCCACATCGGGAGTTTCAAAAGAAACTGAAACTTGCTAGTGCTGCATACCATTTGGAGTGTGATGATTCTGGTAGGATTCCTTCAGTTTTGTCACGTGATGATATTTGGATCCCGATCCTACTGTGAGTATATGCTACTCCTCGGGAAATTTCTCACTTAACGATCAATGCTATAAACCAAGTAGGTGTCTAGAAAGGTGTTAGCAGGGCTACGCCCCCAGAGAAAAGAGGTTATTTAATTAAGGAACTTCGCGAAAGCGTTGGAAAACCTCCCTCGAAGTACCAACACTGGCCTGGCTGAACGGTTAAGCAAGTATTGTACAGTGAGATTGATCCCGACTAATTCTTCCTTTTTGGTTTGAGGAGGGATTCGAGAAACAGTGGGAGCCATACTGTTTAGACAAACTAAAAACCACTCTAAACTTGCAAGAGCATCATGCTGAGTGTTTCTTCTCTCTCTCTCCTAATTGCAGCGACCAATCGTCATGACCGGACTTAAGTTACTTCTAGATAAAAACATACTGACATGGCCAAACTACAAAGATTGGCTCAGGAATGTCAAAATGGCAATCACTTACGACAAGTTGGGGTATCTCCTTACCACCAAAGCTCCCCCTGTCCCGGGTCCCACCTCCAGCGTTGCGGATATAGAAATCCGTAAGACATGGGAGATCGACTGCGCGAAGGCCAAGTGCCTTGTGCTTGCCTCTATGAACAATGAACATCAGAGGAGGCACGAGAATATGGACCTGGAATCCATATTTCTTCATACAAAAGATTGGCTCAAACTACAAGGCCAAGTTACTTCTAGATAAAAACATACTGACAGGGCCAAACTACAAAGATTGGCTCAGGAATGTCAAAATGGCAATCACTTACGACAAGTTGGGGTATCTCCTTACCACCAAAGCTCCCCCTGTCCCGGGTCCCACCTCCAGCGTTGCGGATATAGAAATCCGTAAGACATGGGAGATCGACTGCGCGAAGGCCAAGTGCCTCGTGCTTGCTTCTATGGACAATGAACATCAGAGGAGGCACGAGAATATGGACCTGGAATCCATATTTCTTCATACAAAAGAACTGTATGGAGAGCAATCCCGTATCGCCAGATACGAAGTCTCGAAAAAGTTGTTTTCGACGAGATTGGCCGTCGGATCATCGGTAGCGGAACACGTGCTTAAGATGATTGGCTTCATTGAAGAGCTTGCGGACCTTAGGACCACGTTAGAGAACGAGCTCTATACGGACTTGATTCTCCAGTCCCTTCCTTCCACTTACGCCCAGTTTATCCTGAACTTCAACTTGCAAGGAAAAGAGGTTGAACATCCGGAGCTCCTCAATATGTTGAGGAGTGCAGAGGGCACCCTACAGAAAGGTAGGGAAACATCCACTTTGTTTGTAGGAGGATCTTCCTCTTTTAAGTCCAAGGAGAAAGCCAAGGGAAAGAAGAAGAAAGCCCCCGCCAAACCAAGAGGCGGTGTTAGTAAAGTGGATACGAAGGGAAAGACAAAGGCAACAAAGGTAGCGGAAAAGCTTGTGGGAAAGGAAGAATGCTTTTACTGTCACAAGAGTGGACACTGGAAAAAGGATTGCAGGGCTTGGAAGGCCAGAAACCAGGATCTGAAGCAAGTTGCGGCTTCAGCTTCAGGTGTGTATGTTATTGAAAACTGTCTATTAATAAGCTCTACATCCTGGGTATTGGATAACGGATCAGGATCTCATATCTGTAATTCTTTGCAGGCACTGAGAAGGCGTAGGGTTTTGAAGGCAGGTGATATGACCCTCAGAGTTGCAAACGGAGCTGGCATGGATGCTGAGTCCGTGGGGGACTATCACCTGGGAATGTCAGATGGACATGTTTTGGTTTTGCGTGATTGTTATTTTGTACGCAATGCAACCTGTAATATCATATCTGTATCTTTATTATCTAAAGAAGGTTATGAATTTGCATTTGTAAGTAATGTTGTGAACATTCACCTTAATCAAGTTTTGATTGGGTCGGGTACATTAAACAATGGTATATACGTATTAAACCAACCACAGATTTTCAATGTCCAGAATACACACAAAAGAAAGTCTCCGGAAACAAATCAGGCTTTCTTATGGCATTGTAGACTGGGTCATATCAATGAGAGAAGGTTGACGAAGTTACATACAGAAGGATATTTGGATCCGTTCGAATATTAATCATATGCAACTTGTCAATCCTGTCTCAAAGGAAAGATGACAAAGACTCCGTTCACTGGACACGGAGTAAGAGCGAGCGAGCTCTTGGGACTCGTACACAGCGACGTGTGCGGTCCAATGTCTACGCATGCGCGAAACGGTTATTCTTACTTCATTACTTTTACGGATGACTTTTCAAGGTACGGATATGTCTTCTTAATGAAACATAAATCCGAAGACTTTGGAAAATTCCAGGAATATAAGAATGAAGTAGAAAAACAAACAAGAAAAAGTATCAAGACACTGAGATCTGATCGAGGTGGTGAATACTTAAGTGCCGAGTTCCTGGATTACTTAAAAGAGAATGGAATTCTCTCTCAGCTTACTCCTCCGTACATTCCGCAACATAACGGTGTATCGGAGAGACGGAACCGAACCCTATTGGATATAGTACGGTCCATGATGAGTAATGCTGAGTTGCCGCGATCATTCTGGGCATATGCGCTAGAATCAGCTGCATACCTTTTGAACCGAGTTCCAACTAAGACTGTACCTACCACACCATATGAGATATGGAGTGGGAAGAAACCCTATTTTCAATATCTGAAGATCTGGGGATGTCCAGCTTTTATCAAAAAGCAGCATGCGGACAAACTCGAGGCACGCTCAGTACTGTGCAAGTTTGTGGGATACCCAAAGAACTCCACGGGGTATCTTTTCTATTACGCAGAGGAACAAAAGGTCTTTGTTTCTCGTAATGCCCACTTTCTGGAACACCAGTTCTTAGAAAAGGAAATAAGTAGGAGCGCAATAGAACTGGAAGAAATTCCAGAACCACAGACTATTACTGAAAGCTTAGTAGAACCAGAGGGTTCAAAAGAACATGACATTCCTACGCCGCTCCGCAGGAGTAGTAGGCAGTCTCATCCGCCCGAGAGATACTACGGTTTTATCATAGACGGGGATAGAAAGGATTGCATCATTGATAGTGATGAGCCTACTAGCTTCCAGCAGGCCATTCAGAGTGCCGACTCAGTAAAATGGCTGGATGCAATGCGGACCGAAATGGAGTCCATGTACACCAACAAAGTATGGACTTTGGACATTGCTCCAGATGGGCTAAAACCTGTAGGATGCAAGTGGATCTTCAAGAAGAAAATTGGTGTAGATGGACAGGTTGAGACATATAAGGCTAGACTTGTTTCAAAGGGTTTTCGTCAAAGACCTGGTTTGGACTATGACGAGACCTTTTCTCCAGTGGCTATGTTGAAATCCATTCGGATCCTTCTTGCCATCGCTGCCTTCCACGATTATGAGATTTAGCAGATGGACGTAAAGACCACCTTTCTAAATGGAAATTTAGAGGAGTGTGTCTATATGGACCAGCCAGAGGGTTTCATTCAGAGTGGGAGCAGCGGAAAGGTGTGCAAGTTGCTTAAGTCCATCTATGGACTAAAGCAGGCATCGTGGAGTTGGAACATCTGCTTTGATGAGACAGTCAAAGAATTTGGCTTTATCAAAAATCCAGATGAACCATGCATCTATAGTAGATTTGTAGCACAAACTGTCGTATTCCTCGTTTTATACGTGGATGACATTCTTTTGATAGGAAATGACATTCCTATGCTACAATTTGTCAAGGGGTCTTGTCACACAGGTTCTCCATGAAAGACCTGGGTGATGCCACTTACATTCTGGGGATCCGGATCCATCGTGATAGATCCAAAAGGATGTTTGGACTTTCGCAGTCCAGGTACATCGACACCATACTGAAAAGATTTAGTATGGAAGATTCCAAGCGCGGTAATCTGCCGGCTTGTCATGGGATCACCCTCTCCAAAGAGATGTCTCCCAAGACTGATTTGGAAAGGGATCGCATGCCTATTATACCCTACGCTTCTGCGGTAGGCTCTATAATGTATGCGATGTTGTGTACCAGACCGGATGTAGCTTATGCACTGAGTGTGGTAAGCCGGTATCAGTCAAACCCTGGGGAGAAACACTGGATAGCGGTAAAGAACATTCTCAAGTACCTGAGAAGGACTAAGGAGATGTTCTTGGTGTATGGCGGAAAAGACCTCCAGATCAAGGCCTTTGCTGACTCCAGCTTCCAGAATGACAAGGATGATTCCAAGTCCATGTCGGGTTTTTTCTTTACCCTCAATGGAGGGGCGGTGTGTTGGAAGAGTTCCAAACAGGAAACCGTTGCTGACTCGACGATGGAAGCGGAATACATCGCTGCTGCTGATGCCGCAAAAGAAGCCGTCTGGATGAGGAAGTTCTTAACAGAACTTCAGGTGGTTCCGTCCATTGTTGATCCAATACCTCTGTATTGCGACAACAACGGGGCTATAACTTTAGCGAAGGAACCCAGGTCCCATCAGAAGTCCAGACACATCTTGAGGCGGTATCACCTGATTAAGGAGATCATGGATCGCCAGGAGATTGAGGTTCAGAGGGTTGCTACGGAAGATAACACTGCAGATCCATTCACGAAGGCCTTACCCCAGACTCAGTTCGAGCGGCTGATCGAGATGATAGGTCTTCGATACGTCAGTATATGGCCTTAGTGCAAGTGGGAGATTGTTAGTGTATATGCCCTAGAGGCCATTACTGTATCATACTAGTTTGTATATTACTTAATGGAAGCTTGGGATATTCACCTTTGTGTAGACAATCTTGCTCAAAATAGTAGTATGCTACTTGGTTTGTTTCTACTTCAATGTGTGTACATGTGTTTCTTTTAACATATCGCCTATACACATTAGTGGAGCCCTTAGGATCTTTGCTTGATTACCAGTGTTGTGATGGCAGTCACACTCGTGGTGTTAGTTATATGTATGCCTAGAGGCCATTACTGTACATACGATGTATATTGTAGTGGATGCTAGGACGTATATAGGGAGGACTTTCTTGCTCGACATGATAGTATGCTATCTGGTTGTACTTTATCTTAACATGTACTCTGATTGTCTCTATGTTACGTGTTGATAAAGCCCTTAGGATATGTACTCGACTACTGGGACTATGATGAGATCATACTAGTGGGTCCACGGCAGTCAACGAGTACATCCTATAACTGTTCCTAGTCGAGGGTGTATCGAGACAGGGCATCGATACACCAGAGTAGACTAGCATATACGCATCTTGACCCATATGATGGGCGATGGATGATCCCATATCCATCGGTGTTTAACATCAAGGATGGTGTACGGGTGCTCAATGGAGACTGGGTACACTGGACGGACTCGCCGAGAACTCCCAGATGGTATTATACCTCACGTCAGATGGCAGTTCTTCGGTGACACTGGTACAGAGTAGTCTGTTGACCTGAGATCTTCATAGTGTCTTGTGTGATTCCCACTGTGCTTTGATTTCCATCATACCACGTCCAAGAGGGCGTGCAAAAAGGTGGCTTTTGGGTACAGTCCAGAATCACATGGAGGCAATGAGCGATAGGAGGGGATTCGTCTCTCCCGGTATAGGGAGTTGATGTTGTGCTGTGTTCGATTGGCTATAACCGGAAATCCCTGGACAGGGTTGCTGAGATTTACTGGTAAGTGTTATCAGTAGTTTCTCGAAGTGTTATAGACCTCATATCGACACGACTTATCAAGCTACTGGGGTATGACGTTTACCACCCCTAGGCGAGATATGCGACATATCAGATGACGAGACCGGACTGTACGGGAGTGTTACTGATTGGATTCACAGGAGAATCTATAGGCTTTCTTATTGATCTTCTGATCGCTCAATACCCGGGTGGCCGTTACGTTTAGCAGACCGCTTGCAGCTTGTGGGTGTTTGATATGATCATCACCTACTGCCGGCGTATTGACGAGTCTTTAGAGTCCTACAGAGGGGTTTCCTGGCTCAAGCGAAACGGAGTAGGAGCACATATGTGATATGTGCGGGACCGAGATTGATACGATATGAGATACCGTATTCTATTCTCGCGATTCGTGACATTGATCGGTTGTATGCGATATAGCCGGGTTATCGGATCAAGTGTTGATTCGATAAGTTGTTACACATGATATTAGTCGGTTATAGCCGGGTTATTAAATCAAGAGTTGATTTAATAATTTAATGTATAATTATATATTTGATATATTACATTACATTAACTAGTATTAGCTCACTTATGATTTATTTTCTCACTAGATCGTGCACATTGTTTATATGTGATATATGCAAGTGTACATGTTTGTATCATGCTTGATGATACATACAAGATGGGTGTATGGGACTTATATCAAGTTTAGGTTAAATTAGGGTTTACTTATTTCCTTAAGAATAACAAAAGAGAGGAGACTTTAGTCAATGTTATCAAGCTTGTAGAAGCTTGTATACAACATTGACAAAGTCAACTCTTTTGTCATTACTTAGGATATTAGTTAACCCAACCCTTAACCTCATACTTTGGTTAATTCTCTACATGAGTTAAGCATGAGGGCTTAACTCAACCATGGTGCAATAATTCATTGGATAAGTTTTCATTTGGATGAATTATTTACTTCTTCTTCTTCATCAAGCTCCATGAAAAGCTTGCTAGCTCTAATGGTGCCATGAGAAAAAATGTGAGAAAATCAATTCTAAAGTGAGCCCACCTCCTACTTCTTCATCCTCTACCACTTGCCATGTAGTAGAGTGTGTTCTCTTCATAAAGTTCATGACCTAGTGAAGGAATAGCTTGAGTTAGTGTCTCCCCGACGTAGATCATCTTCGGCTCGAAGTCATCGAAGCAAGCACGTTCGTTCTTCTTGTGGAGCTTCTCTAGAGTCCGGAGTTCACGATCGCAGCGAAGGGGACATCTACACGGAGCTTAAGAAGTGAAGGACCGGATCTACAAAGGTTGTAATCCCTCTCACTCAGTGTTAAAGAGTTTAACATGCTTGTTTTCGCCTAAACCCTAGTTTAAAGATCCGGCTTCGGGTTGTTCGGCACGGCTAATTTTTAAATCGGGCATGGTTGATGCCTCATAGAACCTTGTGCGCATGCATAGCAACCCCAAAGTGGTATCAGAGCCAAGCTAGAGCTTTAGGCAAAGTCTAGACGAAGTTTAAAGTCCGATCGAACCTGGAAACCCCGATATAAACCCTTCTCTGGATATTTTTCAAAAATGTGTTTTTTTTATGAATTAAAAATGCTCAGAAAAACAAGCAGGAAAAACTAAGAATTACTGTGAAGTACGGTCTACTAAGTTGCTCACTTGACTGCGGAACCGCGGCCAAACCATGGGTTTGGCGGCGGTTCCGCGGCCAAAATTTGGACTTAGTCCCTCATATTTCATATATTTATTCTTAGGTCCTTTATTGTCATTTTTTTCTGGGAATTTTTTAATTCCACTCAAGTGTTGAGTTTTCTAGGGTTGTATTGGGGACTCGTTGATTCGATCGAATAATTTAACTTCGTTTAGTTTTGTCCGGGTAATTTTTAGAAACTGTTAAAAAGTTCGAACGGATATCAATAACTCACTTTTTCCCCTGTCGGAAAATTTTCAAAAGTTGGATTTTTTCTTGTGTTTGAAACTTTCGTAAAGTCATGCAAGTAACGCGGTGGGCCCTCTAGAAGACAACAAACCTTAACTCGATTATGTGACCGTCTTGAACTGCCTATAAACCTTAGGGTTTGGGGCAGTACGGCGTGCCACATGTGAGGCGTTGGCTTGACCCTTCTACGGCTGGACCATTGGTACTGTGGCATGTGATGGATGTTTTCAAACTGATTTCAAGTGTTGAGATATATTGGGGAAATCTTGGGTGTTTGATTATTCGATCGGAAAGTTTACCATTGTCTATTTATCTGGAATGTGATACAATATTTGGAATCCACATGTAGTTATGAGATAACTGATTTGAATGTTATAAATCTAGCAGTTCAGTCTCAGATGATCGGTTGCCACGGAATTTTGATGTGATCAAAAGTCCGTCGCAATCACGTAGCGTACGCGGATACCCGTTGGGTAAACTTAATAGATAGCCACGCCCCATAGCCCCAACCAAGTGACTGTAGGAGAACCCCGTCGCCGAAAGCATCCGTTCGGGTACTCGCGGCAGTGGTGTTCCGCCTTAGTGCACTTCGTCGACGGCATCTGGGGGTGCGGCCGTCTACTAAAGTTTGCGATGAGCATTCGATTAGGATGTCGGGAATCTTGTTGAATTGCCCGACTTGATATTGAAAAGAGTTTTCGATAACGAGACTAAAATGTGAGGTTTATAATTGTTAGGCATGCGATGTCTAAGGAATTCATTTGGTTAGGCATGCGATGTCTAAGGAGGTTGCGGATTCCAACTGTTGTAGTTTTACACTTTCTTTTCTATGACCGTAAGCGTAGTATGTGGTGTATCGCCGGCTTCGTTGCTATACATCAACGACAATCGGGATAAGCATACTTGCTTACGTTGATGATATGAGATATTATGTGTTGCTGTGATATGTTATATTGGATCGTCGCGTTCTGAATAGCTGGGGGTTTTTATGTGAGATGAGAGTTTTTTCTTTTTCATTCATGTAAAATTCATTTGTATGTAATATTCTTTTATTGGGGCACTTCCGGGCTGAGGATGATGTCACCGTTGTATATTATTTACTTTTCCGCATTAGGTAGACCCAAGGCGGGGAGCACAAGTAACCGGGTTCTGGGGTCCAGTGGGAGACCATCTCGAGGAGTCGAGACCGGGTCTCCCAACCCTAGAATTGGCAGAGTTGCTTGCCGCTCTCGTAGGGGTCTAGGGATGTGGGTTTAGCTATTCATCACGACCGTGGAATCCGTGTTTTATACAGGCTCGTATTAAACACGGACGTCCTAGTATATCCAATATTTCATATATGTTCTTCTGCTACAATGTTCTGTGATGAGATCATATTACTGCCTGAGACGAATGTTTATATTATATATATGAGATATATGTTATATTACAGATTTCGTTTCAAATGTGATGCTTATGAAGCATAATAAAATGGGACTTCATTAATGAGATTAATGAAATAAAGAAACCTAAGATGTTGTAGAAACTTGTTTAAAAACTGGTAGCTCTAGTTCTTGCTTTGCATAGCGGTGTTCCTTGTAGAACATCCAGCACCTTATTCGATAAGGAAAGAGCCGAGATTCCTTCACCGGGAGTGACCTCTTTAGTGAAACTAGCAGATGCTACAAACTCGGTTTGTCTTTTGATTGCTTCTATAGTTCTTGCTTTGCATAGTGGTATATATGATATATTCTGCACCTTATTCGATGAGGAAATGGCCGACGATTCCTTCACCGGGAGTGACCCCTTTAGCAAAACTAGAAAAGCCTAAAAAACACTCCATTTAAAATCACTCGATTCTACAACGATATCAAGTTCATTATGCAAAGGGTTTTCTGAAAAACCCGTCGTAGCCCTCCGTCATTTTAGATAAGTACTTCATAGTATTCGTGCTGCGTTTGTTGACCTTGTCAAGGCGTAATGTGCGGTAGTTATTTATGCTTATCTGCATAAGCATATGATGCGATTGGATTAGGGTAGTCGTGCGACTTTGTTGACCTTATCAAGGGTCGTGCGGGTGGGTTTAATTCATATCAGGAAATGACGGGTTGAACTTGACTTGCGGTCTATGGTTTGTTGACCTTGTCAAGGTCATAGATCGCTCGGGGCAAAATATTATTGGGAATTTCAAGTGTTGAAATTTGCAATGAGATTGCATACCTTCTATGAGATAGTTGGATCCCGATACCCGCTACGAGTAAGAGTTACTCCTGGGAGAGTTTTACACATTACAATTAGCCGATCAAGTAGATGTCTAGAAAGGTGTTAACGGGGTTACGCCTCTGGGAAAACGAGGTTTACTTTAATTAGGTTCATGCGAAAGCACGGGGGACCTCCCTCAAAGTACCGACACTGGCCTGGTTGAAAGATAGGCAAACTTATAGCGTGTAATTAATCCCGGCTAGTCTTTCCTTTTAGGGTTTGAAGAAAGATTTGATTAAAACAGTGGGAGACATCCTGATTAGATATATTAGATAACCAATCTAATATTGCAAGAGCATACGCTGAGTGTTTTCTTCTCTCTCTCTCCAGGTAGCGACCATATCACGCCTTAATCAAGATAATAATACGGATGTATTGACCGAACCCTCTTGTTATACTGAGCTGGGGAACATTGGACCCGCTCCAACTTATAATTGTTATAAGACAGAGCAGGAAATTGGGGAATACCAGATTTCCCGTGCCACCCAAACGAAGAAAGTGCATGTTGATGCATCATCTTCGAGTGTGTTCATTACGTAGAACTGTTTCTCAGTATCCTTTACGTCCTGGGTATGAGATACCGGATCAGGATCCCGCATATGTAATCTGTTACATGGGCTACAGAAAGGTAGAGAACTGAGAACGGGTGATAAGTTTCATGAGACAGAAAACGGTGCAAGTGTTGCAGCCAAGTCTGTTGGTCACTATCATCCTGTATTACCAGAATACATTGATTCTGAACAAATGTTATTAGATACCGAACCTGATATACAACATCATATCAGTCTCTTTATTAGTAAAGAAAGGATATAATTTTGTATTGTTGGATAATGTTTTGAACATTTCCTATATCAAGAGTTGATCGGTTCAGGCACGTTATCTAAAAGCATTGACGTTCTAAATCAAACTACAGTTCTTAGTATATAGAACACACACGAGAGGAAGAGTTCAGAAATGAACGAATCCTTCTTGAGGCATTATAGACTAGGTCATATCAATGCGACCCGACTAGCTAAGTTAGATTTAGATGCATATTTAAATCTGTTTGACCGGTCATGTCACAAAGATAAGATGACCATAGCTCTATTTATTGGAAACAGAGAAAGAGTTAGTGAACTCTTGGGATTGATACATGCTGATGTATGAAAGTCCCCTGTCTTTACATGCCAAGACCGGTTCTTTGTACTTCATTACATTTTCTGATGATCTCTCAAGATTCAGACATATGTTCCTGTTGAAACACAAGTCCGAACCTTTTGAGATATTCACATAATATAGGTTAGAAGTAGAGAACCAACAACGGGTATAAATATTATGTCCTTTGATGAGATCAAGGAGGAGAATACTTGAGCACGGAATTCCTGGACTATTCTAAAGGAGAATGAGATTCTCTCTCAGCATTACTCCTCCATATACACCACAGCACGTCGGTGTATCGGGGCGGAGCAATTACACCCTATATGATATGGTGTGCTCTATGATGAGTACTACTGAGTTGCCTATTTCCTTTTGGGAGTTATGCACTTGAGAAGCTGCATACCTATTGAATAGGGTTCAAATCAAATCAGTTGCCTACCACTTCATATGTGATATGGAAAGGGAAGAGCCCATATCTTAAGTTTGTTAAGATTTGGGGTTGTCCGGCCTATATCTAAAAGCAAAATCCGGACAAGCTCGAGGCAAGGTCTGCTATGTAGAACTGGAAAGGTTCCAGCTATACAAACTGCAGCTGATGATTTGGTAGAACCAAAAGATTCAATAGTTTCCAACGAACCTCAGCTTCTCCGCCGATCTAGTAGGGTTCCTCACCCACCTGAGAGATACTTCGGTTTCTCTATGATAGTGGGAGCGAGGATTGCATCATGAGATGATGACCCAACTAGTTTCGGGCTGGCCATCAGGAGTGGGACTCTGTAAGAATGGCTGGATGCTTAGTGATCTGAGATGGAATCCTTATACACCAACAAAGTATGGACTTTGGTTGCTTTATCTGAAGGGTTAAATCCCCATCAGGAGCAAGTATATCTTGAGAAGATTACTTGGTGTACATGGAAAAGTTGTGACTTTCAAAGCTATGCTTAAGTCCATCCAGATACTACTTGCCACGGCTACATACCATGACTACGATATCTGGTGGTTGGGTGTCATGACTGCTTTTCTAGATGATGTTTTAGAAGATAGCGTCTATAAGTACACAGCCAGAGGGCTTCGTAGACAGTGGGAGCAGTGGAAATGTGAGCAAGATGTTTTATATGATAAAGCAGGCATCACGGAGTTGGAACGTCTGTTTTGATGTGGTAGTCAAAGAGTTTGACTTCATCAAAATGGTAGATGAACCTTGTATATACAAAAAAGTAGTAGGGAGTATGGTGGTGATCCTCCTAGAGTACGTGGATGACATACTCTTGATAGGAAAGGAGTTTCCTATACTACGCTCGGTCAATCTCCGCTTATCACAAGCATTCTCCGTATAGGATCAACGTGATACCTCCTAAATCCTGGGTTTTAGATCTATGAGATAGATCTAATTGGATATTAGGATTCTCACTAGTTGTAGTGAGATGGTATCAATCGATTCTAGGGAGAATCACTGGAAAGGTTCCAGGGTGATAAGGACGACTGAATGTCAGTCGCAGGCATTGTCTTTACCCTCAGTGGAGGGACGGTATGTTGGAAGAATTCCAAGCTAGATACCGTGACTTACTAAACGATTAAAGACAAGATATATCGTTACCAAGGATACTACCAGAGAGGCAGTCTGGATATATAAGTTCATGAGATGAACTTCGTTCCTACCATTGTGTGACAATGGAGTTGTGGCTTTAGCCAAGGAACTACCGTCCCATCTGAAATCCAGATATAATTCTTAGGCAGTATCGCCTGATCATGCAGATTGTGATCTCCAGGGAGATCGAGATTAGGAGAGTAGACACAGAGGACAACAGCGCGGATCCACTCACAAAGGCCTTTTTCCCAGTAGTGACTTTTATGGGATGGTTGAGTATGAGATACTTCAACCACAGCTAATTGTTGGGTATGTGATACCACAACAGATGGCCCTAGTGCAAGTAGGAGATTGTTAGTTATATGTATGCCCTAGAGGCCATTACTGTACATACGATGTATATTGTAGTGGATGCTAGGACGTATATTGGGAGGACTTTCTTGCTCGACATGATAGTATGCTATCTGGTTGTACTTTATCTTAACATGTACTCTGATTGTCTCTATGTTACATGTTGATAAAGCCCTTAGGATATGTACTCGACTACTGGGACTATGATGAGATCATACTAGTGGGGCCACGGTAGTCGACGAGTACATCCTATAACTGTTCCTAGTCGAGGGTGTATCGAGACAGGGCATCGATACACCAGAGTAGACCAGCATATACGCATCTTGACCCTTATGATGGGCGATGGATGATCCCATATCCATCGGTGTTTGACATTAAGGATGGTGTACGGGTGCTCAGTGGAGACTGGGTACACTGGACGGACTCGCCGAGAACCCCCATATGGTATTATACCTCACGTCAGACGGCAGTTCTTCGGTGACACTGGTACAGAGTAGTCTGTTGACCCGAGATCGTCATAGTGTCTTGTATGATTCCCACTGTGCTTTGATTTCCATCATACCACGTCCAAGAGGGCGTGCAAAAAGGTGGCTTTTGGGTACAGCCCCGAATCACATGGAGGCAATGAGCGATAGGAGGGGATTCGTCTCTCCCGGTATAGGGAGTTGATGTTGTGATGTATTCGATTGGCTATAACCGGAAATCCCTGGACAGGGTTGCTGAGATTTACTGGTAAGTGTTATCAGTAGTTTCTCGAAGTGTTATAGACCTCATATCGACACGACTTATCAAGCTACTGGGGTATGACGTTTACCACCCCTAGGCGAGATATGCGACATATCAGACGACGAGACCGGACTGTACGGGAGTGTTACTGATTGGATTCACAGGAGAATGTATAGGCTTGCTTGTTGATCTTCTGATCGCTCAATACCCGGGTGGCCGTTACGTTTAGCAGACCGCTTGCGGCTTGTGGGTGTTTGATATGATCATCACCTACTGCCGGCGTATTGACGAGTCTTTAGAGTCCTACAGAGGGGTTTCCTGGCTCAAGCGAAACAGAGTAGGAGCACATATGTGATATGTGCGGGACCGAGATTAATACGATATGAGATACCGTATTCTATTCTCGCGATTCGTGACATTGATCGGTTGTATGCGATATAGCCGGGTTATCGGATCAAGTGTTGATTCGATAAGTTGTTACACATGATATTAGTCGGTTATAGATGGGTTATTAAATCAAGAGTTGATTGAATAATTTAATGTATAATTATATATTCGATATATTACATTACATTAACTAGTATTAGCTCACTTATGATTTATTTTCTCACTAGATCGTGCACATTGTTTATATGTGATATATGCAAGTGTACATGTTTGTAGCATGCTTGATGATACATACAAGATGGGTGTATGAGACTTATATCAAGTTTAGGTTAAATTAGGGTTTACTTATTTCCTTAAGAATAACAAAAGAGAGGAGACTTTAGTCAATGTTATCAAGCTTGTAGAAGTTTGTATGCAACATTGACAAAGTCAACTCTTTTGTCATTTCTTAGGATATTAGTTAACCCAACCCTTAACCTCATACTTTGGTTAATTATCTACATGAGTTAAGCATGAGGGATTAACTCAACCATGGTGCAATAATTCATTGGATAAGTTTTCATTTGGATGAATTATTCACTTCTTCTTCTTCTTCATCAAGCTCCATGAAAAGCTTGCTAGCTCTAATGGTGCCATGAGAAAAAAATATGAGAAAATCAATTCTAAAGTGAGCCCACCTCTTACTTCTTCATTCTCTATCACTTGCCATGTAGTAGAGTGTGTTCTCTTCATAAAGTTCATGACCTAGTGAAGGAATAGCTTGAGTTAGTGTCTCCCCGACGTAGATCATCTTCGGCTCGAAGTCATCGAAGCAAGCACGTTTGTTCTTCTTGTGGAGCTTCTCTAGAGTCCGGAGTTCACGATCGCAGCGAAAGGGACATCTACACGGAGCTTAAGAAGTGAAGGACCGGATCTACAAAGGTTGTAATCCCTCTCACTTAGTGTTAAAGAGTTTAACATGCTTGTTTTCGCCTAAACCCTAGTTTAAAGATCCGGCTTCGGGTTGTTCGGCACGGCTAATTTTTAAATCGGGCATGGTTGATGCCTCATAGAACCTTGTGCGCGTGCATAGCAACCCTACACGTGGGGGCTGGGTAATCCACAAGCACATCCTTATGCAGGTCCCTAGTCGTAGGACTATCGAGACAGGGCATCGATACTCCGGAGTAGACTACCGTATGCGCTTCTCATCCCAGCAGGGGAGACAGTCTGTCCCACAGCCGTCAGTACGTCGTACTTGAGATAGTATGCAGGTGCTTGTTAGGTTACGAGTACACTGGACAGGACTCGTCGGGAACTGTTGGTTGGTACTATACCTATCGTCAGTTATCAGTTCCCAGGTGACATGAGTACAGCTTAGTCCGCTGACTTGACACTGTCACTTCGCCTCGAGTGTGTTTCCACTGTACTTTGATTACTACCCTACCACGGCTCAAAGGAGTCGTGCAAACAGGTAGTAGTTGGGTGCAGTCCCGAAGCACTTGGAGGCAGTGACGGTTAGATAGGATTCGTCTCTCCCGGTATTGGGAGTTGATATCGCGCTGTGTCTAGGAGAGCCATTACACATAGTCATCCCTGGCCAGGGCAAGCGAGATGCACTGGTAGGTTTTGTAGGGTTCCTAGGCACTCTAACAAGGTTCTACAAGGCATCAACCATGCCAAAATCAAAATTTTCAAGTGCCGAACAATCCTAGGCAAGATCGTGGACTAGAGATTAGGCGAAAATACTAGCAAGCAGATAACTTTAACAATAAGTGAAAGGGATTACAACCTTTGTAGATCCGGTCCTTCACTTCATTAGCTCCGTGTAGATGTCCTCATCGCTGCGATCGTGAACTCCGGACTCTAGAGAAGCTTTACAAGAAGAACGAACATGCTTTCTTCGATGACTTCGAGGCCGAAGATGATCTACGTCGGGGAGACACTAACTCAAGCTATTCCTTCACTAGGTCATGAACTTTGTGAAGAGAACACACTCTACTACATGGCAAGTGGTAGAGGATGAAGAAGTAGGAAGTGGGCTCACTTTAGAATTGATTTTCTCACACTTTTTCTCATGGCACCATTAAAGCTAGCAAGCTTTTCATGGAGCTTGATGAAGAAGAAGATGAGGAAAGGATAATTCATCCAAATGAAAACTTATCCTTTTAATTATTGCACCATGGTTGAGTTAAGCCCTCATGCTTAACTCATGTAGAGAATTAACCAAAGTATGAGGTTAAGGGTTGGGTTAACTAATATCCTAAGGAATGACAAAAGAGTTGACTTTGTCAATGTTTCTTTAAGCTTCATGAAGCTTGATAACTTTGACTAAAGTCTCATCTCTTTTGTTATTTGTTAGGAAATTAGTAAACCCTAATTTAACCTTGATTTGGTTTAAGTCTCATACACCCAACTTGTATGTATCATCAAGCATGATACAAACATGTACACTTGCATATATCACATATAAACAATGTGCACATACTAGTTAGAAAATAAATCATAAGTGAGCTAATACTAGTTAATGTAATGTAATATATCAAATATATAATTATACATTAAATTATTAAATCAACTCTTGATTTAATAACCCGGCTATAACCGACTAATATCATGTGTACCAACTTATCGAATCAACACTTGATCCGATAACCCGGCTATATCGCATACAACCGATCAATGTCACGAATCGCGAGAATAGAATACGGTATCTCATATTGTATTAATCTCGGTCCCGCACATATCACATATGTGCTCCTACTCCATTTCGCTTGAGCCAGGAAACCCCTGTGTAGGACTCTAAAGACTCGTCAATACGTCGGCAGTAGGTGATGATCATATCAAACACCCACAAGCCGCAAGCGGTCTGCTAAACGTAACGGCCACCCGGGTATTGAGCGATCAGAAGATCAACAAGCAAGCCCGCTAGTACTCCTGCGAATCCAATCAGTAACACTTACCGCACAGTCCGGTCTGTTCGTCTGATATGTCGCATATCTCGCCTAGGAGTGGTAAACGTCAGACCCCAGCAGCTTGATAAGTCATGCCGATGTAAGGTCTATAACAAGCATGAAATTACTGATAACACTTACCAGTAAATCAGTGCAACCCTGGCCAGGAATTTCCAGTTATGGCCAGTCGAGCATAGCGCAACATCAACCCCCAATACTGGGAGAGACGAATCCCCTCCTATCGCTCATTGCTTCCATGTGAATCGGGACTGTACCCAAAAACCACCTGTTTGCACGACTCAGTAGAGCCATGGTAGGGTGGAAATCAAAGAACAGTGGGAGACACACAAGACTCTATGACGATCTCGGGTCAACAGACTAAGCTGTACCAGTGTCACCAGAGAACTGCCATCTGACGTAAGGTATAATACCATCTGGGAGTTCTCGGCGAGTCCGTTCAGTGTACCCAGTCACCACTGAGCACCCGCATACCATCTCTGATGTCAAACACCAATGGATATGGGATCATCCATCGCCCATCTCATGGGTCGAGAAGATATACGCTAGTCTACTCTGGAATATCGATGCCCCGTCTCGATATTCCCATGACTAGGAACATTGAAGGATGTACTCATTGACTACCCAGGCCCTACTAGTATGATCTACATCACAGTCCTGGAAGTCGAGTACACATCCTAAGGGCTTTATTAACATGTAACAGAGAGACAATAAGTATACATGTTAAGATAAAGAGCAACCAGATAGCGTACTATCATGTCGAGCAAGAAAGTCCTACCTATATATGTCCCAGCATCTACTACAATATACATCTCATGTACAGTAATGGCCTCTAGGGCATACATATAACTAACAACCTCCCACTTGCACTAGGGCCATCTGTAGCAGTGGTTGCAGTATCTCATACTCAACCATCCCATAAAAGTCTCTCTCTGGGAAAAGACTTTTGTGAGTGGATCCGCCGTGTTGTCCTCTGAGTCTACTCTCCTAATCTCGATCACCCTGGAGATCAACTATCTCCTTGATCAGGTGATGCTGCCTCAGATATGTCTGGGTCACTGATGGGACCGGGGTTCATGGGCCAAAGCCACACTTCCATTGTCACACAATGGTAGGAACCTAGTTCATCTCATGAACTAATATACACCCAAACTGTCTCTTTGGTAGTATCTTTGATAGCGATGTCACTTGCCTTTATTGTCTAGTTTGCCACGGTATCCAGCTTGGAACTCTTCCAACATACCGTCCCTCCAGTGAGGGTAAAGACAATGCCTGCGACTGACATTCAGTCGTCCTTATCACCCTGGAACTTTTCCAGTGATTCTCCCCAGGATCAATTGATACCATCTCACTATACCTAATGAGAATCCTAATATCCATTTAGATATATCTCATAGATATAAAATCTAGGATTTTGGAGGTATCACATAGATCCTATATGGAGAATCCTTGTGATAAGAGGAGATTGACCATTCGTAGCATAGGAAACTCTTTTCCTATCAAGAGTAAGTTGTCCACGTACAATACGAGGATGACCACCTTACTCTCCACTACCTTTTTGTATGTACAAGGTTCATCTACTATTTTGATGAAGTCAAACTCTTTGACTACCACATTAAAACAGACGTTCCAACTCCGCGATGCCTGCTTTATTCTGTAAAGCAACTTGCACACGTTTTCGCTGCTCCCACTGTCTACAAAGCCCTCTGGCTGTGTACTTATAGACGCTCTCTTCTAAATCAATATTTAGAAAAGCAGTCATGACACCCAACCACCAGATATCGTAATCATGGTATGTAGCAATAGCAAGTAGGATCCGGATGGACTTAAGCACAGCCACTGGAAAAAGTTTTCATCATTATCCACTCCTGGTCGATGACGAAAACCTTTAACAAGTCTGGCTTTGAAAGTCTTAACTTTTTCATCTACACCAAGTAATCTTCTCAAGATATACTTGCTTCTGATGGGGATTTAACCCTTCAGATATAGCATCCAAAGTCCATACTTTGTTGGTGTACATGGATTCCATCTCAGATCGCTAAGCATCCAGCCATTCTTACAGAGTCCCCACTCTTGATGGCCTGCTCGAAACTAGTTGGGTCATCATCTCATGATGCAATCCTCGCTATTAGGGCATACATATAACTAACAGGTTTCCAGTGTTGTCTCAGGGTGTTCTGGGCTACACTCCGACATGACTTGTACCGCTATTAGGGGACTGACGTTTACCACCCCCTAGGCCCGCCATGCGATATTCTCAGACGAACAGACCGGATTGTACGCAGATTGTCACATTCAGGCTCAGTAGGAGTTCAGATGGGTTTCACCTCGTCCGTCTTCTTATCGGCATCTACCTTGGGGCCATTACGCACAGCTAGTACCACTTGCGGTCTATGGTTAAACCCACTGCCAGCGTAGTGTCGAGTCTTTAGAGTCCCACACAGAAAGCTATTCGCCTTTAGGCAAAAAGAGTAGAGGTCGCATGGTTTTGCGACAGGGTTCGGTCACATCCGTGCACTTGTGCACGTTTAGTGTCCGGGCAGTTATCACTAGCGGGCTTTGGTTTAAGCCAGATCCTAGTGTACATTTTGGGATTGGTTTTATCTCGTTTGTATTCGTGTTCCTCGGAACGCGGATGTGGGTGTGTATGCACGGTTGACAGAGACAGAGGCATAGGATTCTCATTAGGGTTGTTGACTGTTGATTTTTGCTAAACCCTAATGAGAATAAGAAATATGATTAATGATAATATTAATTAAGTATTATTATGCCATGGTTGGGTTGAAAGATTGAATTTGTTGACTTGTTGACTTAGTTGACCGGTTGACTAGGTTGGACTTGTTGACCATCATCATGACAATGGCTATCATTTCTTGGCATTGACCTTTGCTTGCTTGTTTGTTCATAAATTGCATTTAATGCATGAAATGATATTGCCATTTGATATGATAACAACCATCACATAATACTCAATTATTATTATTTGTTATGATTATTTTTGTATTATGAGAGCATGGGTGTAAAAAGTCTTGCTCATTCTATCATTCTGATTCTCTCTCATCCTCAAGCTCTCCCTCTTCCTCTTGCTTTCTCTCTAGCTCAAGGAAACTCCCTCTCATGAGTTGAGAACCATTTCCTTAGAGATAAAACCCAAAACACTTCTCTACTCATCCTAGTATACAAGGTCTAGCAAACCAAGTGTTATAGTTTCCTCTAGATTGAGGTTGGAGCCAAAGGTAGAAGCTTTCAGGTGGATCCATCTTCGGCACAAGGAGACGACGAGGAGAGAACCATCCGACCACCACAAGGAGTCGAAGAGAAGGAGTTCAAGTTAAGGTATAACCCCCTAACCGAGTAGGTAAAACTCCTAGTTAGGTTATTAGATAGTTGTTTAACAAAGATCCGTATTTTGAGTCCATGTTACCCCCAAAGAAAAATCGTTTTTCACCATTTCCGCAACCCCAAAGAACCGGGGACGGGTAACGTGGACTTACAGTAAAAAATGTGGTGTTTTGGGAACTACCAAAAATATTGTTTTGTGCCCACCGGCACACAGTTAAAACATTGGCGAAAAAGGGTTCTCGCTTGGATCCCCTTCCGCGGTTCTCTCGAGCAATCATTTCCCATTAAGGGCATGTAATCCTCAAACAGTAATGGTTGATCATGAGCGGGTATCCGAGGGATTAAGATGACTTCATGTATGAAGTCCCTATCAATTATAATCTCCCTATCACCCCACTGCAATTTTATAAAGCCAAATTGGGCGAGACACCCATCTTCCATGTACTCGTAAAAATGAGTGACTAATTCCGGAAGGGCATAGGCGTTTGGGTGATTATACATCAAAAAGTTCCAACCCCTACTTGCTATTTCATTCGCAAAGTAATTTCCATATACAGCATGTGAAAAAATTTATGAAAAGTCACGCTTTAGTTGCATATTGGGTGCCATCAGATAAACTACAGATCTACAGAAATTAAAAACAGAGAGGATTTTCAGAGATCGAACCTCCTCTGAAAATTTCAAAGGGTGACGGCACAGGAACACGGCGGTTGCGCGGCGGGAAGGGGGATCTGGCGGCGGAAGCGCGGCGGATCAACGAGATCGGGCTGCAGAATTCCAAGCGGCGGCTAGGGTTTCCTGAGGGATTCTTTTTTTTTTAGGGTTTGTGAACAGAGAGGGTCGGGTTCTTTATATAGGGGGAGAGTGATGGATATTTGCAAATAAACCCCCCTAAAAAGAGAGATTTATTTGCAAAATAAAAAATTTATTTTATATTCTAGAAATTTACAAAAATGCCCAAATTTTTTTTATTTTCAATTTTTTTCTTTTTTTATGTTATTTTGTATTTATAAAATTACAAATGATACATACCCCCAAACTTGTTTAAAACAGTGTGTTGGCTAGATGATCGAAAATTTGGGGGTAAATGGAGGAAGATCAGTCAGTATAAATCGGCTCCTGCAAAAACAGGAGCTCCTCCGACTGGTCCGCAGTGAGGAACGGTTTGAGTCGATGTTCGTTTACTTTAAAAAGTGTACCGTCCTCCGGGTTTTCTAGGTCTACCGTACCGTGCGGATATACGGTACGTACCAAGAATGGCCCTTTCCATCTAGATTTGAGCTTGCCGGGATGGAAGTGTAACCGAGTGTCATAAAGAAGAACCCGTTGGCCAGGTTTGAAAGTCTTTCGCATAAGTTGTTTGTGTGAAACACTTTCGTTCAGTTTTTAACAATTACCGCGTTCTCATAGGCCTCATCCCGTAGCTCATCCAGTTCATTCAATTGCAGCTTTCTATTGCTGCCCGCATCTCCCATGGATAAATTCAACCCTTTAATCGCCCAAAATGCCTTGTGCTCAATTTCAACAGGAAGGTGGCAAGCCTTCCCATAAACAAGCCGGTATGGAGACATGCCAAGATCGGTCTTGTAGGCAGTACGGAATGCCCATAGTGCATCAATCAGTTTTGATGACCAATCTTTACGGTTTTTGGAAACCGTTTTCTCCAAAATTTGTTTAATCTGCCGATTCAAAACCTCGGCTTGCCCACATGTTTGGGGGCGATAAGGTGTTGACAGTTTGTGAGTAATGGAGTATTTGCGCATTAAGGACTCAAATGTCCTATTACAGAAGTGAGATCCATTATCACTTATAATCGCGCAAGGATGCCCAAACCGAGAAAAAATGTTTTCTTTAAGAAATCTAACGACAACTTTGTTGTCATTAGTTCGGCTGGGCACAGCCTCGACCCATTTTGACACATAGTCAACAGCAAGTAGAATATACATATTCCCAAAGGAATTGAGAAATGGTTCCATGAAGTCTATTCCCCAAACATCAAAAATATCAACAACCAAAATTGGTTGGAGCGGCATTTCATTTCTCCGTGATATCCGGCCCAAGTGTTGGCACCGGGAGCATGTCTTGCAGTATTCGTATGAATCTTTAAAAAGTCGTGGCCAGTAGAAGCCACACTGCAAGATCTTTTCTGCTATCTTCTTGGGGCCAAAATGCCCGCCACACGCTTGATCGTGGCAAAAAGACAGCACGCACTTAAACTTGTTTTCGGGGACACACTGACGAATGATTTGAACGGAACAGTATTTAAAGAGATATGGTTCATCCCAGTAAAAATGTTTTACTTGGGACAGGAATCGAAGTTTGTCCTGATTCGACCAATCTTTTGGTATCAGTCTGGTGGCCATGTAATTTACTATATCAGCGAACCAATGTTCGCATGACACGGTTAAGAGCTGCTCATCGGGAAAAACATCTTTAATAGGAATTTCGAGTGTAGGCGAAGACGGAAGTCGTGAAAGGTGGTCGACGACTACGTTTTCACATCTTCTTTTGTCTCTTATGACAAGGTCAAACTCTTGTAGCAAGAGGATCCAACGTATTAGCCGAGATTTAGCATTCTTCTTCGCGAAAAGATGGCGAAGAGCAGAGTGGTCCGTGTAAACAATCACTGGAGAGCCGATTAAATAGGGCATGAATTTTTCGAGTGCAAACACAATGGCTAAAAATTCTTTTTTTGTTGTTGTGTAATTCAATTGGGCCTCATTTAATGTTCGGCTAGCGTAATAAATTACGCGCGGCATCTTTTTAATGTGCTATCCAAGGACAGCACCAATGGAGAAATCAGATGCATCGCACATAATTTCAAATGGATGCGTCCAGTCGGGAGATGAAAGAATGGGCGCAGAAATAAGTGAGTGTTTCAATGACTCGAACGCTTTCATGCAGGTTGAGTCAAAATCAAAAGTTGTGTCCTTGGCCAACAAAAGAGTCAAGGGTCTAGCAATCTTGCTAAAATCCTTGATGAGCCGTCTATAAAAACCGGCATGGCCAAGGAAGGCTCGGATGTCTTTGACGCACTTAGGAGGATGGAGATTGGAAATGACTTCAATCTTAGCCTTATCAACCTCAATGCCATTTTGCGAGATGACATGTCCTAAGACAATACTTTCTCGTACCATAAAGTGGCACTTCTCCCAATTTAAGGTGAGGTTCTTATCCCTACAGCGGGTAAGAACTGCGTCTAAGTGTAGCAAATACTCATCGAAGGAGTCACCGAAAATGGAGAAATCATCCATAGAAATCTCCAAGAATTTCTCCACCACGTCTGAAAAGATTCCTATCATACATCGCTGTAAAGTAGCGGGTGCATTGTATAACCCAAAGGGCATGCGACGATAAGCGAATGTACCGAAAGGACAAGTAAATGTGGTCTTGTCTTGATCCTTTTCGGCGATGGGAACTTGATTATAGCCGGAATAGCCATCCAAAAAGTAGTAAAATTCGTGCCCAGCCAATCGTTCTAGCATTTGGTCAATAAAAGGTAACGGAAAGTGGTCTTTCCGTGTCGCGCCGTTGAGTTTTCTATTGTCAATGCAAACTCGCCACCCAGTTTGGGTGCGAGTAGGTATTAACTCATTCACCTCATTGGTTATGACCGTTATGTCCGATTTCTTTTGGACAACATGAATAGGGCTAACCGACTGGCTATCGGAGATAGGGTAAATGATACCACTATTAAGACATTTGACAATCTCCTTTTTGACAGCCTCCTTCATTATGAGGTTGAGGCATTTATGTGGATCCCTTACTGGCTTGGCATCATCCATCATATGTATATGATGTTCAACTATGAGGGGACTAATCCCTTTGATGTCCGCCATAGTCCAGCCAAAAGCTTGCCGGTTATTTTGTAAGACTATTAAAAGGGCTTTCTCTTGCTCGAGAGCTAGAGATGCCGATATTATAATGGGAAGGGTCTCATTCTCACCTAGGTAAGCGTATTTAAGGTGAGACGGAAAAAGCTTGAGTTCGAGTTTCGGAGGTGAAGCAATTGAAGGTAAAATTGGTGAAACTGTCTCGAACTCGAAGAATTCCAACAATGGTTCAAAGCGAGTGTAAGCAACCGAGTTGGATGGTTCAACTAACTCATCCGAAAAATCAAAAGACTCAAACTCGGGTGGTGAGTCTTCAAAATCGTCCAAAAAAGTGAAACACTCATAATCGTTATCCGGTGTGAAAGCTGTGTCAGATTCTAGGAGGAACGCACTAGTGGCATCAAAACTGCTGTGATCGAACATAAATTTTTCGAGCACACAATCCTCCTGCGTGATCTCGTGGATCGAGCAAACATCAAGTATATTAGCATTAGGCTCAGAGGGTAGATTCCCCAACTTAAAAATGTTGAGTTCAATTGTCATATTTCCAAAAGATAGGTTCATCAAACCATTTCGACAATTGATCACCGCATTAGAAGTCGCAAAGAATGGTCGACCGAGTATCACCGGAATTTGACTCCAGGGGTTAGCTACAGGCTGTGTGTCCATAACAATGAAATCAACGGAGAAAATGAAGTCCCCTACTTTGATCAACACATCCTCTAACTCACCCCTAGGATGGGTGATGGATCGGTCGGCCATTTGGAGAGTACAATGTGTGGGTTTAAGCTCTCCAACGCCTAATTGTTCATATACTGAATAGGGTAGCAAATTAACACTAGCACCAAGATCTGAAAGTGCTCGATTGATGTTCTTATCCCCAATTGTTATTGAAATTGTAGGACAGCCGGGGTCTTTATTTTTTTGGGGTAAAGGTTGGAGAAGAGCATCACTTACAACACTAGCCATGAAAACTTTCTTCGGTACTTGTGACTTCCTCTTCTTGGTTCATAAGTCGTTTAAGATTTTAGCATAAGAAGGGACTTGTTGGATTGCATCCAAGAGAGGTATGTTAATACTAACCTGTTTGAATAACTCCACAATCTTCTCCATTTGTGGAGTTGGTTTATTGGATCTCAACCTGTTTGGAAATAGAACATTTTGAAAATTTGTTGAGTCCAATATTTGTAGAGTAGATTGCGGAGTTGGAACGGATCCCAGTGTTGGTGTGTTCATGAAGTGAGATGTGGGTCCGTTAGAAGAAGTAGAGCCTTGTGAAGAATGAAGAACAGGCTCTGACGAAGAAGATGAAGAAGAAGAAGATGATGAAGAAGAAGCACCGGCAGGGGTGTCATCACTAGTGCCCACATTATTGTGCAACACTCTTCCAGATCTCTACATGGTCACAGCATTTACATTATGATTTTGTTTTTCATAAGCAATATGTGCGTTGTGGGTGTGACCGGGATTTGGCAATGGTTGAGACGGAAGCTTTCTTTTTTCTCGCTCGCTTAACGCAGCATTTAGTTGTGCAATTTGGGCCTCAATTGATTTGACGCTTTGATCATATGAAGCACTGTTTTGCACCAAAGACTGAATGGAAGTCTCCAACCTTGATGCGGATTGTGTAGATTGTTTTGAAAATGCATCTAGACTTCGTTCTAGCAAGGAAACCTTATCGTTATTCGGTTGAACAAAATTGTTTTGAGGATAAGAGTTGTTGGGTACAAAATTGTTCATTTGGTTTAGGTAAGGTTGGGGTTGGAAAGGTTGCTGATATTGAGTTTGTTGAGATGCTTGTTGTTGTGGAGAAGGAGGCCATTGAAAGTTGTTATTGCCTTGGAATTGTTTATTTTGATTCCAAGTAAAATTTGGGTGGTTCCTCCATCCAGGATTATAAGTCGAAGAGTATGGATCATTTCTTTGTCTTTGCTGAAAGGCAGCATTGACTTGATCTTGTCCTTGAACAGGTGGATTGTAAGGACACTCTTCAGTAAGATGGGGATGGATCCGAACAACAAGCGCAAACAGTGCGTGGGGGTAAAGCAGAGGCAGGAGAAGGCGATGAGAATTTGCTCTCAATTGCCTCTAGCTTTTTCGTAAGTGCAGCCATTTTGGCCTTCATTGCAATCGATATATCAAGTTGATGTATGCCTGCCCTAGACTGACCTGATGAAGTAGATGAGGTGGTCTTAGTGCTTTCCCACTGAAGTGTTTGTTCAGCAAGATCGTCGAGAAATTGCCAAGCTTCCTCGCTAGATTTTGTAAGAAAGTGACCTTGACAAATTGTTTCCAACAACTGCTTAGTTGCTGAGTTCAGTCCTTCGTATAAAGTTTAGCAAAGTTGCCAATTCTCGATACCGTGGTGAGGGCACTGAACAAGGATGTCTTTAAATCTTTCAAAACACTTCTAAAAAGGTTCGAAAGGAAGCTGGGAAAATTGAATAATTTCATTGCGAATTCTCGCGGTCTTGTGGTGTGGGTAAAACTTTTTTAGAAAATCTTTAACAAACTCTTCCCAATTTTTTATCGAGTGTGATGTTGTGCTATATAACCATTTCTCGGCTAGGTCACATAAGGTGAATGGAATGACACGTAGCCTTATAACATCATCAGAAAGTTGTGTGGTCTTCATCATTGCACAAACATTCTGGAATTTGTTAATGAAGATGTAGGCATCTTCGGATTCCAGCCCGTGAAATTTTGCCGACATGATGATGAAGTGGGGTTTAATCTCAAAGTTATCCCCATTAGCCGGTGGAAGCGAAAGACAAGTGGGAAGTGCGGTGCCGATAGGGTAGAAAAGATCCTGGAGCGCGATTCGTTGGGGCGCTTCGACAAGAGGGTGTTGTGGGTTATTCGCACCTAGTGGAGGTGGAATCAGTCCCGCGGGTAAGGGGTTGTTAGGATTGAATCCCGACAACTCCTTAGAAGACGAAGAATATGAAGGTGAAGGTAAAGAAGTTGATGGAATTTCGACTTCGGAGTCGAAAGCGTCGTCAGTCGGCACTAACGAGATATGGACTAAACGGGCGCTAGTGTCTCTAGTCCAACCGGACATACACTAAAGAGGTAGTGTAGTCAAAATGTGAAAACAGAAGGTGGGGGTAAGAAAACGTCAATGGAAGGAAGTGGGTGCAAGTGGGGTGCAATGGATTTCTTAGTGACAAGTGGCAAGTTTTTGTAAAATTTTTTTGTTTTATGTTTTTTTATAAGGAGCTTTTTGCAAAAAGATTTTTAATAAGAAGCTTAGAAACACGTTCAAGCAATCATAATATGCACAATCAAGCCTAGATCTAGGGTCTCCTAGGTCAACTAGACTGCTCCTAACTGTTCCAAAGGGCAAGTTGTGAGGGCCTTAAATCGCCTCTTCACCGCCAATTGTGACCAGGTAAGCACAAGTAAAGAAAGGAGGGATCCGCTCACGAATCATTGTGAGACAGGCCTTTTAAAGTTACCTTTCCCCACTTGTCTAGCCTAGGCACCACAAAGTCTGGTTTAGATAAACGATCGATACCTACAACTATTCCTTTTTCCTATTGAGCGTGATGGTCCTTATAGGCTGAGTCTAATCTTTTTTAATTAACTCGATGGTCAATGCAATATACTTTTTATGATTTTTGGGGTCCTAGGAAGGGTAATGAAATCACCACCCAATCTTGATTGGTGTTAAAGCCACTTAAAGTCAGTTTTAAAGAATGTAAAGCAATAAACACACAAACACTTGCCAAATTTTTTTTATTGCGGCGCAAAGAATCCTGCACAAGATCAAGTTATTGGAGAAGGGAGAGAAGTTTTTTTTACGTAAAGAACCCTGCAGGAAAATTTTTCAGAGGATATCAGGGGGTTCAGAAGAAGAAAAGAAAGCTTACAGAGGGGTTTTGGCTTGCTGACGTCAGCAAGCCGCGGCGGATCCGCGGTCAAAGTGGGCTTTGTGCGGCGGTTCCATGGTTTCCTCGTTGACTCAGGCCTCTAAACTTCTTCTGTTGCTCGGTTGTGGTTATCCTCTGTTTGTTCAGATCTGCGGTTTGCTGTTTTACTCACTGGATTTTTCCAGATCTGAATCTATTCGTCGATCCTGCACAATTCAAATGAAACACCTTTCAAAAAATAACAAGATGATAAAATTTTTATATTTTTTAAAATTTTCAGTTTTTATGATTTTTAATTTTTTATATTAACCAGAAATTACAAAAAGAAAATAACTACGCCATCCCCGGCAATGGCGCCATTTGATTGATGTTTTATTTTATGTGCGCTTACGCTTTTAAAAGATAAATCAAAGAATATTAACCGCAATCAAGAACGACGTCGCTTGGTAGCTAGCCGGTTGAGTACGGGTCGATCCACAGGGATTTTGTGTATTTTCTATTTGTTCTAACGAGTTAATTCCAATGGTGGTAGGATTGATTATCACTAAAAACTGAAAAGAGTTTGATTAGGATTAAAACCTTGCTAGGGTTAGGTTTAGGTTAAGTTTGGAAATTCAATATTTCTCACCGCTTTCTATGCCCTAATTAAGGTCTTTTAGGTGTTAAGGTAATAATTAACAAAAGGGATTAGCACGATCGGGAACAAACTAGGTTTCTTCCTCTTGATCCTTGTCTGTCCTTTCTTAACCCTTATCCTAACCTCCATGGAAAACATACACAACCGGTCTTTAACTACGGTATCACCGCTACCTCGTGGGATAGGGTGCCGTAGTGAGCGGTGTGTGTATGTATGCATAGAGTCCTATTAAAATGTATGACGGGGAAGAAAGGGGTGAGAGATTTTCATCTCTCAAACCTTTCCTATTCCTAACCCTAACAAGTGAGCAACTACTCACTCATTAGGGAATTGATAAAAGATTTCATTTTTTTATGGTTTTAATTCAATAACCTAATTAACTAAACTACGACAGATAAATAAAATTAATAACTAGGGCAGATAAATAAAATTTATACTAGGGCAGAAAAGAAATTAAACTAAGGCATAGAAAAGAAAGACTTACTTTTTATTTGATGCACTCTTCAAACATTTACAGCGAATAAAAATTCTGAAATTGATAAATAAAAAGAGGCATGCTCCAAAAAGAGCTGTAGGGTTCCTATTTATAGATTATAGAAACCTTAGGGTTTACATCCGATCCCTATCTACATTTACAAAACTACCCTGAGAAGCCTGGTCAATGCACCGCCATCCACCGTCAAAACGCACCGGCACGTGCTCAGCACGGTCGCGGATCCGCGGCCATATGCCCTGTTTGGCCGCGGATCCGCGGCCATATAGTGGGGTCTTTGGCTGAAATTTTTGGGCTTCTTCTTGTTGCATTTTACTTCTGGTTTCTTCACTTGGTTTCTCAGAATGTCTTCTATTTTCTTCCAGTGCAGAATGTTGTGGATTTTTACCGTTCACTTCGTGTTGAAGTCTTGAATCTTTGCACTGCCTTTGTACTTTGTGAAATTGTTCATTGATCTTCGTTTGTTCTTCAAACTGTAGGCATGATAAAGATTCTCTTTTTGTTGGTCGAAGTCTCACTTTTGTAGCGTTTTTTCATCATTTTCACTGTTTTGTTCCGAGAACCTGTAAGCTGCAACTATGTAGCAGACATGGATCAAAAGCACCTATTTATTTGTAAAATGAATAAGAATGGGGAATATAATAATGCAAAATTATGATATGAACACCTGGCCATCGAACCGTGGCCAAATGCGGAATAAATTTTTTCTAAAACCCGGCGCTACCATTACCCGATTTCCAAGATCGAAACCATTAACTGTAAAACTAGAAAACCAAGCACAAAGAGATGGAATGGTTATACCTAATTAACCAAATCCTTCGGGCTTTCAACCATTTCCAAGCTCCTAGTGATGCGGATCGACTTTGGTCGCCGATCTTCCTTCATCTCCGATGATCCACCCGAGGGAAACGACATAAGCTTCAGGTTCGCCAAGCGGACCAACCGACTCTTCAAAATTGCTAGTAGTGGAGAGTTGGAGGGGTGTAGGATAGTGTCACTAAAATTATTTCTCTCATCCATGAGCTCAAGTGAGCATCTCAAGAAGAAGATGAAGAAGGTGATGAAAAGAGATGGCATGAGCTAAATGGCTAAGTGTTTTTGGTATGAGTGTAAATGTGAGCAAGAGAGAGAGCTTCAAGTGTATATCAAAATGAGCAAGCATCCCCACCACTCATGTGGCTGGCCCCTCTCTCCTCCCAAAAAAAATGCACACCAAAAAACACTATTTCATTTAGCAATAAACAAATACAACCACACCATTCACTACATGCCCAAAACCTATGCTTTGACCCAAATCACCTTTCCACCTCATTATGAAACAAATGATTTTCTAAAGAAAATCAATAATGAGGTGGTATCTTCTAGAAGCCATTCTGTATAAATACGGAATATTTCCCGGTACATGTATCGAAACACACATACGCGTATTCGTACGAAAATACGAATTGCCAAGAGAGAAAATGAATAGTGAAAAATAATACTAGAATACATATATACAAATACATGTATAAATTATTAAATCAAAACATGATTTAACAATCCGGCTTAATCCTAAGCCGCTAGTATTATCAACCATCCGATTAAAGTCTGTGCAGCATGTGCATTTATTCAATCGGACACCTGTATGTACGAACATACATCAACTACACCATATCGCCTGAACCGTGAAAACCCTTTGTGTGGGACTCTAAAGACTCGTCAATACGCTGGCAGTGGGTTTAACCACAAGCACGTCAGTGGCACTAGCTGTACATAACGGCTATCCAGGTATTGAGCGAAAGAAAGGCCGACGAGCAAATTCATCCAAACCCCTACTGAGCCTGTCAGTGACAATATCCGTACAGTCCGGTCTGTTCGTCTAAGAGTATCGCATATCGGGTCTAGGGGGTGGATAAAGTCAGACCCCTAACAATGCGATAATTCGTGTCCATATGAAACCCATCACTACCTGAGAAACTATCGATCCTGGATTGGTAATTCTCACATACCTCGGCCGAGAATTTCTAGTGATGGCCACCCGTGCACTGCGCGATATCAACCCCCAATACCGGGAGAGACGAATCCCTGATGATCCGCTCACTGCCTCCATGTGGCTCGGGACTGTACCCAAAAAAACCTATTTGCACGACTCCTTTAAGATGTGGTAGGGCAGTAATCAAAGCACAATGGGAACTCACACGAGACAAATGACGATCTCAGGTCGACAGACTAACCTGTACACATGTCACCAGGGAACTGCTATATGACAATAGGTATAATACCAACTAGCATTTCCCGGCGAGTCCGTCCAATGTACTCATAGCCCAATGAGCACCTGTATACTATCTTAGGTGAACAAATAACACCAATGGCTTGTGAGACCGGCCACCGCCTCTCGTCAGGGTCTAGATAAGTATACGCCAGTCTACACTGGAGTATCGATGCCCAGTCTCGATACTCCTGCGACTAGGGATATTTAAGGATGTGCTTATAGACCCCCAGCTCCCACGTATGTGATCGCCATCACAATGCTGGTAGTCAAGCAAGAATCTTATGGGCTCTATCAACATATACATGATGATAAAGACAAACCAGATAGCACACTATCATTTTGAGTAAGACTGTTTTATCGGTATAGGTCCTCCCTCAATTATCATAATCACGTGCCTGCGACTACGATAATTGCCTTGAGGGCACTATAGCCAACAATCTCCCACTTGCACTTAAGGCTAATTATTGTGATGTTGCATACCCACAGCCCGTGTGATACCGAACACCCAACTCCTCAACTAATCAGTTTCACAAATCTCGTTTGTAAAACTATTGCGTTCGAGAAATAGCCTCAGTGAGTGGATCAGCTCCAGTGTTTCTTTCTATATCTCTCTATATCTCAACTTCGCGGAGAAAACTATTTCCCGAAATGAGCAATACCAGTCTTAGAATATGTCTGGATATCTGATGGGACCTAGTTCACAAATGAACTCCAAATCCAGCAAATTTCTTAGACTGTATCGTCTACTGAACTTAATTAGTATACTGCGCCATACCTTCCTCAGTATCCACTTGGACCATCTCTCCAAACTATTGCCCCTCATCAGAGGGAAAACTATAACTCTGACAGTCATTCTGTCATCCATGTCACCTTGGAAGCCTGGAATGATAACCGTCTCCCAAAGGAGGCTGCCGTTATCAAATCCCAAGAACAACCACTTATGTTCATAAATTGCTTCCAATCATTTTTTCCAGGATTGGATTAATATATCAAATTATTGCATCTAGTGCAAAAACAACATCTGGTGTGGTACTTGACATCTCATGATTGACTCAATTGCTTAAGCAAGTGATATGTCAATCATGCACATCCCTCTCCTCTTTAGTCTGTAAGACACCTTTAGAAAGGGTGACTCCTTCACCTGCAGGTTCACCACCATGCAAGGAGCCGTCCATTCTAAAATACTTTTAGAATATTTTCTAAGTACCCGGATTGGGACACTTCCCAAATCTAGATCTAAAATCATAGATCTAGTAACCAGGATGCTTGATATTAGATCCATAACCTTTGTGGAGAAAACACTGTGTGACAACCAATGTATAACCGATCGTAGTATAGGAATTTTACATCCTATAAAGTGCATGTCATCCTAAATACCAGGACACACACCTTATTACCTTCTTACCAGATCCATCTCTTATTCTGATGAAGTCAAAGCCTATGATCGTCACATCAAAAATAGATGATCTATCTCCGATATATCTGCTTTAATCTATAAATAGACATAAGCTACTTGTCCACTACGCTTCCGCTGCTCCCACTGATTACGACAACCCTCTGGAAGAATCATACACACGTTTACTTCTAAAGCTAGTTTAGAATGGCGCTATACTCATCCTCCTGCCGGGTCTCATAGTCTGGAACAACAGTAGTATCACGTATGGGTAAACAAGAACCTTCCTGTCACTCTTCTTGAGGATACCAAAGTACCTCTCGGGTGCCTGAGGTTACCCACCATATCTGCGGAGTGGCTAATAGAATGTCAATCCTGATTGAATCTTTAGATTCTTATTAAATTTTTAGTAATCGTTTGTGGTTCTGGAATCACTTCCAGTTCTACCATACTCCCACTTTTGTTTTCTGAAAAAGTCCATTTTACTAAAGCTGTTGAGAGTCAAGAACAATATCACTATTGATCTTCCAGATGGAAGAAAGTTAACCCTCATCAAAGCCCGGGATAACCCACAAACAGCCATTACTGAAACGTGCCTCGAGTATCCGGATTCTGGTTTTAAGCATCAGCCGGACGACTCCCTATATCTTAATATCGTTAAGATATAAATTGATTCTATATATATTTAATATAGAAACAAAGGCATTAATTTAATTGGAACCAGATTCAAATCATGCAGCTGTCTCCAGTGCATGTCAACTAAATGGAGAGAGGCCGATCGACATTACTCAACTTAGGAGTGCGTCCAATTATGAGTAACCTGAAAGAGAAACAAGTTTCTTAAAACCATTACTATCAATTGAATACCTTATACAAGTATCTACATCTTCGATCACCTTAAAGAATTTCGATACTTGTGACACCTGATTCTCTACTTTATTCTTGTACCTATAACTTCTCAAACATGGACCTTGTATTTCTACGAAACACTTGTCTAAAACTTGAGAAGTCACAAGTAAACATAATATAGTACGAGGACCAACCCCTTTGTCCTGGTAGACACTGGAAAACATACAATACTTTGTACAAGTCCGCTGAGTTGAATAACTCAAACCCTGTGCTTCTTAGGTTGAAAATTGTACCCAGGCGATTTCCTCAAATATCACCAATTACAACGAATTCTGATATAATGAGGATGATCACCTAATTCCCAATAACTTACTCTTACGCATCATCTGTAAAACCATACAGATGTGAGAATCAAACCTGGTAAATACATACCCTGGAGCAAGGGTCTAATTAGGAAATCAGTTTTCTATTAACAATGCACAGTGAAACTGAAACATGAAAATGTTTTGAAGGGGTATCCGGGTATTCGTAGTAATGCCTCTTCCATTATCAGATTCACGACTGTAACCGTATATTTCTTTGCCATATCTCCAAATCCCTTTATTTGTTTTTGGTCGTTACCTTCTGTACACCTTCGTTAGGCTTGAATGGTTTTCTTCCTTCCCTACCGTTCGGCACCAGCCTATGGTTTGGAAGAAGACTATCCAATAAGCATAATAGGTGTACTCTCCTAATCCTAGGAGTACTCGCAACTTGAGAGAAGGTATGGATAAAAGACAACTGAATAATCCTTATTCTATTTCTCCTGAACCAGAATCCATCATCGAAAAAGTTCCTTCGAGTTCGTATATAACCATACGATGGATTTATCCAATAGGATTGGATGTTCATAGTGATACGGTGTGTTCTGGAGAAATACAAAGGTGAAGTAGAAGTGGCGTTGAAAGACTTGGTTTGGTCGTGAATAGCAGTCGCAATTTATTTTGCCCTTTTTCTACCGCTTTATTTGTCTTTACTCATTACCTTCTGTACACCACACTTAGGCTAATTGGTTTTCTTCATTCCCTACCTTTCGGCACCCGCCTATGGTTTGGAAGAAGACTATCCAATAAGCGCAATAGGTGCACCCTCTCCTAATCCTAGGAGCCCTCACAACCTGAGAGAAGGTAAAAGGAAAAGACAATTGAAAAGTCCTATTCAATCTCTCCAGAACCAGAATCCATCCTCGAAAAGGTTCCTTCGAGTCGTATATAACCATACGATGGATTTATCCAATGGAATTGGATGTTCGTAATAATACGGGGTGTTATGGAGAAACTCAAAGGGTAAAAGAGAGAGTGGCAATGATGTATGCAACTCAGACAATCCAAAAGCCAGTGTTTTAAGAAGGTTCGGTTAATTTGGTCACTGAGTTATAGTCTAGGGTCGGGTCATAGTCGCAGTCAAAGAGAGAGAGAGAGAGAGAGAGAGAGAGAGAGAGAGAAGAAACACTCTGCGTGCACTCTAACCTGAATGTCCCCACTGTATCCTCAAATTCTCCTCTAAACCTGAAAGAAGAATTAGTCGGAATCACCCGAGGAGTAAACCAACTCATCAGTGGGAATTGGGATCCAACTATCATCGCATGATAACTTGATGAAAGCTACTCAAGTCACCACACTCCAGAAGGTATGCGCAAGCTTGGCAAGTTTCCTGTATGTTTGAAACTCCCGATGTGATTTTTACCCCTAGGACCCAAGTGACCTTGACGAATAATCAACAAATCAAAAGGTCCTAGTCAAGTTCAACCCATCATTATCTTGATTGTGTTAAACCCACCCGCATGACCCTTGACGAATAATCAACAAAGTCGTACGACTGTCCTAACCAATCCACATATCCATGCGACAGAAAAGCATTACAGAGCTACCGCACACTACGCCTCGGCGAATAGCAACGACAAACGTAGCACGAATACTAAGCAATACTAATCTGAAATGACGGAGGGCTACGACTGGTTTTTGGCGAAAAACCCTTAACGTAATGAACTTGATATCGTTGAACGAATCCAAGTGGTTTTATAAAAATATAGTGGCGAAAACCTTTGCTAAAGAGGTCACTCCCGGTGAAGGGATCTCGGCTCTTTCCTCGTAGAATGAGGTGCAGGATATTCCAAACCGAATACCACGATGCAAAGAAAATGAATCGACTATAGTGAAGTTATTACGTTGACGTAAACTTCTGCCCAAGGGGTCACTCCCGATGAAGGGATCTCGGCCCTTGCTTCGTCGAATGAGGTACTGGATATTCATAACCGAATACCACTGTACAAAGCAAAAGCGTACGTCTGTAATATCAGTTTTTTTTAAAACTTGGTTCCAACAACATCATATATATAGGTTTGTTTTCCTTGCATTGATAAGAATCAATACAGTCCCATCAATTAATCACACCAGAAAAGAACGAAAATAAAATGTATGTATATGCCATCTGCATTCGCCACTGGGTCCCGTCATCACCCGTTAGGTTACATAACTAACGACAGAGCGGGGATTGGGCTAGCGCGGGTGCAAAACATATACAACATCTACTAGTATATATAAATATATATAACAATTGTCCAAGGCATGACAACATCACAGAGAAGTAATAAGCATCACAGAACAATACAGATAATCTGGGATCCCCGGGTTTCCTTTGAGCCGCAAGTGAAACCCGATGTTCTCCTGGTCGTGTGGATAACCTGTGCAATGAAATCCTAGACCCCTACGAGCGCGGCAAGTTACCCACAAAACCAGAAGTGAGGCATCCCCCTTCAGCAACGTGAATGGGCCACCCAGCACTTCACGGAATCCGATAACTTGGGTACCCCTTCTTGGGTCAACCTATACCCCCTACGAGTGTGGTGAATAGCCCGCCAATTCTAGAGTAAGGTCCCCTCCGTCTTAACGCCATGAGATGCGGATCTGTTGCCCTCTAGAACCCGGTTATCCATGCACTCCACCGCGGGGTAATCCTAGTACAGAAAAGAAAATAATATACAACGGGTACATCGACCTCAACCCGGTCGTGCCCCAAAAGAATAATATACAAACAGGCAGTGACAGCAGTCCACATGTCGGATGCTCGCCCAGCAATATCAAATGTACAAATATAACCAAAATGCACTACCATTGCACACAAGCTATCCACCACGACAAATCTGCAACATCACATCACATCACAGAACATCAACGTGAATGTTACGTTCACAAATCTGTCTAAAAGGACTATAGCGATTAGATAAGATTTACCGATCAAATGACATTCACGGTCACAGATAGAATTGTAATGTACTGCAAATTTTAAACAATATTAAAACTTATCGACTTCGAAATAACCCTCGAATATCCCCAAACAAACTGATAAAACCATATCCAAATTTGGCTAAACAAACAATACCACTGCACATAGATACCAGATACCAGATAACACCCCAAAAACAAAACCCTGGATCCCCAAAAAAAACCGTCCTCCTCGGTTTCTGATGCCTAGTACTCGGCCAAAATCCGGCGATAGGGTCTCGTGTTTGGGGTGTTGTCTTGTGGGTCAAGTCAGTAGCCTTCTGCACTTATTTAAATAATTTTTTGAGACACTTTTAAAGACAACAGAGACTTAATGTGCAGGGGCAGCATGTCGGGGTTTTTCCGATTTTGATATGTTAACATTGTTTAAACAAGCTAGATTACGGGTTAATGTGTGGCTCTGATACCATGAAGGGTTATGGGAGCGCCCCGGCCATTGAACCGTGGCCAAATGCGGAATAATTTTTTTCTAAAACTTGGCGCTACCATTACCCGATTTCCAAGATCGAAACCATTAACCGTAAAACTAGCAAACCAAGCACAACGAGATAGAATGGTTATACCTAATGAACCAAGCCCTTCAGGTCTTCAACCATTTCCAAGCTCCTAGCGATGCGGATCGACTTTGGTCGCCAGTCTTCCTTCATCTCCGATGATCCACCTGAGGGAAACGACACAAGCTTCAGGTTCGCCAAGTGGACCAACCGACTCTTCAAAATTGCTAGTAGTGGAGTGTGGGGAGGGGTGTAGGATAGTGTCACTAAAATTCTTTCTCTCATCCATGAGCTCAAGTGAGCATCTCAAGAAGAAGATGAAGTAGGTGATGAAAAAAGATGGCATGAGCTAAATGGCTAAGTGTTTTTGTTGTGAGTGTAAATGCAAGCAAGAGAGAGAGCTTCAAGTGTATATCAAAATGAGCAAGCATCCCCACCACTCATGTGGCCGGCCCCTCTCTCCTCCCTCAAAAAAAAAATGCACACCAAAAAACACTATTTCATTTAGCAATAAACAAATACGACCATACCATTCACTACATGCCCAAAACCTATGCTTTGACCCAAATCACCTTTCCTCCTCATTATGAAACAAATGATTTTCTAAAGAAAATCAATAATGAGGTGGCATCTTCTAGAAGCCATTCTGTATAAATACGGAATTCTTCCCGGTACGTGTATCGAAACACATATACGCGTATTCATACGAAAATACGAATAGCCAAGAGAGAAAATGAATAATGAGCAATAATACTAAAATACATATATACAAATACATGTATAAATTATTAAATCAAAACTTGATTTAACAATCTGGCTTAATCCTAAGCCGCTAGTATTATCAACCGTCCGATTAAAGTCTGTGCAGCCTGTGCACTTATTCAATCGGACACCTGTATGTACCAATATACATCTACTACATCATATCGCCTGAACCGTGAAAACCCTCTGTGTGGGACTCTAAAGACTCGTCAATACGCTGGCAGTGGGTTTAACCACAAGCACGTCAGCGGCACTAGCTGTACATAACGGCTACCCAGGTATTGAGCGAAAGGAAGGCCGACGAGCAAACACATCCAAACCCCTACTGAGCCTGTTAGTGACAATATCCGTACAGTCCGGTCTGTTCGTCTAAGAGTATCGCATATCGGGTCTAGGGGGTGGATAAAGTCAGACCCCTAACAACGCGATAATTCGTGTCCATATGAAACCCATCACTACCTGAGAAACTATCGATCCTGGATCGGTAATTCTCACATATCCTGGCCGAGGATTTCTAGTGATGGCCACCCGTGCACAGTGCGACATCAACCCCCAATACGGGGAGAGACGAATCCTTGACGATCCGCTCACTGCCTCCATGTGGCTCGGGACTGTACCCTACTAAAACCTGTTTGCACGACTCCTTTGAGCCGTGGTATGGTATTAATCAAAACACAGTGGGAACTCACACGAGACAAATGACGATCTCAGATCAATAGACTAACTTGTACACATGTCACCAGGGAACTACTACCTGACAATAGGTATAATACCAACTAGCATATTCCCGGCGAGTCCGTCCAGTATACTCATAACTCAATGAGCACCTGTATACTATCTTAGGTGAACAACTAACACCAATGGCTTGTGAGAACCGGCCATCGTCCTTCGTCAGGGTCTAGATAAGTATACACTAGTCTACACTGGAGTATCGATGCCCAATCTTGATACTCCCACGACTAGGGACATTTAAGGATGTGCTTATAGACCCTCAGCTCCCACATATGTGATTGCCATCACAATGCTGGTAGTAAAGCAAGAATCCTATGGGCTCTATTAACATATATATGATGATAAAGACAAACCAGATAGCACACTATCATTTTGAATAAGACTGCTTTATCGGTATAGGTCCTCCCTCAATTATCATAATCACGTGCCTGCGACTACGATAATTTCCTGAGGGCACTATAGCCAACACTCCCCTTGTCGGGGTCAAGAAACATATACACTAGTCTACTCTAGAATATCGATGCCCAGTCTCGATATTTCCACGACCAGGGATATTTAATGATTTGCTTATAGATTACCCTGTTCTCACAAGTGTGATCGCTACAATAACCCTAGTAGTCAAGCAAAAATCCTATAGGCTCTACCAATATGTAATAGTGATCCATAATACCACATAATACATGTACACAATGATAGAGATGAACCGAATAGCATACTATCATCTCGAGTAAGACTGTTCTACCCGTATAGGTCCTCCCTCAATCATCATAATCGCCTGCCTGCGACTACAATAATTGCCTTGAGAGCACTTTAGCCAACAATCTCCTACTTGCACTTAAGGCTAATTATTGTGGTGTCACATACTCACAGCCCGTATGCTACCGATCACCCAACTTCTTTACTAATCAGTTTCGCAAAGCATGTTTGCGAAACATCCGTGTTCGAGAAATAGCCTCAGTGAGTGGATCCGCTCCAATGTTTCTATTTTTATCTCTCTATATCTCAATTCACGGAGAACGACTATCTTCCGAAATCAGTGATACTTTCTTTAGAATTTGTCTAGATATCTAATGGGACCTTTTTCATAATATGAACAAAAAATCCAACAAACTAATTAGACTATATCCAATTGCCGATGTAATCAGCACCCAGCGCCATGACCACCTCAGTATCCTGCTTCGAAACCTATCCAACACACCGCACCTCAAAAGAGGGAAAACTATTAACTCTGACAGCCATCCAGTCATCCAGGTCACCTTGGAAGCCTAAAATAATAACTGCCTCCTTAAAGAGTCTGCCGTTACCATATACCAAAAACATCCTCTTATGTTCATAACTGCTTCGCAATGTTTCTCCAGGATTGTATTAATATATTCTTATTGCAGCTAGTGCAAAAGCAATATCTGGTGTGGTACTTGACATCTAATGATTGACTTAATTTCCTAAGTAAGTGATATGTCAATCATGCAAATCTCTCTCCTCATCAGTCTAGAAGACATCTATTTAGAAAGGGTGACTCCATCACCTGCAGGTACACCACCATGTCAGGAGTCGTCCATTCTAAAACACTTTAGAATAGTGTCAAAGTACCCGAATTGGGACACTTTCCAAATCTATATCTAAAACCATAGATCCAGTCACCAGAATCCCTGATATTTTGTTCCGGATCCTATGTAAAGAAACACCTTATGACAACCACAATATAACCGATCGTAGTATAAGAACATCACTTCCTATAAGGAGAGCGTTATCCAAATAACATGACATCACTCCCTACTACCTTCTTACTAGATTCATCTGTTGTTCTGATGAGGTCAAACTCTATGACTGTCACATCAAGAATCGATGATCTATCTCTGCTATACTTACTTTAGTCTATAAATAAACATAAGCTATTTGCCCACCATATTTCCATTGCTCCCACTGGCTACAACAACCCTCTGGTAGAGTTATATATACGTGCACTTCTAAAGCTAATTTAGAATAATGTTATAATCATCCACCTGCTAGATCTCATAGTCTAGGACAGAAGTAGTGGCAAGCTTGAGCTATCAAAACCTCCCTGTCATTGTTTTTGAGGAGACCGAAGTACCACTCGGGTGGCTGAGATTATCCACAAAATCTGCAGAGTGGCTAATGGATTGTTGAATCCAATTGAATCCGTAGGTTCCACTAAAAATTCAGTAACTGTTTGTGGTTTTGGAATCACTTCCAGTTCTACCATACTCCCACTAATATTTTCTGAAAAGAATTCATTTTATTAAAATGGGTAGCGAGTCAAGAACAATATAACTATTTATCCTGCAAATGGTAGAATGTTAACCCTCATCAAAGCTCGGGATAACCCATAAACTAGCATTACTTAAACGTGCTATGAGTTTATCCGGATTCTGTTTTTAAGTATAAGCTGGACAACTCCATATACCTTAACATCGTTAAGATGGGAATCCATTTTATATCTAATATAGAAACAAAGGCACTAATTTAATTTGAACAAGATTCAAAAAATCATGCAGCTGTTTCCTGTGTATATCGACTAAATGGAAGAAGGCCAAGTAGCGTTACTCATCAAGGAGCGCACTCACGGATGAGTAACCTGAGAGAGAAGCAAGTTCTCAAATATATTACTTAAAACGGAATTCCTAGTATAAGTATCTACATTTTCGATCATCTCGAAGAATCCTGATACTTGAAACATATAGTTCTCTAATTTATTCTTATACCTATAACTTCTCAAAATTTGGACCCTGTTTTTCAACGAAACGCGTGTCTAAAAATAGAGAAGTCACAAATAAACGGAATATAGTACGAGTACAAACCCCTTGTCCCAACGGACATCGAACAACATATAATACTTTATATAAGTCCTCTGAGTTTAATAACTCAAACTTTATGCGTCGTAGGTTGAAAATTGTGTTATGCTTAAGAAGAATTACACTGTTGTTAAATGCACCTTACCAAACCATCAACCGATATAGGTAAATGTCATAAATATAATTTCAAAAAGTTATATCTCACTTTATAAAATAAATGTACAGATATATTAGTTTGAAATTGATGCATAACAACAGATATTCAAAACCAAAAATTTGCTGTTAGGAAATACCCTGGTGATTTTCTCAAATATCACCAATTATAAAGAATTCTGATATTGAGGATCAAATCACCCAATTCCCAATATTCTACTCCCACTCATAATCTGTAATGCCATACAAATATGAGAATCAAGTCTGGTAAATACATATTCTGGAGTCAGAAACTAATTAGGAAAGCAGTTTTCTATTAACACCGCACAGAAAAACTAAAACATGAAAAACGTTTCGAGGGGGTGGCCGGGTATTCCTAATAATGCCTCTTCCACTATCCAGATTCATAACAGTAGTCACAATTTTCTTTGCCCTCACTTCAATCCTGTTATATGTTTCTAAATCTTACTTTCTGTACACCATACTTAGGCTAATTGGTTTTATTCTTTCCCTACCTTTCGACACCTGCCTAAGATTTGGAAGAAGACTATCCAATAAGTGTAATAGGTGTACTCTCCTAATACTAGGAGCGCTCGCAACCTGAGAGAAGGTAACGAGAAAAGACAACCGAATAATCCTATTCAATTTTCCCAGAACCGGAATCCATCCTTGAACTGAAATAAGTTTCTTCGAGTTCGTATATAACTATACTATGTCATACCCAAGCAATATGGATCTTCGTAGTGATACAGAGAGTTCTTGAGAAATGCAAAGGGGAAGTAGGAGTGGCAAGGATATATGCGACGTTGTTGTGAATCATGACAATCCAAAAGCCAAAGTATGTAAGAAGGTTCGGTTAACTTGGTTCATGAGTTTTAGTTTAAGGTAAATCATGGTCGCAAACTAGAGAGAGAGAAAAGAAACACTCAGCATGCACTCTGTCAAGATTAGATTGGTTAATAACTTTATCTAATCAGGATGGCTCCCACTGTTTCCTCGAATTCTCCTTCAGACCCTAAAAGGAGAACTAGTCGGTATCATATTCACCTTATAAGTTCGCTAATCGTTCAGCCAGATCAGCATTGGTACTCCGAGGGAGGTCCCCCGTGCTTTCGCACAGACCCAATTAAATAACCTCGTTTCCTCAGAGGCGTAACCTCATCAACACTTTCTGGACAGCTAATATGTTAGCTAGTTATAAAGTGAAAATCTTCCGAGAAGTAATACCTACTCATCAGTGGGAATTGGGACCCAACTATCATCGCGTGATAACTTGATGGAAGCCACTCAAGTCACCACACTCCAGAAAGTATGCACACACTTGGAAAGTTTCCTTTATATTCGAAACCCCCGATATGGTTTTTGCCCCTAGGACCCCAATGACCTTGACCGAGTCAATAAATCATAGGGTCCTAGTCAAGTTCAATCCGTCATTTTCTTGAATGCATTAAACCTACCTCCACGAGTCCTTGACTGAGCCAACAAGGCCGTGTGACTGTCCTAACTAATCACAATACCATGCAAACAGAAAAGTACTACATAGCTACCGAATACTACGTCTCGGCTGAGCACAACAAACGCAACACGAATACTAAGAAATACTAATCTGAAATGACGGAGGGCTACGACTGGTTTTTAGCGAAAAACCTTTAACGTAATGAACTTGATATCGTTGAATGAACTCGAGTGGTTTTTCAAATATATAGTGGCACAAAATTTAGCCAAAGAGGTCACTCCATGTGAAGGAATTTAGGCTCTTTCCTCATCGAATTAGGTGCTGGATATTCCTAACCGAATACCACGATACAAAGCAAAAGAATCGATTATAGTGAAATTATTACAATGACGCAAACTTTTGCCTAAGAGGTCACTTCCCGTGAAAGGATCTAGGCTCTTGCCTCGTCGGATAAGGCGCTGGATATTCATGACCGAATACCGCTGTGAAAAGCAAAGGACTACGACAATGGTTTTAAAAATAGAGATTCCGACAACATCATTTAGATTTGTTTTCCTTGCATTAATCATAATTAATGTATTCCTATCAATTAAACATATTATGCCAGAAAGAAACAAAAATAGGCACGCGCATATATGCCATCCGCATTCGCCACAGGGTCCCGGGTCTTCCTCGTAAGGTTACTTAATTTACGGTAGGGCGGGGACATGACTAGCGCGGATGCAAAACATATATAGCGTCTACTAAATATATATAATATATATAAATATTCGTCTCACGCATTATATCAAGTAACATCATAGAAGTATCACAACAGAAGCACAGAAACAAACACAGTATGAAAATGCAGATAATCTAGGAAAAGTACTTTTCAATGGAGCCAAATATGAAATGCAATTTTCCGGTCGTGTGGATTGGCCGTAGTATCAGAACCTAGACCCTACGAGTGCGGCAAGCCATCCACCAATCCCAGAAGCGAGGCACCCCCAATCAACGAAGTGAGTGGGCTATCCAGCACTTCCAAAATCCGATAACTTGGGCACCTCTCCGTGGGTCAAATCCATACCCCCTACGAGTACTCTGAATAGCTCGCCAATTCTAGAGTAAGGCACCCTAGTCTCAACGCCATGAGATGGAGGCCCGTTGCCCTCTAGAACCCGGTTACTCGAGCAATCCGCTGTGGTGTAATCCTAATTAATGTAATGAAAACCTAAATATACAACGGTGACTACGTTTGCAACCAGGACGCGCCCCAAAGAATAATACAAGCCGCGATGATGGCAGTCCACATGTCGGATGCTCATCACGCAATATGAATATACAGTACATCACAGAGAAATATATCTAATACTACATACACTGGGCTAACCATTGCGACAAATCCAACACAACCATAACCACTAAGTTATATCCATCACAAAACATGCAAACTTGCGAGTATCAATTTCGTAACCCCATCTAAATGATATATATAGCAATTAGACAACATTTTACCAAACGTTATGATACATGCAACCATCACTAAACCTACGATAATCGAATACCGCACACAAATAGCCAACACTTCAATTTTCCAAAACACCAAAAATCAAGTGTGCTAAAAACCAGCAAAAATTCCATGCTAAAACCCACTCCGGCAGTCCGAAATGAGGTCCGACTGAGCCGAAATTTCGCGAAGGGCCCCGGTACAAAATTAGAGTCGACTCGGAGGGCACCTATAGGGGTACCTTCCCTTAGTCCACCTTAAGGTGGCCAAGGGGGTCATCAAACTTGAGCCTGCCCACTTAGGGCAAGGCTCAGGTCCACACCCCAAGGCCACCTTAGGGTGGTCTAGGAGGGTCGTGGGCCCTCCTTAGGTTGTACCGGGACATCTCCGGGTCTTCACACACCTTCTCGCATCTTCTCAATCCAAACCAAGAGCCCACGGGAAGTCAAAATATCAAATTAGCATGGATTCTCTTACTGGTTTTATGGCAGTTTTTGCGGGGCAAAAACTGGCGGGATTCAGGAGTCGTATCTATCTAGTTTAAGGTGTTTGGGTGGCTCTGATACCATTGAAAGTTCTTAGTGCCCTTACCGCTAACTCGCGACCAATGCGGAATCCAAAAACAAATTTTTTTATGGCACTAGATAGTTACACCCAAGAATTTAACCAAACACCTAAACTAGAAAACAACAAGATAGAAATCACAACCTTTGTAGTGTCTTCATTTCTCCAATTGGGTTGAACTCTAGCATGCTCTTAAGAGCTCCAGATCACGCTTGCAAGTCGGTCCTACTTCGCCGAAGATGATCCACCCAAGGGAAATGATCCAAGCTCCAGTTTCACCTAGTGAAGCAACCGATGCTCCATCCTCGCTAGGAATGGAGAGTGGGGATGTAGGAATATTCTACTATAATTTTCTTTAAAAATCTAAAGCACAAGAGAGCAAGTAAAGAAGGAGGAGAAGGCGAAGAAACATAGCCATGAGCAAGTGTAGAAAAGCATGAGAGAATAATATGAAGAATAATAGAATGGCTTCATATTTTTCACAATCAAGTAAATAAAAAATCTCACAGCATTTTGTAATAAAGTAATGAAGCCCATTCCTTTCTACATGTCTTCAACCATGCTCAATGCCACCTCACCCTCTACATCATTTTATGAATATTCGTAAATGAATATTCACAAATGATGTGTTCATCTTCTATAACAAATTCCTTATAAATACGGAATACAATCCGGTATACGTATCAAAATACATATACATGTATCCGTATAAAAATACGAATGGCCAAGAGAGAAAATAAATAGCGAACAATAATTATAGAACACATATATTATATATATATATATATAAATTATTAAATCAAAACTTGATTCCTGTTTAATCTTAAGCAGCTAGTATTATCAACCGTCCGATTAAATTTCGTGTAGCCTGTATACATATTTAATTAGACACCTGTATGTATCAACATACGTCATCTTCATCATATCACCTGAATCGGGAAAACCCTCTGTATGGGACTCTGAAGACTCGACAATACGCGGGCAGTGATTAATAGATAAATCCATAACCACAATCACGTCAGCGGCATTAGCTGTACGTAATGGCTACCCTGGTATTGAACGAAAGGAAGGCCGACGAGGAAACTCATCCGTACCACTACTGAGCCTGTCTGTGACAATCTCCATACAGTCCGGTCTGTTCATCTATGAGTATTGCATATTGGATCTAGGAGGTGGATAAAGTCAGACCCCTAATAACGCGATAAGTCATGTCGGTGTGAAACCTATCACCTACTGAGAAACTAGTGATCCAAATCAGTAATTCTCATCCATCTTGGCTAAGGATTTCTGGTGATGGTGCAAATACCCTCAAACTTATCTTTTGCTCGTCTCGAGTTAAACAAAATCCTAACCTCACTTTCGCAGGGAACGCAATTTCACTGAGTCCGTGCAACAAACCATTAAACTTCTAGCTGTCCCAAGTAGGAGGAGTGTTGTCTCTTGAGGGTTTTCAGCGGATTATACCCATAAAATCCCGTCAAGCTAGTTTCGTGAAATCGCAGTCAATTCTAATCCTGCGGTTCCGTATCTACGCTAGAAATTCTATTATCCTAAGTTAGAAATATCGAACCCTTATTTTTCACACCCCACTTCTTATTTAACTTAAGTTTCTATACGTCTTTACGTACGGTGCAAATAGTGTCGCTACGTTTTCAAAAACTTTGATTAAAGTCATAATGTCACAAAATAAAGACCGGACAAAACTTCAAAAGAATCATACAAGTTTGTAAGGAGTTCAGATTTTCTCAAGTTTTGCACTCCAGCTAGGTTTTAAATTCAGAATTTTTATCGTCTTTAACAGAAAACTATGTTTTATTCTTCTCTTCATCTTTTTCTTGTTTTTGTTCATACACACCTTTATGAACATGCAATAGTTTTTATCATCAAGTATAACCTTTATATCTCCATTAAAAATATTTTTATAAAAACTTGTCTTAGTCAAGTTATTCTCACATAAAGAACCGTGAGGAATTTTAATTCGGAGAGAACACTTGCTTGACTTTATTTTAAATTGGACTTTCTAGGTTTCTTAGCGAGTTTTGGGCCAATGCATCCAAACCAGTTGGTTTTAGGGCATTAGGTGTAGAGACACCGGCGGACTTAATTGCCCAACTCACCTAGGCCCTAAAACAAAAGGACTCATTTTAGTATGAAAAATCATGATAATTCAATGCGAACGATGATATAACCATCCGTTCAATTCTTTTCAAGTAAAAGACGTGTTTGTGTAGATAAGGTGTTGTTTGACGTGGAAAAATTCATCAAATAAGAAACATGCATTCAAATATTTATTTCAAGCTACAGGGAAGAGATCACCAAACATGGGATCAGAACTACAAGGGTTAACAAAACAGTAAACAAAGTTCTTTAACTCTCTCTCTGCCCTCTCTACCATGTCGTAACGGCAGTTCTCAGCAAAAGTCCCTCCCTATCTGTCAGTACCACGCTCGTCGGCAAAGGAAGACATGACATCCCACCGAGCCCGGATCTGACTTAGAATATGAATCGAGTGGTCCTTCATAGGCTTTGTAATAAAGCACGCCTCATGAACGCAGTCAATCTTGTACTATGCCGCGTCGAGCATTGCTAGAGTCATCTCCACCAGATGAGGAGGAATTCTGTCAAGGATGGCCAGGAAAATCATGCGAAGCTAAATAGAGCCGGCGGGGAGAGAAGAACCCCTATGAATCATATCCTTATGCATCATTGCGTCGCATTGATCATCCGTGAGAGCGGGATTCAGCAGACGAGAAGCAAAATGAGGAATAATCTCTTTAATAGGCACCTCCTATGGCTGTCGAGGAGCATGTGGGCGATCGCAAACTATGGTTCTTTCTCTGTTAAAGTAGTTCTTTCCCTTTGAAGGAGAAAATGAGCACTGCTTCATATTATAAAGAGAAGTATTTAAGTCTTGGCACAGAAAATATTATGCATGGTGGAGCTATTTCCAAGCTCTGACTAAAAGAAGGCGTTGGAAAAGAAAAATCTGACTCATAAGAAGAAGAGAAAGAAGGTGAATCGATTCCCTCATAAAATGAGGCGGTGCCTCACATGAAAGGAACGCGAGCACCGGCATGCAAAGCACATGGACGTCTTTCTTGGATAGGATTAAATCCTAAGACAGTGCCTCACGTGAAACACACGTGAACGCCGGCGTCAGGCTTTATTAAGATTAAATCCTATACCAGCGCCTCACGTGAAAGGCACGTGAGCGCCGGCGTGTATAGCATGTGAGCGTCAAATTAAAGCGGGTATGCTGGGGTAGAATTAAATTCTACATGGAAAATATTTCCGTAAATAAAATCTGTTAAACAGATTCGTTGGATCAAAAATCCAATAGTGATTAAAAATCATCAAAAATTAGAATTGAATTCTATATGGGAAAATATTTCCCAAATCTTTCTAAACTAGAAAGATATACTCTGTTAAACAGAGAACCTTTGGATTAAAAATCCAATGGTGATTAAAAATCACCGTTTGAATTAAAAGATAGAATTAAATTCTATGCTTAGAAAAATATTTCCTTAATCTTATTAAAAACAAGAAAATACATTCTGTTAAACAGAAAATCACCAGATCAAAGATCCAACGATAGATAAAATTGCTCGAATAATCTTCGAGACCAATTAAATCAATTGGTATATCTCAATGAGAGATTTTCTCAAAATTGATCAACAATTTGCAATTCCTATATAAAGGACCCGAGACTTCAAGTCTCACGTAGAGAGATCCCCCATATGTTTTGGCAGCTACAACCGGGAATTCAATTCTCTTGCTGAAGAAAAGTTCTTGCTCCTCTCAAAACCTAGGTAAAGAAAACATAGATTAAAATATCTCTTTTACCTAACACATAAAAATATAAGGGTTTAACCCTCCAAAAAGAACTTAGTTCTTTCTCTGGATCTGAGATCCGCAAGAAAAATCTCTCATAAGTTGAGAATTTAATTCTCATCGGAATGATTTTGTTCTTCGAACTCAAGATCTAAGGGAAAGACTAGGTTTGAGAAAAGAAATAAAAAAAGAGAAAGAAAAGAGACGGAAGTTATATTCCAGGAATTTAATTCCTCTGAAAACAGGGTTTAACCCTATATGAAGAACTTAGTTCTTACAAAAAAAAGAACAAAAGAGCTAAGTTCTCAAAGAAAATCTGATCCCCAGATCCTCAAAACAATGATCTCGGTGATCATTAATGGCCAAAACGCCATTAATAGAAGTTTAAATTCTTTCAAAAGATAACAGAGAGTAAATCACTAAAGACTTAGTGCATCACGTGTTTTACACGTGAGCGCCCAATGCTTAAAAAACTCAGCGCCTTACGTGTTTCACACGTAAGTGCCCAACAAGAAAACTGAGCGCCAGTGTTCATAGCACGTGAGCGCCAGAAAGCAAAAAAGATCAGTGCTTAGAACTATTGCAGCACCGCACGTGATAGCACGTGAGCGTTAAGAAACTAAGCGCCTCACGTGAAACACACATGAGCGTCAAGAGACTCAGCGCCTCACGTGAAACACACGTGAGTGTTAAGAAACTTAGCACCTCATGTGACAATATGGAGCGCTGAACAAAAGTGCTTATCACTATACACACACACACACACACACACACACAGAGAAGACTAAGTGCTTAGCACTGCTTGTAGGGTTCCTAGGCACTCTCAAGAGGTCTTACAAGGCATCAACCATGCCAATTTCAAATTTTACGAGTGCCGAGAAACCCTAATACGGAATCGTCGACTAGAATTTTAGGCGAAAAGTTAAGCTAGTTAACATCTTAACTAAAAGTGAGAAGCTACAACCTTTGTAGATCCGGTTCTCCACTTCCTTAGCTCCACGTAGACGTCCTCTCACTGTCCTAATCGGATCTCGGACTCTAGCATCGGCTTCATCGGAGAAATGAGCGGACAAGTCGCCGGCTACGATGCCGAAGATGATCTACGTCGAGGTTACACAAGATCAAGCTCCAACTTCACCAAGTTGTGAAACTTGTGAAGAAAACACCCAAAACTACTTGGCAAGAGGTAGAGGATGAAGAAATAGGAGGTGGGTTCACTTTAGAATTGGATTTCTCACTCTTTTGCTCAAAGTGCCATTAAAGCTAGTAAGCTTTTTCTTGAAGAAGAAGAAGAAGCTCAAGATAGAATATGATGAGTGTCATTTTAAAATGCAAAATAAATGAATACTTATCATAATATGAACCATGGTTAGGTGTAGAGAATTGACTAAGGTTAGATGAATGGTTAGGGTTAAGCATGAAGACAAAATGGTCACTTTGGTCAAACCTTCATGAAGCTTCAACAAGCTTCAAGAATGATAGCAACCATTTTGTTTTCTTTTGCAATTTCTTTTTAATCCAAATTTTAAAAAAAGATAAATGAATGAATAAATAAAAACCCTAACCATTTACTTAACCAAGGTTTAATTCTTTACACTTAACCAAATGAGCAAGTATCATCAAACATGATACAAACATGTGCACAAAAGTATATCACATATACAACTTGCACATCAAGTGAGAAAATCCATATAAAGTGAACCAATACTAGTTAATGCAAAGTAATATATCAAATATATAATTATACATTAAATCATTAAATCAACACTTGATTCAATTATCCGGTCATGTCGCACATCACCGACTAGTATACAATGTATCGATTTATCGAATCAACGATTCGATAACTAGGTTATATCGCATACAACCAATCGAAACATTCATCGCGAGAATGAAATACAGTATCACATACTCGCATTATTCTCGGTCCCGCACATATCTCATATGCGCTCCTATTTCGTTTCGCTTGAGCCAGGAAACCCCTGTGTAGGACTCTAAAGACTCGTCAATACGCCGGTAGCAGATGATGATCATATCAAGCACCCACAAGCCGCAAGCGGTCTGCTAAACGTAACGGCCACCCGGGTATTGAGCGATCAGAAGATCGACGAGCTAGCCCGCTCACACTCCTGTGAATCCAACCAGTAACACTTACCGTACAGTCCGGTCTGTTCGTCTGATATGTCGCATATCAAGTCTAGGGGTGGTAAACGTCAGACCCCAGTAACCGATAAGTCGTGCCGATGTGAGGCTCATAACGGGTCGAGAAACTACTGGCAACACTTACCAGCAAATCTCTGATCAGCCCTGGCCAGGGACTTCCCTGTTACAGCCAATCGAGCACAGCGCAACATCAACCCCCAATACCGGGAGAGACGAAACCCCTCCTATCGCTCATTGCCTCCATGTGACTCGGGACTGTACCCAAAGAACACCGTTTTGCACGCCCTCATGGACGTGGTAAGGTGGAGATCAAAGCACAGTAGGAATCATATAAGACTCTATGACGATCTCGGGTCTACAGACTAACCATTACAAGTGTCACCTGAGAACTGCCATCTGACGTGAGGTATAATACCATCTGGGAGTTCTCGGCGAGTCCGTCCAGTGTACCCAGTCTCCACTGAGCACCCGTATACCATCTCTGATGTCAAACACCAATGGATATGGGATCATCCATCACCCATCTCATGGGTCGAGAAGTGTATACGCTAGTCTACACTGGTATATCGATGCCCCGTCTCGATACACCCACGACGAGGGACCTTGAAGGATGTACCTATGGACTACCATGTCCCCACTAGTATGATCTGCATCATAGTCCAGGTAGTCAAGTACACATCCTAAGGGCTTTACCAACATGTAACTATAAGACAGTTTAAAGAGACAAGTGTACATGTTAAGATAAAGAGCAACCAGATAGCATACTATCATATCGAGCAAGAAAGTCATCTCTATATGTCCAAGCATCCAATATAATATACATCATCTGTACAATACTGGCCTCTAGGGCATACATACAACTAACAATCTCCCACTTGCACTAGGGCTAGCTGCTGTAGTATCGCATACCGAGCATCCCGAAGAGTCTCTCAAACTGTATCTGGGGAATGGCCTTCCTGAGTGGATCCGCCGTGTTGTTCTTCGTGTCAACCCTCCTGACCTCGATCTCCCGGCGATCAACTATCTCCCGGATCAGGTGATACCGCCTCAGAATATGCCTGGATCGCTGATGGGACCTGGGTTCCTTGGCCAAAGCCACCGCTCCATTGTTATCGCAATACAAAGGTATTGGATGCTCAATGGATGGAACCACTCCAAGTTCAATAATGAACTTCTTGATCCAGACAGCCTCTTTAGCAGCATCGTTGGCAGCGATGTATTCAGCCTCCATCGTCGAGTCTGCCACGGTTTCCTGCTTGGAACTCTTCCAGCTAACCGCCCCTCCGTAAAGGGTAAAGACAAATCCCGACTGCGACTTAGAGTCGTCCTTATCACTTTGGAAGCTCGAATCGGTAAAGGACTCCACTTGGAGTTCTCCATTACCATATACCAAGAGCATCTCTTTAGTCCTTCGTAAGTACTTGAGAATGCTCTTCACAGCTGTCCAGTGACTCTCTCCAGGATCAGCTTGATACCTGCTCACTATACTTAGTGAGTATGCTACATCGGGTCTGGTACATAGCATCGCATACATGATAGAGCCTACAGCCGAAGCATAGGGTATCCCTTGCATGCGAGCTCTCTCCAAATCAGTCTTGGGAGACATCTCTTTGGAGAGAGTGACTCCAGCAATCGTGGGTAAATTCCCACGCTTGGATTCTTCCATACTAAACCTTTTTAGTATGGTGTCAATGTACCTGGATTGGGACAATCCCAATATCCGTTTGGATCTATCTCTATAGATCCTAATTCCCAATATGCAGGAGGCATCACTAAGATCTTTCATCGAGAATCTCCGTGATAAGAAGAGCTTGACCGATTGCAGCATAGGAATATCATTTCCTATCAAGAGTATGTCGTCCACGTACAATACGAGGAAGACAACCTTACTCTCTGCTACCTTCTTGTAGATACAAGGTTCATCTGGGTTTTTGACGAAATCAAACTCTTTGATAACGACGTCAAAGCAGATGTTCCAACTCCGCGATGCTTGCTTTAATCCATAAATGGATTTAAGCAGCTTGCACACCTTCGCGCTGCTCCCACTATCTACGAAGCCCTCTGGCTGAGTCATGTACACGCACTCTTCTAAATCACCGTTTAGAAAGGCGGTCTTAACATCCATTTGCCAGATTTCGTAGTTATGAAATGCAGTGATGGCAAGCATGATCCGGATGGATTTAAGCATAGCCACTGGAGAAAAGGTTTCGTCATAGTCCACACCTGGTCTTTAACGAAAACCCTTTGCAACAAGTCTAGCTTTGAAAGTCTCCAATTTCCCATCTACACCAAGTTTTTTCTTGAAGATCCATTTGCTCCCAATGGGTTTTACCCCTTCAGGAGCAACTTCCAAAGTCCATACTTTGTTGGTGTACATGGATTCCATCTCGGACCGCATAGCATCCATCCATTTCACTGAGTCCCTACTCGTGATGGCCTGCTCGAAGCTAGTTGGGTCATCATCCTCCATGATGCAATCCTCGCTCCCACCATCCATGAGAAAACCGTAGTATCTCTCAGGTTGGCGAGGAACCCTACTAGATCGGCGGAGAGGCTGAGGTTCATTGGGAGCTACTGAATCTTCTGGTTCCACTAAATCTTCAGTTACGGTTTGTGTATCTGGAACTTCTTCCAGCTCTACTACTTTGCCACTAATTTCTTTTTCAAGGAATTCCTTAAAAAGGTGGCATGTTGAGCAACAAACACTTTTTGTTCCTCACTGTGGTAGAAAAAATACCCATATGAGTTCTTTGGATATCCCACAAACTTGCAAAGAACTGACCGTGCCTCGAGCTTGTCCGGATTTTGTCTTTTGACATAGGCTGGACAACCCCATATCTTAACTCGTTTAAGATATGGCCTCTTCCCACTCCATATCTCATATGGTGTGGTAGGTACAGATTTAGATGGAACTTGATTCAATAGGTATGCTGCTGTTTCCAGCGCATATCCCCAAAAGGAAATAGGTAACTCAGCTGTGCTCATCATAGAGCGCACCATATCTAATAGGGTGCGGTTCCTCCGTTCTGATACACCGTTGTGCTGTGGTGTTTATGGAGGAGTCAGCTGAGAGAGAATCCCATTTTCTTTTAGGAAGTCCAGGAATTCATTGCTCAAGTATTCACCTCTTCGATCAGTTCGAAGGATTTTAATACTTTTTCCGGTTTGGTTCTCGACTTCTTGTTTATATTCTCTAAATTTCTCAAAAGCTTCTGATTTGTGTTTCATTAGGAACACATATCCGAATCTAGAGAGATCGTCAGTGAATGTAATGAAGTACGAAGAACCATCCCTGGCATGTGTAGACATAGGACTGCATACATCACTATGTATCAGTCCCAAGAGTTCGGTAACTCTTTCTCCGTGTCACGTAAACGGAGTTTTGGTCATCTTGCCTTTGAGACATGACTGGCAAGTGTCATAAGATGAAAATTCGAATGGTTTCAAATATCCATCCTTATGTAACTTAGCCAGTCGTGTCGCATTGATGTGACCCAGTCTACAATGCCACAAGAAGGATTCATTCAGTTCAGAACTCTTCCTCTTGTGTGTGTTTGTTATGCTCAGAACTGTTGATTGATTTAGAACATAAATGCCATTGCACAACGTGCCTGATCCAACCAACTTTTGGTTACGGAAAATGTTCTTAATATTGTCCTGTAAAACAAAATTATATCCCTCTTTACTCAACAAAGAAACCGATATAATGTTGCATATCAGGTTCGGCATGTAATAGCATTCGTTCAGAACCAATGTATTACCAGTTGGTAATACAAGGTGATATTCCCCGACAGTCTTAGCTGCAACAATTGCACCATTTCCAACTCTAATGTCTTTATCACCTTCTCCAAGTTCTCTACCTTTCCTAAGCCCATGTAACTGATTACATATATGGGATCCTGACCCGGTATCTAATACCCAGGACGTAGAGCAAATGGAGAAACAGTTCTCTGTAACGAACACACCCGAAGAAAATGCATCATCATGTACTTTCTTCATTCGGGTGGCATGGGAATCCTGGTATTCCCCTATATCCTGTTCAGTTCTATAACTCTTATAGAAAAGAACGGAACCAACGTTCCCCAGCACAGTATAACATGCGGGTTCGGTCAATACATACATATTATTATCTTTATTAGGGCATGACATGGTCGCTACCTGGAGAGAGAGAGAAGAAAACACTTTAGCGTATGCTCTTGCAAGATCAGATTGGTTATTATCTTATCTAATCAGGATGGCTCCCACTGGTTTTTATCAAATCTTCCTTCAAACCCTAAAAGGAAAGACTAGCCGGGATTAATTACACACTACAAGTTCGCCAATCTTTCAGCCAGGCCAGTGTCGGTACTTTGAGGGAGGTCCCCCGTGCTTTCGCACGAACCTAATTAATGTAAACCTCGTTTTCCCAGAGGCGTAACCCCGTTGACACCTTTCTAGACACCTACTTGATCGGCTAATTGTAATGTGTAAAACTCTCCCAGGAGTAACTCTTACTCGCAGTGGGTATCGGGATCCAACTATCTCATAGAAGGTATGCAATCTCATTGCAAATTTCAACACTTGAAATTCCCGTGCTTTTGCCCCAAACGATCTATGACCTTGACAAGGTCAACAAACCATAGACCGTAAGTCAAGTTCAACCCGTCATTTCTTGATTGAATTAAACCCACCCGCATGACCCTTGACAAGATCAACAAGGCCGTACGACTACCCTAACTCAATCTGCATCATATGCATTAGCAGATAAATACTGGTTAGCTACCGCACACTGCGCCTTGACAAGGTCAACAAACGCAGCACGAATACTAAACAGGACTTATCTGAAATGACGGAGGGCTACGACAGGTTTTTCTGAAAACCTATTGCGTAATGAACTTGATATCGTTGTAGAATCAAATGAAGTTTTGAAATGGAGTGATTTTGAGGCTTTTCTAGTTTTGCTAAAGGGGTCACTCCCGGTGAAGGGATCGTCGGCCTTTTCCTCGTCGAATGAGGTGCGGGATATATCATATATATCACTGTGCAAAGAAGAACTCCAAAAGCAATCAAAAGCAAACCAAGTGTGTACCGTCTGTCAGTTATTGCTAAAGGAGTCACTCCCGGTGAAGGGATCTCGGTCCTTTCCTCATCGAATAAGGTGCAGGGTATATCATATATACCGCTATGCAAAGCAAGAACTGTAGCTACCTGTTTTATTTTGAAATTTGATTCTACAACATCTTTAGGTTTCTTTTATTTCATTAATCACATTAATGAAGTCCCATCATTTAAATAGCTAAACATCACAGATAAATACGACGTACACTTATGCCATCCGCATTCGCCTGGATGTCCCCTCGTGCACCGTTAGGTTAGGTAACTAACGACAGAGCAGGGCAGGGCTAGTGCGGGTGAAAAACATAAGTAACGTCTATATAATATATCATATATACTATATACTGTATCTATCACAGAACATCACATGATCTCATCACAGATATCGTAGCAGAAGAAACATATGAAACATTGGATATACTAGGACGTCCGTGTTTCAATACGAGCCAGTATAAAACACGGATTCCACGGTTGTGATGAATAGCCAATCCCACACCCTTAGAACCCTACGAGAGCGGCAAGCAACCCTACCAATTCTAGGGTTAGGAGACCCGGACTCGACTCCTCGAGATGGTCTTCCACTGGACCCTAGAACCCGGTTACTTGTGCTCCCCTCCTTGGGTCTATCCTAATGCGGAAAAGTAAATAATATACAAAAGGTGACAACTTCCGAAACCTGGAAGTGCCCCAATAAAAGAATATTACATATAAGTTTTTACATGAATGAAAATGAAAAAACCTCATCTCACACAAAAACCCCCGGCTATTCAAACACGACAATCCAATATAACATATCCAGTAACACATAACATCACATGTCATCAACGTAAGTAAATATGCGCATCCCAATTGTCGTTGACATATAGCAACGAAACCGGCGATATCACATATTACACTTACGGTCACAGAAAAGAAAGTGTAAAACTACAACAGTTGGAATCCGCAACCTCTTTAGACATCGCATGCCTAATCAAATGAAATACTTAGACATCACATGCCTAACAATTATAAACCCCGCATTTTAGTCTCATTATCGAAAACTCTTTTCAATATCAAGTGAGACTAAACCGCTAGATTTATAACATTCATTCAGTTATCTCATAACTGTTTGTGAATTCCAATTATTGTATCCCATTCCGGATAAATAGAAAATATTAAACTTTCCGATCGAATATTCGAACACCCAAGTTTTCCAGAAACCGTCCAACACATGAAATAAGTTCAAAGACATTCACTTCATGCCTCAGTACCAACGGTCCAGCCGTAGAAGGGTCAAGCCAACGCCTCACATGTGGCACGCCATACTGCCCCAAACCTTAAGGTTCAAAGGGCAGTTCAAGACGGTCACATAATCGAGTTAAGGTTTGTTGTCTTCTAGAGGGACCATCGCGTTACTTGCACTACTCAGAACGTCCTTAAACCACAGAAAAATCCAACACTTGGATATTTTCCGGCAGGGGAAAGATTGGGTATTTACATCCGGTCGAACTTTTTAACATATTCCAAAATATCCGGAAAGCCACATAGACAAAGTCTGATAATCCGATCGAATCAGCGAACTCCCAAAACACCCCAGAAAATTCAACTCTTAAATAAATATTAAAAATTTCCATAAAACTCAGCACTGTAAATTAGGAATTACTGTGCAAATTTGGAGGGCTGACGTCATCATGTCGCCGCGGAACCGCCGCAGAAGCTAGGCTTCTGCCGCGGTTCCGCCGGAGGTTGGAGGCATCATTTGTCCAATTTTGCACCGTAATTCTTATAACTGCCTGCTGAATTTTTTAAGCATTTTTAATCTGGAAAAAACCCAGTTTTTAGAAAAAGTCCAGAGAGCGATTTGGTTTTAGGGTTTCGGTTTCGATCGGGTTTCAAACGTCGTCTAAGCATCGCCTAAGGCTCTAGCTAGGCTCTGATACCACTGTAGGGTTCCTAGGCACTCTCAAGAGGTCTCACAAGGCATCAACCATGCCAATTTCAAATTTTACGAGTGCCGAGAAACCCTAATACGGAATCGTCGACTAGAATTTTAGGCGAAAAGTTAAGCTAGTTAACATCTTAACTAAAAGTGAGAAGCTACAACCTTTGTAGATCCGGTTCTCCACTTCCTTAGCTCCACGTAGACGTCCTCTCGCTGTCCTAGTCGGATCTCGGACTCTAGCATCGGCTTCATCGGAGAAATGAGCGGACAAGTCGTCGGCTACGATTCCGAAGATGATCTACGTCGAGGTTACACAAGATCAAGCTCCAACTTCACCAAGTTGTGAAACTTGTGAAGAAAACACCCAAAACTACTTGGCAAGAGGTAGAGGATGAAGAAATAGGAGGTAGGTTCACTTTAGAATTGGATTTCTCACTCTTTTGCTCAAAGTGCCATTAAAGCTAGTAAGCTTTTTCTTGAAGAAGAAGAAGAAGCTCAAGATAGAATATGATGAGTGTCATTTTAAAATGCAAAAGAAATGAATACTTATCATAATATGAACCATGGTTAGGTGTAGAGAATTGACTAAAGTTAGATGAATGGTTAGGGTTAAGCATGAAGACAAAATGGTCACTTTGGTCAAAGCTTCATGAAGCTTCAACAAGCTTCAAGAATGATAGAAACCATTTTGTTTTCTTTTGCAATTTCTTTTTAATCCAAATTTAAAAAAAAGATAAATGAATGAATAAATAAAAACCCTAACCATTTACTTAACCAAGGTTTAATTCTTTACACTTAACCAAATGAGCAAGTATCATCAAACATGATACAAACATGTGCACAAAAGTATATCATATATACAACTTGCACATCAAGTGAGAAAATCCATATAAAGTGAACCAATACTAGTTAATGCAAAGTAATATATCAAATATATAATTATACATTAAATCATTAAATCAACACTTGACCAATGATCCGGTCATGTCGCACATCACCGACTAGTATACAATGTATCGATTTATCGAATCAACGATTCGATAACGAGGTTATATCGCATACAACCAATCGAAACATTCATCGCGAGAATGAAATACGGCATCACATACTCGCATTATTCTCGGTCCCGCACATATCTCATATGCGCTCCTATTTCGTTTCGCTTGAGCCAGGAAACCCCTGTGTAGGACTCTAAAGACTCATCAATACGCCGGTAGCAGATGATGATCATATCAAGCACCCACAAGCCGCAAGCGGTCTGCTAAACGTAACGGCCACCCGGGTATTGAGCGATCAGAAGATCGACGAGCTAGCCCGCTCACACTCCTGTGAATCCAACCAGTAACACTTACCGTACAGTCCGGTCTGTTCGTCTGATATGTCGCATATCAAGTCTAGGGGTGGTAAACGTCAGACCCCAGTAACCGATAAGTCGTGCCGATGTGAGGCTCATAACGGGTCGAGAAACTACTGGTAACACTTACCAGCAAATCTCTGATCAGCCCTGGCCAGGGACTTCTCTGTTACAGCCAATCGAGCACAGCGCAACATCAACCCCCAATACCGGGAGAGACGAAACCCCTCCTATCGCTCATTGCCTCCATGTGACTCGGGACTGTACCCAAAGACCACCGTTTTGCACGCCCTCATGGGCGTGGTAAGGTGGAGATCAAAGCACAGTGGGAATCACACAAGACTATATGACGATCTCGGGTCTACAGACTAACCAGTACAAGTGTCACCTGAGAACTGCCATCTGACGTGAGGTATAATACCATCTGGGAGTTCTCGGCGAGTCCGTCCAGTGTACCCAGTCTCCACTGAGCACCCGTATACCATCTCTGATGTCAAACACCAATGGACATGGGATCATCCATCGCCCATCTCATGGGTCGAGAAGCGTATACGCTAGTCTACACGGGTATTTCGATGCCCCGTCTCGATACACCCACGACTAGGGACCTTGAAGGATGTACCTATGGACTACCATGTCCCCACTAGTATGATCTGCATCATAGTCCAGGTAGTCAAGTACACATCCTAAGGGCTTTACCAACATGTAACTATAAGACAGTTTAAAGAGACAAGTGTACATGTTAAGATAAAGAGCAACCAGATAGCATACTATCATATCGAGCAAGAAAGTCATCTCTATATATGTCCAAGCATCCAATATAATATACATCAACTGTACAATACTGGCCTCTAGGGCATACATACAACTAACACTGCTGAATTAGGGAAAACCCATAACTGAGCCTAAATTGGCTAAGGCTTTGAAACTTCTTTACAACTGAGCCCATATGCTTTATTGATGGATCTTAAAAAAAATTTAATGATTGATTGATCATTTCCATGTCGTGTTTTGAAAAGTGTAAAAGATCACATCCTAAGAAATTTATATCGCAATCAATTGACGGTGTCTATTGTAGTATCGTCGGTGAATGGGGATCGTCCACTGAGAAAGTGTGATTTGTTCGTTATCGTTTCAGTTGAGTTGAAAATTAAAAGATAAAAGAAAATGATTCAATATTCATGAGATTTTAGTTTCAAGAATCATAAAGAACTAAATCTAAAATAAAGAATCAAGAAATGTCCCAATCAATTTAGTTATCAAGATTTGTAAAGAGGCTTGTCGGAATCGATCCAATTGATAGTGATGATGAATACCAACGATTAGAAATTCTTATCTATTGAGGATTTGTTGCTAGATCGATGACGATCAATGAGAATTACGGAACGGAACTATTGAAGAAACCAGGGTTTCTTCATCATCATCTCTTGTCCTTTCATTGATTATCATTCAAATTCTAGTCTCTAGCAAATCAAAACACCGATCGTTGCTCTCTAATTTGGAGCGGAGAAACCATCTCGCTCAAATTAGGTTTTCGATGATTCAATTTCCTAAAGTTTACAAAACTTATAAGACTTAAGAATTGTTCAAGAATTTAATCATCATCATCTACCTATTTTCTCGTTTCCGCTACAAGCGGAGATTTCACTCACACATCATGAAAAATGAAAGAATCAAGAATTGATGAATTTTCATAATGCAAGAATGTAAAGAAATCAAGATTTACAATTTTCACCTTTATTAATCGACGATTAGGTACAATTCACTCAACTCGAGATTACAAGATTTGAGGAGGTAACTAGATCCGCCGAAATTAGCTTCGCATCGATTTTCTTGAGTTGCGGATCGTCGTGGATCTCTTGCTCAGATGAATGTCGGCGTTGCTTCAAAGGATATTCATTTGCTTGCTTGATTCGCTTCTCGATGGATCTTGATTTGGCTTTGGATTTGGATTGGATTAGGGTTTTGAATCACAAGTTGTGTCACTCAACTTGCGGGTGAATTGATGTAGAATGATCAACAACCAAACAAGCTTTTCAATGAAGCCCTAAGTGTCTTTTTATAGTTTTCCCTTTAGCTTCCCCTAGAAGCTAGGTTTATCTTCTACTAGAAGCTAGGTTGTTATGAAGCTTGTAGGAGAAGCTTAGTAGGTATCAAACTTACATAAGAAGCTTGGTTGTTAGATGGGAAGCTTCTGGAGAAATCTACACAATTTGAAGCGTCTTGGAGAAGCGTAGCCATTAAAAGGAGACCTCCGCAAAAAGTTTCCACCGCCGATGAGTCGACTCGGCCGCGGATCCGCGGTGGATCGGCATGACTCGGCCACGGATCCGCGGCCGTTTAGTGAGATCACTGCATTGAAATTTCTGTGATGATTTGTGTTGGCTTCATGGCACTTTCCTGATGTCTGGAATATTTTTATACTTTTTTGTTTACTGCCAGATCACAAGCCTTGGTCTTAACGTATTTTATCCGCACTCTTAGTAGTTCCGGCTCTTTTACCTGGAGAATTTCTTACACACAATCTCGAGACAAGTGTTGATATACAAAGATCATGCGTGTAATAATAAACACACAATTTCCCTCATAATACTGGTTATAATGTATAACACATGTTATTTGATATTTTGCAGACGAATTGCTAATATATGCTAGATTTATACGAAACACCTTTAGATGATTACACAGAGTAGGGAAATTGATGTGTTAAAAATGCAATATTTTCGACTGATCAAATTCACCCAAACTTAATTTTGGTCGTCTCGAGCAAACTTGTTTTATTTAAGAGAAGGAGAAAATATAAGAAAAACAAAAGCTAACTAGCACACTTTCGTAGGCAACACGATTGCACTGAGCATGTGCAACAAGCCTTTAAACCTCTTGGTGTCCCTAGTAGGAGGAGTGTTGTCTCCTGAGGGTTTTCAGCGGATTGCACCCACAAAATCACATAATAAAAGGAAGACCGTGAAAGTTACATGTAAAAATAAGAATTATAAAAGAAAAACTTTGAAAATTAGAGTTTCCAACTATACTAGCTTTTTAGTTGTCATGAGCCCTATCTTAATAGTCATGAACAAATGTTAGAAATCACATCATCCCTCAATAAAACATTGTTTTTATTCTTCATTCCTACCTTTTTTCTAAACATTGATCATATACCCCTACGTGCGTGTAAAGAACATCCCTACAATCCGAGAATTCAATTCAAGCTATCATACTCTTGTCCATTTATCTCAGTACTTTTTTTCGGTGAATATTGCAATGGAATTGCTCACACATTTTTCATGCGACCGTTAATACTTCTTGAGGTACTAACCGACCGATTACTCATGTGCTTACTGATTAGGTGTATTAGCATTTTCCTCGTCTTGCACCACCTAAGGCTTAGCAGTGACTCCCAAACCAGTTGGTCTAAGGCACTAGGTGATGAAGCACCCTCGCTATATTTTTTTATTTCTGCCTTGGTGATAACAAAACCAGTGTCCATTTTTCTTCACCATTTATATTTTTTATTCATTTATAATTTCCTTTATACTTTGGCTTTTAGACAAGAGCATTTCAAGGTATCCTCTACTATCCCGAGTTTCAAGACGTGTCTAAGACGCATATAGTAGGGTATCAACATTCAAATGTTTGGCTTCCACAATAGGAACTATTTTTCAGACTTATTTTTATCCTTAGATTAGTGACTTCCTCCATCTTACTAACCCTTGGGACAACGGCTCATAACTACTTATTACTAGTTCGTTTAAGAAAACTTCTAAATTTCTTGGTTTTCTTAAATTTTTCCAATCTTTTAGTTGTAATTTTTCACATTCTAATCTTTTATTGTCTTATTTATGTACAATTTTTTTTATTATATATTTTGTGCTTATGCAAAGTATGATGCAAAGTGATGTGTAATAAGCACAACGACGCTATTTGATTGATCATTTCCGTGTCGTGTTTTGAAAAGTGTAAAAGATCACAACAAAAGAAATTTATACCGCAATCAATTGACGGTGTCTATTGTAGTTTCGTCGGTGAATGCGGATCATCCACTGAGAAATTGTGATTTCTTCGTTATCGTTTCAGTTGAGTTGAAAATTAAAAAATAAAAGAAAATGATTCAATATTCATGAGATTTTAGTTTCAAGAATCATAAAGAATTAGATCTAAAATCAAGAATCAAGAAATGACCCAATCAATTTAGTTATCAAGATTTGTAAAGAGGCTTGTCGGAATCGATCCAATTGATAATGATGATGAATACTAATGATTACAAATTCTTATCTATTGAGGATTTGTTGCTAGATCGATGACGATCAATGAGAATTAGGGAACTATTGAAGAAACTAGGGTTTCCTTATCATCATCTCTTGTCATTTCATTGATTATCATTCAAATTCTAGCCTCTGGCAAATTAAATCACCGATCGTTGCTCTCTAATTTGGAGCAAAGAAATTGATCTCGCTCAAATTAGGTTTTCGATGATTCAATTTTCTAAAGTTTACAAAACTCATAAGACTTAAGAATTGTTCAAGAATTTAATCATCACTATCTACCTATTTTCTCGATTCCGCTACAAGCGGAGATTTCACTCACACATCATGAAAAATGAAAGAATCAAGAATCAATAAATTTTCATAATGCAAGAATGTAAAGAAAGCAAGATTTACAATTTTCACCTTTATTAAACAATGATGAGGTATAATTCACTCAACTCGAGATTACAAGATTTGAGGAGGTAACTAGATCCGCCGAAATTTGCTTCGCATCGATCTTTCTGAGTCACGGATCTTCATGGATCTCCTTCTCGGATGAAGGTCGGCGTTGCTTTAAAGGATCATCATTTTCTTGCTTGATTCGCTTCTCGATGGATCTTTATTTGGCTTTGGATTTGGATTGGATTAGGGTTTTGAATCACAAGTTTTGTCACTCAACTTGTGGGTGAATTGATGTAGAATGATCAACAACCGAACAACCTTTTCAATGAAGCCCTAAGTGCCTTTTTATAGTTTTCCCTTTAGCTTCCCCTAGAAGCTAGGTTTATCTTCTACTAGAAGCTAGGTTGTTATGAAGCTTGTAGGAGAAGCTTGGTAGGTATCAAACTTGCACAAGAAGCTTGGCTGTTAGAAGCGAAGCTTCTGGAGAAATCTACACAATTTGAAGCGTCTTGGAGAAGCTTGGCCGTTAAAAGGAGACCTCCGCAAAAAGTTTCCACCGCCGACGAGTCGACTCGGCCGTGGATCCGCGGCGGATCGGCCTGACTCAGCCGCGGATCCGCGGCAGTTTAGTGAGATCACTGCATAGAAATTTCTGTGCTGATCTGTCTTGGCTTCATGGCACTTTCCTGATATCTGGAATATTTTTATACTTTCTTGTTTACTGCCAGATCACAAGCCTTGGTCTTGACGTATTTTATCAGCACTTTTAGCAGTTCCGGCTCTTTTACCTGGAGAATTTCCTGCACACAATCTCAAGACAAGTGTTGATATACAAAGATCATGCGTGTAATAATAAACACAAATTTCCCTCATAATACTGGTTATAATGTATAACACATGTTATTTGATATTTTGCAGACGAATTGCTAATATATGCTTGATTTATACGAAACACCTTTAGATGATTACACAGAGTAGGGAAATAGATGTGTTAAAAATGCAATATTTTCGACTGATCAAATTCACCCAAACTTAATTTTGGTCGTCTCGAGCAAACTTGTTTTATTTAAGAGAAGGAGAAAATATAAGAAAAACAAAAGCTAACTAGCACACTTTCGTAGGCAACACGATTGCACTGAGCATGTGCAACAAGCCTTTAAACCTCTTGGTGTTCCTAGTAGGAGGAGTGTTGTCTCCTGAGGGTTTTCAGCGGATTGCACCCACAAAATCCCATAATAAAAGGAAGACCACGAAAGTTACATGTAAAGATAAGAATTATAAAAGAAAGACTTTGAAAATTAGAGTTTCCAACTATACTAGCTTTTTAGTTGTCATGAGCCCTATCTTAATAGTCATGAAAAAATGTTAGAAATCATATCATCCCTCAATAAAACATTGCTTTTATTCTTCATTCCTACCTATTTTCCAAACATTGATCATATACCCCTACGTGTGTGTAAAGAACATCCTTACAATCGGAGAATTCAATTCAAGCTATCATACTCTTGTCCATCTATCTCAGTACTTTTTTTCGGTGAATATTTCAATGGAATTGCTCACACATTTTTCATGCGACCGTTAATACTTCTTGAGGTACTAACAGACCGATTACTCATGGAATTGCTGATTAGGTGTATTAGCATTTTCCTCGTCTTGCACCACCTAAGGCTTAGCAGTGACTCCCATACCAGTTGGTCTAAGGCACTAGGTGATGAAGCACCCTTGCTATATATTTTTATTTCTGCCTTGGTGATAACAAAACCAGTGTCCATTTTTCTTTCACCATTTATATTTTTTTATTCATTTATAATTTCCTTTATACTTTGGCTTTTAGACAAGAGCATTTCAAGGTATTCTCTACTATCCCGAGTTTCAAGACGTGTGTAAGTGCGTATAGTAGGGTATCAACATTTAAATGTTTGGCTTCCAGAATAGGAGCTATTTTTCAGACTTATTTTTATCCTCAGATTAGTGACTTCCTTCATCTTACTAACCCTTGGGACAACGGCTCATAACTACTTATTACTAGTTCGTTTAAGAAAACTTCTAAATTTCTTGGTTTTCTTAAATTTTTCCAATCTTTTAGTTGTAATTTTTCACTTTCTAATCTTTTATTATCTTATTTATGTACAAATTTTTTTTATTATATGTTTTGTGCTTATGCAAAGTATGATGCAAAGTGATGCGTAAATAAGCACAAACCTCCCCCAAACTTGTTTAGAACAGTGTCCTCACTGTTGTCTTCTACTAAATCTCAAAAACCTGTAAGCTTAGGAGGAAAATTTATTAGCAGGGTCAAGAATTATGGACGTGAAAATCTTCCCAAAACTTATTTTTGGCTCACCATTTTGAGGACAACTTTTATTTTCAAGAGCCAAAAATACACCCCCCAAACATGGGTTAACCATTGTTAATCTTTTTAAAATCACAAGAGGGGGTCAAAGTTATTGGTCAATGCCAAGCTTTGCAAAGACCGAAAGTCAACACCAACCATTCAAAAATTTTATCAGTGTAGTGCACCGGTTGGTGGAAGATCAAGTTGAAAAGTGCCAAGAAGAAGTGGGGAAGAGTTAAGTTGTGTGAAGGAGAGGGTTTGCGTCTCAATTTGGAGAGACGACACAGTGATTGTGATGATGGATTACTAGCATTCTCGTGATTGTCAAGAAGAAGGGGTGGAGGTTCAATTTCTTTGTTGTGGAGATGATTCATCTCAACACTCGTGCTTGCTAAGAATGCAAGTCTATCAGCGAACATTTCCTTGAAGCTTTCATCAATATCCTGAAGAATATTCTAATTCTAAAGAACATGATGATACTCAAACTCCAGAAAAGGTTCATAATAGACATTAGATGTTGACTCGGACAACTCGAAAGAAGGGTCCGTATGTATATGATACATATCTGGGTCAAACAACAACGTATAAAGGAAGTCTGGATCTGTATCGTGAAGCTGATCAAATTCGCTGCCGTCGATATCCATTAATTCGACAGAACATACTCGAGCATGAGGATCGGAGGGTTGACTTCCCAACTTGTAAATGTTGAGCTCAATTGATATATTCCCGAAAGATATGTTCATAGAGCCATTTCTACAGTTGATTACAGCATTGGAAGTAGCAAAAAAGAGACGACCTATAATCACCGGAATTTGGTTCCGTGGGTTCACTACAGGCTTTGTATAAAGAACAATAAAGTCCACAGGGAATACAAATTCCCCGATTTTTATCAACACATCCTCAAGTTCACCCCTAAGTTTGGTGATTGATCGGTCGGCCATCTGGAGAGTTATGTTCGAGGGCTTTAACACTCCGATACCTAGTTGCTCACAGACTGAATATGGAAGCAAGTTAACACTAGCGCCAAGGTCAAGTAAAGAACGGTTAATGTGTTTATCCCTAATAGAAATAGAAATAGTAGGACAGCCAGGGTCCTTACGTTTTCTTGGTAATTGTTGGGGAAAAGCTGTGTCTATAGTACTCGACATGAACACTTTTTTCGGCACTTGAGTCTTCCTCTTCCTAGTGCACAAGTTCTTAAGAATTTTCGCATAAGACGGAACTTGTTGGATAGCATCTAGGAGAGGGATGTTGATGTTAACTTGCTTAAATATGTCCACAATCTTCTCCATTTGTGCATCAGGTTTGTTGGCCCCCAATCTGTTTGGAAATGGAGCTTTATCAATAAGTGTTGGGTCCAACATTTATGGAGATGTTTGTGGGGGTGGGAAGAATTAAGTGGGTGGAGGGTTCGAGCCTTTGGGAAAACGGAGAATAGGCTCGAAAGAAGAAGAAGGTAAACTGGACGAAATAGGGTAAGAAGTAGAAGTGGGAGTGGAAGTGGAAGTGGAAGCCGGGGTATCATTGATTGATTCATCATTATTATCAATCTCTTCACCGACATGGTTGTCAAGCACTCTTCTAGATCTCAACGTGGTAAATGCATTCACATTAGTGTAATGTGAAGGGCCATGATTAGGTAAAGGTTGAGCTGGAAGTTTCCCTTTCTCTCTAGCACTCATTTCGGCTGTTAACTGTGCAATTTGTGCTTCCATCGATTTAATAATATCACCTTGGGAGGCAGAGGTTTTCTTTATATCATCGATAGAAGACTTAAAATCCGCCAACATTTGAATAGAATTTGTCAGAAGCAAACTCATGATTTGTTCAAGTGCAGAGGTGTTATTGGTTCCGGCAGAAAAAGGATCAAAGTTGTTGGCCGGATTTTGAAAATTTTGTGGTTGGTAGGGGTGCTGACTCAGTTGTGGTGGTTGCTGTTGCAGTGGAGGGACCCATTGAAATTTATTCTGGTTTGGATCCGTGTATTGAGTTTGGTGTTGGATGCAAGAAAGATCAGGGTGATTCCTCCAATCTTGATTATATGAGGAAGAAGAAGGATCGTTTTCAGGTCTTTGCTGAAATGCAGCATTAGTGTGACCTTGAAACGGTACATTCAAAGGACATTCTTCCGTCAAATGTGATGGGTTTGAACAGCAGCCATACACAGTTTTGGGAAGTGTGTATTGGTTTGGGGAAGCTGAAGAAATTCTGTTTTCTATAGCGTCGAGTTTCCTTTATATTGCGGCCATTTCGGCTTTCATTGTGACGGAAACATCAAGCTGATTGATACCTTCCCTAGGCGATGATTGACTCACACTTTCCCATTGTAATGTGTTTTGAGCTAAATCTTCTAGATATTTCCAAGCTTCACCATCACCTTTAGACAGGAATTGACATTGACACATGGTTTCAAGCATCTGTTTTGTTGTGAGATCAATACCCTCATAGAGAATTCGACAAAGATCCCATCTAGGGATTCCATGATAAGGACATTGGAGAAGAAGATCCTTGAACCGTTCAAAGCATTTCCAAAATGGTTCATTGGGAAGTTGCATAAATTGGAAGATTTCGCTCCGAACACGGCTGGTCTTGTGATTGGGATAAAATTTCTTAAGGAATGCTGCAACGAATTCATCCCATTTTGAAATAGAGTGTGTGGTTGTATTATAAAGCCACTTCTCGGCTAAATCGCACAACGTGAATGGGAGAAGACGTAAACGAAGAGCAACCAAAGACAGTTACGATGTTCCAATCATTGCGCATACATTTTCATATTTAGAGATAAAAACGTATGCGTCTTCAGACTCAAGACCATGAAATTTGGGTAACAGTTTGATAAATTGGGGGTTGATTTCAAAATTTTCCCCGTTGGCTGGTGGAATGGTGAGACAGGTCGAAAGAGGACCTCGCATAAGGTAGCATCTTTCTTGGAGAGAGATGCGGGGTGGATTCTGCGCACCTGTGGATGGTGGTAGAGTAGTGTTAAAGAAGTTCGATGGAGAACTGTCCATCGAAGTGGGTGTGGTAGTGGGTGAAGAAAAAGAAGATGTAGAAATACCAATTTCGGAGTCGATAGGAGGAACACGGACAAGACGGCACTAGAATCCCGTGTCCAGCCGAGCATGCACTAAATGGTTTAGCACAAGTGGCAGCATTGTGATAATTAGAGAAAAGTTGGATTGGTGTTTGTTTTGAAAAGTACGGATTTTTAAAAACCACACAAACAATGCACAATCAACCCTAAATCTAGTGGTCACCTAGGTCAAGTCTCTAGACCGCTCCTAGACTTCCAGAAGATAAGTCGCAAGATAGATCCTCTACTGCCTCTTTGCCCCTTCTGTGGACAGGTAAATGCCAGGTAAGTGAGAGGTTCTCCACTACGTAAGTAGTGGGCCTAATTAAGTAACTACTTGCCTTAGAGACACTTTCCTTAGACACCACAAAAGAGACGCGGATAAGCAATAAATTACCCACGACCTCCTTCTGTCCTAATTGAGCGCGACGGTCCTTAGAGTCTTTTCTAGATATTTTTTAGTTAATGAGGGTGATGCGGATGCAAGTTTATGATTTTTGGGGCTTAAAGGGTAATGAAATCCCCACCTAATCTGAATTTGGTCTTTGCCCCTTAATTTCCGTGTTAAAATATGCAAACAACCAAGATCAAACACGCACAATTTTTTTCTTTTTGCGGCGCTGTGAAATTTTGCAAAGAAACCTGCAGAAATTGGTTACTGAACAGAGAAGGGAGGAGATAAGAAAGTCAGAAATTCACCTAGAAAATTTGGTGCAGTGAAACCCTAGGAATGCCGCGGAACCACCGCGAGATTCTTCTTAATGCCGCGGATGCACGGTGTGATGATGAGATCCCTGCACAAAAATTGGTACAGATGCTTCTATTGCCGCACTGAACTCCCTGAGATGCTCTGAAAATTTTTCCTCTAGCTCCACAGATTCCAGATCTCCTTGCAACAAATCACAACAAATCGTTTAGCACTTGTGCGAATTTTGATCTAAAAATTCTGATGGAATAATAAATTTTCCAACTCAAATTACAAAAATGAACAAATTAGCACACTATCCCCAGCAATGACACCATTTGATTGATCATTTCCGTGTCGTGTTTTGAAAAGTGTAAAAGAACACAACCAAAGAAATTTATACCGCAATCAATTGACGGTGTCTATTGTAGTTTCGTCGGTGAATGCGGATCATCCACTGAGAAAGTGTGATTTGTTCGTTATCGTTTCAGTTGAGTTGAAAATTAAAAGATAAAAGAAAATGATTCAATATTCATGAGATTTTAGTTTCAAGAATCATAAAGAACCAGATCTAAAATCAAGAATTAAGAAATGTCCCAATCAATTTAGTTATCAAGATTTGTAAAGAGACTTGTCGGAATCGATCCAATTGATAGTGATGATGAATACTAATGATTATAAATTCTTATCTATTGAGGATTTGTTGCTAGATCGATGATGATCAATGAGAATTAGGGAACTTTTGAAGAAACTAGGGTTTCTTCATCATCATCCCTTGTCCTTTCATTGATTATCATTCAAATTCTAGCCTCTAGCAAATTAAATCACCGATCGTTGCTCTCTAATTTGGAGCGAAGAAATCGATCTCGCTCAAATTATGTTTTCGATGATTCAATTTCCTAAAGTTTACAAAACTCATAATACTTAAGAATTGTTCAAGAATTTAATCATCATCATCTACCTATTTTCTCGATTCCGCTACAAGCGGAGATTTCACTCACACATTATGAAAAATGAAAGAATCAAGAATCAATAAATTTTCATAATGCAAGAATGTAAAGAAAGCAAGATTTACAATTTTCACCTTTATTAATCGACGATTAGGTACAATTCACTCAACTCGAGCTTATAAGATTTGAGGAGGTAACTAGATCCGCCGAAATTAGCTTCGCATCGATCTTCTTGAGTCCCGGATCGTCTTGGATCATTTGATCGGATGAAGGTCGGCGTTGCTTCAAAGGATCTTCATTTACTTGCTTGATTCGCTTCTCGATTGATCTTGATTTAGCTTTGGATTTGGATTGGATTAGGGTTTTGAATCACAAGTTGTGTCACTCAACTTGCCGGTGAATTGATGTAGAATGATCAATAACCGAAAAACCTTTTCAATGAAGCTCTAAGTGCCTTTTTATAATTTTCCCTTTAGCTTTCCCTAGAAGCTAGGTTTATCTTCTATTAGAAGTAGGTTGTTATGAAGCTTGTAGGAGAAGCTTGGTAGGTATCAAACTTGCACAAGAAGCTTGGCTGTTAGAAGGAAAGCTTCTGGAGAAATCTACACAATTCAAAGCGCCTTTTAGAAGCTTGGCTGTTAAAAGGAGACCTCCGCAAAAAGTTTCCACCGCCGACGAGTCGACTCGGCCGCAGATCCGTGGCGGATCGGCCTGACTCGGCCGTGGATGCGCGGCCGTTTAGTGAGATATTTTATCAGCACTTTTAGCAGTTCCGGCTCTTTTACCTGGAGAATTTCCTGCACACAATCTCGAGACAAGTGTTGATATACAAAGATCATGTGTGTAATAATAAACAGACAATTTCCCTCATAATACTGGTTATGATGTATAACACATGTTATTTGATATTTTGCAGACAAATTGCTAATATGTGCTAGATTTATACCAAACACCTTTAGATGATTACACAGAGTAGGGAAATTGATGTGTTAAAAATACAATATTTTCGACTGATCAATGATCCCGAAACATACTTCTAAGTTGATCTTAGTTTTAAACTAGACTAACGTATCCTTAGTTAAAATAATTTGAACTCAATTGCTTATATATTTAAGTCGATCTCAATCTAAAATCAGATTAACGGTTCTTAAATAAAATAAAATATTCTTTGAACTGACAGAATAAACAACCTAAGTTCAAACCCAAATCTAAAATATACGTATTTGGACTAATCCGTGTCCTATGGGTGACGACTTAAAATAGTCTCCGTATACAATGTAGGGTTCCTAGGCACTCTCAAGAGGTCTCACAAGGCATCAACCATGCCAATTTCAAATTTTACGGTGCCGAGAAACCCTAGACTAGATCGTTCACTAGAATTTTAGGCGACAAAGTGAAACTAGTTAACTACTTAACTAAAAGAAAGATGCTACAACTTTTGTAGATCCGGTTCTCCACTTCCTTAGCTCCACGTAGACGTCTTCTCGCTATCCGTCTCGAATCCCGGACTCAAGCATCAGCTTCATCGGAGAAATGGGCGGGCAAGGTCGTCGGCTTCGTGCCGATGATGATCTACGTCGAGGTTATACAAGATCAAGCTCCAACTTCACCAAGTTGTGAAACTTGTGAAGTAAACACCCTATACTACTTGGCAAGAGGTAGAGGATGAAGAAATAGGAGGTGGGTTCACTTTAGAATTGTATTTCTCACTCATTTGCTCAAGTTGCCATTGATGAAGGCAAGGTTTTCCTTGAAGAAGAAGAAGGAGAAGATGAAGAATATTATGATAAGTCTTTTTAAATGAAAAAGAAAATGAATACTTATCATAATGTAAACCATGGTTAGATGTAGAGAATTGACTAAGGTTAGATGAATGGTTAGGGTTAAGCATGAAGACAAAATGGTCACTTTGGTCAAAGCTTCATGAAGCTTCAACATGCTTCGAGAAAGAAAGCACCCCTTTTGTTTTCTTTTGCCATTTCTTTTAATCCAAATTAAAAAGAAAAATGAATGAATAAATAAAAACCCTAATCATTTACTTAACCAAGGTTTAATTCTTTACACTTAACCAAATGAGCAAGTATCATCAAATATGATACAATCAAGTGCACACAAAATATATCACATATACAATGTGTTATACAAGTGAGAAAATCCTTTTAATGTGAACCAATACTAGTTAATGCAAAGTAATATATCAAATATATAATTATACATTAAATCATGAAATCAACACTTGATTCAATGATCCGGTCATGTCGCACATAACCGACTAGTATACAATGTATCGATTTATCGAATCAATGATTCGATAACTAGGTTATATCGCATACAACCAATCGAAACATTCATCGCGAGAATGCAATACGGTATCACATACACGCATTATTCTCGGTCCTGCACATTTCTCATATGCGCTCCTATCTCATTTCGCTTGAGCCAGGAAACCTCCGTGTAGGACTCTAAAGACTCGTCAATGCGCCGGTAGCAGATGATGATCATATCGATCACCCACAAGCCGCAAGCGGTCTGCTAAACGTAACGGCCACCCGGGTATTGAGCGATCAGAAGATTGACGAGCTAGCCCGCTCACACTCCTGTGAATCCAATCAGTAACACTTACCGTATAGTCCGGTCTGTTCGTCTGATATGTCGCATATCAATTCTAGGGGTGGTAAACGTCAGACCCCAATAACCGATAAGTCGTGCTGATGTGAGGCTCATAACGGGTCGAGAAACTACTGGTAACACTTACCAGCAAATCTCTGATCAGCCCTGGCCAGGGACTTCCCTGTTACGGCCAATCGAGCACTGCGCAACATCAACCCCCAATACCGGGAGAGACGAAACCCCTCCTATCGCTCATTGCCTCCATGTGACTCGGGACTGTACCCAAAGACCACCGTTTTGCACGCCCTCATGGACGTGGTAAGGTGGAGATCAAAGCACAGTGGGAATCACACAAGACTCTATGACGATCTCGGGTCTACAGACTAACCTGTACAAGTGTCACCTGAGAACTGCCATCTGACGTGAGGTATAATACCATCTGGGAGTTCTCGGCGAGTCCGTCCAGTGTACCCAGTCTCCACTGAGCACCCGTATACCATCTCTGATGTCAAACACCAATGGATATGGGATCATCCATCGCCCATCTCATGGGTCGAGAAGCGTATACGCTAGTCTACACTGGTATATCGATGCCCCGTCTCGATACACCCACGACTAGGGACCTTGAAGGATGTACTTATGGACTACCATGTCCCCACTAGTATGATCTGCATCATAGTCCAGGTAGTCAAGTACTCATCCTAAGGGCTTTACCAACATGTAACTATAAGACAGTTTAAAGAGACAAGTGTACATGTTAAGATAAAGAGTAACCAGATAGCATACTATCATATCGAGCAAGAAAGTCATCTCTATATATGTCCAAGCATCCAATATAATATACATCATCTGTACAATACTGGCCTCTAGGGCATACATACAACTAACAATCTCCCACTTGCACTAGGGCCAGCTGCTGTAGTATCGCATACCGAGCATCCTGAAGAGTCTCTCAAACTGTATCTGGGGAATGGCCTTCGTGTGTGGATCCGCCGTGTTGTTCTTCGTGTCAACTCTCCTGACCTCGATCTTCCGGCGATCAACTATCTCCCGGATCAGGTGATACCGCCTCAGAATATGCCTGGATCGCTGATGGGACTTGGGTTCCTTGGCCAAAGCCACCGCTCCATTGTTATCGCAATACAAAGGTATTGGATGCTCAATGGATGGAACCACTCCAAGTTCAGTAATGAACTTCTTGATCCAGACAGCCTCTTTGGCAGCATCGTTGGCAGCGATGTATTCAGCCTCCATCGTCGAGTCTGCCACGGTTTCCTGCTTGGAACTCTTCCAGCTAACCGCCCCTCCGTAAAAGGTAAAGACAAAGCCCGACTGCGACTTAGAGTCGTCCTTATCACTCTGGAAGCTCGAATCGGTAAAGGACTCCACTTGGAGTTCTCCGTTACCATACACCAAGAGCATCTCTTTAGTCCTTCGCAAGTACTTGAGAATGCTCTTCACAGCTGTCCAGTGATTCTTTCCAGGATCAGCTTGATACCTGCTCACTATACTCAGTGAGTATGCTACATCGGGTCTGGTACATAGCATCGCGTACATGATAGAGCCTACAGCCGAAGCATAGGGTATCCCTTGCATGCGAGCTCTCTCCAAATTAGTCTTGGGAGACATCTCTTTGGAGAGAGTGACTCCAGAGATCGTGGGCAAGTTCCCACGCTTGGAATCTTCCATACTAAACCTTTTTAGTATGGTGTCAATGTACCTGGATTGGGACAATCCCAATATCCGTTTGGATCTATCTCTATAGATCCTAATTCCCAATATGCAGGAGGCATCACCAAGATCTTTCATCGAGAATCTTTGTGATAAGAAGAGCTTGACCGATTGCAGCATAGGAATATCATTTCCTATCAAGAGTATGTCGTCCACGTACAATACGAGGAAGACAACCTTACTCTCTGCCACCTTCTTGTAAATACAAGGTTCATCTGGGTTTTTGACGAAATCAAACTCTTTGATAACGACGTCAAAGCAGATGTTCCAACTCCGCGATGCTTGCTTTAATCCATAAATGGATTTAAGCAGCTTGCACACCTTCCCGCTGCTCCCACTGTCTACGAAGCCCTCTGGCTGAGTCATGTACACGCACTCTTCTAAATCACCATTTAGAAAGGCGGTCTTAACATCTATTTGCCAGATTTCGTAGTCATGATTTGCAGCGATGGCAAGCATGATTCAGATGGATTTAAGCATAGCTACTGGAGAAAAGGTTTCGTCATAGTCCACACCTGGTCTTTGACGAAAACCCTTTGCAACAAGTCTAGCTTTGAAAGTCTCCACTTTCCCATCTACACCAAGTTTTTTCTTGAAGATCCATTTGCTCCCAATGGGTTTTACCCCTTCAGGAGCAACATCCAAAGTCCATACTTTGTTGGTGTACATGGATTCCATCTCGGACCGCATTGCATCCAGCCATTTCACTGAGTCCCTACTCGTGATGGCCTGCTCGAAGCTAGTTGGGTCATCATCCTCCATGATGCAATCCTCGCTCCCACCGTCCATGAGAAAACCGTAGTATCTCTCAGGTTGGCGAGGAACCCTACTAGATCGGCGGAGAGGCTGAGGTTCATTGAGAGCTACTGAATCCTCTGGTTCCATTAAATCTTCTGTTGTGTTTTGTTCAGCTGGAACCTCTTCCAGTTCTACCTCAGAGCCACTAATCTCTTTTGCAAGAAATTCCTTTTCTAAAAAGGTGGCATGTTGAGCAACAAATACTCTTTGTTCCTCACTGTGGTAGAAGATATACCCTCGTGAATGTTTGGGATATCCAACAAATTTACACAAAACAGACCTTGTCTCGAGTTTGTCCGGTTTTTGTCTTTTGACATAGGCCGGGCAACCCCATATCTTAATAAAATTAAGATATGGTCTCTTCCCTTCCCATATCTCATATGGTGTGGTAGGCACAGATTTGGTGGGAACCCTATTCAGTAGGTATGCTGCTGTTTCCAGTGCATATCCCCAGAAGGAAACAGGTAACTCAGCTACACTCATCATAGAGTGCACCATATCCAATAGGGTGCGGTTTCTCCGTTCCGATACACCGTTGTGCTGTGGTGTATATGGAGGAGTTAGCTGAGAGAGAATCCCATTCTCTTTTAGGAAGTCCAGGAATTCATTGCTTAAGTATTCACCTCCTCGATCAGATCGAAGGATTTTAATACTTTTTCCGGTTTGGTTCTCGACTTCATGTTTATATTCTCTAAATTTCTCAAAAGCTTCTGACTTGTGTCTTATCAAGTACACATGTCCGTATCTTGAGAGATCGTCAGTGAATGTAATGAAGTACGAAGAACCATCCCTAGCATGTGTAGACATTGGACCGCATACATCACTATGTACTAGTCCCAAGAGTTCCGTAACTCTTTCTCCGTGTCCCGTAAACGGAGTTTTGGTCATCTTGCCTTTGAGACATGACTGGCAAGTGTCATAAGATGAAAATTCGAATGGTTTCAAATATCCATCCTTATGCAACTTAGCCAGTCGTGTCGCATTGATGTGACCCAGTCTACAATGCCATAAGAAGGATTCGTTCAGTTCTGAACTCTTCCTCTTGTGTGTGTTTGTTATGCTCAGAACTGTTGATTGATTTAGAACATAAATGCCATTGCATAACGTGCCTGATCCAACCAACTTTTGGTTACGGAAAATGTTCATAACATTATCCTGTAATACAAAATTATATCCCTCTTTACTCAACAAAGAAACCGATATAATGTTGCATATCAGGTTCGGCATGTAATAGCATTCGCTCAGAACCAATGTATTACCAGTTGGTAATGCAAGGTGATATTCCCCGACAGTCTTAGCTGCAACAATTGCACCATTTCCAACTCTAATGTCTTTATCACCTTCTCCAAGTTCTCTACCTTTCCTAAGCCCATATAACTGATTACATATATGGGATCCTGACCCGGTATCTAATACCCAGGACGTAGAGCAAATGGAGAAACAGTTCTCTGTAACGAACACACCCGAAGAAAATGCATCATCATGTACTTTCTTCATTCGGGTGGCATGGGAATCCTGGTATTCCCCTATATCCTGTTCAGTCCTATAACTCTTATAGGTAAGAACGGAACCAACGTTCCCCAGCACAGTATAACATGCGGGTTCGGTCAATACATCCATATTATTATCTTTATTAGGGCATGAAATGGTCGCTACCTGGAGAGAGAGAGAGAAGAAAACACTTTAGCGTAAGCTCGTGCAAGATCAGATTGGTTATTATCTTATCTAATCAGGATGGCTCCCACTGGTTTTTATCAAATCTTCCTTCAAACCCTAAAAGGAAAGACTAGCCGGGATTAATTACACCCTACAACTTCGTCGATCTTTCAGCCAGGCCAGTGTCGGTACTTTGAGGAAGGTTCCCCGTGCTTTCGCACGGACCTAATTAAAGTAAATCTCGTTTTCCCAGAGGCGTAACCTCGTTAACACCTTTCTAGACACCTATTTGATCGGCTAATTGTAGTGTGTAAAACTCTCGCAGGAGTAACTCTTACTCGCAATGGGTATCGGGATCCAACTATCTTATAGAAGGTATGCAATCTCATTGCAAATTTCAACACTTGAAATTCCCGATAATGCTTTTGCCCCTAGCGTGCTATGACCTTGACGAAAGCCAACAAACCACAGCCCGCTAGTCAAGTTCAACCCGTACATTTCTTGACTGAATTAAACCCACCCACACGACCCTTGACGAAAGCCAACAAAGCCGTACAACTACCCAAATCCAGTCGCATCATATGCAGCAGATAAACAGCACATAGCTACCGCACACTACACCTTGACGAAAGCCAACAAATGTAGCACGAATACTATATGTAACTTATCTGAAATAACGGAGGGCTACGACAGGTTTTTCTGAAAACCTATTGCGTAATGAACTTGATATCGTTGTAGAATCAAATGAAGTTTTGAAATGGAGTGATTTTGAGGCTTTTCTAGTTTTGCTAAAGAGGTCACTCCCGGTGAAGGGATCGTCGGCTCTTTCCTCGTCGAATGAGGTGCGGGATATATCATATATATCACTGTGCAAAGCAGAAACTATAGAAGCAATCAAAAGTCAAACCGAGTGTGTAGCATCTGCCAGTTATTGCTAAAGGAGTCACTCCCGGTGAAGGGATCTCGGTCCTTTCCTCATCGAATAAGGTGCAGGATATATCACATATACCGCTATGCAAAGCAAGAACTGTAGCTACCTGTTTTGTTTAAAATTTGATTCTACAACATCTTAGGTTTCTTTTCATTCATTAATCACATTAATGAAGTCCCATCATTTAAGTCACCTAAACATCACAGATAAATACGACGTACACTTATACCATCCATATTCGCCTCGATGTCCCCTCGTGCACCGTTAGGTTAGGTAACTAACGACAGAGCAGGGCAGGGCTAGCGCGGGTGTAAAACATAAGTAACGTATATATAATATATCATATATACTATATACTGTATCTATCACAGAATATCACATGATCACATCACAGATATCGCAGCAGAAGTAACATATGAAACATTGGATATACTAGGACGTCCGTGTTTTCAATACGAGCCAGTATAAAACACGGATTCCACGATCGTGATGAATAGCCAATCCCACACCCCTAGACCCCTACGAGAGTGGCAAGCAACCCTACCAATTCTAGGGTTAGGAGACCCGGACTCGACTCCTCGAGATGGTCTCCCACTGGACCCTAGAACCCGGTTACTTGTGCTCCCCTCCTTGGGTCTATCCTAGTGCAGAAAAGTAAATAATATACAAAAGGTGACAACTTCCGCAACCTGAAAGTGCCCCAATAAAAGAATATTACATACAAGTTTTTACATGAATGAAAAATGAAAAACACTCATCTCACATAAAAACCCCCGGCTATTCAAACACGACAATCCAATATAACATATCCAGTAACACATAACATCACATGTCATCAGCGTAAGTAAATATGCGCATCCCAATTGTCGTTGACATATAGCAACGAGACCGACGACATCACATATTACACTTATGGTCACAGAAAAGAAAGTGTAAAACTACAACAGTTGGAATCCGCAACCTCTTTAGACATCGCATACCTAATCAAATGAAATACTTAGACATCACATGCCTAACAATTATAAACCCTGCATTTTAGTCTCATTATCGAAAACTCTTTTCAATATCAAGTGAGACTAAACCGCTAGATTTATAACATTCATTCAGTTATCTCATAACTGTTTGTGAATTCCAATTATTGTATCCCATTCCGGATAAATAGAATATATTAAACTTTTCGATCGAATATTCGAACACCCAAGTTTTCCCGAAACCGTTCAACACATGAAATAGGTTCAAAGACATTCACTTCATGCCTCAGTACCAACGGTCCAGCCGTAGAAGGGTCAAGCCAACGCCTCACATGTGGCACGCCGTACTGCCCCAAACCCGAAGGTTCAAAGGGCAGTTCAAGACGGTCACATAATCGAGTTAAGGTTTGTTGTCTTCTAGAGGGACCATCGCGTTACTTGCACTACTCAGAACGTCCTTAAACCACAGAAAAATCCAACACTTGGATATTTTCCGGCAGAGGAAAAGTTGGGTATTTATATCCGGTCGAACTTTTTAACATATTCCAAAATATCCGGAAAGCCATATAGACAAAATCTGATAATCCGATCGAAACATCGAAGCTCTAAAACACCTCAGAAAATTCAACTCTTGAATAAATATTAAAAATACCCATAAAACTCAGCTGCTGAAATGATGAATTACTGTGCAAATATTACAGGGAAATCCCATTAGTTGACTGCGGAACCGCCGCAGAAGCCAAGCTTCTGCCGCGGTTCCGCCGCACTTTTGACTGTTTATGAGGTAAATTTTGCACCGTAGTTCATAGAATTCCCTGCTGAATTTTTTAAGCATTTTTAATCTGGAAAAATCCCAGTTTTTAGAAAAAGTCCAGAGAGCATGATGTGTTAGGGTTTCGATGTGTATTCGGGTTTCAGACGTCGTCTAGACTTCGCCTAAGGCTCTAGCTAGGCTCTGATACCACTGTAGGGTTCCTAGACACTCTCAAGAGGTCTCACAAGGCATCAACCATGCCAATTTCAAATTTTACGGTGCCGAGAAACCATAGACTAGATCGTTCACTAGAATTTTAGGCGACAAAGTGAAACTAGTTAACTACTTAACTAAAAGAAAGATGCTACAACCTTTGTAGATCCGGTTCTCCACTTCCTTAGCTCCACGTAGACGTCTTCTCGCTGTCCGTCTCGAATCCCGGACTCAACCATCGGCTTCATCGGAGAAATGGGCGGGCAAGGTCGTCGGCTTCGTGCCGATGATGATCTACGTCGAGGTTACACAAGATCAAGCTCCAACTTCACCAAGTTGTGAAACTTGTGAAGTAAACACCCTATACTACTTGGCAAGAGGTAGAGGATGAAGAAATAGGAGGTGGGTTCACTTTAGAATTGGATTTCTCACTCATTTTCTCAAGTTGCCATTGATGAAGGCAAGGTTTTTCTTGAAGAAGAAGAAGGAGAAGATAAAGAATATTATGATAAGTCTTTTTAAATGAAAAAGAAAATGAATACTTATCATAATGTAAACCATGGTTAGGTGTAGATAATTGACTAAGGTTAGATGAATGGTTAGGGTTAAGCATGAAGACAAAATGGTCACTTTGGTCAAAGCTTCATGAAGCTTCAACATGCTTCAAGAAAGAAAGCACCCCTTTTGTTTTCTTTTGCTATTTCTTTTAATCCAAATTAAAAAGAAAAATGAATGAATAAATAAAAACCCTAATCATTTACTTAACCAAGGTTTAATTCTTTACACTTAACCAAATGAGCAAGTATCATCAAACATGATACAATCAAGTGTACACAAAATATATCACATATACAATGTATTATACAAGTGAGAAAATCCCTTTAATGTGAACCAATACTAGTTAATTCAAAGTAATATATCAAATATATAATTATACATTAAATCAATAAATCAACACTTGATTCAATGATCCGGTCATGTCGCACATAACCGACTAGTATACAATGTATCGATTTATCGAATCAATGATTCGATAACTAGGTTATATCGCATACAACCAATCGAAACTTTCATCGCGAGAATGCAATACGGTATCACATACACGCATTATTCTCGGTCCTGCACATATCTCATATGCGCTCCTATCTCGTTTCGCTTGAGCCAGGAAACCTCTGTGTAGGACTCTAAAGACTCGTCAATACGCCGGTAGCAGATGATGATCATATCGATCACCCACAAGCCGCAAGCGGTCTGCTAAACGTAACGGCCACCCGGGTATTGAGCGATCAGAAGATTGACGAGCTAGCCCGCTCACACTCCTGTGAATCCAATCAGTAACACTTACCGTATAGTCCGGTCTGTTCCTCTGATATGTCGCATATCAAGTCTAGGGGTGGTAAACGTCAGACCCCAATAACCGATAAGTCATGCTGATGTGAGGCTCATAACGGGTCGAGAAACTACTGGTAACACTTACCAGCAAATCTCTGATCAGCCCTGGCCAGGGACTTCCCTGTTACGGCCAATCGAGCACTGCGCAACATCAACCCCCAATACCGGGAGAGACGAAACCCCTCCTATCGCTCATTGCCTCCATGTGACTCGGGACTGTACCCAAAGACCACCGTTTTGCATGCCCTCATGGACGTGGTAAGGTGGAGATCAAAGCACAGTGGGAATCACACAAGACTCTATGACGATCTCGGGTCTACAGACTAACCTGTACAAGTGTCACCTGAGAACTGCCATCTGACGTGAGGTATAATACCATCTGGGAGTTCTCGGCGAGTCCGTCCAGTGTACCCAGTCTCCACTGAGCACCCGTATACCATCTCTGATGTCAAACACCAATGGATATGGGATCATCCATCGCCCATCTCATGGGTCGAGAAGCGTATACGCTAGTCTACACTGGTATATCGATGCCCCGTCTCGATACACCCACGACTAGGGACCTTGAAGGATGTACTTATGGACTACCATGTCCCCACTAGTATGATCTGCATCATAGTCCAGGTAGTCAAGTACTCATCCTAAGGGCTTTACCAACATGTAACTATAAGACAGTTTAAAGAGACAAGTGTACATTTCTAAGATAAAGAGTAACCAGATAGCATACTATCATATCGAGCAAGAAATTCATCTCTATATATGTCCAAGCATCCAATATAATATACATCATCTGTACAATACTGGCCTCTAGGGCATACATACAACTAACATACAATCCACGGGCAATCTTAATAAACAAAAAATATAACACGACACGAAATGACCCATTGGAGTAGGAGAAAATGGTTATCGCAACGCTATAACGTAATTAACTGTAGGGGCATGATTGTTAGTGTTTTTTCCGCGTGCTTAATTTTAATTACCGCAATTAAGACGGTTTCGCTTGGTAGCTAGCCGGTTGAGTACGGGTCGATCTACAGGGAGATGGAATCTTTTTCTTTATCTTTTAACGAGTTAAATCCAAATATGTCGAGATTTGTTTTAAGATCAACTAATGAAATAAAGGATGATAAAAGATCTTGTTAGGGTTAGGATTAGATTAGTTTGAGTTAGGAATTTCTCACTTCATTCATTGCCATTCTTAATATCGGTGTTACGGTAATCGGCAACAACGGGGATTAGCACGACTAGGAAGTAACTTGCAAGTATAAGCTAGGCTTTCCATGCTTAATTTCTTCCTTTTGGTCCTTGTCCGTCCGTTCTTGGCTTTTAGCCCTAACCTCCGGTTAATTCAACCACAACCGGTCTAAATAGGGAATCACCGCTATCATGTAGGATAGGGTGCCGTAGTGAGCGGATTGTGGTTCAATTAAAGGGAGTCTGAATTAAGGTGTTGGGCAAAGAAAAGAGTGAGAGAGATTTCCTTCTCTCAAACTTTCCTTCTTTTGCCCTAACAAGTGAAAAATTACTTACCCATTAAAAAGATAAAAAAAAAAAGAAAACAAGAAGGAAGGTAGAAAGACATGAGTGTTAAGAAAGTTACAACTAGCTATTTGAGACCCCACCTTGGCAAGGATCTTACTCAAGCATCATGGTTGTAAAAGATAAATAAAAATAAAAGAAGAAAAACAAAAGAAAAACAACAATAAAATAATACGACTAAATTAGCAAATGAAAAATTGCAACAATAAATAAATAAACATGCAAGATAAAAAGAACTCTTTTTTTATTTTTTATTAATCATCACTCATTAACTCACTACAATTTTTTTCATGGAGAAAGATAACAAAGAAGAAGAACTACAGAATTAATCCTAAAATCTAAATAAAGAAAGGCACACCCCAGTTTGGATTTGAGCTCTGCTGTTTATAGACAGGAAAGTGAAACTCTAGGTTTACAATCTGAGCCAAACACGAGATAACAAAACTACCCCAAGAGAGCCGAGTCAACACTGCTTTGACGCAACCGACACTGTTCAGACGCGGCCGCGGTTCCGCGGCAAAAGTGCCCTTTTAGCCGCGGTTCTGCTGCCGTTTGGTGGATTTGACTTCTCGTTTTTTCTGGGTTTCTTCATGTTGTTGTTATCTTCTGTTTTGTACACTTAGTTTCTTAGAATCTCTTCAGTTTTCTTCCAGATTTTCAGCAGTGCAAAATGATGTGGACTTTTGCCTTGAGCTCCGCGTTGAAGTCTTGGATCTTGTGCTGCCCTTGTGCTATGTGCATTGAAGTGAAAAATGATTTGCCATTTTGTCTCTTAAACTGGTAGGCGGCATCATACGGATGGTGAGCAGAGATCATTATTTATCTGTTGTTGGTCGTAGTCCCGCATTTGTTGCGTCTTTTCATGAATTTCACTGTAAAGAGCTGAGAACCTGTAACCTGTAATTATTTAGCAAACATGGATAAAAAGTACCTACCTATATGCAATGTGATCAAGAATGGACGGTATAAAAATGTAAAAATCTGATGTGAACATATACCCCCAACCTTATCTTTTGCTCGTCCCGAGAAAAGCCAATTTATTCAAAAAGTCCTAACCTCACTTTCGCAGGGAACGCGATTGCACTGTGCTCGTGCAACAAGCCGTTAAACCTCTAGGTGTCCCTAGTAGGAGGAGTGTTGTCTCCTGAGGGTTTTCAGCGGATTACACCCACAAAATCCCGTCAAGCTAGTGTCATAAGTTAACATCGATTCTACTCCTACAGTTTAGTATTTAGGTTAGAAACTCTATTATCCTAAGTTAGAAATATTCAACCTTTATATTTCACGTCTCTTATTTATTCAAGCTCAGATCCTATACGTTTTTCCGTTTAAAAAGATCTCGGTCTCTCCTAAGTTTTCCTTCTAAAGTGCGGTATCCAATCAGGGATTTTTATCAGTTTTACAGAAAACATAAGTCTTATTCTTTATTTTTATCTTTTATCCAAATATCGATTGTATACCCCTACGTGTGTGTATTATTTCACCCCTACACATGAGAATTCAATTAAAGTTATAGCACCCTTGCCCTAATGCCTAATACTACTTCTTTTCATTAAATGATGGACGGTGCTGCTCACACACCTTTCATGCGACTATTAATGCTTCTTGAGGCACTAACAGCCGATTACTGAATGTGTAAGCTTTAAAGCGTAAATAGCAATTTCCAGGTCTTGAATTTATTTATTTATTTTTCTTTTCTTTATTTTTCTTTTTCAAGACCGGATATATTTTTCAATATGCTCTTTTGGTGTTTAGCTTAAAATTACGTTTTTTCTTTCATACTAGTTTTTCAGGCAAGAGTATTTCTAGGTATCCTTTAGTATCCCAAGTTTCAATATGCGTGCATGTGCAGTTTGTAGGGTATATACTTTCTAAATTTGGACCTAAGAATAGAAACTATTTTTCAGACTTATCCTTCAGTAAAGTATCAATACTTTCCATTCATCTTGACTTAACTCAAGAACTGAACTCAAGATTACCTATTTCGCAAAAAAATTTTGTAAGGGCATATAATTACCAAGGTTGAACAGAAGGATGGTTATTTTTAGGGTTTTCAACTCCTAAGACTAAGATTTAGTTATTTCTAACGTATCAACTAAACTTTCGGAATAAAAAATCTAAGTTACCCTATTAGCTAACTTGACGACAAAGTTTTTATATTTTGGAAATTTTTTCGATTTTTATGGGTTTTAAAATAAGTATGCAAATGCAAAATATACATATGAATGCGAAAGAAGAATGTTTACCGAGCACACCCCAAAACTTAAACTTGATAGTGCCCTCACTGTCAGGCTACACCAAGAAGGTCAAAATTGTCGGCGCTCCCTAAAAGAAAATTTTATACAAAACAAAAAGCAAACTAAAAAAAAATATTCAAAAAAAAGGGTCCCCCAAACTTAAGTGAAACAGTGTTTCCACTGTTTAAGCGTTAAAGTCCAGAATTAGGGGGAGAAAACAATATCAAGCTATACAAGGCCTTACAAAGACCAAAAGTGAGCACCAACCATTCAAAAATTCTATCTCTGTAGTGTGCTGGTTGGTGAAAGAATACGGTGAGGAAAGAAATGGAGAATACGCGAGACCGTATGGGGATAGAAGTGGAATACGGTCTCGGTATATGAGAAGAAGAATGGCGGAAGGGAAAAAGAAATGGTGTACAAACATGAGGGTGAAAATGAATTGAATAAATTAGTACAATCTGTAAGGATCGATGTGAAAAGATAGATTGCACTAATCTATTAATATGGAGAAAAATTGGGTCAAATCCCTCAAGATTCGTGAGAAAACATGGGTACGCTGAACTTGGTAAACCAGACACAGATAATGAAGGTGATACGGTGTCTTGCGCGGTCGGAACGATAGAAAGGATGGAGGGGAGTGATTGAGAAAAGGTAACAGTTAAGGGTTCAGGAGGGTGTACACATTCAGTGGAAGGGACATGATGAATTGGAAAATCCGACTCATCAAGTAAAACTGGTTCATCCTCAATACTATCCTCAAAATTCCCCTCAAAAGTTATCTCATCCATGCATTTATCATCAAAATCCAGACGCATATGAAGTTCGGGAAAAACAGTTAATGACTCGGGGTGATGAATTGGAGAGAGAAACTCATCCAAATCTATGGGTTCATCATCCGAAATATTCCCAGCGTCGATATCCTCAATCAAGTGAAAATCAATATTCTCAGACACCTCATCAAAAGCATGGAGTTCAATCAATTGTGGTTCTAAGATGGAGGTGTAGAGGTCAAAAGGATTGGTGATGGTTTCACTCGAAAGGGACCCTTCACAATCAGGTAAATCAAACATTACAAACTCGCACAACTCATTAAACGTTCTATCTTCAAGTGGTGAATCATTTGGGACACTTGATAGACATTCAAAACCGGAGTTGTAGGATTCAATTTGGGATGGGAAGGTTTGATTTGGAAGGGTGCATAGCTCACTCTCTCCACTCAAATTCTCAATCTGTCCAACCGCCTCATCATACATTGGAAAATTTGGAGTTAGCTGGAAACTAGCTACCGGGTCACTAGGTTGTATGAGGGCGGCCATGGATGCATTCAAATCCATCATTTGTTGGTACGACGCTACCCGAAAGTCTTCCAACGACTGTTCTAGACTAGACATGGGTTGTGAAGGGGTTTCAGTAAAAGATTCGAAGTTGTTTTGATACTAGAAACTCCTAAAAGGATGTTCAGAAGCAATGTCTAGGGAAGGTGCAAAAGTTGGGTAGGATGGATAGGAATTGAATGGTTGGACAGAAGTAGGATCAAAATTTGGATAAGAAGATGATTGGAATTGTTGATCAAAAGAAGTTGCAGTGGTGAAAGGATTGAAAGATCGGCTATGAGATTGTTCAATACGTTCATCAATAGACATAGGTCTTGGAGTTACAACATGACTCTCAAAAGGGGTATCAACATAAGAAGGTGGGGAAGGTTGAAACAGTTGATACAAAGTGGATTGAGGAGTCCAAGTGGTTGTCCTAGACGCGTCTATCCGATCTTTCAAAGAAATTTTGGGCATGGAGCGATCGTTCGACGTTCGGCCAAAGCAAGAACCGTAGGAAGCTATGTCTGGTTGTGGGTACCAAAGTTCGGTAAGAGTTTTTCTAGGTGGGGTACCCATGTTGGAAGAGTGAAAAGGTAGGAAGGGAGGGAAGTGGTATATATATATTTTTATTTTTTACAAAAAAAAATTTGTTTGTTTTTGGAGTTTTTTTTTTAAAAATTGTTTGTTTGAAAGAATACGGAATTATGTGACCAAACTTTACATAAGCACAATCACAATCACAAAATGCACAAACAATAACCTAGAGCTAGGGTCTTTACAGTTCACTAGACTGCTCCTAACTGTTCCAAAATGACAAGTTGTGAGATAACCCTCAAATCGTCTCTTCACTGCCAATTGTGGCCAGGTAAGCACAAATGAAGAAAGGAGGGTTCCGCTCATGAATCACCGTGAGACGGGCCTTTTAAAATTACCTTTCTCATTTGTCTAGCCTATGCACCATAAAGTCAAGTTTAGATAAACGATCGAATGCCCACAACCTTCCTCTGTCTTATTGAGCACGACAGTCCTTAGTTGGCTGAGTCTAGATATTTTGTATTAAGCTCAAGGGTAATGCGTATATTTTTAGTGATTTTTGGGGTCTTAGGAAGGGTGATGAAATCCCCACCCAATCTGAATTGGTGTTATAGCCCCTTAAAATCTGTATTATTTATGCAAAACAGTAACAACCAAAAATCTAAAACACTTGAAAATATTTATTTGGAGGCGGCGCGAAGAATCCTGCACAAAAACAGTTTATTGGAGAGGGGAAGATAATTTGTGCAAAGAACACTGCAGAAAGAAGAGTTCAGTGGAGTTCAAAGGAGGGGAGAAGAGAAATGGGATACTCACAGAGAGTTTTTGGGTGCTGACGTCACCCTTTGACCGCGGTTCCGCGGTCAAACTTGTGATTCTGCCGCGGTTCCACGGCAGTTCAGAAGGTTGACGGCTTCAAATATTTTCCTTGTGATGATTTGGTTCTCCTCTTCCTGTTTAGATCTCCTGAATCTTAATTTGCTCACTGAATGTGCTCCAGAATTTTACAGCAAAGCTATGGTTCCGTCTTGATCCGCCGCGGTGTAGCCGCTAGAGATGGGTCTAACTCCCCACGACTTTGGCACTGAACTTGACCTTCTTCCTATCCTGCACACTTGCACAAAAACTAATAAAAAATAACAAGATGGGTTTCTTATATTTTTTTTATATATATTTTTGTATTTTTTGTATTTTTATATTTTTATATTAATTTTTTAACCCGAAATTACACAAAGAAATAAACTACCGTCTCCCCGGCAACGGCGCCATTTAATTGTTAGTGTTTTTTCTGCGTGCTTAATTTTAATTACCGCAATCAAGACGGGTTCTCTTGGTAGCTAGCCGATTGAGTACGGGTCGATCCATAGGGAGATGGAATATTTTTCTTTATGTTTTAACGAGTTAAATCCAATATGTCAAGATTTGTTTTAAGATCAACTAATGAAATAAAGGATGATAAAAGATCTTGTTAGGGTTAGGATTATGTTAGTTTGAGTTAGGAATTTCTCACTCCTTTCATTGCCATTCTTAATATCGGTGTTACGGTAATCGGCAACAACAGGGATTAACACGACTAGGAAGGAACCTGCAAGTATAAGCTAGGCTTTCCATGATTAGTTTCTTCCTTTTGGTCCTTGTCCGTCCGTTCTGGGCTCTTAGCCCTAACCTCCGGTTAATTCAACCACAACCGGTCTAAGTAGGGAATCACCGCTATCATGTAGGATAGGGTGCCGTAGTGAGCGGATTGTGGTTCAATTAAAGGGAGTCCGAATTAAGATGTTGGGTAAAGAAAAGAGTGTGAAAGATTTCCTTCTCTCAAACTTTCCTTCTCCTATCCTAACAAGTGAGAAATTACTCACCCATCAAAAAGAAAAAATAAAAGAAAACAAGATGGAAGGTAGAAAGAGATGAGTGTTAAGAAAGTTACAACTAGCTATTTGAGACCTCACCTTGGTAAGGATCTTACTCAAGCATCATGGTTGTAAAAGATAAATAAAAATAGAAGAAAAACAACAATAAAATAATACGACTAGATTAGCAAATGAAAAATTGCAATAATAAATAAATAAACATGCAAGATAAAAAGAACTCTTTTTTTATTTTTTATTAATCATCACTCATTAACTCCCAATAATTTTTTTCATGGAGAAAAATAACAAAGAAGAACTACAGAATTAATCCTAAAATCTAAATAAAGAAAGGCACACCCTAGTTCGGCTTTGAGCTCTGCTATTTATAGACAGGAAAGTGAAACCCTAGGTTTACAATCTGAGCCAAATACGAGATTACAAAACTACCCCAAGAGAGCCGAGTCAACGCTGCTTTGATGCAACCTACACTGTTCAGATGCGGCCGCGGTTCCGCGGCCGTTTGGTGGATTTGACTTCTCATGTTTTCTGGGGTTCTTCATGTTGCTGTTCTCTTCTGTTTTGTACACTTGGTTTCTCAGAATCTCTTCAGTTTTCTTCCAGATTTTCAGCAGTGCAAAATGATGTGAACTTTTGCCTTGAGCTCCGCGTTGAACTCTTGGATCTTGTGCTGCCCTTGTGCTATGTGCATTGAAGTGACCAATGATTTGCCATTTTGTCCCTTGAACTGGTAGGCGGCATCATACGGATAGTGAGCGGAGATCAGTATTTATCTGTTGTTGGTCGTAGTTCCGCATTTGTTGTGACTTTTCATGAATTTCACTGTAAAGAGCTGAGAACCTGTAACTTGCAATTATTCAGCAAACACGGATCAGAAGTACCTACCTATATGTAATGTGATCAAGAATGGGCGGTATAAAAATGTAAAAATCTAATATGAACAGGGCTTGCGCCTGCAGGGAAGAGCGTCCCCACAATAAAAAAAACCCTCACAAATGAGAGGGAATCTGATAAAGTCAGCTACATCGGTCACATCTATCCAAACCTCTGATATATGGTGCCATAAATCAAATTGGTATCTTCAGAGAGGTGGATGGATATGTCCAAATAGCATTTGCCCACAAATTCAGGCAAGACGACCTATCCCGGTTCATCTCCGTTTTCGGCGGTAAACAGATTCTGGCATGCTCGGTAGGACATCTTCCTCTTTCCTCTCCATACTTCGTGTGTCGTGTTTCGCGAACAAAATTGTGGTTCGCTATATTCATGGTTGCCCTTGGATTCGAGGTACTAAAACTTGGTGTTTTGATTCTGTGCAGAATCAATGGCTTCTTACTGCACTGCCTGCAACAACAACTGTCTCTCCACCCCTGATGGAGGAGTGACATAAGGGCCTAATGCGGCCTGCATTTTCTCAATGCCGATGGGACAAGTAACATAGGCCACTACCGGACTATTCTTCGGGACCATGCTCCTACCAGTGAGCGTTAGCGCTTCAGCGAAACAAGAGCAAGAACCTCGAAAGTCAGTCGTCGATCGGTTGGCTACTGTCACGGCTCCTATCAGCAAGCCATCCAACGCTAGAGTACCGATCTCTAATAGGCTATAGAAGAACTCGAATGGGCCTGTAAAGAAGCCCATGATACCAGAGAGAGCCAAAATGGCTAGCCCTCCCTACTCATGCTACCTGTGAAGCCAACAAAAGTACCTGTGAAGCCAACAAAAGTGCTTCCCCTCTTAGACGGTCGGTCTTCGACAGATTAGGTAACTCCGTTCCAGCTCCAATAAGGATGTCGGTCTTCAACAGGCTGATGCTAAGTAAAGCTCCTTAGCAACGCCTGGGGCACGATGAAGGCGCCTCTAATATGGAGGCCGTTCCTACTGCAAGGAATGCCCGACATCGTCACTGGCATCAAGTCAGCCGAGTTAGGGGCAACTCCCCCTCCGGGCTTACCCCACCAGCTCCTGTGGTGGATATCGACACTGTTGTTCCAACTGGGAACAATTTCGACCCGCTTAGGAGGGTGCTCAAGAACTCCCTAACTGCGGTACTGACCTCCACCAGCAGAAGCCCCAGTACAGAAGCAGCCTGAGCAGCCTCGCCAACGGCTCTCCTCGCAGATATATAAAGTCCGGCGAATAGTCCAAGACTCTGTGCTCGATGAAAGTTACTTTCTTGACCCAAGAAATCTAACGTCCGACAAGAAAAAGACAACTCCTCCGCCATACACGAGGAAATTCTCCTAGAAAGGCACATGCCGCAACGGTTCCTTTAGCTCCAACCTCTAATAAAAGAATGAGGACGGAGAAAATTCTACCTCCAGCGGCAAAATCTAAAGGTGAAGGATTCAAACTGTTAGTTATGTATATGCCCTAGAGGCCATTGCTGTACATATGATGTATATTATAATGGATGCTTGGATATATATAGAGAGGACTTTCTTTCTCTTCATGATAGTATGCTATTTGGATCCACTTTATCTTAACATGTTGACTTATATTGATTTACTGTCTTACTTTCACATGTTGATAAAGCCCTTAGGATCTGTACTCGACTACTGGGACTATGATGAGATCATACTAGTGGGGCCACGGTAGTCGATGAGTACATCCTATAACTGTTCCTAGTCGAGGGTTTATCGAGACAGGGCATCGATACACCAGAGTAGACTAGCGTATACGCATCTTGACCCATATGATGGGCGATGGATGATCCCATATCCATCAGTGTTTGACATCAAGGATGGTGTACGGGTGCTCAGTGGAGACTGGGTACACTGGACGGACTCGCTGATGACTCCCAGATGGTGATATACTTCACGTCAGATGGCAGTTCTCCGGTGACACTGGTACAGGGTAGTCTGTAGACCTGAGATCGTCATAGAGTCTTGTGTAATTCCCATTGTGCTTTGATTTCCACCTTACCACGTCCAAGAGGGCGTGCAAAACGGTGGCTTTTGGGTGCAGTCCCGAAACATATGGAGGCAATGAGCGATAGGAGGGGATTCGTCTCTCCCGGTATAGGGAGTTGATATTGTGCTGTGTTCGATTGGCTATAACTGGAAGTCCCTCGAAAGGGATGATATATAGATTTACTGGTAAGTGTTACCAGTAGTTTCTCGACCCGTTATGAGCCCCACATCGACACGACTTATCGGTTACTGGGGTCTGACGTATACCACCCCTAGACTAGATATGCAACATATCAGACGAAGAGACCAGACTGTACGGGAGTGTTACTGTTTGGATTCACAGGAGAATGTACAGGCTTGCTTGTTGATCTTCTGATCGCTCAATACCTGGGTGGCTGTTACGTTTAGCTGACCGCTTGCAGCTTGTGGGTGTTTGATATGATCATCACCTGCTACCGGCGTATTGACGATTCTTTAGAGTCCTACACAGAGGTTTCTTGACTCAGACAAAACGGAGTAGGGGCATATATGTGATATGTGCATGACCGAGGATAATGCGATATGAGATACCGCATTATATTCTCGCGATATTTTGATATGAGCCTGGTCATCGGATCAAGTATTGATTCGATGAATCGGTACATGATATATTAGTCGGTTATATTCGATATAGCCGGATTGTCGGATCAAGTGTTGATTCGATAATTTAATGTATAATAATATATATGATATATTGAATTACATTATCTAATATTGACTTGCTTTATTGATTCATTTTCTCACCGGATAATACATTGATATATATGCGATATATGTTAATTGTATTATTTTCTTTTGTTACAAAGTATATTATATATGTGATATATAATATTGTAACATATTTTAATTACTAATGCAACATGATTTGTGGAGATTAAACAAGGTTAGGGTTTGATTTGGGTTAGTTCTTTCATGAACTTTCTAGAAGGTTTTCTTTTGTTTTGAGCTAAGATATTATGCTTGATATTTTAGTGACTCATTCTTTAACCCAACCCAAACCGTTAACCCTAGTGAACTCTCTACATTGGTTAGCCTTGTCATAGTTGAACATGGTTGTATTTGTAATCATATAATCTTTTCATTATTCATTACAAAAGGATTATCCATTTTATATTCTTCTTCTTCTTCCTTTGAGCTTTGAGAAAGCTTTCTAGGTTTTCTTTATGTGATGATTTAGTGTGAGAATTTGATAATAAAAGAGAGCACAAATACTACTTCATCATCCTCATCTAATCTAGCCAATTAAATTATGGTATTCACCTCATTAGAGAGAGAGAGCTTGAGTTATAGAAACTTCGAGGTAGATCATCGGAGAAAAGGAAGACTACAAGCTATCATGGATCGTTTGGGTTGTGGAGCCTCTCTTGAGTCCGGGAGATCATGGATCGCGGCGAAGGGACTTCTACTCGGAGCTTACGAAGTGAAGGAGCGGACTACAAAGGTTGTAATCCCTTACTCTTAGTTATAAAGATATTTACTTGCATGTTAAAACCTAATTATCTAGCAAAGATCCCGGCTTTGGGTTGTTCGGCACGTCTAAAATTTTATCCGGGCATGGTTGATGCCTTATAGACCCTTGTAAGAGTGCTTAGGAACCCTACAGTGGTATCAGAGCCTAGCTAGAGTATTAGGCGACGTGTATACGAAATTAAAAGTCCGATCGAACCCCGATACGTCGAAATTGACCCCCTTTCTGGAAATTTTGTAAAAATGTGATTTTTCTGCATTAAAAATACTCAAAAAAATCAGCAGGGAAATATAAGCATTACTGTGGAAAACGAGGCAGTAATTCGTAGAACAGTCGCGGAACCGCTGCAATACCATGCTTGCGCCGCGGATCCGCGGCCGTACAGGAGAATTATGCTTTGTTTTTAGCACAGTAATATCCGTAGGTGCTTGTAAATGATTCTGGGTATTTTTAATCTTACTCAAGTGTTGAGTGTTCTGGAGATTATTTTGAATTCGTGGATTTGATCGGAAAGTTTAATTTCGTTCTGTTTTCCAGATAATTTAGAAAGTATTAAAATATTCGAACGGATATCATTAACTCACTTTTTCCCGGCACGAAAAACTTTCAAGCGTTGAATTTTTCTTGAGTTTAAATCTTTCGGAAAAATGTGCAAGTAACGCGGTGGACCCTCTAGAAGAACACAAACCTTAACTCGAATATGTGACCGTATGAACCGCCTTTAAACCTTAGGATTTAGGGCAGTACGGTGTGCCACATGTGAGGCGTTGGCTTGACCCTTCTACGGCTAGACCATCGGTACTGTGACATATTCTGGGACTTTTTGGACTCCGCTCAAGTGTTGAGCTATTTAGGAAATCTTGGGTATTTGATTATCCGATCGGAAAGTTTAATATTGTCTATTTATCTGGAATGTGATACAATATGTGGAATTCATATAGTTAGGCATGAAATGCGAAGTATGTGATATTTCGGATTTACGATGTCTAAAGTGATTGTGGATTCCAAATGTTGTAGTTTTACACTTTCTTTTCTGTGACCGTAAGTGTAGTATGTAGTTGTATTGTCGGTTTTCGTTGCCATACATCAACGACGATCGGTGTATACATACTTACTTACGTTGATGATATGAGATATTATGTGTTGCTGTGATATGTTATATTGGATTGTCGTGTTCTGAATAGCCGGGGGTTTTATGTGACATGAGGGTTTTTATTTTCATTCATGTAAAATTTATTTGTATGTAATATTCTTTTATTGGGGCACTTCCGGGATGAGGTTGATGTCACCAGTGTATATTATTTACTTTTCCGCATTAGGTAGACCCAAGGAGGGGAGCATAAGTAACCGGGTTCTAGGGTACTGTGGGAGGCCATCTCGAGGAGTCGAGACCGGGTCTCCTAACCCTAGAATTGGCAGTGTTACTTGCCGCTCTCATAGGGGTCTAGGGATGTGGGTTTGTCTATTCATCGCGACCGTGGAATCCGTGTTTTATACAGGCTCGTATTAAAATGCAGACATCCTAGTATATCCAATATTTCATATATGTTCTTCTGCTGCAATGTTCTGTGATGAGATCATATTACTGCTTGAGACGAATGCTTATACTATATATATATGCTGATATATAAATATTACTGCTTTCGTTTCTTCTGTGATGCTTAGGAAGCATAAGCTGATGGGATATATTAATGAGATTAATAAAAAGAAAAGAAACCTAAAAGATGTTGTAGAATCAAAACATTATAAAAAGGGTAGCTACAGTTTTGCTTTGCATAGCGGTATATATGATATACCCTGCACCTTATTCGATGAGGAAAGAGCCGAGATCCCTTCACCGGGAGTGACCTCTTTTGTTAAACTGGCAGATGCTACAAACTCACGGTTTCGTTTTTGACAGCTTCTATAGTTCTTGCTTTGCACAGCGGTATATATGATATATCCTGCACCTTATTCGATGGGGAAAGAGCCGAGATCCCTTCACTGGGAGTGACCTCTTTGGCGAAACTAGAAAAGTCTCAAAAACACTCCTTTTCAAAATCACTTGTTTCTACAACGATATCAAGTTCATTACGCTCATAGTTTTCTGAAAAACCTTCGTAGCCCTCCGTCATTTCAGATAGATATTACTTAGTATTCATGCTACGTTTGTTGGCCTGCGTCAAGGCGTAGTGTGCGGTAGCTAACTAGTACTTATCTGCAACATGAGATGTGATTGGATTAGGGTAGTCGTACGACTTTGTTGGCCCGCGTCAAGGGTCGTACGGGTAGGTTTAATTCAATCAAGAAATGTACGGGTTGAACTTGACTAGCGGACTATGGTTTATTGGCCTTCGTCAAGGCCATAGAACGCTAGGGTTAAAAGTATTATTGGGAATTTCAAGTGTTGAAATTTGCAATGAGATTGCATACCTCCTATGAGATAGTTGGATCCCAATACCCACTGCGAGTAAGAGTTACTCCTGAGAGAATTTTACACAGAATAATTAGCCGATCAAGTAGGTGTCTAGAAAGGTGTTAACGGGGTTATGCCTCTGGGAAAATGAGGTTTATTTTAATTAGGTCCGTGCGAAAGCACGGGGAACCTCCCTCAAGTACCGACACTGATCTTGCTGAAAGATTGACGAAATTGTAGGGTGTAATTAATCCCGGCTAATCTTACTTTTTAGGGTTTGAAGGAAGATTTGATAAAAACAATGGGAGACATCCTGATTAGATAAGATAATAACCAATCTAATTTTGCAAGAGCATATGCTAAAGTGTTTTTCTTCTCTCTCTCTCTCCAGGTAGCGACCATGTCAGACCATAATCAAGATAATAATATTGATGTATTGACTGAACTCGCTTATTATACTGAGCAGGGGATCGTTGGTCCCGTTCTTTCTTATAAGAGTTATAAGACTGAACAGGAAATAGGAGAATATATGGATTCTCATGCCGCCCAAACAAAGAACATGCATGCTGATGCATCTTCTTCGGGTGTGTTAGTTATTAAGAACCGTTTCTCAGTTCACCCTACGTCCTGGGTATTAGATACCGGATCGGGATCCCACATATGTAATTTATTACATGGGCTACGTAAAGGTAGAGAATTGGGAAAGGGTGATCATTCCGTAACATTAGGGAATGGTACACATATTGCAGCCAAAGCAGTTGGCGAATATCACCTAGTATTACCAAGTAGTAATACATTGATTCTGAATGAGTGCTATTATATACCGAACATACTGTGCAACATTATATCAGTTTCTTTATTAAATAAAGAAGGATATAATTTTGTAATACAGGATAATGTTATGAACATATTCCTGAATCAAAAGTTGGTTGGATCAGGCTTGTTACATAATGGCATATTCATTCTCAATCAAAATACAGTCCTTAATATACAAAACACACACAAGAGGAAGAGTTCAGAAATGAACGAATCCTTCTTGTGGCATTGTAGACTTGGTCATATCAATACGACACGGCTAGCTAAGTTACATAAGGATGGATATTTGAATACGGTCGAATTATCATCTTATGATACTTGCCATTCATATCTCAAAGGAAAAATGAACAAAACTCCATTTAGTGGACACGGAGAAAGAGTTACGGAACTCTTAGAACTGGTACACAGTGATGTATGCGGTCCTATGTCTACGCATGCCAGGAATGGTTCTTCCTACTTCATTACATTCACTGATGATCTCTCTAGATATGGACATGTGTTTCTAATGAAACACAAGTCTGAAGCTTTTGAGAAATTCAGAGAATATAAGCACGAAGTAGAGAACCAAACGTGCAAAAGTATTAAGATCCTTCGATCTGATCGAGGAAGAGAATACTTAAGCAATGAGTTCCTAGATTATCTAAAAGAGAATGGGATTCTCTCTCAGCTTACTCCTCCTTATACACCACATCACAACCGTGTATCGGAGCGGAGGAATCGCACCCTATTAGATATGGTGCGCTCTATGATGAGTACAGCTGAGTTACCTATTTCCTTCTGGGGATATGCACTGGAGACAGCTGCAGACCTATTGAATATGGTTCCCACCAAATCTGTGCCAACCACTCCATATGAGATATGGAAAGGAAAGAGACCATATCTTAATTATGTTAGGATATGGGGTTGTCCGGCATATGTGAAAACACAAAATCCGGACAAGCTCGGGGCAAGGTCTATTCTGTGCAAGTTTATTGGATATCCCAAACATTCGCGCGGGTATATCTTCTAACACTCCGAAGAACAAAAGGTGTTTGTTTCTCGGCACGCCACCTTTTTAGAAAAGGAATTTCTTGCAAAAGAGATTTGTGGCTCTGAGGTAGAACTGGAAGAAGTTCCAGCAACACAAACTACAACAGAAGATTTAGTGGAACCAGAGGATTCAGTAGTACCAGACGAACCCCAGCCTCTCCGCCGATCTAGTAGGGTTTCTCATCCACCTGAGAGATACTACAGTTTTCTCATTAATGGTGGAAGCGAGGATTACATCATGGAAGATGATGACCCGACTAGTTTCGAGCAGGCCATCACGAGTGGTGACTCTGTGAAATGGCTGGATGCAATGCGATCTGAGATGGAATCCATGTACACCAACAAAGTATGGACTTTGGAAAATGCTCCTGAAGGGGTAAAACCCATTGGGAGCAAGTGGATCATTAAAAAGAAAATTGGTGTAGATGGAAAAGTTGAGACTTTCAAAGCTGGACTTGTTGCAAAGGGTTTTCGTCAACGACCAGGTATGGATTGTGACAAAACTTTTTCTCCAGTGGTTATGCTTAAGTCCATCCGGATCTTACTTGCCATTGTTGCATACCAGGACATGAAATCTGGCAAATGGATGTTAAGACCGCCTTTCTAAACGGTGATTTAGAAGAGTGCATGTACATGACTCAGCCAGAGGGCTTCGTAGATAATGGGAGCAGCGGAAAGGTGTGCAAACTGCTTAAATCCATCTATGGGTTAATGCAAGCATCGCGGAGTTGGAACTTCTGTTTTGATGTTGTAGTCAAAGAGTTTGACTTCATCAAAAATATAGATGAACCTTGTATCTATAAGAAGGTAGCAGAGAGTAAGGTTGTCTTCCTCGTATTGTACGTGGATGACATACTCTTGATAGGAAATGATATTCCTATGCTGCAATCAATCAAGCTCTTCTTATCACAAAGATTCTCAATGAAAGATCTTGGTGATGCCTCCTGCATATTGGGGATTAAGATCTATAGAGATAGATCCAAAAGGATACTGGGATTGTCCCAATTCAGGTACATTAACACCATACTAAAGAGGTTTAGTATGGAAGAATCCAAGCGTGGGAACCAACCCACGATCTCTGGACTCACTCTCTCCAAAGAGATGTCTCCCAAGACTGATTTGGAGAGAGCTCGCATACAAGGGATACCCTATGCTTCGGCAGTAGGCTCTATCATGTATGCGATGCTATGTACCAGACCCGATGTAGCATACTCACTAAGTGTAGTAAGTCGGTATCAAGCAGATCCTGGAGAGAGTCACTGGACAGCTGTGAAGAACATTCTCAAGTACTTGCGAAGGACTAGAGACATGTTCTTGGTGTATGGTAACGGAGAATTCCGGGTGGAGTCCTTTACCGATTCCAGCTTTCAAAGTGATAAGGACGACTCTAAGTCGCACTCGGGATTTGTATTTACCCTCAATAGAGGGGCGGTATGTTGGAAGAGTTCCAAACAGGATACCGTTGCAGACTCGACGATGGAGGCTGAATACATCGCTGCCAACGATACTGCCAAAGAGGCTGTTTGGATGAAGAAGTTCATTAGTGAACTTGGTGTGGTTCCATCCATTGAGCATCCAATACCTCTGTATTGTGATAACAATGGAGCTGTGGCTTTGGCCAAGGAACCCAGGTCCCATCAGAAGTCCAGACATATTCTGAGGCGGTATCACCTGATCAGGGAGATAGTTGATCGCCGGGAGATCGAGGTCAGGAGAGTAGATACGAAGGACAACACTGCGGATTCACTCACGAAGGCCATTCCCCAGATACAGTTTGAGAGATTATTCGGGATGCTAGGTATGAGATACTACAGCAGCTGGCCTTAGTGCAAGTAGGAGATTGTTAGTTATGTATATGCCCTAGAGGCCATTGTTGTACATATGATGTATATTATAATGGATGCTTGGATATATATAGAGAGGACTTTCTTGCTCGTCATGATAGTATGCTATTTGGTTCCACTTTATCTTAACATGTTGACTTATATTGATTTACTGTCTTACTCTCATATGTTGATAAAGCCCTTAGGATCTGTACTCGACTACTGGGACTATGATAAGATCATACTAGTGGGGCCACGGTAGTCAATGAGTACATCCTATAACTGTTCCTAGTCGAGGGTTTATCGAGACAGGGCATCGATACACCAGAGTAGACTAGCGTATACGCATCTTGACCCATATGATGGGTGATGGATGATCCTATATCCATCGGTGTTTGACATCAAGGATGGTGTACGGGTGCTCAGTGGAGACTGGGTATACTGGACGGACTCGCCGAGGACTCCCAGATGGTGATATACCTCACGTCAGATGGCAGTTCTCCGGTGACACTGCTACAGGGTAGTCTGTAGACCCGAGATCGTCATAGAGTCTTGTGTGATTCCCACTATGCTTTGATTTCCACCTTACCACGTCCAAGAGAGCGTGCAAAACGGTGGCTTTTGGGTGCAGTCCTGAATCACATGGAGGCAATGAGCGATAGGAGGGGATTCGTCTCTCCCGGTATAGGGAGTTGATGTTGTGCTAGGTTCGATTGGCTATAACTAGAAGTCCCTGGCCAGGGCTGATATAGAGATTTACTGGTAAGTGTTACCAGTAGTTTCTCGACCCGTTATGAGCCTCATATCGACACAACTTATCGGTTACTGGGGTCTGACGTATACCACCCCTAAACTAGATATGCAACATATCATACGAAGAGACCGGACTGTACGGGAGTGTTACTGTTTGGATTCACAGGAGAATGTACAGGCTTGCTTGTTGATCTTCTGATCGCTCAATACCTGGATGGCTGTTACATTTAGCTGACCGCTTGCAGCTTGTGGGTGTTTGATATGATCATCACTTGCTACCGGCGTATTGACGATTCTTTAGAGTCCTACACAGAGGTTTCTTGACTCAAGAAAAACGGGGTAGGGGCATATATGTGATATGTGCATGACCGAGGATAATGCGATATGAGATACCGTATTATATTCTCATGATATTTTGATATGAGCCGGGTCATCGGATCAAGTGTTGATTCGATGAATCGGTACATGATATATTAGTCAGTTATATTCGATATAGCCGGATTGTCGGATCAAGTGTTGATTCGATAATTTAATGTATAATAATATATATGATATATTGTATTACATTATCTAATATTGGCTCGCTTTATTGATTCATTTTCTCACCGGATAATACATTGATATATATGCGATATATGTTAATTGTATTATTTTCTTTTGTTACAAAATATATTATATATATGATATATAATATTGTAACATATTATAATTACTAATGCAACATGATTAGTGAAGATTAAAGAAGGTTAGGGTTTGATTTGGATTAGTTCTTTCATGAACCTTCTAGAAAGTTTTCTTTTGTTTTGAGCTAAGATATTATGCTTGATATTTTAGTGGCTCATTCTTTAACCCAACCCAAACCATTAACCCTAGTGAACTCTCTATGTTGGTTAGCCTTGTTATAGTTGACCATGGTTGCATTTGTAATCATATAATCTTTTCATTATTCATCACAAAAGGATTATCCATTTTATATTCTTCTTCTTCTTCCTTTGAGCTTTGAGAAAGCTTTCTAGGTTTTCTTTATGTGATGATTTAGTGTGATAATTTGATAATAAAAGAGAGCACAAATACTACTTCATCATCCTCATCTAATCTAGCCAATTAGATCAGGGTATTCACCTCATTAGAGAGAAAGAGAGCTTGAGTTATAGAAACTTCGAGGTAGATCATCGGAGAAAAGGAAGACTACAAGCTAGCATGGATCGTTCGGGTTGTGGAGCCTCTCTTGAGTCTGGGAGATCATGGATCGCGGCGAAGGGACTTCTACTCGGAGCTTATGAAGCGAAGGAGCGGACTACAAAGGTTGTAATCCCTCACTCTTAGTTGTAAAGATGTGTACTTGCATGTTAAACCCTAATTATCTAGCAAAGATCCTGGCTTTGGGTTGTTTGGCATGTCTAAAATTTTAACCGGGCATGGTTGATGCCTTACAGACCCTTGTAAGAGTGCCTAGGAACCCTACACAAATGCCCCGGTCTGGGACATAACAATTCATATGGTCTATATGGACAACGGTAAAGAAGAAAGCAATGCTTCAGCGAGTTATAGGCCGTATACTCGGTCACTCACAAAAGCTCAGGAGCAATAACAAAAGCTCCAAGAGATGCTGACCAAAATGGCAGCACTCACCGGGCCAAAAGAAAGTCCAGAAAAAGAAGCTGAACAACGCCAGGACTAAAAAACCGATACAGAGTTCTTGTGACGAGTGATGGAGAAGAAAGACAAAAAAGCTGCAGAACTGGCGGTCAACATAAAGCAGATGATTCTGTTATTCCAAGATATGGTTGGAATGATAATCCAACCAGACCCACCGGCTGATGATCCTCCGATGCTTATCGAAGACGACAGAGGAGAAACATCAAATCCTCCTCCGGCCTTATCAACGGCTAAGAAGGAAACAATCTCCAAGACGGCTCTGGACGACTACATTACTCAGCAAATTAGAGCTCATTAGGCCAATGAAGCCGCCAACCAACTCGTCAAAACCGGGCGACCATATCTGGCATTGTATGACCAAATAAAGAACCCACTGGGATATACGATCCCGAAGTTCTACGTTTACAAAGGAACGGGTATTCCTCACCAGCACGTCGCACAATTCAGAGCTCTGTGCGGCAATACTGGAGGCGACGACAAATTGTTGCTATGCCAATTTGTTGGATGCTTGTCAGAAACAACTTTCAAATGGTACTCGGAGCTCCCAAATGACTCCGTGAAAACCTTCTCTGAAATAGAGCTTCTATTCATGCAACGGTTCGCCAGCGCGATTGAACGCACTCCGATCATGACGCTAATCAATGCCAGGGTCAAGCCGGGTGAAACATGGGTCCAATATGCAATCCGGTGGCGGAACCTACGGTCCAAATGCGAACAACGCATTGAGGAGTTCCGGCTATGGGAATGTTTATTGGGGCGATAGATCCTCAGTCAAACGTGTCCCAATTCATGACCTTCTTCAAGCCCACTACGTTCTAGTCACTAATTGACAAGTTAGCACAGATGGACCAGATGGGTCATGGAACTTCTTCCTCGAATAAGGACCCTCAAAATAACAAGGGAAAAGGAAAAGCGGCCTTTGTTGCCAACGTGCAACAATAACCGGGCGGTCCGAAATCACCCGTTTGTCAAAACAACACTCATGCATGCCCGTACTTAGAAGAAAGATTGGGACGTACTTACTCGTTCTCTCATGATAAATGAGGAGGTTGTTTGAGCTGGAAATGCGAAATAATCTGATCACATTTCTAGACACACGGCGTCCAACATAAGCCGGCGATGTCAATAACCTTAACAACTGTTCCTATCACAGAATAGTTAGCTATCCAATTGAGGATTTCTACATATTCAAAAATTGGGTTGAAGACCAGTACCAGCAGGGGAAGTTTGCACTGTTCGATAGCTGGAGGGTAGATCCGTCCCAAAAGCACGCTCCCAAAAAGGTGGACACGCAGGGGCCATCATGCTCACTCATGGAAGAATCTCCATGGGAAGTAGTCCTTTCAGCAAATACTAAAAGAATGCTGAAGGTTTTGCAAGCATGTCCGGCGATCAGGTGGAAGAGCCCACTTGAACCCGAAATCATAGAAGGGATGCTGAAACCATGTCCCGCACCAAATGTCACCGACATAGGGAAAAGTCCAAGATAAGCCTACAAAGTCTTCTAAGAAAAATAAGAAGACCAAAAAGCCTAGGAAGCCTGCGGAAAATATCGACAAGCGTACAAACCTTCAAAAATATATAGACGCGCTGGAAGAATATAACCAGAAGGCATGGACATCGGTCACGCTCGAAGAATTCCTCAAGCATATTCTTAAGGATGGAGACGGTGGCGATGATGAAGAAAATCGCTCATCAGAAAAACGGAAAGCTACCAGATGGTCTCTCATTCATCGTTATATGATGAAGAAGCTCCACCGACATTAGGAAGCAACGTAGAGGAGCTGGGGACAGAATCGACGCTAAAATCGCCGATACTACTAAAAGAAGAATCGATTGAGAGGCTGCTAAACGAAGCCTTTCAAAAGAGCAAAAATGACCGAGAACACGAAATGAACATATACAAAATGGCCGAGCGGCAGCGTCTAAAAAAAGAAGCTGCAATGAGGATGGGTCATGAAGTTCTCCGGACAAATCAAAGCACGCCTGCGAAAAATTAGAGTAGGACTAAATCTGAGAAGCGGTTCGCCAAAGCCCTGTCCATAGGAATGAATCCGCCACCGCTCCGGATGTACACTCCTAGGATCACATACTTCGATGGAGGATAATCATATCCAAAATACTGCCTATATTACCGAAGGGTCGCACATCCTATTGAGGATTGCAATGCCTTCAAGAAGTGGTGGTAAGGATATGTTGCCTATAGAAAACACTTCAAGAAGGAGAAGCACGAAGTTCACGCTCGTCAACGTGAGAGTGACGAGACGAACACGCATAAAGTAATAACTGACAACTGCCATATGGTTGGTACTAGTTCGGAAGGGGAAAAACCTCAAGTTCTCACCTTCGGGAGCGATTTTGAGGACGAAACGCCCTTCAACTCTCTTTTTGAAGACCCCATTTCTAGAAAAAAAGAGATGGAAAAGAATTGCGAAAATATTCAGCTGCGTAACCGTACGCTACCTGAGAAGAATCTCGGACCTGCAAATAAAGGTTCAAACAAAAAAGACAAAGGGAAACGAAAGATGCCCGAGAAAAATGCCCTTGATGAAGAAGCATGCAACAAACTCGCCGCAAAGGACCCGCCTAAGAAAAACAAGGTGGACAACAATATCCTTGCACATTTGAGAAAAATACCCTCACAATTGAGCATACTGGATGCTCTCCTCCTATCCAAAGAGGCACGATATTCCCTGATCAAGGCCTTATAAGAGCCATATCAGTTCCAAACTTTCCTCGTAGAAGAGAAGATGAAAGATGAACTGGAAAAAGTCCACACGGCTGATATTACATTCAGCAATGAAGATCTACTCCTCAGTACGTGCGAACATAATCGCCCACTATACGTCACCGGGTATTACCATGATATCAAGATAGGGAAAATCTTTGTCGACAATGGATTCTCTGTCAATCTTCTCAACGTGGGAGTTCTGAAGGAAATATGCATGAATGTTCAGCACCTTGCCCGAGATAAAATTTCCATCTCCGGGTTTGATTCACAGTCATCACTGGGGTCTATAATACTCACGCTATGCTTCGGGCTGCTCGTCGCTCACATCAAATTCTATATTATTGACGCCAAAACTTGCTACAACGCTCTACTCGGCAGGCTCTAGTTACACGAGTACAACATCATCCTTTCTACACAACATCAATGTATGAAGTATTTCAAGGATGGCTCGGAGACACCGTCATGGGAGAACTTAATCCATTCTCGGTGAATGAAGTGAAAAAGTATGAAAATGCGAAGTACTTTCTGCCGGACTTCGAGGATACTGAAAGGTGCCACAAGCCAGAGAATAAAAAAAATTCGTGGCCACCATCCTGATCTTTGAAAGAGATACTGAGGAAGACGAGCAAATAGTCTACTTGGGACAAGCTCAAAGGGAAAACAATAAGGCCGGGCCATCGACCCCTATCTTGGTCTTTGGCAGCGACTCCGAGGACAAGACCAATGCAGTGTTGTCCATCCCCCCGTTGATGCAGACTCTTGTCGAAGCGGATCGAAATCTACAAATTATGACGACTCCGCCTAAACATTATAAGGAACTTGATGCGCTCGATACATATAGCGTACAAGAACTGCAAACTTTCTTTGTGCCTCCTACGCGAATAGGTGAAAAAGCGATTCTCTTTTACAAATCTACGGAGACCAAGGTGGAAAAAGAAGTCTGGTATGGTGCAAACTCCACACTTGATAAGTTTTAGCCCATCCGTATGCCAACATATTACGCGGAGAGATTAAAGAAACTGTTAAAGCGCCAGGGCGTTCCTCTCGAGCGGACGGTTCGACAAGCTTAATTTTACAAAAAGATTTGGGATATCTCCGGGACTCAACGAAAGAAGCCTGATGGGAAGATGAAAACAACTGGGCTCGGATATGTTCGGTTGATCAATCATATTTATACGATCATTTTCCCTATTATTAATAATTAATAAATGGTGTTATTTATAATTTAAGAACATATGTGGGTTTATGTGTAAAAAGATTTTTGTCATATGTTACTTAATTTATAAATAATATAATTGGGTGTAATATATGCATATCATATTTAAATAAACTATCTATGTGATTCTTTACCATTATTATTAAGATGTGCATATCATATCATATCAAATATCCTTGAATTTCTTAACCATTAAGTAACTTATTTGTGAATGTATGGTTGGAATAATATCTTAAATAAAATAAATGCTATTAATGATTTAATTTGAGATATTGTGCATGTATTAAAATAACAAATCAGTTCACGGCTACAAATATGAGTAAGACATCAAATCAAATCAAGTTAGCAAACCAAATCTGCCAAATTTGGTAGCAAATTGAAGATTTTTACAACTGCAGAGATAAAGAAATATTTTCAAAATATATTCATCAGAAAAATCTCCTAAGATCACGAAAAGAAAGCAAACAAAATCTGGAGACGCAATCTCATTATATGGCGGCGATTCAGCGGCCGAAGAAAGCAAACAGCGGCGGTTCCGCTATTCAATCGTTGCCATTTGATATGAAATTTCAGGGGTATGATCGTCTTTTTACATACATCGAGATGAAGTCTAGGGTTTCAAGTTCCAGAACCTATATAAAGGACCGATCGATCAATATAGGGTTTTTAGTTTTTTAGTACTTATAGCCAATAAAATTCTGTAATGCAAATTTTTCTTAATAAAAGGCAGAGTAATTTTTATTTCTTGTCTCTTTACTTTTATGCAATTTATTTCTTCACATTTAAATTGAATTGTTTTTCTTAATGAAGTTTATTTTCTTCCTTCCTCTTTCTTATCGATTTTGAAGCGATGATGCTAACAAAAGATACTCCTTGCTTTTCATAAGGGATTTTAAAATCTAGCTTTATAAAAATATTTCTCAACCCCTTCAGGTTTTTATATTGCTTTTTTTTCTTACACTTAATATTAATCTCTTATTATTTAAATTCTTCTTATTACGTTTATCATCTAAAAATCTAATCTTTTTAATAATAGTTGACGCCTAGAAAGAAGATTAAGGGAATATGATAACATCAGGAAATTTATTAGGTAAAATGATAGGTTGACGCCATAGAAATCTAATAAACGAAGGTAAGAGACGAGTTTAATTAAAAGAAATTAAAACTATGTAGTTAAGGGCGATCTAAGTTATTAGATAAGATGATAGAAGTAGATTGATCAACTACCGCTATTAATCGAAGATTAAATGTAGATTATGTTTAATTAACTAGAATAAGTGTTTTAATATTGTTATCTAAATGATACTTTTATAATTGATAGGTTAACTTTAATAACGTTAAATTAACCTATACTTTTATAGGATTAATAGAAAACATATTAAACATAGATTTAGGAAAGAAGTGTCATCTTTTAAACTAACCAATAGAGATAAATAAATACAAAACCCTAGAAGAGAAATTAGTTACGCTTTATATTAAAATAAAGCAAAAATTTATTCATAAAAATTACTTACACTAGTGTTGATTTCTCAAAAGAAAACCCTAGAGTTAGTCGAAGAAACGTGAGTAAATCTACAACTGTCATGTCATGAATAGCTCGAGTGAAGAAGAAACCGCTCTTCCAAAATGCCGTGACGTAAAATCGGAGCAAGATCCTACCCTGAGATCGTTAAGTCCGTCGCTCGAAGAACAACTTGACAAGCTAATAAAGGAAGTTTGCCAGGCGAGCCGAGACAGCCACATCTACGAAATGTCCATATACAAAATGACCAAGACACAGCGTCTCAGTCAGCAATCATGAAATGCTATCCACTTTCGCGAAGAGAGAAAATCCCGAAACGGAGGTAAAAATAAGGTGAAGAACGCAAACAACGTTCAAGGAAAACAAAGCAGGTCTAAGATGCCGATCAATTGAGAAAAGCTTGGTTGGATCCCGTCCTTTGTAAAGAATATGGGTCGAAAATATTCCCTCCCTTAAGAAATGACAGGAAAAATCTTCGGCCTTGTCATGAAGCATCAAATGTTGACGCTTCCGGAATATCGACACCCTAAACAAATAAATGAGGTCCATCATTTGGACTATTGCTCCTATCACAGAGCAATAGGACATCCCCTTGAGGACTGCTTCACATTCAAAAATTGGGTCGAAAACCAATATCAATAAGGCATGTTCATATTATCCGACAGCTGGAAGATAAACCCACCATAAAAGTACGAGCTAAAGAAGACCTATACCGTTAGGATATGACCAGATCGACCGTGAAAATGGAAGCAGACTCGTACCTACCATATGGTAACTCTCTCAAAAAGAAAAAGGATGAGGATGTGATTGACCTCTTCCAATGCTTTGCAAATGAAGACGATGATGTGGAGATCTCAGAATTTCCACCAGCGCTAAAAGAGCGGGAGGAAATGATACACACCACGGCAGCCAACTTAAGAAAAATCGACTTAGGGATGGAAAATGATCTGAGGCCGATGTTTATCAGTGAGCTGCTATCTGAAAAACAAGTAGCCACACTGAAAGACGTACTTTTACAGTACAAAAACTCTTCACTTGAAACTACTCTGAAATGCCGGGCTTAGATTAAGAAGTGGTGGTACAATAATTGACTATATTGCCAGACATAAAGCCGGTCAAACAGGCACCAAGAAGGATGCAACTCGAAGTTGAGATGAGTATCAACACCAAAGTCAAGAAATTAATTGACTCCGGTTTTATCAAAGAAGTTCAATATCCCGACTGGATCGCCAACATCATTCCAGTAATGAAGAAAAATGGGACAGTTCGTATCTGCGTAGACTTTCGGGACCTTAACAAAGCGTGCCCGAAAGATGACTTCCCAGTACCTATTACCGAATGATGATCAATAACACATCCACCCACGAAGTCTTTTCCTTTATGGATGGATCTTCAGGATACAACCAAATAAAAATGGATTCTGAGGACCGGAAGCATACTACCTTCCGGACTCTGTTGGGCGTATTCTGCTACAAGGTGAAGCCCTTTGAAAAACGCCGGAGCCACATACCTAAGAGCCATGACAAAGATCTTCAATGACCTCATACACAAGATCGTCGAATGCTATATCGATGACCTTGTGGTTAAGAGAAAACCTCATGAGGAACATTAGGAACACCTAAAAATTATGTTCTAACGTCTTCAGAAGTATAATATAAAGATGAACCCTCTAAAATACGCATTTGGAGTCTCCTCAGGAAAATTCGTAGGTTTCATCATACGCCACCGAGGTATCGAAATCGATCTCTCAAAAATCAAGGCGATTATAGAAATGCCCTCGCCAAGAACCCTCAAGCAACTGCGGTCTCTCCAAGAAAAGCTCGCATATATCTGGCGGTTTATAGCCAATCTCCAGAAAATGTCATCTCTATAGCCATTTAATGAAGAAGGGGATCCTATTCATCTGGGAACAGAAATGCCAAAACATGCTAGACAAAATCAAACAATACCTGCAAAATCTGCCAGAATTAGCCGCCCCAGTTAAGGGAAAACCCCTTATCTTATACATGACGGTCCTCGAAGGTTCTCTAGGCGCGCTATGGGCATAAGAGAACGATCAAGGAAAGGAGAGAGCTCTCTGCTATCTAAGCAGAGTTCTTCTGGGGGCAGAAAGCAACTATTCCCCAATTGAAAAGCATTGCCTGGCATTGATCTTCACATTAACGAAGCTCAGACATTACGCCTTGGTGCATGAGATCCATCTCATACCAAAAGTGGATCTTATCAAATATTTGATGTCGAAGGCCATACTGACGGGAAGGCTTATCAAATGGGCCCTCCTACTGATGGAATTCTCGATAACCTATCGACCCCTTAGAGCGGTGAAAGGACAAGCCATCGTCAACTTTCTTGCGGAACATCTGATAGCAGCCGACTCTTTCCTAAATTGCGAGCTGCCGGATGAACACGCGTTCGACGCAGTCGAGGAAGAAAAAAAGAAAACGAGTCTCAATGGGAACTTTATTTCGAAGGAGTATCTTGTATGAAGAGGCGAAGGAAGAATACTCGCATAATCAAAGCCGGGGTGGGTCTTGTCTTCGTAACCCTGCAAAGAGGAATATTGCGTTACGCCTTCTCCTTGATGGAACCCAAGACCAATAATGAAGCATAATATGATGTTTTGATAGCCAGCCTTGAGATTGCTATCGATATGGGAATCAAAGACCTTTTCATATTTGGAGACTCCCAGCTGATCATTAGTCAAGTAAACGATGACTATCAGACATGCAAGCCAGAACTAATTAGGTATGGTGAAAGAGTGCAGCAACTACTGACCTAAATCCCTTCATACACCCTGGAAAGCATACCGCGAGTGGAAAACAACAATGTGGATGCACTAGCCAAATTGGTTAAAGAATTGGTCGACGAAGACCTCGATGACGTAAGAATCATTGTACAAAGCCGCAAGATCTCACGCCAGCAGATACATCTTCGGATGAAGACCTGAAAGGGCCACCCGAAGGAAAAGAAACGATCGAACAAGAAGTCCTCCAAATAGAGGACGAAGAAGAGATCAAGGAATAGAGGGAAGTCTTCATAGACACTATTATGTCCCAACGAACGCCCGAAAATGCGTCGTCTAGACATCAGCTCATGAAACGAGCATTGTCATTTGCCTTTGTCAATGGTACTCTATATAAGAGATCATTCGACTATGGCTAAGGTGCCTAGGGCCGAAGGAAGCGAAGAAATTCGTCCGAGAAGTACATGAAGGACTATGTGGCTTTCATCAAGCAGGTCCAAAAATAAAACTGAAGATAAAAAAGATGGGCTATTACTGGCCCACGATGATTCAGGATTGCCTCAAATACGCGAAGAAGTGTCACTCATGCTAAATACACGAGGAATTCATACATCAACATCTAAATCCGCTGTATCCGACAGTGGCTAGTTGGCCGTTCGAGATGTAGGGAACGGATATAATCAGCCCCATCGAACCAACGTCATCCAAAGGACATCGGTCCATATTAGCAACAACCGACTACTTCTCTAAGTGGGAAAAAGCTGTACCGCTAAGAGAGCTGAAGATGGAGAATATCCTTCACTTCTTCAAAACCCAGGTCATCTATCGGTTCGGGAATCCGTGACGCATAATCTCGGATAACAGACCAGTTTAAAGAAGCCACAAAATAAGTTGTTTCGCACAGAAGCACAAGATAGACTGGGGATACTTCTCAGTCTATAATCTTTGAGCCAATGGTCAAGCTGAAGCATTCAACAAAATCTTGACCAGGATTATAAAAAAGACGGTGTCTAGGAACAAAAAAGACTAGCATGAAGAGCTGCATGAAGATTTTTGGGCGTATCGAACAATGTTCAAGACGGCCACAAATACAACACCATATGCATTGCTATTTGGCACTGAAGTAGTGCTCCCACTGGCCCTTCATTATGAGTAGCTGTTCAATATGAGCTAACGGATGAAGAAAATGCACATCTTAAGCTAGAGGAACTTGACGCTCTCGATGAAACTCGCCTTATAGCACAGCAAAACCTGGAAGCCCATAAGGCAAGGATGACACGGTCGTATGAAAGACTGACAAGGCAGAGAACATTCCACTAAGGCGAACTTGTGCTGGTCGCTAAAAGACCAATGATCCCCAATCGTGCAAAATGAGAGAAGTTCAAGCCGAACCATGAAGGTCCATACTTTATAGATAAGACTTACCAAGGTGGAGATTATCTACTCATTGACATGCATGGCGAAAGGCCATTCCGGGCGATAAACGGTCGGTTTCTCAAAAAGTACTATGTCTGAAGAGTCGCGACTTAGGTCAATGATAGATGACGATGCTTGTGTCCGCTCGCTATCTTTCTGAGACAAAAATCTGAAAGTGGTGCCATATAAAATTTGTCCCAAATACGTGAATGATGGACTACTACGTCCTTAAACTGGTATTGGACCGAGAAGTCCCTAAACTAATGTTGGACCGAAATGTCCCTAAACTAAAAATGGACCAAAATGTCTGTAAACTAATATTCGTCCCAAACAAGGGAATGCTGCACTGTAATGTCCTTAAACTAACATATTTCCCTACGGTAGGTCTCCATATCGAGCACCGTATACAATCTACGGGCATAAAACAGTTCATATCCTTCTCGGGTCCCATATGCTGTGGTCCTTCGAAGAAAGTTGTGACCTACAACTGTTAGTGCATTACCTTACGGTTTGTCTAAAAAAAAGGTACGTCCACTAGCGAAATGGGTTTGGATGAAAACCCGAAAGGGAGCCGTGAATATAAACAGCAAGGCTACTGGCGAGCTTATGAAAACCCGAGAGGGCGCAAACTCGTTAAAAGAAAGGAAAAGATGCACTTGCAAACTCCTCACGACTTCGTTAGGAGAAAACACCTACATGAGATCCTTATGACTCACGAAAGAGCAACACACTTACGAATCCATACGATCCCTGAGGAGAAAATGCACTTACGAGATCCTCATGACTCATAAGGATAATATACTCTCTATAAGACCCTCACGGCTTATAGAATTCAAAAGCCTTAAGTTACAGAGATCCAAACCTGTTCTTAAGCCATTACAACTCTACAAATTTATGCTCTACAGGCGGTCCAATATTGATCCTTGTATATAATCAACAGGCGTAAATAAATCTATTCCCAACCATTTCCAACTGAAATCGAGAAATATTGCCCAACAAAGTGAACGGCACTTGCGAATACTCACGACATGCAATTGAAAATACCACCTAAGAATTTTCACAATTCCTAAGGAGAAAAGTACACTTACGAGATCCTCTCGACTCGTAGAGAGAAATACCTTTATGAAACTCTTACGGCTCAAAAAGTCAAAAATCCTTAGTCGACAGAATTCTAACCCTATTTGCTAAACCACCTTTGTTCAAACCAATAAAGGAAAATAATGATTCGCGAGTTTGTTGTAGCGATACCGATACCGATACTAAGATTGGGATCAGATTCCAAATCCCCAACTCATAATAAAATCAGCGAGTAAGGAAAAATATGCTTATAAAAATAGTCGAAATGATAGGGCAACTCGCAATAAAAATCGGCGAGCAAAAAATATAAGCATATGAAACAACCAAAATGTTTGGGCAACTCGCAATAAAAAGCAGCGAGTAAAAAAAATGACATAGCCAAAATGATTGGGCATCGCGAATGAAATAGCCGAAATGATTGGGCAATCGCGACTTTCTCAATATAAAAAGCTAAGAAGATAGAGCATCGCTGAAATACAAAAAAATATAAAATAAAATAAAACTTTTTTTTCCCTGCAAGTAAGTTCATACTAACTCTTGTATACAATCTATGGGAACAAATGAAAGAAAGGGAACCATAATTTCCCACCATGCTTTGTCAAAAGAAGAACCGGGTCTTGATGGCACATATACACCCTAGAGACTATTTGGACATCCTTTTTACTCCAGCAAAGTACAGACGCGACGTCAACAAGGACCCAAGGGTTAAATAAAAGTGGAGTAACAGAAAAATCCTAGCTCCAGATCTCGATGGCAACATCTACAGCCTAGAGATCATTTCAACGTTCTTCCTCATTCTAGCAGGGCATGGAAGCAACTTGTAGGGATACTAGGCACACGCACAAGGGTCTACGAGGCATCAACCATGCTCGATTTAAAATTTAGTCATGCCGAACAACCCAAATCAGGATCTTTAAACTAGAGTTTAGGCGAAAACAAGCATGTTAAACACTTTAACACTAAGTGAGAGGGATTACAACCTTTGTAGAACCAGTCCTTCACTTCTTAAGCTCTGTGTTGAAGTCCCTTCGCTGCGATCATCATGTTCCGGACTCTCGAGAGGCTCCACGAAGAGAAAGATGCAAGCTTGCTTCCGATCTTCGATAACAAAGATGATTTGTCTTGAAGTTTCATTAACACAAGCTCTCACTCACTAAATGAAGTGAACACTCTCATCTAAAGGGCAAGGGTAGATGAGAATGATGAAGTAGGATTTTAGCTCTCATTTATAATCTTTTTCTCACACATAATCATCACTTAGAAAAAGCTAGAAAGCTTTTTCCATGAAGAAAGAAGGAAGAAGATGATGAATAAATCATTTGTGATCAATAATGAAATGTTGTCATAATCATTTATGCAACCATGGTTAACATAACCTTTGTAGAGATTTAACTAGGGCTAGGGTTTGGGTTGAGTTAAAGATGAGTCACTTAAAATATCAACACAAAAATCTTTTCCAAAACAAAAAAGAAAGCTTCTAGAAACTTCTAGAAAAGCTTAACCCAAATCAAGCCCTATCCATGTTTAATCTCCACTAAACATGTTGCATTAATATTTATAACATGTTACAATATTATATATCACATATATAAAATTTATTGTAACAAAATAAAATAATACAATTAACATATATCACATATATATCAATGTATTACCCGAGTGAGAAAAAGAATCTTTTAGTGAGTTAATGTAATTTAATATATCATATATATTATTATACATTAAATTATCGAATCAACACTTGATCCGACAATTCGGCTATATCGCATATAACCGACTAATATCTCATTTACCAATTCATCGAATCAACACTTGATCCGATGAGACGGCTGATATCATATATCGCGAGAATAGAATACAATATCTCATATTGCATTATCCTCAGTGCTGCACATATCACATATGTTTCCCTACTCCGTTTTGCCTGAGTCAAGAAACCTCTGTGTAGGACTCTAAAGAATCGTCAATACGCCGGCAGTAGGTGATGATCATATCAAACACACACAAGCTGCAAGCGGTCAGCTAAACGTAACAGCCACCCAGGTATTGAGCGTTCAGAAGATCAACAAGCAAGCCTGTACATTCTCCTGCGAATCTAATCAGTAACACTCCCTTACAGTCCGGTATCGTCGTCTGATATGTCGCATATCTCGCCTAGGGGTGGTAAACATCAGACCCCAGTAGCTTGATAAGTCGTGTCGATATGAGGTCTATAACAGTTCGAGATACTACTGATAACACTTACCAGTAAATCTCAACAACCCTGGCCAGGGATTTCCAATTATAGCCAATCGAACACAGCACAACATCAACTCCCTATACCGGGAGAGACGAATCCCCTCCTATCGCTTATTGCCTCCATGTGATTCGGGACTGTACCCAAAAGCCACCTTTTTGCACGCCCTCTTGGACGTGGTATGATGGAAATCAAAGCACAGTAGGAATCACACAAGACTCTATGACGATCTCGGGTCAACAGACTACTCTGTACCAGTGTTACCGGAGAACTGCCATCTGACGTGAGGTATAATACCATCTGGGAGTTCTCGGCGAGTCCGTCCAGTGTACCCAGTCTTTACTGAGCACCCGTACACCATCCTTGATGTCAAACACCGATGGATATGGGATCATCCATCGCCCATCATATTGGTCAAGATGCGTATACGCTAGTCTACTCTGGTGTATCGATGCCATGTCTCGATACACCCTGGACCAGGAACAGTTATAAGATGTACTCGTCGACTACCGTGGCCCCACTAGTATGATCTCATCATAGTCCCAGTAGCCGAGTACATATCCTAAAGGCTTTATCAACATGTAACATAGAGACAATCAGAGTACACGTTAAGATAAAATACAACCAGATAGTATACTATCATGTCGAGCAAGAAAGACCTCCCTATATATGTCCAAGCATCCATTACAATATACATCGTATATACAGTAATGGCCTCTAGGGCATACATATAACTAACAATTTCCCACTTGCACTAGGGCCATCTGTTGTGGTATCACATACCCAACAATTAGCTGTGGTTGAAGTATCTCATACTCAACCATCCCATAAAAGTCTCTACTGGGAAAAAGGCCTTTGTGAGTAGATCCGCGCTGTTGTCCTCTGCGTCTACTCTCCTAACTTCGATCTCCCTGGAGATCAACCATCTCCATGATCAGGTGATACTGCCTAAGAATTATATCTGGATTTCTGATGGGACGGGGGTTCCTAGGACAAAGCCTTTACTCCATTGTCACACAATGGTTGGAACGAAATTCATCTTATGAACTTATATCTATTCAGACTGCCTCTTTGGTAGCATCCTTGGTAACGATGTATCTTGCCTTTAATCGTCTAGAAAGTCACGGTATCTAGCTTGGAACTCTTCCAACATACCGTCCCTCCACTAGGGGTAAAGACAATGCCTGCAACTGACATTCAGTCGTCCTTATCACCCTGGAAGCTTTCCAGTGATTCTCCCCAGGATCGATTTATACCATCTCACTACAACTAGTGAGAATCCTAACATCTAATTACATCTATCTCATAGATTCAAAACCCAGGATTTAGGAGGTATCACTTTGATCCTATATGGAGAATCTTTGTGATAAGCGGAGAATGACCGAGCGTAGCATAGGAAACTCCTTCCCTATCAAGAGTATGTCATCCACGTACTCTACGAGGATCACCACTATACTCCCTACTACCTTTTTGTATATACAAGGTTCATCTACCATTTTGATGAAGTCAAACTCTTTGACTACCACATCAAAACAGTTGTTCCAACTCCGCGATGCCTGCTTTATCCTATCAAGTATCTTGTACACGTTTCCGCTGCTCCCACTGTTTACGAAGCCCTCTGGCTGTGTATTTATTGACGCTCACTTCTAAAACATCATTCAGAAAAGCAGTCATGACACCCAACCACCAGATATCGTAGTCATGGTATGTAGCAGTGGCAAGTAAGATCTGGATGGACTTAAGCATAGCTTTGAAAGTCTCAACTTTTCCATGTACACCAAGTAATATTCTCAAGATATACTTGCTCCCGATGGGGATTTAACTCTTCAGATAAAGCAACCAAAGTCCATACTTTGTTGGTGTATAAGGATTCCATCTCAGATCGCTAAGCTTCCAGCCATTCTTACAGAGTCCCACTCCTGATGGCCAGCTTGAAGATAGTTGGGTCATCATCTCATGATGCAATCCTCGCTCCCACTGTCATAGAGAAACCGAAGTATCTCTCAGGTGGGTGAGGAACCCTACTAGATCGGCGGAGAGGCTGAGGTTCGTTGGAAACTATTGAATTCACATTCAATAGGTATGCAGCTTCTCAAGTGCATAACTCCCAAAAGGAAATAGGAAACTCAGTAGTACTCATCATAGAGCACACCATATCACATAAGGTGCTATTGCTCTGCCCCGATATACCATCGTGCTATGGTGTATATGGAGGAGTAAGGCCGAGAAAGAATCTGATTCTCCTTTAGAATAGTCCAGGAATTCCGTGCTCAAGTATTCTCCTCCCTGATCTCATCAAAGGACATAATACTTATACCCGTTTTTGGTTCTCTACTTCTAACTTATATTCTGTGAATATCTCAAAAGCTTCGGACTTGTGTTTCAACATGAACATATGTCTGAATCTAGAGAGATCATCAGAGAATGTAATGAAGTACAAAGAACCGGTCTTGGCATGTGTAGACAGGGGACCTTCATACATCAGCATGTATCAATCCCAAGAGTTCACTAAATCTTTCTGTGTTTCTAATAAACAGAGCCGTGGTCATCTTATCTTTGTGACATGACCGGCAAGTTTCAAAAGATGTAAATTCAAACAAATTTAAATATGTATCTAAATGTAACTTGGCTAGTCAGGTCGCATTGATATGACCTAGTCTACAATGCCTCAAGAAGGATTCGTTCATTTCTGAACTCTTTCTCTTGTGTGAGTTCTGTATACTAAGAAGTGTAGTTTGATTTAGAACGTCAATGCTTTTAGATAACGTGCCTGAACCGATCAACTCTTGATATAGGAAATGTTCAAAACATTATCCAACAATACAAAATTTTATCCTTCTTTACTAATAAAGAGACTGATATGATGTTGTATATCAGGTTCGGTATCTAATAACATTCGTTCAGAATCAATGTATTCTGGTAATACAGGGTGATAGTGACCAACAGACTTGGCTGCAACACTTGCACCGTTTCTATCTAATGAAACTTATCACCCGTTCTCAGTTCTTTACCTATCTGTAGCCCTATGTAACAGATTACATATGCGGGATCCTGATCCGGTATCTCATACCCAGGACGTAAAGGATACTAAGAAACAGTTCTATGTAATGAACACACCCGAAGAAGATGCATCAGCATGCACTTTCTTCGTTTGGGCGGCACGGGAATTCTGGTAATCCCCAATTTCCTGCTCTGTCTTATAACAATTATAAGTTGGAGTGGGACCAACGTTCCCCAGCTCAGTATAACAAGCGGGTTTGGTCAATACATCCGTATTATTATCTTGATTAAGGCGTGATATAGTCGCTACTTGGAGAGAGAGAGAGAAGAAAACGCTCAGCGTATGCTCTTGCAAGATTAGATTAGTTATCTAATATATCTAATCAGGATGTCTCCCACTGTTTTAGTCAAATCTTTCTTCAAACCCTAAAAGGAAAGACTAGCCGGGATTAATCACACGCTACAAGTTCGCCAATCTTTCAGCCAGGCCAGTGCCGGTACTTTGAGGGAGGTTCCTCATGGTTTCGCACGGACCTAATTAAAATAAACCTCGTTTTCCCAGGGGCGTAACCCCGTTGACACCTTTCTAGACACCTACTTGATCGGCTAATTGTAATGTGTAAAACTCTCCCAGGAGTAACTCTTACTCGCAGCGGGTATCGGGATCCAACTATCTCATAGAAGATATGCGATCTCATTGCAAATTTCAACACTTGAAATTCCCGATAATATTTTTCCCCAAGCCTCCTATGACCTTGACAAAGGCCAACAAACCATAGGCTGCTAGTCATGTTCAACCCGTCATTTCTTGATTGAATTAAACCCACCCGTACGGCTCTTGACAAAGGCCAACAAGGTCACACGACTAACCTAATCCAATCTGCATCATATGCATAAGCAGATAAGTACTATTCAGCTACCGCACACTACGCCTTGACAAATGCCAACAAACGCAGCACGGATACTAAACAGTCCTTATCTGAAATGACGGAGGGCTACGATAGGTTTTTAAGAAAACCCTTTGCGTAATGAACTCGATATCATTGTAGAATCGAGTGATTTTTAAATGGAGTGTTTTTGAGACTTTTCTAGTTTTGCTAAAGAGGTCACTCCTGGTGAAGGGATCGTCGGCTCTTTCCTCATCGAATAAGGTGCAGAGTATATCATATATACCATTATGCAAAGCAAGAACTATAGAAGCAATCAAAAGAGAAACCGAGTTTGTAGCATCTGCTAGTTTCACTAAAGAGGTCACTCCCGGTGAAGGGATCTCGGCTCTTTCCTTATCGAATAAGGTGCTGGATGTTCTACAAGGAACACCGCTATGCAAAGCAAGAACTAGAGCTACCAGTTTTTAAACAAGTTTCTACAACATCTTAGGTTTCTTTTATTTCATTAATCTCATTAATGAAGTCTCATTTTAATATGCTTCACAAGCATCAGATATGAAACGAAATCAACAATATATAATATATATCTCATATATATAATATAAACATTCGTCTCAGGCAGTAATATGATCTCATCACAGAACATTGCAGCAGAAGAACATATATGAAATATTGGATATACTAGGACGTCCGTGTTTTTAATATGAGCCTGTATAAAACACGGATTCCACGGTCGCGATGAATAGCCAAACCTACATCCCTAGACCCCTACGAGAGCGGCAAGTAACACTGCCAATTCTAGGGTTAGGAGACCCGGTCTCGACTCTTCGAGATGGTCTCCCACTGGACCCTAGAACCCGGTTACTTGTGCTCCCCATCTTGGGTCTACCTAATGCGGAAAAGTAAATAATATGCAATGGTGACATCATCCTCAGCCCGGAAGTGCCCCAATAAAAGAATATTACATACAAATGAATTTTACATGAATGAAAATGAAAAAACTTTCATCTCACATAAAATCCCCGGCTATTCAAACACAACGATCCAATATAAAATATCACAGCAATACATAACATCACATGTCATCAACGTAAGTAAGTATGCATACACTGATTGTCGTCAATATATAGCAACAAAAACCGGCGATACAACTACATACTACACTTACGGTCCTAGAAAAGAAAGTATAAAACTACAACAGTTGGAATCCGCAACCTCTTTAGATATCGCATGCCTAACCAAATGAATTCCTTAGACATCTCATGCCTAACAATTATAAACCCCGTATTTTAGTCTCATTATCGGAAACTCTTTTCAATATCAAGTTGGGCAATTCAACAAGATTCCCGACATCCTGATCGAATGCTCGTCGCAAACTTTAGTAGACGGCCGCACCCCCGATACCGTCGACGAAGTGCACTAAGGCAGAACACCGCTGCCGCAAGCACCCAAACGGATGCTTTTGGCGACGGGGTTCTCCTACAGTTACTTGGTCTGGGCTATGGGCGCGGCTATCTATTAAGTTTACCCGGCGAGTATCCGCGTACGCTACGTGATTGCGACGGACATTTGATCACATCAAAATTCTGTGGCAACCGATCAATTGAGACTGAACTGCTAGATTTATAACATTCAAATTAGTTATTTCATAACTACTTGTGGATTCCAAATATTGTATCACATTCCAGATAAATAGACAATGTTAAACTTTCCGATCGAATAATCAAACACCCAAGTTTTCCCAAATAGTTCTCAACACTTGAAATTAGTTTAAAAACATCCATCACATGCCACAGTACTAATGGTCCAGCCGTAGAAGGGTCAAGCCAACGTCTCACATGTGGCACGCCGTACTGCCCCAAACCCTAAGGTTTAGAGGCAGTTCAAGATGGTTACATAATCGAGTTAAGGTTTGTTGTCTTCTAGAGGGTCCACCGCGTTACTTGCACGACTTAGAACGTTCTTAAACTACGGAAAAATCCAACGCTTGGAAATTTTTCGGCAGGGAAAAAAGTGAGTTATTGATATCCGTTCGAACTTTTTAACACGTTCTAAAAATTACCCGGACAAACTAAACGAAGTTATATTATCCGATCGAATCAACGAGACCCCAATACATCCCAGAAAACTCAACTTTTGAGTATAATTAAAAATTCCCAGAAACATGTAGCAGTTCCAGCGGATGTTACTGTACCAAAATGAACCCATAATCCTACTGTTGCGCCGCGGAACCGCCACGCAAACGAGGGTACGGCCGCGGTTCTGCGGCGCTTTAGGCGCATTAATGGGTCGTTTTGCACAGTAATTCCTAAAATACCCTGCTGAATTTTTTGAGCATTTTTAATATGGAAAAAATCACAATTTTAGAAAATTTCCAGAGAGGGGTCCGTGACGGGGTTTCCGGGTTCAATCGGACTTTAAACTTCGCCTAAAGCTCTAGCTTGTCTCTGATACAACTGTAGGAATACTAGGCATACGCACAAGGGTCTACGAGACATCAACAATGCCCGATTTAAAATTTAGCCGTGCCGAACAACCCAAATCAGGATCTTTAAACTAGAGTTTAGGCGAAAATAAGCATGTTAAACACTTTAACACTAAGTGAGAGGGATTACAACCTTTGTAGATCTGGTCCTTCACTTCTTAAGCTCCGTGTTGAAGTCCCTTCGCTGCGATCATCGTGTTCTGGACTCTCGAGAGGCTCCACGAAGAGAAAGATGCAAGCTTGCTTCCGATCATCAATAACAAAGATGATCTACCTTGAAGTTTCATTAACACAAGCTCTCACTCACTAAATAAAGTGAACACTCTCATCTAAAGGGTAAGGGTAGATGAGAATGATGAAGTATGATTTTATCTCTCATTTATAATCTTTTTCTCACACATAATCATCACTTAGAAAAAGCTAGAAAGCTTTTTCCATGAAGAAAGAAGGAAGAAGATGATGAATAAATCATTTGTGATGAATAATGAAATGTTGTCATAATCATTTATGCAACCATGGTTAACATAACCTTTGTAGAGATGCGTATACGCTAGTCTACTCTGGTGCATCGATGGTTGCAACCATGGACACTGGTTTTGTTATCACCAAGGGCAATAAAAAAATATATAGCGAGGGTGCTTCTTCACCTAGTGCCCTAAGGCCAACTGGTCTGGGAGTCACTGCTATGCCTGAGGTGGTGCAAGACGAGGAAAATACACCAAGTAAGCAAGCACATAAGTAATCGGTCGGTTAGTACCTCAAGAAGTATTAACGGTCGCATGAAAGTGTGTGAGCAATCTCATCTAAATATTCATTAATTAAAAAGTACTGAGGCTGATGGGCAAGAGTATGATAGCTTGAATTGAATTCTCCGGGTGTAGGGATGTCTTTACACACACGCAGGGTTATATGATCGATGTTTGGAAGAAAGATAGGAATGAAGAATAAGACGATGTTTTATTGAGGGAGGACGTGATTTCTAACATCTTTTCATGACCATTAAGATAGGGCTCATGACAACCGAAAAGCTAGCTTAGTTGGAAACCCTAATTTTCAAAGCTTTTCTTTTACAATTCTTTTCTTTAAATGTAATATTCATGATCTTGCTTTTATTGTTGGATTTTGTGGGTGCAATCCACTGAAAACCCTCAGGAGACAACACTCCTCCTACTAGGGACACCTAGAGGTTTAAAGGCTTGTTGCACGTGCTCAGTGCAATCGTGTTGCCTACGAAAGTGTGCTAGTTAGTTTTTCTCTTTCTTTATTTTCTCCTTCTCTTTTTAATAAAACATTCGCTCGAGACGATCGAAATTAAGTTTGGGGGTATTTGATCAGTCGAAAATATTGCATATTTTAACCGGCAATTTCCCTATCATTTGCATACATATAGAAGTGTTCGGTATCCGTATTCTACATATTAGCAAATCTATCACAGATTATAAGATTACATGTATTAGACCTTAAAACCGGCATTTCTAGGGAAATTGACTGCATTGCATGGCATCGCAATATTTCTATATGTCGCAACCCGTGTTTCGAAGTCTGTGCAGGAAAAGGAAAGCTTGCTCGAACATTACACCGCTCAAAAGATACGTCAACTCACTAATTTCAGATCTGGTATCAATCCAAAGGAGCAATCAAAATTCAGCATATCAGACAAAGCCCTAAACATCATCCCAAGACCACAGAAGAAAGCACCAAGCCCAAGGACCCCATATGGCCGCGGATCCGCGGCCAGAGATGGCTTAGGCCGCGGATCCGCGGTGGACCCAGGAAATCAGTCCCTCAATTTTAGTGCAAAATTCCTGTTTCAGGGCCTACAGTTCAGAAATGCATCTCAGTTTCCAGAAGACTCCAGGGGTTTCTGCCAGATCAGCAAACTAGGGTTTTCTAAGCTTAATTAATCCTAGCTTAAACCCTAAGCTAGCTCCTAACAAACTCCTTCTAGAAACTCCTCAACAAACTTTTGGAAGGAAAGGGAAGTTCAAACTTAGACCTAGGGTTTGGGTGTTCTATAAATAAGACCCTAGACTCAAGGAAGGAGGATCATAAATCATCATAGTGTGGAGATAGATAGAATCAACCCATTTTATAGTTTTTTAGCCAATCTCCTTCTTCATCTCCTTCTTCCACAAGTTTAGTGAGAGAGCTTGTAGGAAACCCTAACCCTAATTCCAATTAAAGATCAAGATCCCGAGTACCCATTAAGCAAGAAACCTTACAACCTTTAGGAGCGGAGCCGATCTTCAATAGAGCAAGCGATCCGAGCCGATCCACGATTCACGAAGCCGAGCGACGCCCGATCAACGATTTAGATTCTTCCTCTTGTAGTTCTTGAAGCGAATGTAATCAAAATTGTTGAGATAAATAAAGGTGATATTCTTTTATCTTGTTTTCTTTAAATTCTTGCATCATGAATCAATCTAAAATTCTAGTTATAATTCTTGTGGTGATGTGTGAATAAAACTCCGCTCGTCGAGGAGTCGAGACGGTCTATAGAATGATGATGTAACATAGCTTTAATCGATTCTTGAGTCCTACGAGTTTTGTAAACCCTAGCAAGTTCAAGAAACGACGACCCATTTCGTTTCGATGCTTTCTTGATTGACATCGATCGAAATTGGGGAGTTACGATCGTTTCTTGAATTTGGTAGAGGCTAGAAAAGGAATGATATTGACGAAAGAACAAGGGTTAAAAGATGAATCCTAGTTTCATCAAGAAAGCCCTAACTCTCGTCGATGATCATCGATCTAGTATCAATCCTTCGAAGGACAAGAACACGATATCTTTAGATTACATCACGTCTATTGATCCTATCGATTCCTACGAGCCACTTTTAGATTCTTGATTGTTGATTGGAAATATCATCGATACACCGATTCTTGATTGTTTATCTTTTTCTTGATTCTTGAATAGAATAGTGACACTTGAAAATCAATACTCTTGAATCATGTTTTCGTTTATCTTAGCTTAACTTTTCAATTCAAACATATCAAAGATATAAATGAATCGTGCAATCCCTGTGGACGATCCGCACTCATTCATGAACTACAATTGACACCGTAGTTTGATTGCGGTCAAAATAATTTTTGGTTGTGATTTCTTTACAATTTTCTACAAACACAACGGAAAATCTACCGATCAAAATGGCGCCGTTGCCGGGGATCGCGCGCTAATTCATTTACATTTTTAGTTTGAAGTGAAAGAATTATTACATTTTACTTCTTGAAATCAAAATTCGTACAAACTCTTATACGTGTGTTGTGATTGATTGCAAGGTGATCTGGAGCATTCTGTGCTCTGGAAATTTTTTTTGGAATATACCAGAGAGCTGAGGGAGTCTACAGAAACTCCCTGAAAAAGTTTGGTGCAGTGTTCCTACAATCCCACCGCGGAAGCGCGGCATTAGGAGGCATACGCGGCGGAACCGCCGCGCACTTGAGGGATCTCTGCAGAATTTTGCCTGCAGGTACTTTCTTGCTCTCTCCCCTCTCCTCTTTTAGCTCCAACTAACACTTTGCTGCAGGATTCTTTGCAAAAAAATCGCAGCGCCGCAAATTGCAAATTAAAATTGTGCGTGATTTTGATTTCTTGGTTGTTTGCATTCTAATACGGAAATTTAAGGGGCACGGCCAAATCCAAATTAGGTGGGGATTTCATTACCCTTCCTAGGCCCCGAAAATCGCAAAACTTGCATCCGCATTACCCTCATTAACTAAAAGAAATCTAGAGAAGACTCTAAGGACTGTCGCGCTCAATTAGGACAAGAGAAGGTCGTGGTTAATTCATTGCTTATCCGCGTTTTCTTGTGGTGCCTAAGGCGAGTGTGTCTAAGGCTAGTGGTTTTTAATTAGGCCCACTACTTACGTAGTGGAGTACCTTCCCACTTACCTGGCACTTATCCGGCCACAGGGGGACAAAGAGGCAGTGGAGGATTCTATCCTGCGACTTGTCTTTTGGCAGTTAGGAGCGGTCTAGAGCCGGACCTAGATGACCATTAGATTCTAGGGTTGTGTGCTGCATTTGTTTTGTCGCATCATTTTTTCAAAAATCCGACCCTTTTTCAAAAGCAAACACCGCATTCATTTACCCCTAATTATAAGCCAACGCTGCCACTTGTACTAACCCTTTTTAGTGCAAGATAGGCTGGACACGGGATTCTAGTGCCCGTTTAGTCCGCGTACCCCTTATCGACTCCGAAGTCGATATTTCTCCATTTACCTTTTCTTTACCCACTACCACAGCCACACCGATGGATCCGAATCCATCAAACTTCTTTAATCCTAATCTGCCGCCATCCGTTGGTGCGCAGAATCCACCCCGCATTTCTATCCAGGAAAGATGCTATCCACATAGAGGTCCTCTTTCGACCTGCTTATCCATACCACCAGCCAATGGGGATAACTTTGAAATCAAGCCCCAGTATATCAATCTTTTACCCAAATACCACGGACTCGAGACTGAGGACGCTTACGTTTTCATTACCAAATTTGAAAACGTATGCGCAATGATGGGTACGTCACAACTTTCAGTGGATGCTATGCGTCTACGACTTCTTCCATTTACTTTGTGCGATATAGCCGAGAAGTGGCTATATAACACAACCGCACATTCTATTACAAATTGGGAAGAATTCGTCGCTGCATTCCGTAAGAAATTCTACCCACACCAAAAGACAGCTCGAATCCGTAGCGAACTGAACCAATTTGCCCAGCTCCCTGCTGAACCATTCTTTAAATACTTTGAACGTTTCAAGGATCTATTGGTTCAATGTCCTCATCACGGCATCCCGAGATGGGAGCTTTGCCGAATCATATATGAGGGCAGTAACCCTAACACTAAACAGAGCCTTGAAAACATGTGTCAAGGTACATTTATGACTAAGGATGATGGGGAAGCTTGGCGATATTTAGAAGAGTTCGCTGAAAAATCACTACAGTGGGAGAGTGGAACCCAACCATTGAATAGGGGTGGCGTTCACCAAATAGATGTGTCCATAGGTGTTCGAGCTGAAATGGCAGCAATGCAAAAGAAGCTCGACGCTATGGAACACAAATTTGCAGCAGCCTCCCTAAACCCAGTGTCACTCCCCAAAACTGTTTGTGTGTGTTGTTCTGATCCGTCACATTTAACGGAAGAATGTCCATTAAACTCTGCGTTCCAAGGTCACGAGCATTCTAATGCCGCATTTCAACGACCTCGAAACGATCCATATTCTTCCACGTACAATCAGGGTTGGAGGAATCACCCGAATTTTTCTTGGAACCAAAACCAATCTCAAAACACGGTTCCAAACACGAATAATTTTCAAAGGGCTCTTCCTCCACCACAACAGCAACCCCTTCAACTCACTCAGCACCCCTATCAGTCACAAAATTTCCAAAACCAGGGCAACACTCCTGCACAGTCTAATCCTATGTTGTCCTGTCCTGACGATTTCTCTCAATTCACTCAAACCATGAAATCACTTTTATCAAATTTCATAGAGGTTTCGGCTGAGGTTAGATCTTCCGTCGGTGAGATAAAGAAAAACTCAGCGTCCCAAGATGAGAGTATCAGAACGATGGAAGCTGAAATCGCACGACTTAAAGCCGAAATGAGTGCGAGAGAAAAAGGGAAACTTCCCTCTCAACCCCTACAGAATCCTGGGCATTACAATGTAAATGCCGTTACAACGTTGAGATCGGGAAGAGTGCTGAACAATAATGTCGGGGAAGATATTGATAATACTGAAAATCATATCAACACCCCGGCTGAGACCTTTCAACACTCACTCACTTCAGCCCCCGTTTTATCATCACCAAATTGGGACTACCCCTTTGAGCTGATGTGTGACGCATCTGATTTTGCAGTAGGTGCAGTCTTAGGACAGCATATCGAAAAGATGCCACACGTGATATACTATGCCAGTAAGACCCTGAATGATGCGCAAATCAATTATACAACCACAGAGAAAGAACTTTTAGCGGTTGTATTTGCATTAGAAAAATTCAGGCCTTACTTAATCGGCTCACCTATAGTTGTGTATACTGACCATTCCGTTTTAAAACATCTTCTGGCGAAGAAAGATGCAAAAGGTCGACTAATACGTTGGATCCTTCTGTTACAAGAATTCGATCTTGTTATCAAAGATAAGAAAGGATGTGAAAACGTACTAGCTGACCACCTTTCACGCATCATTTCTTCCCCTGTGACCCTGCCGATCAATGATTCATTCCCTGATGAACAACTCTTGAGCATATCCACTGAACCATGGTTCAGGGATATTGTGAACTATCATGCCACGGGACTTATACCGAGCGATTGGTCAAAACAGGACAAATACCGTTTTCTTTCCCAAGTAAAACACTTTTACTGGGACGAGCCTTATTTGTTTAAATATTGTCCTGATCAGATCATTCGCCGGTGCGTCCCAAATGAAGAGTTCAAGAGTGTTCTTTCTTTTTGTCATGATCAGGCCTGTGGGGGTCACTTTGGTCCTAGAAAGACAGCGGAAAAGGTTTTGCAATGTGGATTTTATTGGCCGACCTTATTCAAGGACGCATTTGAGTATTGCAAAACCTGTACACAATGTCAGTATACGGGTAGAATATCCTAGAGGAATGAAATGCCTCAGCAACCCATCTTGGTTGTTGAAATATTCGATGTTTGGGGCATAGATTTTATGGGTCCTTTTCCTAACTCCTTTGGGAATTTGTACATATTGCTGGCGGTTGATTATGTCTCAAAATGGGTAGAAGCCATTCCATGTCGCACTAATGACAAGAAAGTTGTCATTAAGTTCTTAAAAGAGAATATCTTCTCGCGATTTGGACACCCACGTGCTATTATTAGCGATAATGGGACACATTTCTGCAACAGATCTTTCGAGACTCTGATGCGAAAATACTCAATCAACCACCGACTTTCTACACCCTATCATCCCCAAACAAGCGGGCATGCTGAAATCTCAAACAGACAAATCAAACTTATCCTGGAGAAAACTGTTGCTAAAAATAGAAAAGACTGGTCGACCAAATTGACGGATGCTCTTTGGGCATTCAGGACTGCATATAAGACCGACCTAGGAATGTCTCCATATAGGATAGTGTTTGGAAAAGCATGTCATTTACCCGTTGAGATAGAGCATAAAGCATTGTGGGCTATAAAAGAAATAAATTTTGATCTAAACCTTGCTTGCAACTTTCGGAAGCTGCAACTTAATGAGCTAAGCGAACTCCGCGATGAAGCTTATGATAATGCTGTAATCATAAAGAATAGGACTAAGGTTTTTCACGATAAAAGCATTTTAAGGAAAACATTTTTACCTGGTCAACAAGTCCTTCTTTATGATTCACGATTACACAGTCACGCGGGTAAGCTCCGATCTCGATGGAAGGGACCTTTTGTTGTGCGGTCTGTATACCCGCACGGGGCGGTAGAAGTTGAAAATGTTAAAAACGGCACTGTTTTCAAAGTAAATGGACATAGATTAAAACCGTATTATTCCACTGACCCCACGGAGGAGCTCTTGTTCTTACAAGAGCCAGTTTATTTGGATTAAAATTCCTCTGTCTCACCTTCATGTCCAGCATATCATTGCATCATTTTTTGAATGAAGGTGAGTGAAAAGAGTAAGTTTGGGGGAAGTTCTTCACTTATATATTTTTTGCCCCCACTAATAATTTCCCCCAGGCTTACAGTTTTGTAGGTATAGCATTTGGCAACAGTGAGGACACTGTTGAAAACAAGTTTGGGGGAGGTTTGTGCTTATTTTTGCATCATTTGCATATCATCTGCATAAGCACAAAACATTTCTTTAAAAATCTATAAAAATTGAAAAATTTTCAAAACCCATAAAAATTTTCAAATTTTCAAATATAAAAATAATTTTAATATTTACACTTTTTTGTATATAAATAAGATAATGAAAGTTTAGATAGTGAAAAATTACATCCATGAGATTGGAAAAATTCTAGAAAACTAAGAAAATTAGAAGTTTTCTTATACGAACTAGTAATAAGTAGTTATGAGCCGTTGTCCCAAGGGTTAGTAAGATGAAAGACGTCACTAATCTGAGGATAAAAATAAGTCTGAAAAATAGTTTCTATTCTGGAAGCCAAACATTTTGAACGTTGATACCCTGCTATTCGCACTTACACATGTCTTGAAGCGTGGGATAGTAGAGGATACCTTGAAATGCTCTTGTCTTAAAGCCAAAAGTATGAAGGAAATAAAAAGAAAAAAAAATGAAGAAAATATAAAGTGGTGAGAAAAATGGACACTGGTTTTGTTATCACCAAGGGCAATAAAAAAATATATAGCGAGGGTGCTTCTTCACCTAGTGCCCTAAGGCCAACTGGTCTGGGAGTCACTGCTATGCCTGAGGTGGTGCAAGACGAGGAAAATACACCAAGTAAGCAAGCACATGAGTAATCGGTCGGTTAGTACCTCAAGAAGTATTAACGGTCGCATGAAATTGTGTGAGCAATCTCATCTAAATATTCATTAATTAAAAAGTACTGAGGCTGATGGGCAAGAGTATGATAGCTTGAATTGAATTCTCCGGGTGTAGGGATGTCTTTACACACACGCAGGGTTATATGATCGATGTTTGGAAGAAAGATAGGAATGAAGAATAAGAAGATGTTTTATTGAGGGAGGACGTGATTTCTAACATCTTTTCATGACCATTAAGATAGGGCTCATGACAACCGAAAAGCTAGCTTAGTTGGAAACCCTAATTTTCAAAGCTTTTCTTTTACAATTCTTTTCTTTAAATGTAATATTCATGATCTTGCTTTTATTATTGGATTTTGTGGGTGCAATCCGCTGAAAACCCTTAGGAGACAACACTCCTCCTACTAGGGACACCTAGAGGTTTAAAGGCTTGTTGCACGTGCTCAGTGCAATCGTGTTGCCTACGAAAGTGTGCTAGTTAGTTTTTCTCTTTCTTTATTTTCTCCTTCTCTTTTTAATAAAACATTCGCTCGAGACGATCGAAATTAAGTTTGGGGGTATTTGATCAGTCGAAAATATTGCATATTTTAACCGGCAATTTCCTTATCATCTGCATACATATAGAAGTGTTCGGTATCCGTATTCTACATATTAGCAAATCTATCACAGATTATAAGATTACATGTATTAGACCTTAAAACCGGCATTTCTAGGGAAATTGACTGCATTGCATGGCATCGCAATATTTCTATATGTCGCAGCCCGTGTTTCGAAGTCTGTGCAGGAAAAGGAAAGCTTGCTCGAACATTACACTGCTCAAAAGATACGTCAACTCACTAATTTCAGATCTGGTATCAATCCAAAGGAGCAATCAAAATTCAGCATATCAGACAAAGCCCTAAACATCATCCCAAGACCACAGAAGAAAGCACCAAGCCCAAGGACCCCACATGGCCGCGGATCTGCGGCCAGAGATGGCTTAGGCCGCGGATCCGCGGTGGACCCAAGAAATCAGTCCCTCAATTTTAGTGCAAAATTCCTGTTTCAGGGCCTACAGTTCAGAAATGCATCTCAGTTTCCAGAAGACTCCAGGGGTTTCTGCCAGATCAGCAAACTAGGGTTTTCTAAGCTTAATTAATCCTAGCTTAAACCCTAAGCTAGCTCCTAACAAACTCCTTCTAGAAACTCCTCAACAAACTTTTGGAGGGAAAGGGAAGTTCAAACTTAGACCTAGGGTTTGGGTGTTCTATAAATAAGACCCTAGACTCAAGGAAGGAGGATCATAAATCATCATAGTATGGAGATAGATAGAATCAACCCATTTTATAGTTTTTTAGCCAATCTCCTTCTTCATCTCCTTCTTCCACAAGTTTAGTGAGAGAGCTTGTAGGAAACCCTAACCCTAATTCCAATTAAAGATCAAGATCCCGAGTACCCATTAAGCAAGAAGCCTTACAACCTTTAGGAGCGGAGCCGATCTTCAACGAAGCAAGCGATCCGAGCCGATCCACGACTCACGAAGCCGAGCGACGCCCGATCAACGATTTAGATTCTTCCTCTTGTAGTTCTTGAAGCGAATGTAATCAAAATTGTTGAGATAAATAAAGGTGATATTCTTTTATCTTGTTTTCTTTAAATTCTTGCATCATGAATCAATCTAAAATTCTAGTTATAATTCTTGTGGTGATGTGTGAATAAAACTCCGCTCGTCGAGAAGTCGAGACGGTCTATAGAATGATGATATAACATAGCTTTAATCGATTCTTGAGTCCTACGAGTTTTGTAAACCCTAGCAAGTTCAAGAAACGACGACCCATTTCGTTTCGATGCTTTCTTGATTGACATCGATCGAAATTGGGGAGTTACGATCGTTTCTTGAATTTGGTAGAGGCTAGAAAAGGAATGATATCGACGAAAGAACAAGGGTTAAAAGATGAATCCTAGTTTCATCAAGAAAGCCCTAACTCTCGTCGATGATCATCGATCTAGTATCAATCCTTCGAAGGACAAGAACACGATATCTTTAGATTACATCACGTCTATTGATCCTATCGATTCCTACGAGCCTCTTTTAGATTCTTGATTGTTGATTGGAAATATCATCGATACACCGATTCTTGATTGTTTATCTTTTTCTTGATTCTTGAATAGAATAGTGACACTTGAAAATCAATACTCTTGAATCATGTTTTCGTTTATCTTAGCTTAACTTTTCAGTTCAAACATATCAAAGATATAAATGAATCGTGCAATCCCTGTGGACGATCCGCACTCATTCATGAACTACAATTGACACCGTAGTTTGATTGCGGTCAAAATAATTTTTGGTTGTGATTTCTTTACAATTTTCTACAAACACAACGGAAAATCTACCGATCAGACGTTGATGAGCGAACTCATCCTGACACCTACTGATCCTGTCAGTGACAATATCCGTACAGTCCGGTCCGTTCGTCTATGAACATTGCATGGCGGGCCTACGGGGTTGGTAAAAGTCAGACTCCCAAAAGTGGTACAAGTCGTGTTGGAGTGTAGCCCAAAACACCCTGAGATACTACTGGAATACCTACCAGTAAATCTCCTGCCTTGGCCAAGGACTTCATGTAATGGCTCTCCTAGACACAGCGCGACCTCACCCCCAATACCGGGAGAGACGAACCCCTGCGGATCCGCTCACTGCCTCCATGTGGCTCGGGACCATACCCAACTAAAATCTGTTTGCATGGCTCCTTTGAGCCGTGGTAGGGTAGTAATCAAAGTACAGTGGGAACTCACACGAGACAAATGACGATCTCAGGTCGATGAACTAACCTGTACACATGTCACCAGGGAACTGCTATCTGACATCAGGTATAATACCAACGAGCATGTTCCCGGCGAGTCCTATCCGGTGTACTCATAACCCAATGAGCGCCTGTATACATCTTAGGTGAACCAACTAACACCAGTGGCTTGTGAGACCGGCCACCTCCCCTCGTCGGGGTCTCGACTGTATACATTAGTCTACTCTGGAGTATCGATGCCCTGTCTCGAAAACTCCCACGACTAGGGACCTTTTAAGGATGTGCTTATAGACCCAGCTCCCACGTATATGATCGCCATCATACTGCTGGCCGTCAAGAAAGAATCCTAAGGGCTCTATCATTGTGCAATAGTGACCTGCAAGGTCACCTAAAGCAGTACACGATGATAAATACAAACCATGGTAGCATACTATTCTCTATCAACGTGTAATAGCGAACTACAATGTCACCTAAAACATGTACACGATGATAAAGACAAACCATATAGTATACAAACCTCTCAAGTAAGACTGTCCTACGGGTATAGGTCCTCCCTCAATCATTACAATCACGTGCCTGTGATCCAATAATTGACTCTGAGGGCACTATATCCAACAATCTCCCACTTGCACTCAAGGCTAATTATTGCGATGTCGCATACTCACAGCCCGTGTGATACCGAACACCCAACTCCTCTACTAGTTAGTCTCACAAAGCTCGTTTGCGAAACTATTGCGTTCGAGAAATAGCCTCAGCTAGTGGATCCGCCCTGATGTTTCTTTCTATGTCTCTCTTTATCTCAAGTTCGCGGAGAAAGCCATCTCCCGAAATGAGCAATACCTGTCTTAGAATATGTCTGGATATCTGATGGGACCTAGTTCATAAATGAACTCCAAATCCAAACTTCTTAGACTGTATCGTCAACTGAAACCAATCAGTATCCTGCGCCATGCCTCCCTCAGTATCCGCTTGGACCACCTGTCCAAAATACTGCCCCTCGTCAGAGGGAAAACTATAACTTTGACAGTCACTCTGTCATCCAGATCACCTTGGAAGCCTGGAATGATAATTGTCTCCTAAAAGAGGCTGTTGTTACCATATTCCTAGAATATCCACTTATGTTCTAAAACTGCTTCCGAATGTTTCTCCAGAATTGGATCAATATCAACTTATTGCATCTAGAGCAAAAACATCTGGTGTGGTACTTAACATCTCATGATCGACTCAATTGCCTAAGCAAGTGATCTGCCAATCATGCACATCCCTCTCCTCTTTAGTCTGTAAGACACCTTTAGAGAGGGTGACTCCATCATCTGCAGGTACACTACCGTGCCAGGAGTCGTCCATTCTAAAACACCTTTAGAATGCAGTCTAAGTACCCAGATTGGGAAACTACCCAAATCTAGATCTAAAACCATAGATCTAGTAACCAGAATGTCTGATATTGTATATATATCCTTATGTGGAGAAACCACTGTGTGACAACCAAAGCATAACCGATCGTAGTATAGGAACTTCACTTTCTACTCTATGTATGTCATCCAAACACCAGGACATTACACTCTACTACCTTCTTAACATATCCATCCCCTATTCTGATGAAATCAAATAGATGATCTATCTTCGCTATATCTGCTTTAGTTTATAAATAGACATAAGCTACTTGTCCACTATACTTCCGCTGCTCCCACTGACTACGACAACCCTCTGTCAGAATAATATACACGTACACTTCTAAAGCTGGTTTAGAAAGACGCTATACTCATCCTCCTGCCAGGTCTCATAGTCTGGAACAACAACAATGGCAAGTCTGGGTAAACAAAAACCTCCCTGTCACCGTCCTTGAGGCTACCGGAGTATCTCTCGGGTGCCTGAGGTTACCCATCATGTCTGCGGAGTGTCTAATGGAATGTCAAGTCAGATTGAATCTTCAGGTTCTTATTAAATTTTCAGTAATCGTTTGCGGTTCTGGAATTACTTCCAGTTCTACCATACTCCCATTACTGTTTTCTGAAAAAAAAATCCATTTTTATTAAAACTGTGGCGAGTCAAGAACAATATCACTATTGATCTTCCAGATGATAGAAAATCAACCCTCGTCATAGCCCGGGTCAACCCACAAACAGCCATTACAGAAACATGCCTTGAGTTATCCAGAGTCTGGTTATAAGCATAAGCCGGACAACTCCCCGTACCTTAACATCGTTAAGATATGAACCGTTCTATATCCAATATAGAAACAGAGGCACTGATTTAATTGAACCAGATTCAAATCATGTAGCTGTCTCCAGTGCATGTCAACTAAATGGAAAAAGGCCGATCAGCATTTCTCAACTTAGGGGTGCTTCCAATTGTGAGTAACCTGAAAGGGAAGCAAGTTCTTTTAATCATTACTATTAACTGAATACCATACACAAGTATTTACATTTTCGATCACCTAGAAGAATCCTGATACTTGCAATACCTGGTTCTCTACTTTACTCTTATACCTATAACTTCTCAAAACTCAGACCTTGTGTTTCTACGAAACACTTGTCTAAGAACTAGAGAAGTCATAAGTAAACCGAATATAGTACGAGGACCAACCCCTCTGTCCTAATGGACACTGGACAACATACAATACTTTGTATAAGTCCCCTGAGTCTAATAACTCAATCCCTGTGTGTCGCAGGTTGAAAACTGTACTTATGTTTAAGAAGAATTACACCGCTGTTTAATGCTCCTTACCTAACCATCCACTGATATAGGTAAATGTCATGGACATAATTTCAAAAAGTTATATCTCACTCTATAAAAATAGACGTACAGATATATAAATTGGTGCATAACAACGGATATTCAAAATCAAATATTTGCCGTCGGGCAAACAACCCAGGTGATTTCCTCAAATATCACCAATTACAACGAATTCCGATATAATGAGGATGATCACCTAATTCCCAATAACTTACTCCCACTCATCATCTGTAAAACCATACAGATGTGAGAATCATACCCGGTAAATACATACCCTGGAGCAAGTGCTAATTGGGAAATCAGTTTTCTATTAACAATGCACAGTGAAACTGAAACATGAATATGTTTCGAAAGGGTATCCGGGTATTCCTAGTAATGCCTCTTCCATTATCAGATTCACAACTATAACCGTATATTTCTTTCTCGTCTCTCCATATCCCTTTGTATGTCTTTAGTCATTACCTTCTGTACGCCCTCTTAGGCTAAATGGTTTTCTTCCTTCCCTACCGTTCGGCACAGGCCTATGGTTTGGAAGAAGACAGTCCAATAAGCGTAATGGGTGTACTGTCCTAATCCTAGGAGCACTCGCAACCCGAGAGAAGGTAAAGATAAAAGACACCTGAATAAACCTTATTCCTATTTCTCCTGAACCAGAATCTATCCCCGAACTGGAACAAGTTCCTTTCGAGTTCGTATATAACCATACGATGGAGTATCCAAATAACTGTGGATCTTCGTAGTGATACGGAGTGTTCTGGAGAAATACAAAGGTGAAGTAGGAGTGGTAATGAAATACTTGGTTTGGTCGTGAATAGCAGTCGCAATTTACTTTGCCCTCTTTCTAATCCCTTTATTTGTCTTTACTTAATACCTTCTGTACACCATACTTAGGCTAATCGGCTTTCTTCACTCCCTACCGTTCGGCACCAGCCTAAGGTTTGGAAGAAGACTATCCAATAAGCGTAACAGGTGTATTATCCCCTAATCCAAGGAGCACTCGCAAGCTGAGAGAAGGTAAAAGGAATAGACAACTGAATAGTCCTATTCGTTTTTTCCAGAACCGAAAACCATCCTTGAATCTGGAACAAGTTCCTTCGAGTTCGTATATAACCGTATGATGGTTTTATCCAATGGAAGTGGATGTTCGTAGTAATACGAGGTGTTCTGGAGAAAAGGGTAAAAGAAGGAGTGGCAATGAGGTATGCAACTCTGACAATCCAAAAGCCAGTGTTATAAGAAGGTTCGGTCAACTTGGTCACTGAGTCATAGTCTAGGGTCGGGCCATAGTCACTACCAAAGAGAGAGAGAAAAGAAACACTCAGCGTGCACTCTAACCTAGATCAGAATGGTTATCAATTTATCCAATCAGGAAACCTCCCACTGTAACGTCAAATTCTCCTCCAAACCTGAAAGAAGAATTAGTCGGGATCACCCGAGGAGTAAACCAACTCATCAGTGGGAGTCGGGATCCAACTATCATCGCATGAGAACGTGATGGAATCCACTCACATTATCACACTCCAGAAGGTATGCGCATATCTGGCAAGTTTCAGTTTCTTTAGAAACTCCCGATGTGATTTTTACCCCATGCTCTTATGACCTTGACTTTGGCCAACAAATCATAAGTCACATGTCAAGTTCTTTCCGTCATTATCTAGGTTGATTTGAACCCACCCGTACCTACCCTTGACTTTGGCCAACAAGGCAGTACGACTGTCCCAAACCAACGCATCTATCTATGCTGCAGAAAAGTAACAAATAGCTACCATACACTATGCCTTGACTTTGGCCAACAAACATAGCATGAATACTACGTGCTACCCGTCTGAAATGATGGAGGGCTACGAATGGTTTTTGGCGAAAAACCATTAACGTAATGAACTTGATATCGTTGAAGGAACCGGATAGCTTTTATAAAAATATAGTGGCGAAAATGTTTACTAAAGAGGTCACTCCCGGTGAAGGGATCTCGGCTCTTTCCCCATAGAATGAGGTGCAGGATATTCCAACTGAATACCACGATGCAAAGAAAAAGTAATCGACTATAGTGAAGTTATTGCCCTGACGCAAACTTCTGTCCAAGGGGTCACTCCCGGTGAAGGGATCTCTGTCCTTGCCTCGTCGACTGAGGTGCTGGATATTCATAACCGAATACCACTGTGCAAAACAAAAGAGAACGTCCTTGCAATAACAGCTTTTTGAAAAATTGTTCCAACAACATCAGAATAGGTTTGTTTAGCTTGCATTGATCCGAATCAATACAGTCCCATCAATTGATCACACCAATAAAGAACGAAAATAATGATGTACGTATATGCCATTCGCATTCGCCACTGGGTCTCGTCATCACCTGTTAGGTTACTTAACTAACGACAGAGCGGGACTGGACTAGCGCGGATGCAAAACATATACAACATCTACTAGTATATATATCAATATATAATATTCGCTCAAGGCGTGATAAAATGCAACATCACAGAAATGTAATAAGTATCACAGAACAATACAGATATCTAGGATCCCCAGGTTTCATAGAGCCCCTACTGAAACCTGACGTTCCCCTGGTCGTGTGGATAGCCTGTGCAATGAAATCCTAGACCCCTACGGGCCCGGCAAGTTACCCGCCAAAAACTGAAGCGAGACAGCCCCCTTCAATAAAGTGAATGGGCCACCCAGCACTTCACGGAATCCGGTAACTTGAGCACCCCTCCTTGGGTCAACCTATACCCCCTACGAGTGCGGCGAATAGCCCGCCATTTCTAGAGTAAAGCCCCCTCCGTCTCAACGCCATGAGATGCGGGCCCGTTGTCCTCTAGAACCCGGCTATCCGTGCACCCCACCGCGGGGTAATCCTAGTACAGAAAGTAAAATATACAACGGGTACATCGACCTCAGCCCGGTCGTGCCCCAAAAGAATAATATACAAACAGGCAGTGGCGGCAGTCCACATGTCGGACGCTCGCCCCGCAATATCAAATGTACAAATACAACCAAACTGTACTACCATTGCATCCGGGCTATCCACCATGACAAATCCGCAACATCACAGCACAACACAGAATATCAACGTGAATGTCACGTTCGCAAATCCATCTAAAAGAACTATAGCAATTAGACAGGATTTACCGATCAAATGACATTCATGGTCACAGATATAATGTAAATACTGTGAACTAACATGTTTAAAATTTTCGATCGACAAAATTTCCCGAAATGGGCCCCAAGTACAATACTCAGTACACAAAATAAATCTGGGCCCAAACAGAATATACCATAAACCCCAATTCCATGTCAGAGACCTACTGAAGAAATTTGTTGCACTGTGGCTACAGTACGACGCCAGATCCGCAGCCAAAATGTGGTTTTGGCTGCTGATCCGCCGCGCTACAGAAAAATCATCCCACCAAATTTTCTCAGTTTTCTTAGAAAAGCCTGCACATATTTCTGCAACATACCAAATAATTTTTTGACGACAATAAAAAATCGACAGAAAGTGCATATTTGAAATTGTGGTTTTTGGAAATTTTCTTCGATCGAACTTCTAAACACGTTAGAGCAAGCTAGAATAGGTTAATGGCGTGGCCCTGATACCATGTAAGTGCACGGTAGCGCCCCGGCCGTCTGTCCGAGGCCAAAATACGGAATCGAAACTTTTTCAAAACTAGAAAACCGGCGCTATCGTATACTAAAACCCGGATCGGACCATTAACCTACTACTAGCTAACTAGAGAATGGGTAGAATGCTATACCGAGCGATCCGTGTCCTTCGGTCTTCAGCCACCATCCCGATCTCCCCGCGGCAACTCCGGTCTTCATCTCCTCGTCGGAAAGGGCACCACATCGAGAAGTCTTTTTACGGGCTCCCGCTTCATCCGAAGCAACTCGGGCACGAAGTGTGCTAGCCGACGTGCCCAAGGTGGAAGTAGAGTATGTTGTGATCACTTTGTCCCTTGCATCCATGGCTTGGATGGAGGTTGAAGGTGTTGCCATTAGAGGAAGATAATGAGCTAGAGAAAGAAGAAGAAGTTACTTTCCTTTCTTTTTCTTTTCTTTTTGTTGTGATAAAAAATGAGAGTGAGAGAGAGTGAGATGATAAAATACAAGACCAAAAATGCAACCATGGCAGCCCTTCTCTCTCTTTTCCTCTCATATCATCACAAATCAATCCATTAATGTGACACCTTTTCTAAAAAAGAGACCATGTGTCATGATACAAGTCCATGTCACATTAATGCATTGTCATGATGAATTCTAGCTCATAATTTCCATTAACCAAACATTAATCCAAATGTTCGGTCCAACAAAAAGATCCGGCAACATCTAAAGTAAACTCGTGACGAATCACAAGGATACCCCTCACCTGTATATACATACCTGCATCCACATTCCGTTTGAATGCGAATACGATGAGACTAAAGTAATGCAACAAATCTAATACTAGGATCCGGCTTAAACCAAAGCCCACTAGTATGATCCGTCCGATCATGATCCGTGCAATACCGCATGTATAAGATCGAACCCTGCCATATATCATACGGCCTCTACAACGTTTCGCCCGAAACTTGAGAAACTTTCTGTGGGGGACTCTAAAAAGTCGTCAATACTTTGGCTGTGGATTTAACCACTAGCACGTCAGAGGTATTAGCCATACGTAACGGGCTACCAGGTATTGACCAAAAGGGACGTCGATGAGCGAACTCATCCTGACACCCTACTGAGCCTGTCAGCGACAATATCCGTACAGTCCAGTCCGTTCGTCTATGAGCATCGCATGGCGGGCCTAGAGGGTTGGTAAATCTCGGACCCCCAAAAGCAGTACAAGTCGTGTCGGAGTGTAGCCCAAAACACCTGAGATACTACTGGAATACCTACCAGTTAATCTCCTGCCTTGGCCAAGGACTTCGTGTAATGGCTCTCCTAGACACAGCGCGACCTCACCCCCAATACCGGGAGAGACGAACCCCTGCAGATCCGCTCACTGCCTCCATGTGGCTCGGGACTGTACCCAACTAAAACCTGTTTGCATGACTCCTTTGAGCCAGTGTAGGGTAGTAATCAAAGTACAGTGGGAACTCACACGAGACAAATGACGATCTAAGGTCGATGAACTAACCTGTACACATGTCACCAGGGTACTGCTATCTGACATCAGGTATAATACCAACTAGCATGTTCCCGGCGAGTCCTGTCCGGTGTACTCATAACCCAATGAGCACCTGTATACATCTTAGGTGAACCAACTAACACCAGTGGCTTGTGAGACCGGCCACCGCCCCTCGTCGGGGTCTCGACTGTATACACTAGTCTACTCTGGAGTATCGATGCCCTGTCTCGAAAACTCCCAGGACTAGGGACCTTTTAAGGATGTGCTTATAGACCCTAGCTCCCACGTATATGATCGCCATCATACTGCTGGTCGTCAAGCAAGAATCCTAAGGGCTCTATCAACGTGCAATAGTGACCTGTAAGGTCACCTAAAGCAGTACACGATGATAAAGACAAACCATGGTAGCATACTATTCTCTATCAACGTGTAATAGCGAACTACAATGTCACCTAAAACATGTACACGATGATAAAGACAAACCATATAGTATACAAACCTCTCGAGTAAGACTGTCCTACCGTTATAGGTCCTCCCTCAATCATTGCAATCACGTGCCTGTGATCCAATAATTGACTCTGAGGGCACTATATCCAACAGTACCAACATACGACATCTACACCATATCGCCTGAACCGTGAAACCCTATGTGTAGGACTCTAAAGACTCGTCAATACGCTGGCAGTGGGTTTAACCATAAGCATGTCATCGACACTAGCTGTATGTAACGGCTACCCAGGTATTGAGCGAAATGAAGTCCGACGAGAAAACTCATCCGTACCTCTACTTAGCCTGAAAGTGACAATATCCGTACAGTCCGGTCTATTCATCTAAGAGTATCGCATATCGAGTCTAGGGGGTGGATAAAATCAGACCCCTAATAACGCGATAATTCGTGTCGGTATGTAACCCATCACCACATGAGAAACTACCGATCCTAGATCAGTAATTCTGGACTACCTTGGCCATGGATTTCTGGTGATGGTCACCCGTGCACTGCGCGACATCAACCCCCAATACCGGGAGAGACGAATCCCCGACGATCTACTCACTGTAGGGTTCTTAGGCACAACAACAAGGTTTCATAAGGTATCAAACATGCTATATTTAAAATATTAGTGTGCCAGACAACCCTAACCTAGGATCTAACTAGAGTTTTAGGAGTAATACTATGATGTAAACAACTTTACTTCTAAGTGAATGAGGAATACAACCTTTGTAGACCGGTCCTTCACTTCTAAAGCTCCGTTTAGTAGTCCCTTCGCTGCGAGTATCGATCTCCCGAACTCTAGTATGGGTTCTCCCGGAGAAATGAACAAGCTTGCTTGAAGTCTTCGAGGCCGAAGATGATCTACGTCGAGAAGACTCAAGCTCATGCTACCTCTTCACTAATTATGAAATTAGTGAAGCAAACACCCTAAACTAAATGTCAAGTAGTAGAGGATGATGAAATCGGAAGTGGACTCTCTTTATATTTATTTTCTTCACAAAATTTTCTCATCTTGAGAAAAGCTAGTGAGCTTTTCTCATGAGGAAGAGGAAGCTCAAGTGAAGAGATGAGAGAATTAACTCATAAGGTGAGAATAGCAACCATGGGTGAGTTAGTGTCTTACACTAACCCATGCAGAGAATAAACCATGGCTAAATTATAATGGTTAGGTTAATAAATATCTTTAGTAAAACAAAATTAGTGGACCAAGTCAATGCATCCACAAGCTTCTCAAAGCTTCATGCATATGATCAATTAACCACTAATTTGGATTTACTGTAAATATTTAAACCCTATATTATAATTAATATGGTGTAAGTCTCATATACCCATGTAGTGTGTATCAACAACCATGACACAAAAGTTGTACATTAATATATATCACATATACACTAATGCACACATGTGAGAAAAGAAATCATAAGTAAGCTAATATTAGTTAATGTAATCTAGTATATCTAATATACAATTATAGATTAGATTATTAAATCAACACTTGATTTAATAATTCGGCTATATCACATATAACCGACTAATATCAAACGCAACAACTTATCAAATCAACACATGATCCGATAATCCGGCTATATCACATATAACCGACCGATGTCACAAATCGCGAGAATAGAATGTGGTATCACATACGCGCATCAATATCGGTCCCGCACATATCACATATATGCTCCTACTCCGTTTCGCATGAACCAAGAAACCTCTGTATAGGACTCTGAAGACTCGTCAATACGCCGGCAGTAGGTGATGATCATATTAAACACCCACAAGCCGCAAGTGGTCTACTAAAGATAACGGCCACCCGGGTATTGAGCGATCGGAAGATCAATAAGCAAGCCTGCTCATACTCTGTGAATCCAATCAGTAACACTACCGTACAGTCCGGTCTCTTCATCTGATATTTCGCATATCTCGTTTATGGGTAAACGTCAAACCCCAGTAATTCGATAAGTCATGTCGATATGAGGCTCATAATGGGTCGAGAAACTACTGATAACACTTACCAGTATATCTCTGAAGCAGCCCTGGCCAGGGATTTCCTTTTATAGCCAATCGAGCACAACGCAACATCAACCCCCAATACCGGGAGAGACGAATCCTCTCCTATCGCTCATTGCCTCCATGTGACTCGGGACTGTACCCAAAAACTACCGTTTTGCATGTTGTCACGTGGTAAGGTGGAAATAAAAGTACAGTGGGAATCACACAAGACTTTATAACGATCTCGGGTCAACAGACTAACCTGTAGTAGTGTCACCAGAGAACTGCCATCTGACGTGAGGTATAATACCATCTAGGAGATCTCGGCGAGTCCGTCCAGTGTACCCAGTCTCTACTGAGCACCAGTATACCATCTCTGATGTCAAACACTAAGGGATATGGGATCATCCATCACCCATCTACATGGGTCGAGAAGCTACACGCTAGTCTACTCTGGTATATCGATGCCCCGTCTCGATACACCCACGACTAGGGACATTAAAGGATGTACTCTCAGACTACCATTGTCCCACTAGTATGATCCGCATCATAATCTAGGCAGTCAAGTACACATCCTAAGGGCTTTACCAACAAGTAACAGGGAGACAATCAGTGTACATGTTAAGATAAAGAGTAACCAGATACATACTATCATGTCGAGCAAGAAAGTCCTCCCTATATATGTCCGAGCATCCACTACAATATACACCTCATGTACAGTAGTTGCCTCTAGGGCATACATATAACTAACAATCTCCCACTTGCACTAGGGCCATCATATAGCAGTGGTTGTAGTATCTCATATTCAACCATCTCATAAAAGTCTCTCTCTGGGAAAAAAGCCTTTGTGAGTGTATCCGCCGTGTTGTCCTCTGAGTCTAGTCTCCTAACCTCGATCCCTTTAAGATCAACCATCTTCATGATCAGGTGATACTGCCTTAGAATATGTCTGGATCACTGATGGGATGGGGGTTCCTAGGCATAAGCCACAACTCCATTGTCGTACAATGGTAGGAATGAAGTTCATCTCATGAACTAATATATACCTAGACTTCCTCTTTGGTAGCATCTTTGGTAGCAATGTATCCAGCCTTTATCGTCTATTTTTCCACGGTATCTAGCTTGGAACTCTTCCAACATACCGTCCCTCTATTGAGGGTAAAGACAATGCCTATGACTGACATTCAGCCGACCTTACCACACTGAAAGATATCCAGTGATTCTCCCCAGGATCTATTGATACCATCTCACTACACCTAGTGAGAATCCTAACATCCACTTATATCTATCTCATAGATCCAAAACCCAGGATTTAGGAGGTACCACCTTGATCCTATATGGAGAATCAATGTGATAAGAGGAGATTGACCCAGTGTAGCATAGGGAACACCTTTCCTATCAAGAGTATGTCATCCACATACCATACGAGGAAGACCACCTTACTCTCTACAACCCTTTTGTATATACAAGGTTCATTTACCATTTTGATGAAGTCAAACACTTTGACTACCATATCAAAACAGATGTTCCAACTCCGCGATTCCTGCTTTAACCTGTAAAGCAACTTGCACACGTTTCTGCTGCTCCCACTGTCTACAAAGCCCTCTAGCTGTATACTTATAGACGCTCTCTTCTAAATCATTATTTAGAAAAGAAGTCATGACACCCAACCGCCAAATATTGTAGTTATGGTATATATCAATGTCAAGTAGGATCCGGATGGACTTAAGCATAGCTACTGTAGAAAAGGTTTCATCATAGACCACACCTGGTCAATGACGAGAATCTTTTATAACAAGTCTCAACTTTTCCATCTACACCAAGTAATCTTCTCAAGATATACTTGCTCCTGATAGGGATTTAACCCTTCATATATAGCAACCAGAGTCCATACTTTGTTGGTGTGCATAGATTCCATCTCAGATCACATAGCATCCAGCCATTCTTATAGAGTCTCCACTCTTGATGGCCTGCTCAAAACCAGTTGGGTCATCATCTCATGATGCAATCCTCGCTCCCACTGTTTTAGAGAAAACTGAAGTATCTCTCAGGCGGATGAGGAACCCTACCAGATCGGCGGAGAGGCTGAGGTTCGTTGGGAGCTATTGAATCCTACAGTTTTACCAAATCATCAGCTGTAGTTTGTATAGCTGGAACTTCTTCCAGTTCTACCTCATGACCACAAGTTTGTGTCCAAAATAAATTCTTTTTCTAAAAGGGTGGCATGCCGAGAAATAAAACACCTTTTGTTCCTCGGTGCGGTAGAAGATATTCCCTTGCGAATGCTTGGGATATCCAACAAACTTCCACAGAACTGACCATGCTTCGAGCTTTTCCGGATTTTGCTTTTGACATAGGCCGGACAACCCCAATTCTTAACTTACTTAAGACATGGGCTCTTCCCATACCATATCTCATATGGAGTGGTAGGCACCTGATTTGGTTTGAACGCTATTCAATAGGTATGCAGCTTCATAAGTGCTTAACCCCAAAAGGAAATAGGCAACTCAGTACTCATCATAGAGTGCACCATATCTAATAGGGTGTGATTGCTCCACCCTGATACACCGTTGTGCTGTGGTGTATACGAAGGAGTAATGTTGAGAGAAAATCTCATTCTCCTTTAGAATAGTCCAGGATCTCCGTGCTTAACTATTCTCCTCCCTGATCTCATCATAGGACATAATACTTATACCCGTATTGGTTCTCTACTTTTGACTTATATTCTTTGAATTTATCAAAAGCTTCAGACTTATGTTTCAACAGGAACATATGTCCGAATCTTGAGAGATCATCAGTGAATGTAATGAAGTACAAAGAACCGGTCCTGGCATGTGTTGGGGACTTTCATACATCATCATGTAGCAATCCCAAGAGTTCACTAACTCTTTCTCTGTTTCCAGTAAACGGAGCTATGGCCATTTTATCTTTATGACATGAATGACAAGTTTCAAAAGATGTGAATTCAAACTTATTTAAATATGCATCTTAATGTAACTTAGCTAGTCGGGTCATATTGATATGACTTAGTATACAATACCTCAAGAAGGATTCGTTCATTTCTGAACTCTTCCACTTGTGTGTATTCTGTACGTTAAGAACTGTAGTTTGATTTAGAACGTATATGCTTTTAGATAACGTGCCTGAACCGATCAACTTTTAATATAGGAAATGTTCAAAACATTGTCCAACAATACAAAATTATATCCTTCTATACTAAATAAAGAGACTGATATGATGTTGTATATCAGGTTCGGTATCTAATAGCATTAGTTCAGAGTCAATGTATTTGGTAATACAGGGTGATAACTGCCAACTTACTTTGGCTGCAACACTTGCACCATTTCTAACTCTTAAAACTTATCACCCGTTCTCAGTTCTCTACCTATCTTTAACCCATGTAACAGTTTACATATATAGGATCCTGATCTGGTATCTCATACCCAGGACGTAAAGAAAACTGAGAAACAGTTTTCGGTATTGAACAAACCTGAAGAAGATGCATCATCATGCACTTTCTTCGTTCGGGCGGCATGGGAATCCTGGTAATCCCCTATTTCCTGCTCGGTCTTATAACAATTATAAGTTGGAGCGGGACCAACGTTCCCTAGCTCAGTATAACAAGCGGGTTCGGTCAATACATCTGTATTATTATCTTGATTAAGAAATGACATGGTCGCTATCTGGAGAGAGAGAGAAGAAAACACTCAGCGTATGCTCTTGCAAGATTAGATTGGTTATTATTTTATCTAATCAGGATGCCCCCCACTGTTTTTATCAAATCTTCCTTCAAACCCTAAAAAGAAAGACTAGCCGGGATTAATTACACCCTACAATTTCGCCAATCTTTCAGCCAGGCCAGTGTTGGTACTTTGAGGGAGGTTTCCCGTGCTTTCGCACGGACCTAATTAAAATAAACCTCGTTTTTCCAGAGGCGTAACCCCGTAAACACCTTTCTAGACACCTACTTGATCAGCTAATTGTCTTGTGTATAACTCTCCCAGGAGTAACTCTTTCTCGCAGTGGGTATCAGGATCCAACTATCTCATAGAAGGTATGCAATCTCATTGCAAATTTCAACATTTGAAATTCCCGATAATTTTGCCCCTAGCGTCCTATGACCTTGACAGAGGTCAACAAACCATAGGCTGCTAGTCAAGTTCAACCCATCATTTCATGATTGAAATAAACCTACCTGCACGACCCTTGACAGAGGTCAACAAGGTCGCACGACTACCCTAAATCAATCGCATCATATGCTTTGCAGATAAGCACTAATCAGCTACCGCACACAACGCCTTGACAGAGGTCAACAAACGCAGCACGAATACTAACTATTACTTAGCTGAAATGACGGAGGGCTACAATAGGTTTTTATGAAAACATTTTGCATAATGAACTTGATATCGTTGTAGAATCAAATGATTTAAAATGGAGTGTTTTTTAGGCCTTTGCTAGTTTTGCTAAAGAGCTCACTCCCGGTGAAGGGATCTCGGGTCTTTCCCCGTCGAATGAGATGCAGGATATTCACAATACCACTATGCAAAGCAAAGACTACAAAAGTAATCAAAAACAAAACCGAGTGTTTGTAGCATCTGCCAGTTATTTCTAAAGAGGTCACTCCCGGTGAAGGGATCTCGACTCTTTCCTTATCGAATAAGGTGCTGGATATTCTACAAGGAATACCGCTATGCAAAACAACAACTAGAGCTACCTGTTTTTGAAAATTCGATTCCACAACATCATTAGGTTTATTTTCTTTCATTAATCTCATTAATGAAGTCCCATCATTTTAAATTACATAAACATCACAGATAAATACAACGTACGCTTATGCCATCCTCATTCGCCTCGATGTCCCGTCTTGCACCGTTAGGTTAGGTAACTAACGACAGAGTAGGGCAGGGCTAGCGCGGGTGTAAAACATAAACAACGTCTATATAATATATCATATATACTATATACAGTATTTATCTTAACATATCAAATGATCACATCACAGATATCGCATCAGAAAACAACATATGAAATATTGGATATACTAGGATTTCCGGGTTTTAAATTAAGCCTGTATAAACATGGATTCCACGGTCGTGACGAATAGCCAAACCCACATCCCTAGACCCCTACGAGAGCGGCAAGCAACCCTACCAATTCTAGAGTTAGGAGACCCGGTCTCGACACCTCGAGATGGTCTCCCACTGGACCCTAAAACCCGGTTACTTGTGCTCCCCTCCTTCGGTCTATCCTAATGCAGAAAAGTAAATAATATACATCAACAATGACATCTTTCTCAACCCGGAAGTGCCCCAATAAAAGAATATTACATACATTGAATTTTACATGAATGAAAATAAAAACTCTCATTTCACATTAAAAAAAACCCGGCTATTCAAAACACGACGATCCAATATAACATATACAGCAACATATAACATCACATGTCATCAACGTAAGTAAATATGCGTATCCCAATTGTCGTTGACATATAGCAACGAAACTGGCGATACCTCACATATTACACTTATGGTCGCAGAAAAGAAAATGAAAAACTACAACAGTTGGAATCCACAACCATCTTAGACATAATAAACCCAATGTATCACACATTTTGGATTTCATGCCTAACCAAATGAATTCCTTAGACATCTCATGCCTAACAATTATAAACCCAGCATTTTAGTCAAAATATTGAAAACTCTTTCCAATAGCTTGTCGGGTAATTCAACAAGATTCCCGATAACCTGATCGAATGCTTGTCGGAATCTTTAGTAGACAGCCGCACCCCCTGATGCCGTCGACGAAGTGCACTAAGGTGGAACACCGCGTCCGCGAGCACCTGAACGGATGCTTTTGGCGACTGGGTTCTCCTACAGTCACTTAGTCGGGGCTATGGGGCGTGGCTATCTATCAAGCTTACCCGGCGAGTATCCGCGTATACAACGTAATTGCGACGGACTTTTGATCAACATCAAAATCCCGTGGCAACCGATCAATTGAGACTAAACCGCTAGATTTACAAAATTTATACTACTTATCACATAACTAATTATAGTGGATTCCAAATATTGTATCACAATCACAGAAAGCTAGGCGACGTTAAATATTTCGATCGAATCAAGGAATTCCCAAAATTCCCAGGGAGCTCAACACTTAAGAAGAATTAAAAATGCCCAGAAGTATGCCCCAGTACCTACGGACCAACAGCTGAAGGGCCCGACCCAAGCCTCTCAAGTGACACCGCGGATCCGTCGCTAAAACCATGTTTTGGCCGCGGATCCGCGGTCACTTAGACGAGTTTCGTTCTTCAGGTGTGTCCATAGAATTACCTGCATGATTTTCTGAATATTTTTAACATGGAAAAATCCAACATTTTGAAAAATTTCCAGAATGGGGGTCCGTTTCGGGTTTTCGGGGTTCGATCGGAATTCTAACTTCGTCTAGAAAACTCCTAATGCTCTAGCTAGGCTCTGATACCACTGTAGGGTTCTTAAGCACAACAACAAGGTTTCACAAGACATAAAACATGCTATATTTAAAAATTTAGTGTGTCAAACAACCCCAACCTAGAATCTAACTAGAGTTTTAGGAGTAATACTAAGATGTAAACAGCTTTATTTCTAAGTGAATGAGAAATACAACGTTTGTAGACCGGTCCTTCACTTCTACAGCTCCGTGTATTAGTCCCTTCACTTCGAGTATCGATCTCCCTAACTCTAGTATGGGTTCTCCCAGAGAAATGAACAAGCTTGCTCGAAATCTTCGAGGCCGAAGATGATCTATGTCGAGGAGACTCAAGCTCATGCTACCTCTTCACTAATTGTGAAATTAGTGAAGCAAACACCCAAAACTAAATGGCAAGTAGTATAAGATGATGAAATAGGAAGTGTGCTCTCATTAGATTTATTTTTCTCACAATATTTTCTCACCTTGAGAAAAGCTAGTGAGCTTTTCTCATGAGGAAGAAGAAGCTCAAGTGAAGAGATGATAGAATGAACTCATAAGGTGAGAATAGAAACCATGGGTGAGTTAGTGTCTTACACTAACCCATGTAGAGAATAAACCATGGCTAAATTATAATGGTTAGGTTATAAATATCTTTAGTAAAACAAAATTAGTAGACCAAGTCAATACATCCATAAGCTTCTCAAAGCTTCATGCATGTGACCAATTAACCACTAATTTGGATTTACTTTAAATATTTAAACTCTACATTATAATTAGTATGGTGTAAGTCTCATACACCCATGTAGTGTGTATCAACAACCATGATACAAAAGTTGTACAATAATATATATCATATATACACTAATGCACACATGTGAGAAAAGAAATCATAAGTGAGCTAATATTAGTTAATGTAATCTAGTATATCTAATATACAATTATACATTAAATTATTAAATCAACACTTGATTTAATAATCCGGCTATATCACATATAACCGACTAATATCAAATACAACAACTTATCGAATCAACACTTGATCCAATAATCCGGCTATATCACATATAACTGACCGATATCACAAATCGCGAGAATAGAATGCGGTATCACATACACGCATCAATCTTGGTCTCTCACATATCACATATTTGCTCCTACTCTGTTTTTCATGAACCAGGAAACCTTTGTGTAGGACTGTAAAGACTCGTTAATACGCCGGCAGTAGGTGATGATCATATCAAACACCCACAAATCGCAAGCGGTCTGCTAAATGTAACGGACACCCGGGTATTGAGAGATAAGAAGATCAACAAGCAAGCATGCTCACACTCCTGTGAATCCAATCTGTAACACTACCGTACAGTTCGGTCTCTTCGTCTGATATATCGCATATCTCGTCTAGGGTTGGTAAACGTCAGACCCCAGTAATTCGATAAGTTGTACAGATATGAGGCTCATAACGGGTCGAAAAACTACTGATAACACTTACCGGTATATCTCTGGTGCAGCCCTGGCCAGGGACTTCCTGTTATAGCCAATCGAGCAAAACGCAACATCAACCCCCAATACCGGGAGAGACGAATCCCCTCCTATCGCTCATTGCCTCCATGTGACTCGGGACTGTACCAAAAAACCACCGTTTTGCACGTTCTCATGAACGTGGTAAGGTGGAAATCAAAGCACAGTGGGAATCAAACAAGACTCTATGACGATATCGGGTTGACAGACTAACCTGTACTAGTGTCACCATAGAACTGCCATCTGACGTGAGGTATAATACCATCTGGGAGTTCTCGGAGAGTCCGTCCAGTGTACCCAGTCTCCACTGAGCACCCGTATACCATCTCTGATGTCAAACACCATTGGATATAGGATCTTCCATCGCCCATCTACATGGGTCGAGAAGATACACGCTAGTCTACTCTGGTATATCGATGCCCCGTCTCTATACACCTACGACTAGGGACATTAAAGGATGTACTCTCAGACTACCATTTTCCCACTAGTATGATCTGCATCATAATCTAGGTAGTCAAGTACACATCCTAAGGGCTTTACCAACATGTAACAGAGAGACAATCAGTGTACATGTTAAGATAAAGAGTAACCAAATAGCATACTATCATGTCGAGCAAGAAAGTCCTCCTTATATATGTCCAAGCTGTTAGTGTATATGCCCTAGAGGCCATTACTGTATCATACTAGCTTGTATATTACTTGTTGGAAGCTTGGGATATTCACAGTTGTATAGACAATCTTGCTCAAAATGGTAGTATGCTACTCGGTTTGTCTCTAATTCAATATGTGCATGTGTTTCTTTTAGCATATCGCTTATATACATATTAGTAGAGCCCTTAGGATCTTTGCTTGATTACCAGCGTTGTGATGGCGCTCACACTCATGGGGGCTGGGTAATCCATAAGCACATCCTTATACAGGTCCCTAGTCGTAGGACTATCGAGACAGGGCATCGATACTCCGGAGTAGACTAGCGTATGCGCTTCTCATCCCAGCGGGGGAGACGGTCTGTCCCACAGCTGTCAGTACGTCGTACTTGAGATAGAATGCGGGTGCTCGTTAGGTTAGGAGTACACTGGACAGGACTCGTCGGGAACTGTTGGTTGGTATTATACCTATCGTCAGTTATTAGTTCCCAGGTGACATGAGTACAGCTTAGTCCGCCGACTTGACACTGTCACTTCGCCTCGAGTGTGTTCCCACTGTACTTAGATTACTACCCTACCACGGCTCAAAGGAGTCGTGCAAACAGGTATTAGTTGGGTGCAGTCCCGAAGCACTTAGAGGTAGTGACGGTTAAACAGGATTCGTCTCACCCGGAATTGGGGGTTGATATCGCGCTGTGTCTAAGAGAGCCATTACACAAGTAGTCCCTGGCCAGGGCAAGCGAGATATACTGGTAGGTTTCCAGTGATATCTTAGGGTGTTCTGGGCTACACTCCGACACGACTTGTACCGCTATTAGGGGACTGACGTTCACCGCCCCCTAGGCCCGCCATACGATGTATCAGACGAACAGACCGGACTGTACAGAGATTGTGACATACAGGCTCAGTAGGAGTTCAGATGGGTTTACCTCATCGGCCTTCTTTTCGACATCTACCTGGGGACCGTTACGTACAGCTAGTGCCGCTTGCGGTCTGTGGTTAAACCCACTGCCAACGTAGTGTCGAGTCTTTAGAGTCCCACACAGAGAGTTTCCCTGTATTGAGCGAAAAGTGTAGAGGCCGTATGGTTTTACGGCAGGGCTACGATCACTTACGTGCACTTGTGTACGTATGCTGTTCGGGCAGGCAATGCTAGTGGGCTTTGGTTTAAGCCAGATCCTAGTATTGCACAGATGGATTTGATTTGTCTTCTGTGCATTCGCATTCTACGGAATGCGGATGCGGGTGTGTATGCACAGTTTTGAGGAGCGGTGAAGGAGGAGGTGCCCTATTAGGGTTTTGGCAGTTGGTTCGGCCAAAACCGTAATGTGGCACACTCATTAGGGTTTTGACAGTTCGTTTGGTCAAAACCGTTATGAGCCGGAGACTTTGTTTACTAATCCTTTTAGTGATAGATTTGTGATGGCTAATTGCATTGACCATTTGACCACTTAGACCTCTCTTGACTTTGTTGACCCGTTGACCGTATTGACCATTGACCTTCAAGAGGGATCTACACTCTTCTTTTATTTTCTTTTTAATTCTTAAGTTATGATAATGGTCAATTCAATATGCCATCAACTCTTTCATGATAGGATTAGTAATGATGATTTTTGTGTATTATTGCAACCATGGTTCATTTCATTTGGCTTAATCCTTTTCATTATTCTCTTCTCATTCTCTCTCTTGAAATGAGAAGAAAAGAAAAGCTCCATGGTTGCTAAGCTTTCTCCTTCTTCTTCCTCCTCTTGATCTCATCTTTTGATCTCATGTGTTGAGAGAAAAAGATCCCACAAAGACAAACACTTCCATCTATCTCTTCTACACAACCTAAGGCATTTAGATTAGCAATCTCTTTGCCCTAGTTGCCTTGGCTTGAGGCGGAGCTTAGTGTACAACTCTCGGGTGGATCGTCTTCGACTCAAGAGGGCCGCGGAGGTGTCCAAGATCCGGATCGACCCTCGGAGCGCGGATGGACGAGCCGGACAGCGGAGAGAAGACCCGAAGGACCGATTCCGTGAGGTATACCTTTTACAGCATAGTAGTTAAAACCTCTAGTGTTTACTAGTTTCTAGTTTAGCAAAGATCCCGACTTTTTAGTCTATGTTGCCTTGCGCCAAAATCATTGTCTTTCGCCGTTTTCGCCTCCCCGTAAGAACCGAGGTGAGCAACGTGGACTTACAGTGGTATCCGAGCCTAGCTAAACATAAACTAGTAAGTTAGCAAAGTATTTAGAATATCGATCGGAAAAAAGTCGCAAAACACGTCTGCAAAACCTCTAGTTTCTGTCGATTTTCATACTGCTCAAAAGGTGATTTAAAATATATGAAAAATCGTCTCAGGGTTTTGTGAAAACATTGCAGAAAAACGATCCAGTGAATCGATCAAACGACCGCGGTTCCGCGGCAATGACATGCTCATTGCCGCGGTTCCGCCACTGTTTTGACTCGGCACTGGATCGGATTTTGTGCATTGTTTTAGTTTGGCTGTTTTGGGATTTTTAGTACATGTTTTTTCTACCCAGATTTTCAAGAGAGCAAATTGACTTTTGGGGTGGTTAAAAATCCGTATTTTGATCGATATTCCGTACTCTTTGGCTAATGAAAATTATCTGTGATGTGATATATGTATTGAACGTCCGCTAATCGCTATACGTCGATTAGTGGGGGTTATACATGTCTGTGATCTGTAATGTCGTTGGTTTGTGGATATGAACTCGGTGGATTGTCGCGGATGAATAGCCGGGAATGGGTATGAGATGAGTGTTTCTTTTTCTTTCATTCATTGTAAAATATGTAAATTGATGTAATATTATTTGTATGGCCGCACAACCGGGTCGGGGTTGTAGCCATCATTGTATAATTTCTTTTTACTGTTTTTACTCCTAGGATAGACCCAAGATGGGGTGCACAAACTACCGGGTGTCTCGAAGTGCCGAGTGGCCTACTCACGGTGTTGAGGGAGGTTGCTTCGCTTCGGGTACTTGGCGGGTAGTTTACCGCACCCGTAGGGGTCTAGGGTGCAGGGTTCCTAGGCACACTAGTGAGGTCTTCCAAGCCATCAACCATGGCAATTTCAAAAATTATGGTGCCTACAAACCCTAAAGTACGGATCGTTTGCTAGATATCTAGGCGAACAAGAACTAGTTAACAGTTAACTAAAGAGATACGGAAATTACAACCTTTGTAGATCCGGATATCCACCTCCACGGCTCCGCAACGAGGTCATCTCCGCTGTCCAAATCAAATCCGGGCTCTAGAGTCGACTTCGTCGGAGAATGGGCAAGCTAGGTCGTCGATGTCCATGCCGAAGATGATCTACGTCGAGGCATCGATGAATCAAGCTCCACCTTCACCAAACCCTAAAATCTTGTGAAGGAAACACACTCTACTACTTGGCAAGAGGTAGAGGATGAAGAAATAGGAATTGGGTTAACTTTAGAATTGGATTTCTCACTCATATCCAACAATCACCATTGATGGACTTTTCTTTTCTTCACTTGAAGAATGAAGAAGAAGAAGAAAGATATTATGATAAGTTAATAGAAAATGAAAAGAAAATGAATTCTTATCATAATTCTAACCATGGTCAAGTGTAGAGAATGAATCATGGTTAGTGAGAATGGTTAGGGTTAAGGTTGAGATAAGTATGGTTGACTTTATCAAATCTTCATGAAGTTTCAACTAAACTCCAAATCTAGCAACCATTCTTTTCTCTTTTCTTTTATTCTTTTATCAAAAATAAAAAGATAATTAAATAAGATAAATGAATAATGAATAATAAACCCTAACCATTTCATTAACCAAGGTTTAATCTTTACACTTGAACCCTAGCTTGACTTGCATCATCAAACATGATACAATCAAGTGCACAAAAACATATCGCATATGCAATGCGCACGAACCAAGTGAGAAAATCCGTCTAAAGTGAACCGATACTAGTTAATGTAAAGTAATATATCAAATATATAATTATACATTAAATCATTAAATCAACACTTGATTCAATGATCCGGTCATGCGCACATAACCGACTGGTATCTAATATATCGGCTTATCGAATCAACGCTTGAATCGATAACTAGGTTATATCGCATACAACCATTCGATATATATATCGCGAGAATAGAATACGGTATCACATACACGCATTATTCTCGGTCCCGCACATATCTCATATGCGCTCCTATTTCGTTTCGCTTGAGCCAGGAAACCTCTGTGTAGGACTCTAAAGACTCGTCAATACGCCGGCAGCGGATGATGATCATATCAAACATCCACAAGCCGCAAGCGGTCTGCTAAACGTAACGGCCACCCGGGTATTGAGCGATCTGAAGATCGACGAGCAAGCCCGCTCACACTCCAGTGAATCCGACCAGTAACACTACCGTACAGTCCGGTCTGATCGTCTGATATGTCGCATATCTCGCCTAGGGGTGGTAAACGTCAGACCCCAGTAGCTCAATAAGTCGTGTCGATATGAGGTCTATAACTGTTCGAGAAACTACTGGTAACACTTACCAGTAAATCTCAGCAACCCTGGCCAGGGATTTCCTGTTATAGCCAATCGAACACAGCGCAACATCAACTCCCTATACCGGGAGAGACGAATCCCCTCCTATCGCTCATTGCCTCCATGTGACTCGGGACTGTACCCAAAAACCACCGTTTTGCACGCCCTCTTGGACGTGGTAAGATGGAAATCAAAGCACAGTGGGAACCACACAAGACTCTATGACGATCTCGGGTCAACAGACTACTCTGTACCAGTGTCACCAGAGAACTGCCATCTGACGTTAGGTATAATACCATCTGGGAGTTCTCGGCGAGTCCGTCCAGTGTACCCAGTCTCTACTGAGCACCCGTATATCTCCTCTGATGTCAAACACCGATGGATATGGGATCATCCATCGCCCATCTGTATGGGTCGAGAAGGTACACGCTAGTCTACTCTGGTATTATCGATGCCCCATCTCGATACACCCACGACTAGGGACTGTGAAGGATGTACTTATGGACTACCATGTCCCCACTAGTATGATCCGCATCATAGTCCAGGTAGTCAAGTACAGATCCTAAGGGCTTTACCAACATGTAACAGAGAGACAATCAGCATACACGTTAAGGTAAAGGGTAACCAGATAGCATACTATCATGTCGAGCAAGAAAGTCCTCCCTATATATGTCCCAGCATCCACTACAATATACATCCTATGTACAGTAATGGCCTCTAGGGCATACATATAACTAACAATCTCCCACTTGCACTAGGGCCATCTGTAGCAGTGGTTGCAGTATCTCATACTCAACCATCCCATGAAAGTCTCTCTCTGGGAACAGGCCTTTGTGAGTGGATCCGCTGTGTTGTCCTCAGAATCTACTCTCCAAACCTCGATCACCCTGGAGATCAACCATCTCCATGATCAGGCGATGCTGCCTTAGAATAAGTCTGGATCACTGATGGGACGGGCGTTCCTTGGCATAAGCCAAAACTCCATTGTCACACAATGGGAGGAACATAGTTCATCTCATGAACCTATATACACCCAAACAGCCTCTTTGGTAGCATCTTAAGTAGCGATGTATCCTGCCTTTATCGTCTAGTATGCCACGGTATCCTGCTTGGAACTCTTCCAACATACCGTCCCTTTACTTAGGGTAAAGACAATGCCTGCGACTGACATTCAGTCGTCTTTATCACCCTGGAACCTTTCCAGTGATTCTCCTCAGGATCATTTGATACCGTCTCACTACATCTAGTGAGAATTCTACCATCCATTTAGATCTATCTCATAGATCCAAAACCCAGGATTTAGTAGGTATCACTTTTGATCCTATATGGAGAATCATAGTGATAATCGGAGATTGATCGAGCGTAGTATAGGAAACTCCTTTCCTATCAACAGTATGTCATCCACGTACTCTACGAGGATCGTCACCATACTCCCTACTACCTTTTTGTTTATACAAGGTTCATCTACCATTTTGATGATGTCAAACTCTTTGACTAATTCATCAAAACAGATGTTCCAACTCCGCGATGCATGCTTTATCCTATAAAGCATCTTGCTCACGTTTCCGCTGCTCCCACTGTCTACGAAGCCCTCTGGCTGTGTACTTATAGAAGCTCTTTTCCAAATCATTATTTAGAAAAGCAGTCAAGACACCCAACCACCAGAGATCGTAGTCATGGTATGCAGCCGTGACAAGTAGGATCTGGATGGACTTAAGCTTAGATACTGGAAAAGGTTTCATCATTATCCACACCTGGTCGATGACGAAAACCTTTAACTAGTCTAGCTTGGAAAGTCTCAACTTTTCCATGTACACCAAGTAATCTTCTCAAGATATACTTGCTCCTGATGGGGATTTAACCCTTCAGATATAGCAACTAAAGTCCATACTTTGTCGGTGTATAAGGATTCCATCTAAGATCACTAAACATCCAGCCATTCTTACGGAGTCTTACTCTCGATGGCCAGTTCGAAACTAGTTGGGTCATCATCTCATGATGTAATCCTCGCTCCCACTGTCATAGAGAAACCGAAGTATCTCTCAGGTGGGTGAGGAACCCTACTAGATCGGCGGAGAGGCTGAGGTTCGTTGGTATCTACTGAATCCTTTGGTTTTATCAAATCATCTGCTGAATTTAGTATAGCTGGAACCTTTCCAGTTCTACATAACAGACCTTGCCTCGAGCTTGTCCGGATTTTGCTTTTAGACATAGGCCAGACAACCCTAAATCTTAACTAACTTAAGAGATGGGCTCTTCCCTTATCATATCACATATGAAGTGGTAGGCAACTGATTTGATTTGAACCTTATTCAATAGGTATGCAGCTTCTCAAGTGCATAACTCCCTAAAGGAAATAGGTAACTCAGTAGTACTCATCATAGAGCACACCATATCATATAGGGTGTGATTGCTCCGCCCCGATATACCATCGTGCTATGGTGTATTCGGAGGAGTAATGCTGAGAGAGAATCTCATTCTCCTTTAGAATAATCCAGGAATTCCGTGCTCAAGTATTCTCCTCCTTGATCACATCAAGGACATAATACTTATACCCGTATTTTGGTTCTCTACTTCTAACTTATATTCTGTGAATATCTCAAAAGGTTCGGACTTGTGTTTCACCAGGAACATAGGTCTGAAACTCGAAAGATCATCAGAGAACGTAATGAAGTACAAAGAACCAGTCCTGGCATTTGTAGACAGGGGACCTATCATACATCAACATGTATCATCCCAAGAGTTTACTAACTCTTTCTCTGTTTCCAGTAAACGGAGCTGTGGTCATCTTATCTTTGTGACATGACTGGCGAGTTTCACAAGATGTAAATTCAAACTGATTTAAATATGCATCTAAATGTAACTCAGCCAGTCGGGTCGCATTGATATGACCTAGTCTACAATACCTCAAGAAGGATTCGTTCATTTCTGAACTATTCCTCTCGTGTGTGTTCCGTATATTAAGAACTGTAGTTTGATTTAGAACATTAATGCTTTTAGATAACGTGCCTGAACCGATCAACCTTTGATATAGGAAATGTTCAAAACATTATCCAACAATACAAAATTATATCCTTTCTTTTCAGATAAAGAGACTGATATGATTTTGTATATCAGGTTCGGTATCTAACAACATTCGTTCAGAATCAATGTATTGTAATACAGGGTGACAGTGACCGACAGACCTGGCTGCAACTCTTGCCCCGTTTTCTGCCTCATGAAACTTATCACCCGTTCTCAGTTCTTCTACCTTTCTGTAGCCCTATGTAACATATTACATATCTGGGATCCTGATCTGGCATCACATACCCAGGACGTAAAGGACACTGAGAAACAGTTCTATATAATGAACACACCCGAAGATGATGCATCATCATGCACTCTCCTCGTTTGGGCGGCACGGTAATTCTGGTAATCCCCAATTTCTTGCTCTGTCTTATAACAATTATAAGTTGGAGCGGGACCAACGTTCCCCAGCTCAGTATAACAAGCGGGTTCGGTCAATATTCCGTATTATTATCTTGATTAAGGCGTGATATGGTCGCTACCTGGAGAGAGAGAGAAGAAAACACTCAGCGTGCGCTCTGTCAAGAATAGATTGGTTATTATTTTATCTAATCAGGATGGCTCCCACTGCTTTTTATCAAATTTTCCTTCAAACCCTAAAAGGAAAGACTAGCCGGGATTAATTACACACTACAAGTTCGCCAATCTTTCAGCCAGGCCAGTGTCGGTACTTTGAGGGAGGTCCCCCGTGCTTTCGCACGAACCTAATTAATGTAAACCTCGTTTTCCCAGAGGCGTAACCCCGTTGACACCTTTCTAGACACCTACTTGATCGGCTAATTGTAATGCGTAAAACTCTCCCAGGAGTAACACTTACTCGCAGCGGGTATCGGGATCCAACTATCTCATAGAAGGTATGCAATCTCATTGCAAATCTCAACACTTGAAATTCCCGATAATGTTTTGCCCCTAGCTCGCTATGACCTTGACGGAGGCCAAACAACCCATAGTCCGCTAGTCAAGTTCAACCCGTCATTTCCTGATTGAATTAAACCCACCCGCACGACCCTTGACGGAGGCCAAACAACGCCGTACGAATACCCTAATCCAATCGCATCATATGCTAGCAGATAAGCACTAGTTAGCTACCGTACACTACGCCTTGACGGAGGCCAAACAACCGCAGCACGAATACTAACTAGTACGTATCTGAAATGACGGAGGGCTACGACAGGTTTTTCTGAAAACCTATTGCGTAATGAACTTGATATCGTTGTAGGATCGAATGAATTTTGAAATGGAGTGTTTTTGAGGCTTTTCGTGTTTTGCTAAAGGAGTCACTCCCGGTGAAGGGATCGTCGGTCCTTTCCTCGTCGAATGAGGTGCGGGATATATCACATATATCACTGTGCAAAGCAAAAACACTTAAAAGCAATCAAAAGACAAACCGAGTGTGTAGCATCTGCCAGTTGTTGCTAAAGGAGTCACTCCCGGTGAAGGGATCTCGGTCCTTTCCTCATCGAATAAGGTGCTGGATATATCACATATACCGCTGTGCAAAGCAAGAACTGTAGCTACCTGTTTTATTTTGAAATTCGATTCTACAACATCTTAGGTTTCTTTTAATTCATTAATCATATTAATGAAGTCCCATCATTTAAGTACCTAAACATCACAGATAGATATGACGTACACTTATGCCATCCGCATTCGCCTCGATGTCCCCTCGTGCACCGTTAGGTTAGGTAACTAACGGCAGAGCAGGGCAGGGCTAGCGCGGGTGCAAAACATAAGTAACGTCTATATAATATATCATATATACTATATACTATATCCATCACAGAAACATCACATGATCTCATCACAGATATCGCAGCAGAAGAATCATATGAAATATTGGATATACTAGGACGTCCGTGTTTTCAATACGAGCCAGTATAAAACACGGATTCCACGGTCGTGATGAATAGCCAAACCCACACCCCTAGACCCCTACGAGAGCGGCAAGCAACCCTACCAATTCTGGAGTTAGGAGACCCGGACTCGACTCCTCGAGTTGGTCTCCCACTGGACTCCAGAACCCGGTTACTTGTGCCCTCCTCCTTGGGTCTATCCTAGTGCGGAAAAGTAAATAATATACAAACGGTGACTACTTCCGCAACCTGGAAGTGCCCCAATAAAAGAATATTACATACAAGTCATTACATGAATGAAAATGAAAAACACTCATCTCACATAAAAACCCCCGGCTATTCAAACACGACGATCCAATATAACATATCCAGCAACACATAACATCAGATATCATCAACGTAAGTAAATATGCGCATCCCAATTGTCGTTGACATATAGCAACGAAACCGGCGATATCACATATTACACTTACGGTCACAGAAAAGAAAGTGTAAAACTACAACAGTTGGAATCCGCAATATCCTCAGACATCGCATGCCTGACCAAATGAATTACTTAGACATCGCATGCCTAACAATTATAAACCCCGCATTTTAGTCTCATTATCGAAAACACTTTTCAATATCAAGTCGGGCAATTCAACAAGATTCCCGACATCCTGATCGAATACTCGTCGCAAACTTCAGTAGACGGCCGCACCCCCGACGCCGTCGAAAAAGTGCACCAAGGCGGAACACCGCTACCGCGAGCACCCGAACGGATGCTTTCGGCGACGGGGTTCTCCTACAGTCACTTGGTCGGGGCTATGGAGTGAGGCTGTCTATTAAGTTTACCGGCGAATATCCGCGTACGCTACGTGATTGCGACGGACTTTTGATCACATCAAAAATCCGTGGCAACCGATCAAGTGAGACTAAATTGCTACGTTTATAACATTCATTCAGTTATCTCATAACTTATTGTGAATTCCAATTATTGTATCCCATTCCAGATAAACAGAAAATGTTAAACTTTTTCGATCGAACAATCGAACACCCAAGTTTTCCCGATACTGATCAACACATGAAACAAGTATAACAACATTCCGTTCGTGCCTCAGTACCAACGGTCCAGCCGTAGAAGGGTCAAGCCAACGCCTCACATGTGGCACGCCGTACTGCCCCAAACCCGAAGGTTCAAAGGGCAGTTCAAGACGGTCACATAATCGAGTTAAGGTTTGTTGTCTTCTAGAGGGTCCATCGCGTTACTTGCACTACTTAGAACGTCGTTAAACTACGGAAAAATCCAACACTTGGAAATTTCCCGACAGGGGAAAAATCGGGTATTTATATCCGGTCGAACTTTTTAACATATTCTAAAATTTATCCGGAAAACACATGGACAGAATTAGACTTTCCGATCGAAACAATGATTCCCAAAACAACTCAGAACAACTCAACTCTTGAGTTCAGTTTAAATATTCCAGGAAAATGAGCATTGAATTTTACGAGTTACTGTGAAATTTGATACGTGTCGGCTTCTTATTGGCGGCCCTTCCGCCGCGCAAACCCCCTTTATGCGGCGCTTCCGCCGCGCTATAGTGGAATTAGGGTACCAAATTTCACAGTAATTCTTAGAAAAGCCTGCTTGTTTTTCTGGATATTTTTAATTGCCAAAAATCAACAGTTTTGAAAAAAGTACAGAGAGCTATTTTGCAATGGGATTTCGGTTCGATCGGGTTTCTAATTCCGTCCGGGGATCGCCTAAGGCTCTAGCTAGTCTCTGATACCACTGCAGGGTTCCTAGGCACACTAGTGAGGTCTTCCAAGCCATCAACCATGGCAATTTCAAAAATTATGGTGCCTACAAACCCTAAAGTACGGATCGTTTGCTAGATATCTAGGCGAACAAGAACTAGTTAACAGTTAACTAAAGAGATACGGAAATTACAACCTTTGTAGATCCGGATATCCACCTCCACGGCTCCGCAACGAGGTCATCTCCGCTGTCCAAATCAAATCCGGGCTCTAGAGTCGACTTCGTCGGAGAATGGGCAAGCTAGGTCGTCGATGTCCATGCCGAAGATGATCTACGTCGAGGCATCGATGAATCAAGCTCCACCTTCACCAAACCCTAAAATCTTGTGAAGGAAACACACTCTACTACTTGGCAAGAGGTAGAGGATGAAGAAATAGGAATTGGGTTAACTTTAGAATTGGATTTCTCACTCATATCCAACAATCACCATTGATGGACTTTTCTTTTCTTCACTTGAAGAATGAAGAAGAAGAAGAAAGATATTATGATAAGTTAATAGAAAATGAAAAGAAAATGAATTCTTATCATAATTCTAACCATGGTCAAGTGTAGAGAATGAATCATGGTTAGTGAGAATGGTTAGGGTTAAGGTTGAGATAAGTATGGTTGACTTTATCAAATCTTCATGAAGTTTCAACTAAACTCCAAATCTAGCAACCATTCTTTTCTCTTTTCTTTTATTCTTTTATCAAAAATAAAAAGATAATTAAATAAGATAAATGAATAATGAATAATAAACCCTAACCATTTCATTAACCAAGGTTTAATCTTTACACTTGAACCCTAGCTTGACTTGCATCATCAAACATGATACAATCAAGTGCACAAAAACATATCGCATATGCAATGCGCACGAACCAAGTGAGAAAATCCGTCTAAAGTGAACCGATACTAGTTAATGTAAAGTAATATATCAAATATATAATTATACATTAAATCATTAAATCAACACTTGATTCAATGATCCGGTCATGCGCACATAACCGACTGGTATCTAATATATCGGCTTATCGAATCAACGCTTGAATCGATAACTAGGTTATATCGCATACAACCATTCGATATATATATCGCGAGAATAGAATACGGTATCACATACACGCATTATTCTCGGTCCCGCACATATCTCATATGCGCTCCTATTTCGTTTCGCTTGAGCCAGGAAACCTCTGTGTAGGACTCTAAAGACTCGTCAATACGCCGGCAGCGGATGATGATCATATCAAACATCCACAAGCCGCAAGCGGTCTGCTAAACGTAACGGCCACCCGGGTATTGAGCGATCTGAAGATCGACGAGCAAGCCCGCTCACACTCCAGTGAATCCGACCAGTAACACTACCGTACAGTCCGGTCTGATCGTCTGATATGTCGCATATCTCGCCTAGGGGTGGTAAACGTCAGACCCCAGTAGCTCAATAAGTCGTGTCGATATGAGGTCTATAACTGTTCGAGAAACTACTGGTAACACTTACCAGTAAATCTCAGCAACCCTGGCCAGGGATTTCCTGTTATAGCCAATCGAACACAGCGCAACATCAACTCCCTATACCGGGAGAGACGAATCCCCTCCTATCGCTCATTGCCTCCATGTGACTCGGGACTGTACCCAAAAACCACCGTTTTGCACGCCCTCTTGGACGTGGTAAGATGGAAATCAAAGCACAGTGGGAACCACACAAGACTCTATGACGATCTCGGGTCAACAGACTACTCTGTACCAGTGTCACCAGAGAACTGCCATATGACGTTAGGTATAATACCATCTGGGAGTTCTCGGCGAGTCCGTCCAGTGTACCCAGTCTCTACTGAGCACCCGTATATCTCCTCTGATGTCAAACACCGATGGATATGGGATCATCCATCGCCCATCTGTATGGATCGAGAAGGTACACGCTAGTCTACTCTGGTATTATCGATGCCCCATCTCGATACACCCACGACTAGGGACTGTGAAGGATGTACTTATGGACTACCATGTCCCCACTAGTATGATCCGCATCATAGTCCAGGTAGTCAAGTACAGATCCTAAGGGCTTTACCAACATGTAACAGAGAGACAATCAGCATACACGTTAAGGTAAAGGGTAACCAGATAGCATACTATCATGTCGAGCAAGAAAGTCCTCCCTATATATGTCCCAGCATCCACTACAATATACATCCTATGTACAGTAATGGCCTCTAGGGCATACATATAACTAACATAGGGTGGGGTTTGGCTATTCATCGCGACTGTGTAATCCGTTTTTCGTTGCAGGCTTGAACGAATCGCGGATTCCTAGTATATCCAAAGTGTTCATCTGTGATCTGTAATGTCTATCATTGCTATATATCTATATACGATAACTATTTAGGCATTGCTTATGTTTTACAGCCGCGCTAGCCCAGCCCCCGCTCTGTCGTTAGTTAAGTAACCTAACGGGTGATGACGGGGCCCCGTGGCGAATGCGAATGGCATAAGCGTACGTCATATTTTGGTTGTTTTCTGCAATGGTAGGATTAAATGATGGGACGCATTAAAAGAACTAATGCAAGAAAATAAACCAAGTAAAAGTCGTTGGAACACTTTGAAAACCACTCGGTTCTTTTCAAAAACCAGCATTTTTAAACGCGAAGCTTGAACCACTCCTTTTAAAAGCTATCTCGTTCCATCGATTATATCAAGTTCATTACGTTCACGGTTTCGCCAAAACCATTCATAGCCCTCCGTCATTTCGTATGGATATTCAATAGTATTCAAGCTATATTTGTTGACCTTCGTCAAGACATAGTGATTGGTAGCTGTTGGGTGTTCATATGTAGCATAGATAGATGCGTTGATTTGGGACAGTCGTATTACCTTGTTGACCTTCGTCAAGGGTATGTACGGGTGGGTTCAAATTAACCTGGATAATGATGGGTAGAACTTGACATGTGACTTATGATTTGTTGACCTTCGTCAAGGTCATAAGAGCATGGGGCAAAAATCCACATCGGGAGTTTCATAAGTACTGAAACTTGCTAGCGCTGCATACCATTTGGAGTGTGATGATTCTGGTAGGATTCCTTCGGTTTTATCACAGGATGATATTTGGATCCCGATCCTACTGTGAGTATATGCTACTCCTCGGGAACTCTTTCACTTAACGATCAATGCTATAAACCAAGTAGGTGTCTAGAAAGGTGTTAGCGGGGTTACGCCCACAGGGAAAAGAGGTTACTTAATTAAGGAACTTCGCGAAAGCGTTGGAAAACCTCCCTCGAAGTACCGACACTGGCCTGGCTGAATGGTTAAGCAAGTATTGTACGGTGAGATAGATCCTGACTAGTTCTTCCTTTATGGTTTGAGGAGGGATTCGAGAGACAGCGGGAGCCATCCTGTTTAGATAAATTAAAAACCAATCTAAACTTGCAAGAGCATCATGCTATGTGTTTTCTTCTCTCTCTCTTAATTGCAGCAACCCAGTGACCGCACCTAGGTTACATCTAGATAATAAAATGACTGAATCTGACTGTTATGACTGGCAAAGGTCTGTCCAGATGTCCATTGCCCATGACAAGCCGGGACACCTCTTGACTGATCCAACCCCTGCCATCTCAGGTCCAGTTTCCCCTGTTATGGATATTGATATCCGTAGGACATCGGAAGAAGACTGTGCGAAAGCCAAGTGCCTCGTGTTAGCCTCAGTTGATGGTTTATACCAGAGGCAGCACGAGAAGATGTACTCAGCTTCTATCTTCCTCCATAACAAAGTTTTATATGGAGAGCAATCTCGTATCGCAAGATATGAGACCTCGAACGAATTGCTTCCAGCGAGGTTGGCTATCGGGTCATCTGTAGGGGGCAACGTCCTTACAGAGACCAGCTCTCTTGAGCTCTCGGACCTGAAGACCACGTTGAAGAACGGGTCGGATGCTGACTTAGTTCAACAGTCTCTACCTACTACCCTAAAGGAAACCAGGGAAGTAGAAAGAAAGGGAAGGGCAGGAGTTTCAGGAACAGATGCAGTAAAAGAGGGATGTTCCTATTGTTACGGGAATGAACATGGGCAGAAGGATTGCAGGGCTTGTAAAGCCAGTAGCCAGAATTCGAAGCATGTTGTGGCTTCGTCTTTGGGTGTGTTTGTAATAGAGAACTGTATGTCAGTTAACCCTACTTCCTGGGTATTGGATACCGGATCAGGATCTCATACCTGTAATTCGTTACAGGCTCCGAGAAACCGTAGGGTTATCAGGAAAGGTGATATGACTCTCAGGGTTGCTAACGGAATGAGCATGTATGCTGAATCCGTAGGGGAATATCATCTAGGACTGACAACCGGGAAGATATTGATTCTGCGTAACTGTTTTTATGTACCAGGTGCGACTTGTAATATCATATCTGTATCCTTAATTTCTAAGGAAGGATATGATTTTACTTTTGTAAGCGATGTAGTAAACATCCACCTAAATCAAGTCCTGATTGGGTCAGGTACATTACAAAACGGAATATACGTATTGAATCAAGCTCAGATCTTCAGTATCCAGAACACACTTAAAAGAAAGTCTCCGGAAACAAATCAGGCTTTCTTATGGCATTGTAGACTGGGTCATATTAATGAGACACGGTTAACAAAGTTACATAAAGAGGGATACTTGAATCCGTTTGAGTATCAGTCTTATGCCACTTGTGAATCTTGTCTCATGGGAAAGATGACAAAAACTCCGTTCACTGGACACGGAGAAAGAGCAAGCGAGCTCTTGGGACTCATACACAGTGATGTGTGTGGTCCAATGTCTACACATGCGTGAAGTGGTTATTCATACTTCATTACTTTCACAGATGATTTCTCTAGGTATGGGCATGTCTTCTTAATGAAGCACAAATCCGAGGCCTTTGAGAAATTTCAGGAATACAAGAATGAAGTTGAAAAACAAACAGGCAAAAGTATCAAGACACTAAAATCTGATCGAGGTGGTGAATACTTGAGTGCCGAGTTTCTGGGCTGCTTAAAAGAGAATGGAATTCTCTCTCTGCTTACTCCTCCATACACACCACAACACAACAGTGTATCGGAAAGGCGGAATCGAACCCTATTGGATATGGTTCGTTCCATGATGAGTAAGGCTGAGTTACCGCGATCCTTCTGGGGTTATGCGCTAGAAACAACAGCATATCTCTTGAACAAGGCTCCAATCAAGACTGTGCCTACCACCCCATATCAGATGTGGAGTGGGAAGAAACCTTGTCTTAAGTACCTTAAGATATGGGGATGTCCAGCTTTTGTAAAAAAGCAGCATGCGGACAAGCTCGAGGCACGCTCAGTACTGTGTAAGTTTATGGGATACCCAAAGAACTCCAGGGGGTATCTTTTCTATTCCGCAGAGGAACAAAAGGTTTTTATTTCTCAGCATGCCCACTTCTTGGAAACTGAATTTTTAGAAAATCAGATAAGTGGGAGCGCAATAGAACTGGAAGAAATTCCAGAACCACAAGCTGTTACTGAAACCTTGGTAGAACCAGAAGGTTCGGGAGAACCGGACATTCCAGCGCCACTCCGCAGGAGTAGTAGGCAGTCTCATCCGCCCGAGAGATACTACGGTTTTCTCATAGACGAGGATAGAGAGGATTGCACCATGGATTTTGGTGAGCCTACTAGCTTCCAGCAAGCCATTCAGAGCGGCGACTCGGTAAAATAGCTGGATGCAATGCGGGCCGAGATGGAGTCCATGTACACCAACAAAGTTTGGACTTTAGACTTTGCTCCAGAAGGGGTAAAACCCGTAGGCTGCAAATGGATCTTTAGAAAGAAGATTGGTGTAGATGGGCAGGTTGAGACCTATAAAGCTAGACTTGTTGTAAAGGGTTTTCGTCAAAGACCTGGTTTGGACTATGACGAGACCTTTTCTCCAGTTGCTATCCTGAAATCCATTCGGATCCATCTTGCCATTGCTGCCTTCCACGATTATGAAATCTGGCAGATGGAGGTAAAGACGGCTTTCCTAAATGGAAATTTAGAAGAGTGCGTCTATATGGATCAGCCGGAGGGATTCATTCAGAGTGGGAGCAGCGGTAGAGTGTGCAAGTTGCTCAAGTCCATTTATGGACTTAAGCAGGCATCGCGGAGTTGGAACATCTGCTTTGATGATACTGTCAAAGAATTCGACTTTATCAAAAACCCAGATGAACCATGCATTTACAGTAAGATTGTAGGGAGAACTGTGGTATTCCTAGTCTTGTACGTGGATGACATTCTCCTAATAGGAAATGATATTCCTATGCTACATTCAGTCAAAGGATTCTTGTCGCAGAGGTTCTCCATGAAGGACCTGGGCGATGCCAACTACATTCTGGGGATCCAGATCTATCGTGATAGATCTAAGAGGATGTTGGGACTTTCACAGTCAAGGTACATCGACACCTTACTGAAAAGGTTCAGTATGGAAGATTCCAAGCGCGGTAATTTACCGGCTTGTCACGGGATCACCCTCTCCAAAGAGATGTCTCCCAAGACTGATTTAAAAAGGGATCGCATGTCTATTATACCCTACGCTTCTGTGGTAGGCTCTATAATGTATGCGATGTTGTGTACCAGACCAGATGTAGCATACGCATTAAGCGTTGTAAGCCGGTATCAGTCGAACCCAGGGGAGAAACACTGGATAGCGGTAAAGAACATTCTCAAGTACCTGAGAAGGACTAAGGAGATGTTCTTGGTGTATGGCGGAAAAGACCTCCAGCTCGAGGCCTTTGCTGACTCCAGCTTCCAGAGTGACAAGGATGACTCCAAGTCCATGTCGGGTTTTGTCTTTACCCTCAATGGAGGGGCGGTTTGCTGGAAGAGTTCCAAGCAGGAGACCGTTGCAGACTCAACTATGGAAGCGGAGTACATAGCTGCTTGCGATGCTACAAAGGAAGCTGTCTGGATGAAGAAGTTCCTCACGGAGCTTCAGGTGGTTCCTACCATTGTTGATCCAATACCGCTGTATTGCGACAACAACGGCGCTATAGCTTTAGCGAAGGAACCCAGGTCCCATCAGAAGTCCAGGCACATTTTGAGGTGGTACCACCTGATCAGGGAGATCGTAGATCGCCGGGAGATCGAGGTGAAGAGAGTAAATACGTTGAACAACACTGCAGATCCACTCACGAAGGCCCTACCCCAGACTCAGTTCGAGCGGCTGATCGAGATGATAGGTCTTCGATACGCCAGTACATGGCCTTAGTGCAAGTGGGAGATTGTTAGTGTATATGCCCTAAAGGCCATTACTGTATCATACTAGCTTGTATATTACTTGATGGAAGCTTGGGATATTCACAGTTGTATAGACAATCTTTTGCTCAAAATGGTAGTATGCTACTTCGTTTGTCTCTACTTCAATATGTGCATGTGTTTCTTTTAGCATATCGCTTATATACATATTAGTAGAGCCCTTCGGATCTTTGCTTGATTACTAGCGTTGTGATGACGCTCACACTCGTGGGGGCTGGGTAATCCATAAGCACATCCTTATACAGGTCCCTAGTCGTAGGACTATCGAGACAGGGCATCGATACTCCGGAGTAGACTAGCGTATGCGCTTCTCGTCCCAGCGGGGGAGACGGTCTGTCCCACAGCCGTCAGTACGTCGTACTTGAGATAGAATGCGGGTGCTCGTTAGGTTAGGAGTACACTGGACAGGACTCGTCGGGAACTGTTGGTTGGTATTATACCTATCGTCAGTTATCAGTTCCCAGGTGACATGAGTACAGTTTAATCCGCCGACTTGACACTGTCACTTCGTCTCGAGTGTGTTCCCACTGTACTTAGATTACTACCCTACCATGGCTCAAAGAAGTCATGCAAACAGGTAGTAGTTGGGTGCAGTCCCAAAGCACTTAGAGGCAGTGACGGTTAGACAGGATTCGTCTCTCCCGGTATTGGGGGTTGACATCGCGCTGTGTCTAGGATAGCTATTACACAAGTAGTCCCTGGCCAGGGCAAGCGAGATATACTGGTAGGTTTCCGGTGTTATCTCAGGGTGTTCTGGGCTACACTCCGACACGACTTGTACCGCTATTAGGGGACCGACGTTCACCGCCCCCTAGGCCCGCCATGTGATGTATCAGACGAACAGACCGGACTGTACGGAGATTGTCACATACAGGCTCAGTAGGAGTTCGGATGGGTTTACCTCATCGGCCTTCTTTTCGACATCTACATAGGGACCGTTACGTACAGTTAGTGCCGCCTGCGGTTTGTGGTTAAACCCACTGCAAGCGTAGTGTCGAGTCTTTAGAGTCACACACAGAGAGTTTCCCTGCATTGAGGGAAAAGTGTAGAGGCCGTATGGTTTTACGGCAGGGCTACGATCACTTACATGCACTTGTGTACGTATGCTGTTCGGGCAGGCAATGCTAGTGGGCTTTGGTTTAAGCCAGATCCTAGTATTGCACAGATGGATTTGATTTGTCTTCTGTGCATTCGCATTCTACGGAATGCGGATGCGGGTGTGTATGCATAGTTTTGAGGAGCGATGAAGGAGGAGGTGCCCCATTAGGGTTTTGGCAGTTGGTTCGGCCAAAACCGTAATGTGGCACACTCATTAGGGTTTTGACTATTCGTTTGGTCAAAACCGTTATGAGCCGGAGATATTGTTTACTAATCCTTTTAGTGATAGATTTGTGATGGCTAATTGCATTGACCATTTGACCACTTAGACCTCTCTTGACTTTGTTGACCCGTTGACCGTATTGATCATTGACCTTCAAGAGGGATCTACACTCTTCTTTTATTTTCTTTTTAATTCTTGAGTTATGATAATGGTCAATTCAATGTGCCATCAACTCTTTCATGATAGGATTAGTAATGATGATTTTTGTGTATTATTGCAACCATGGTTCATTTCATTTGGCTTAATCCTTTTCATTATTCTCTTCTCATTCTCTCTCTTGAAATGAGAAGAAAAGAAAAGCTCCATGGTCGCTAAGCTTTCTCCTTCTTTTTCCTCCTCTTGATCTCATCTTTTGATCTCATGTGTTGAGAGAAAAAGATCCCACAAAGACAAACACTTCCATATATCTTTTCTACACAACCTAAGGCATTTAGATTAGCAATCTCTTTGCCCTAGTTGCCTTGGCTTGAGGCGGAGCTTAGTGTACAACTCTCGGGTGGATCGTCTTCGACTCAAGAAGGCAGCAGAGGTGACCAAGATCCGGATCGACCCTCGGAGCGCTGATGGACGAGCCGGACAGCGGAGAGAAGACCCAAAGGACCGGTTCCGTGAGGTATACCTTCTACAGCATAGTAGTTAAAACCTCTAGTGTTTACTTGTTTCTAGTTTAGCAAAGATCCCGACTTTTTAGTCCATGTTGCCTTGCGCCAAAATCATTGTCTTTCGCCGTTTCCGCCTCCCCATAAGAACCGGGGTGAGCAACATGGACTTACACAAGCATCCACTAATACTCACTGCCTCCATGTAGCTCGGCACTGTACCCAACTAAAACCTGTTTGCACGACTCCTTTGAGCCGTGGTAGGGTAGTAATCAAAGTACAGTGGGAACTCACACGAGACAAATGACGATCTCAGGTCGACAGGCTAAGCTGTACTCATGTCATCTGGGAACTGCAATCTGACAATAGGTATAATACCATCTAGCAGATTCCCGGCGAGTCCGTCCGGTGTACTCATAACCCAATGAGCACCAGTATACTATATTAGGTGAACAAACTAACACCAATGGCTTGTGAGACCTGGCCACCGCTCCTCGTCGGGGTCTCGATCAGTATACACTGGTCTACTCTGGACTATCGATGCCCAGTCTCGAAACTCCCATGACCAGGGACATTCAAGGATGTGCTTATAAACCATCTAGCTCCCATGTATATTATCGCCATCATAATGCTGGTAGTCAAGCAAGAATCCTATGGGCTTTATCAACATGTAATAGTGATCTATAATGCCACCTAATGCTGTACATGATGATAAAGACAAACCAGATAGCATACAATCATCTCGAGTAAGACTGTTTTACCGGTATAGGTCCTCCCTCAATCATCACAATCGCGTGCCCACGATTCAATAATTGACTTGAGGACACTATAGCCAACAATCTCCCACTTGCACTTAAAGCTAATTATTACGGTGTCGCATACTTACAACCCGTATGATACCGAACACCCAACTTCTTGTAACATTTTAGAAAAATATAAAATATTATTTTTGGAATTTAATATCAAAATAATATATTTCCCGAAAATTGCCCGATTTGCGAAATTGGGGTTTTCGAAAAAGGGTATAAATATATACCAATAATTGTGAAATAAATGGAAAATAAAATGATTTAATCATTTAAAAAGATATTTAAAGGATTTGGCATTTTTAAAATTTATTTTACGCAGTTTTGATAAAAACCCGATTAGTGCACTGCTAATCGCGATTAAGCTAAATCCTTGTTTCTACAGTTTTCATGGTTAGTGCACCATGACATGTTACATATTATTTCATTTGTGTTGTTTTTATTAGGGTGTATGTGTTATTGGTGAGAAAAGAATGGAAAAAGGTGTAATGGTGACTTGGAGAGAGAGAGGGGACACAATGATGAGAATAAGCATGCTAGGAGAGAGAATGAGAGTGAGAAAGTGAGAGAGAGGGAGAGAGTGCTGCCTCATTTGTTTCTCCACCATTTTCTTCTCCTTCTTCTTCCTCATCTCCCTCCATCTTCTACCCTCATGACCCATATCAAAATATTCATCAAAACCCCATACCCATTTCTTTAAAAACATGCACAAGCTCAAGGGAAGCACATTGAACCAAGAAAAGTTGGATTTTGTCGACTTGTAGAGCTAGGGCTGTCTAGAGTGGCCTAAATGAGGTAATCCCTACACTATTAGATTAGTATTTGAGTTTCCTAACTTCTATTGTTAGTTTAAAAGTGTTTTAGTATAGATTAGTGGGTTTTGAAATTTCCTAGAAGAGGGTTGAGGATTCTTGAGTTGTGGTGGTGAAGTTGAGACCTAGTAGTGACCATAGAACCACCATAGTGCTAAAAACCCAGACCTAACCTAAACTGAAAACCTGAAAACCAAAACAGAAACTTATCATGTCGGTTTTTTGAAAATATAGGGTGTGCAGGGAAATCTGGAGCAACCCGGGGACTTTCTGAGTGTAGCAAACAATACTTGGGACCCATTTAGGACCCTAGGAGACCACCCTATGAAGACGAAGCCCATGGGAGCCAGGGAGGCCGAGGAGGCCGGAATTCATGGCCTTATGGCCGGCCAGTGTGGTTGGGTTGGTGCTAGGTTTGTTCCAGTAGCTCAAATACCCAATATACTACACCCTAGACTTGTTTGCTTAGCTTTATTTGACCAGAGTCAAAATTTGGGAGTATTTTAGTATGATTTTGGCTATATTTTCCGTATTTTGAAATGCTAATTTTGATATTTCGGTTTGAATTTGGTTGTTGGGTGTTTGTACATCAACGACTAGGGGTAATTTGTTGGTTTTCCATGCGTGGGCTATAAGTTCTAACCTATGGGCGATCCGTGTGCCTTTTTGGATTTCAGAACTTGATTTTTATAGCGTTGCGATATGTGTTGTTATTGTAGGTACCTTCGCGTGGATTCCGATGCGACGGAGCGTGGCGTCATCGACTTCGGCAAGCGAAGAACAAGGTGAGTAGATTTATATCTACGGTGGAAGTCGGATGGATGGCGTATAACACCCCCGCAAAGTTGTGAGAAACGATGCGATGTGATATAGATATACTTTTACATGTTAGTGTGTGATATGAACCTTAGCAAGAAAAGATTTAGGAGATTAGGGGTTAGTGTTAGCAAGAATTGAAGAAAGGACTTTAGTCGATTTCTTAGTCATGAAACCCTAGAGTAAAGATTTGCATACACGCACATACACATACTCGCATGCATTTTCTTCCTTGTGCGTATTGGGGATATATATATTGGTTTCATATGCTTGGATGATGAGGATGCTATATGATACTTGGGAATGAGTCGATATGATCGGGCATGATGCCGTGAGATATTTAATATGTGACCGAGATATGTCATGTGTTATAGCGGATCGTTGGACGATGATACCATGTGGATGATGATATATATGATAGTTGACATATGATCGAGATATGAGATGAGATATGTTATAATATTTATAATGGATCGCTTGGGCGATGTATACTTCTATATGATAATATATGTTGATGACATCGGATTGTATGAGTCTTTAGATCAGTAGCCAGATCATGATATTGTTGATGATATTTGTAGTGTACTAGACTTAGATCAGTACCCCCTGCTCATGATATGTGACGATGTGGATACCAGATGAATAATGAGATAAATGTGATATTTGACCCGTACCCTAATTTGGGATGCTGTATGATGGGTTTACCGTACGAGCTGTTGATGATAGATCCGCACTCTTGACTCGAGAATGTCATATTAGATGGTGTATCGTATGGGATACTATTGAGGCAGGATCCCGACTATTATATAGATATATATACATATATAGGCTTATATGTAGGTGGTTTCCTTACCCTTTTCGATTTGCCCGTACGCTCAGTCTTGTAGTTTATTGTAAATGTTAGACTAGATTCGATTCATACCTATTACAAAGCTAACGAATCGTGGGTATTTTAAAAGATAGGACAAGAGATTCTACGGATATTTCAAAGGATGTATCTTTTCTTAAAAACACCGTAGCCTTTATTTTCAAAAACTCCACGATTCGTATTATTTTAAATGGCAAAACAGTATGACACATGTATATCGATGTAGATTCCTTAGTGTTACGTTATCATTCATGTTCCGCATATTATAGTTGCATTTACTATTCATTGCCATCTATTATGTTGTTATCGTTTCATTGCATGTTTATTGTGTACTTAGTGATTATGAAACCATGCGGTCAGGACACCAGCACCATTACCGATGATGCGTATACTCCACATACACCTGCTTGCCGGCTCACACACATCATCATCGGTAATTGCCATGTCACGTACACTTAGAGAATATTATTTCATAGACATAACTTGCTACCGGATAGTTACAACGTATTATAGCTTCATATTCTAGTTTAACTATTACATTCATTGCATGATAGCAGTTGCATCCATATATACTCATTGGTCATGCAGCATTACGGAGATTTATGTCGATATTCAATGTTTACTTACTCTTGATTCTTGGATTTCGGATTTTCCGTGAGATTTCTAGATTTGGGGGAAAACCGCAAGAATATATATAAACTTCTCTCTCTCCCTCTTTTTAAAAATGCAAGTTGCGGTTTTCTCATGATGTATGAGTCGTCCACCATGATTTTTCATGATTGCTGTTGGATTTCGAGACCCGTTGCGAGGAGATGATGAACCGTCTCGGGTACATGGTGGGCCCGGTGAGGTAACCTGGGGCAATAAGCTTGAGTTGTAGACGATGAGCCTGGCAGGGGAAGACTGCCTACCGGTGATTGTTTGGCGTGGAGGATATCTGGAGAATACCGTTCGTGGTAGTGTGATTGATGATATGAGTCGATCCGGACTAACGGAGCCCGAGGTATTGAGACACTGAGATATTGAGATTTGATGATACAGGCCAGTCCGGATAGCTGGAGCCTGAGATATTGAGATTCATGTTTTGTGTCGATTCTTGACACTGATTTCTCTGTTGATTTCATTGATGATATTCGATTTATATACATACAGGAATCTCATTAAATAAAGAAAACAATTGTCTCACTCATGATGTATTCTGTTTCCATTCGTAATGCATTCATACATCATATATCTGATATGTTGCTATCTGAGGCACTGACACGAGCACATAGTATTGCATTTATATGTAGATGGATCAGGATATTATTTGAGGATATTACTTGATATGACCTAGGATAGCGTCATACATACGATTTCTGCTCTGTGATATTTTCTACTCACGAGTTGGCAACTCACCCCCTTTGTGCCACAGTTTCTTGCAGGTTTTGCCGTACAGGTATCTTGACGGCTTGCTGGCACACTGCTTTTATTTCAGGTGATTGCTTTGGTAGGTGGGTTCACTTGCATCATGACCACCATTGTATATTTGTTGTTCAGCTGTATCTAGTAAAAACTCCATCAACCAGACTTGTTTCATTGATAGAACTAGAAGACCAGAGTATATTCTTTTGACCTTAGAGTCGCGCTTGTATTATTATAGTTTTCTGGTGGAAATGGGCTTTCGTTTGAGTTTTGATCCTTGCCCTTCGGCGTTGTATATTATATTTATTGCGTGGTTATGACCGTCAATTGACGAAGAGCTAGCTTCCGCTTGGGGGTGCCTTTATTCATTATATATGCTTTATCAGGTTTGTACCCGTTTGGGGTCAGTTTTTACAAAGGAAACTCTGCTGAAATTTTCAGAAAAGACTTGAGATTTTAAAAATGCATAATTCGGCTTATGTTGTTAAATTTCTTGCTTTGAAATTGGTTTTCCTTCACTCTACTGCTTTACTTGATTTGGATTTCTGGGTTTTGGCTTACTTATATTACGTACATCTCGAGACGTTTCGTAGTTTAAGTGACGGTCATGTTCCGTAATTTTCGGTTCGTGACAAAGTTGATATCAGAGCGTTAGGTTTTACCTTCGGAGTGTAGGATGGACCTTGGTTAATGGAGTAGGCGATTCAAGTAGAGTGACGTACCGTGTGCATGTTCCGCGGCATACTTACGATACGATTCTCCGTTTAAGAAGCCTTAGGATGTACATTTCTTTGCACAGTATTATATTCATTCCTATGAGCTATCCTGATCGGTACCAGTTTATGGTTTTGTTATCACAGTTGTACGGGCGTGGACAGCTACGGTTAGAGTTACGGTCAGCATGAGCTCGTCACGGACGAGGACTGACTAGGGCATGATTTCAGGGACATAGGATTGCATAGAGGCATCATTTTATTGTGTTTTTGCGCCATGAGCGTTTAATGGATCGCCTTTACGAGATTTCTCGGACTTGCAGATCAGCACTAGCGGATTAGGCTACCACCAAAGGCCAGCCAGATTGTGATGACCGTCAAAGCACAGATTATTTTGGTGATTGAGGCACTGTTCAGCTTGCAGAAGAATGAGCCAGTAGTTACTGCGAACGATGAGATATCGCCCCAGATGTTAGAGCTATTGCAGTATGTTCCCCTCTAAACACACGGGAGACGCGATAAACGTCTTGCCTGAATTTCGGAGCAGATACTAATTGGTGCTATCCGTCCACCTCTCTGAAGATGCCAAGTCGATTTATGGCATCATGTATCGAAGGTTTAAACGGATGTGGCCGATGTAGCAGACTTCGTCAGATTCCCCCTCGTTTGAGGGGTTTTTGATTGTGGGGACGCTCTTCCCTGCAGGCGTAAGCCCCTGCAGTTAATTATGCTACCGCATCGCGGTAACAACTTTCTCCTTCTCCAGATGGTCACTTCGTGTCGTGGGTGTTTGTTTTGTTTTTGGTTGCCCGTGGATTGTATACGGAGACTAATTTATGTTGTCTCCCGTAGGGCGTGGATTAGTCCAAATCCGTATCTTCTTAGATTTGGGTTTGGGGTTTGGGTTTAAGGATACGTCAGTCTCATTTAGGACTAAGATCGACTTAAACGTATGTTAAGGATACGTCAGTCTAATTTTTAGACTAAGATCAACTTAACAGGATCGTTTAGATCCAACAAGAGAGCAATTGGGCTATATTGTTTACTTAGGGACATTGCGGTCGATTAGTTTAAGGACATTACGGTCCAATGATAGTTTAAGGACATCTCGGTCCAAGGTTAAGGACATCATAGTCCGTGAGTTTAAAGACCTCACAGTCAAGGTAAAGGACATCATAGTCCGTGGATTTAAAGACCTCACAGTCAAGGTTAAGGACATCATAGTCCGTGGGTTTAAAGACCTCACAGTCAAGATTAAGGAGATCATAGTCCATTGGCTTAAGAACCCCATAGTCCGTAGAGTGTTTGGTTGTTGGGACCCGTCACCTCTCTGAAGACGTTGAAGGATTACAACGACAAATATCAGAAGAGTAAAGAGATATACCCTCGAACCGGTGTGAGTTGGTTGAAAGATCTGTAGTCCAATTTGGGACTAAGATCTTTTGAAATATTCATGAGTAGATGGGCTCAATTAATATGAGTTGAGGACTTATGGCCAATCTTGGGCTAAGTCCAATAAATATTTAACATTTTATTTAGGGCTGTTGAGCTTTTATTTGGGCTTGGCCCTTTTAATAATGGTGAGCATTGATCAAAGCTCTGGGCTTATTAAAAGACAGAATTTAATTCTGTCAGCGCAACACGTGGTGCGCTAGGCGCTTTGTACCAATTAAAGAGCGCATTGCGCTTCTGCCAAGTAGCGCACATGTAAGGGATACGTGTCGCACTCAGCGCTAGGCGCTAGATGACGAGCGTCTGATGCCAGTTTATGAGCACTGAGCGCTAATCCATAAGCGTATTGCGCTTTCAGTTTAGTGGTGCATACGTGAGTGACACGTGGTGCGCTTGGCGTTGAGCGCCAGCCCATGAGCACAGCGCGCTATTTCATAAGCGCAAAGCGCAAGTTGTTAATTGGCGCATATATGGTTGACACATGGCGCATTTGGCGCTGAGCGCCGGTCCAGAGAGCGTAGAAGCGCAGTTCAAAAGCGCAAGGCGCATTTCAAGAGCGCAAAGCGCATCTGATCAATTTTATGATCTGGGAACAAATTTATGTTCTTTTAAAAGAGACTTTGTCTCAAGATCTAAGAACCACAGTTCTTATTTTGCAGGAGAGATTTTCAATCTCTTATGTTGATGAAAGGCTTTGCCTTTGTAGATCCACGATCTGTGAGAAGAATTATGTTCTTCTTTTATTTTATGATGAGATCTTTTAATCTCTTTGTGAAAGACTTTTGGTCTTTGTAGATCTATGATCTGTTTAAAGAAATGAATTCTTCTTTCTTAATCATGAGATGATTTCATCTCTGTGTTCATCATTATGATTTTTACATTGAAGAAAAATCTTCTTGCAAGAGCTTGCTATTTATCTTTGAATTTCTCAAAGTTTGTGGGGGGGGGGTTCTCTGTATAAGACTTGAAGTCTTGGGGCCTTTATATAGGGCAAGCTGATTTGTTGAATCAGTTAAAGAGATCTTTCTCTGATTGATTTGGGGATGTTTCCCCACCATTGGATCTTTGATCCTAGGGCTTCTGTTTTACAGAAGGCAATCTTCTTGTTTTTAACAAGATTGGAAAATATTTCCATAACAGAATTTAATTCTGATTAATTAATGATTTATCATTATTATTAGATCTTTGATCTAACTGTAGGGAGTTTTTAATTCCAGCGCTAGCGCACCCGTGCTTTACACATGGTGCGCTGCTTAAAGCGCAGCGCACCTAGAGCTAGCGCACCTGTGTCTTACACGTGGTGCGCTTCTCAGAGCGCAGCGCGCTTAGCGCTAGCGCATCCGTGTTTGACACGTGGTGCGTTGCTTAGAGCGCAGCGCACCTAGCGCTAGCGCACACATGGTGCGCTGCTTAGGGCGCAGCGCACTTGGCGCTGCATCTGTAGAGTTGCTTCAATTTTGAAATTTGAATTTCAAACAGAGCTTTGCTCTGATTGGGGGAAACAAATGCCCCCCACCGTTACGCTCACGTAGCCCACATGTGAGTGCAGCGGTGGCAGCATCTGCGCCCTTGGATCAACTCAAAAGTTGAACAGGCATTTCAATGCCTATAAATAGGACCTTTGGTCCTTTAGATGATTCTGTTCATTTTCTTTCTGTTTTCTGAGAATTTTTATTCTCCCACAGAGTACAACTCTTCATATTAAGAAATTTTAAGAGTCAAAACTCTGCCAAAACTTAGGTAAAGATCAAATCTTTTAATAATCTAGGGTTTTACCCATTAACAGAGCCTTGCTCTTAATAGATCTTTGATCTAAAGAAAAACCCTTTTAGGGTTTCATCAACAGAGCTTTGCTCTCTTGAACCCATAGATCTAAAGAGATCTTTTCTTGGGGTTTCTTAGCCTATGAACAGTGCTTTGCTCTTTTGATAACATGTAGATTTTTTAATCTCTTATGAAGAACTCTTAAGAGTTTGTTCATGGATCTTGAAGATCTTAGAATTTTTAATTCATAAAAATTGATTCCAATTTTTTTCTGATTATTATTATTTTTTTCCAGAGCAAGGCTCTTGAAGAATTTTTATTCCTTCATGATCAGAGTTCGACAAGTGTCACTCTGTCACAGAGAGTTGCTCTCAAAGGGAGATTTACTCCTCTGACCAAGAGATCTCTCATTTAATGAGAATTTCTTTTGAGGATTTCCTCATTTAATTAACAGTCTCATCAAATGATGAGGCTGTTTTATTAATGATGAACTGTCATCTGGATTCTGTGGGTCCTTTTTGGTCCCTCTTCACTGCATTGCAGTGTGGTACAAATTCTAAAGTACGAAGTGTTAGTATTTAAATTAAATTATCGTATTGACAGTTGACTTTTGTCCCTCTTTTTTTGCAGGCGACATGTCTTTTGATCCCTTTTTTCCGTTTGTTCGTTCAGAGGGAGGATTCCCCGGAGCGCCTGTGGACCGGTAAATCCTAGCATTGATCAAAGATCATGACCCGGAACATAAGAATCGTCACTTCTGGGGGACATGGTATAATCAGATTATTAAGGGTCGGCAGAGCTTTTCGTGCGTGGTACCCTCAGAGCCCATCATGGCGATCCATTACGCCGACCCACCCCCGATGAACTATACCGTGGACGAAGTCAACTGGACTTCGGGAGGTCTTTTTCATCCTGCTATAGCTTCGATACCTTTCAGCCTCCAATGGCTTTGGATACCCTGGGGCGACGTATTTGTCAAGGCGAAGCGCGACCGTGGGGACGACCATATATGATCGGTCTAATTCCTCGTCATTCGGCTGGTTATCTGCAATGGGCCTGCTACATTCTGTCGGCGAAGAAGTCGCAGTTGTTGAGACTTGGGTTGTATCCCGCCATTTATGCTTCTCTCTTCCAGTATCCTACGCTTCCCACCTGGTGGGTTAAGGCCTTTCTGGAGCAGTGGAATATTCCTACCCACACCTTCCTTTCGCTGGACCGAGAAGTATCAATCTCCTTAGAGGAATTTGCAGAAGTTTCCGGCTTACTGGTCATAGGGGAGCATTATGAGGAACTGCTTCCTACGGATGAATACATTTTTGGTGCTAAGCCAGTGATGACAGGCCTTACTCCGGAGAATACCGTTCAACACCAATTTCCTAGTTTGATCAATGTATTGAATATTTATGAGGGCCTTTTCCTCAAATCTGGGAGCCGCGGGGTTAATTTCGAGGATTTCATCGCTCGTTTTCTTCATCCGGAAGTCCTCTCGAAGGAGGCTGCTAAATTCGCCACGCTTGACGACCGTTTCGGCTTAGGTTTAAACAACCTGCTAATGGCGGAGGCAGATCAGAAGAGTTTCTTCCTTCCAAACACTTTAGTTGTTTCTTTCGCGGAGGTCTCAGTCCCTGAGATTGATGAGGAAATGTTCTTTCTGGGGTTTCTTGGTCTATGGTTGAGCTGGTTTGCGCTCCCGATGCACCTTCGCCGTATGAGGCCGTCTCTTTTCTATCCTGCTCACCGAATGATTATTGGAGTGAAAGTGGCTGTCGGGGTCGCCGGTTTAGCTCATTTTTATTACGGCCATAGTCAAGCGGCGGATACTACTGCACCTGAAGTGCAGCATGTGAACTTCTCGATGCATTACTTCATGTCATGGCTCAAGCTACATGCACTTGGCGTTTTTGGAATCCATAAAAGGCCTTCATTCTATGACAGGTGCGGCTTCCCCCGGATTATGCGATTAGTTGGCGCATCTATTGTAAATCCGTCACCGCGGGAAGCTAGAGGTTTGATCCTTCGTCCTCGCACGGTTGGAGATGGCATGACCTTCACCGACAAGATTTTGACCATCGGCAAAGAGTCCGCAATAACGGTGCAGCCATTGCGAGACATTTTTAAAGATGGAGCTTCTATTTTGAAAGCTCGGGAAATCCTCCATTTATATTCTATCAGACCAGGCTTTCTAGTGTTTAGGCAAAATGATGCGGCGTTATTCATGAGACACAATCCGCATCGTTTCGCCCAATAATTGAGCTATAATCAGGGAGTTCCGCTGGAGGCTTTCTTGCTAGAACCTGCTGCCACTGAAGAGGGGATGCGAAACGCACTGTATCATTTCATGCACATGAACACGGGGTCCAATTTCTTTATCAGCGAACCGAGCTGTGTCCCGAAGGCCTATAGTGTGTACGTGGCGTAGTACCAGCATTCAATAGGCGCCGTCATCAAGGAAAAGAAGCGACTGCTGCTCGATCGCAAAGGTGCACCCCCTGCTGGCGAGCGAAACGTCCCCCTGAAGCGACGGACCATTGTCCCACCTACGCTAAGAGAAGCTGCCGTGATCGAAGTCCCGCACGACAGGCCCGAGCTGCCGATACCCCGGGCTCCTGTGGAAATGGTGACTGTAGCTTTCCCCGATTCTGGCGTGGGTTCAGATATCGGGACTCGTCGCCCCAAGGTGCCTAGCAAGCGTAAGCTTGTGCTAGCTGCGACCGGATCTCGCTCGCAGAAGAGGAAGAAAAAGTCGATCCTTTCTGTCGACGTTGTACTCATCCAGGAGCCTCACGCTCCTTATGGAGAGGGTCTGAGCGAGTATGGGACAAACGAGGGTCTATTCATGCCGCCAGATGATACTGATCTGGCGGCTGCCATTGCAGCTTCTGAGAAATTGGCAAGCCATGAAGCGGGACTGGCTATCCTCGCGCGATCAGGTAACCATCAGCTGTATCTTTCGTCATTGCATCATATTTCTATCATCATGTTTTGACTGACACTTTTCCTTCTTTAGCCTTTCCACCGAAGAAGCTCTCGCAGCTTCTCTAAAGACTTTTGAGGAAGAGGAAAGACTTCGAGCATCGTTAGGCATCGGTACATTTCGGTTCACCGTGTCTCCGCTCCCGTTTCTTATGGGTAATCTGACCCTTCTTTTTCTTCTTATCACAGGAACTACCTCTACTCAGGTTATTCCAAGCGTGGCACCGACTTTACACGGCGGTGCGGAGATGCTTCCCAGGTCGGCTATCTCAGTTTCGCCAGTATTTCGAAAAGAACCTTCACTTAAGCAACTGATGACGGATGCTATAACGGTTCCAGAGGTAACTATTGGCACGGACGAGGATGTCCTGTTAAAGGAAGTCTTTAGAAGATCTGCCCTCACGGCCCGGGCGGAGAGGAAGCGTAGGATGCACGCGGAAAGGGAGCATACCGCCGCCATGGATGTGGGTGCGGGTTCAAGCGCTGTTACCCCTGCCCCTACTCCTTCAGAGGATGCTCCGGCTGCCTTGTCCACCGCCCACAGATAGGCAGCACGTGCGGCTCGGGCAGCAATCAGAAAACCGACTCAAGGTAACGTGACATTGGGTTCTTTTGTTAAAGTTTTAACTTTCAGGTTATCATATACCCTATCTCGCAGGGCCGAGTCTTGCCGAAGAAGTGGCAGCAACCACCGAGCCTGAGGTAGCGGCAGGTGAGACAGCCACGATCGCCGAGCCCGAGGTAGCGGTGGGTGAGATGGCTACAGTCACCGAGCCCGAGGTGGCCACTCTTTCTCAAGAGTCGGGCACTGCTCCAATCGTCGCTCTTTCCCCTTGCGGCTACTTGCCACTGCCGGGTGTTGCGAGTGTCACGACGATTCTCGTGGAATCGGGGGATGAGGCCACGGGTGGCGAGACTATTCCGATGGAGGGGGTGGAGCATTCGCTGCATCCAGTGACACTCTTGTCGCGGTCTCGACCTGTTGGATATAGAGCCCTCAGAGTCAATTATTGGATCACAGGCACGTGATTGCAATGATTGAGGGAGGACCTATGCCGGTAGGACAGTCTTACTCAAGATGATAGTATGCTATCTGGTTTATCTTTATCATCGTGTACTGCTTTAGGTGACATTACTGATCACTATTGCATGTTGATAGAGCCCTTAGAATTCTTGCTTGACTACCAGCAGTATGATGGCGATCATATGCGTGGGAGCTGGGGGTCTATAAGCACATCCTTAAAAGGTCCTTAGTCGTGGGAGTTTCGAGACAGGGCATCGATACTCCAGAGTAGACTAGTTATACAGTCGAGACCCCGATGAGGGGCGGTGGCCGGTCTCACAAGCCACTGGTGTCAGTTGGTTCACCTAAGATGTATACAGGTGCTCATTGGGTTATGAGTACACCGGACAGGACTCGCCGGGAACATGCTAGTTGGTATTATACCTAGCGTCAGATAGCAGTTCCCTGGTGACATGTGTACAGGTTAGTTCATCGACCTGAGATCGCCATTTGTCTCGTGTGAGTTCCCACTGTACTTTGATTACTACCTTACCACGGCTCAAAGGAGTCGTGCAAACAGGTTTTAGTTGGGTACAGTCCCGAGCTACATGGAGGCAGTGAGCGGATCGGCAGGGGTTCGTCTCTCCCGGTATTTGGGGTGAGGTCGCGCTGTGTCTAGGAGAGCTATTACATGAAGTCCTTGGCCAAGGCAGGATATTTACTGGTAGGTATTCCAGTAGTATCTCAGGATGTTCTGGACAACTCTCCGACACGACTTGTACCGCTTTTGGGGGTCTGACTTTCACCAACCCCCTAAACCCACCATGCGATACTCATAGACGAATGGACCGGACTATACGGATATTGTCACTGACAGGCTCAGTAGGGTGTCAGTATGAGTTCGCTCATCGACGTCCCTTTTGGTCAATACCTGGTAGCCCGTTACGTATGGCTAATACCTCTGACGTGCTAGTGGTTAAATCCACAGCCAAAATATTGACGAGTCTTTAGAGTCCCCTACAGACAGTTTCTCAAGTTTCGGGCGAAATGCTGTAGAGGCCGTATGGATCTATAGCAGGGTTCGATCATATACGTGCGGTATTGCACGGATCATTATCGGACGGGTAATACTAGCGGGCTTTGGTTTATGCCGGATCCTAGTATTGCACAGTGTAGATTTTGTCTCATTGCATTTGTATTCGGTCGAAATACAAATGCGGGTATGTATATACAGTCGCGTGGTTTTCCTGTAATTTATTACGGGATCAGTTTTTTGAAGTTGCTAGTTTGCATTCCGTTTCGGCCATTTTTCCTTTGTTCCTTCTTTGGCTGAAAATTGATGGAGGGGCTAATTTGCAAATGTGCAAATAGCAATTTGGAGGGTGTTATTTGTAAATGGAGGGTTCATGATTATTCTAGCATCTTTTGATACTTTTCTTGTGCTCTTTCCTTTGCATTAAATGAGATGGGCTTTGTGAAAGGATTGGATTAGAAATTGATGTGATCTTTATTTCTTGTTATCACACATTATCCGCACTTGCTTATTCCCTTTTTTTTTCCTCCATCATTTTGAGAGGGCCGGCCACTTTTTGTGAGAGAGAAGGGGTTCATTTTGGTGGTGGGGAAAATGTTCATCTCATATTTTTGCTTGCTACAAAATTCTAGTTCATCTCCATATCTCCTGCTTCCATCCAAATGGAAACTTCACAAATCCCTTGAGAAAAACCATTCTACACTTAGCCTACAACATTCTTGGACACGTCGGCTTGCCAACTTCGTGTCCGAGTTGCCTCGGTCCAGAGGTGGGAGCCCGTAAAAAGACTCGGTGATGTGGTGCCCTTTCCGACGAGGAGATGAAGACCGGAGATTCCGCGATGAGTTCGGGATGTAGGCTGAAGACCGAAGGACACGGATCGCTCGGTATAGCATTCTACCCATTCTCAAGTTAGCTAGCATTAGCTTAATGGCCCAATCCGGGCTTAAAGTTTGCGGTAGCGCCGGTTTACAATTTAAAGAAAAGTTTTCGTTTTCACATTTTGGCATCGGACAGACGGCCGGGGCGCTGCCGTACACTTACATTGGTATCAAAGCCACACCATTAACCTTGTCTAGCTTGCTCTAACGTGTTTAGAACTTCGATCGGACGAATTTACCAAAAATCGCGTTTCCAAGTTTCACTTTCTGTCGAATTTTATTTGTGCTCGAAAAATTATTTGGTACCTTGCAGAAATATGTTCCGGCTTTTCTAAGAAAACTGAAAATATTTGGTGGGCTGATTTTACTGTATCGCGGCGGATCCACGGCCAAAACCACATTTTAGCGGCGGATCCGCGGCCGTACTGTAGCCAAGTGCACCAAATTTCTTCAGTAGGTTTCTGACTTGGAATTGGGGTTTATGGTACATTCTTTTTGGGCCCAAATATTTTTGAGTACTGCAATTGTACTCGGGGGCCCACTTCGGGAAATTTACTCGATCGAAAATTTTAAACATGTTAGTTCACAGTATTTACATTATATCTGCGACCGTGAATGCCATTTGATCGGTAAATCCTGTCTAACTACTATAGCTCTTTTAGACGGATTTGCGAACGTGACATTCACGTTGATGTTCTGTGTTGTGCTGTGATGTTGCGGATTTGTCGTGGTGGATAGCCTGGATGCAATGGTAGTACAGTTTGGTTGTATATGTACATTTGATATTGCGGGGCGAGCGTCCGACATGTGGACTGCCGTTACTGCCTGTTTGTATATTATTCTTTTGGGGCACGACCGGGCTGAGGTCGATGTACCCGTTGTATATTTTACTTTCTGTACTAGGATTACCCCACGGAGGGGTGCACGGGTAGCCGGGTTCTAGAGGGCAACAAGCCCGCATCTCATGGCGTTGAGACGGAGGGGGCTTTACTCTAGAATTGGCGGACTATTCGCCGCACTAGTAAGGGGTATAGGTTGACCCAAGGAGGGGTGCTCAAGTTACCGGATTCCGTGAAGTGCTGGGTGGTCCATTCACGTTGCTGAAGGGGGCTGCCTCGCTTCAGGGTTTGGCGGGTAATTTGCCGCGCCCGTAGGGGTGTAGGATTTCATTGCACAGGCTATTCACAGGACCAGGGGAACGTCGGGTTTCAGTAGTGGCTCTATCAAACCCGGGGATCCCAGATATCTGTATTGTTCTGTGATGCTGGTTACATTTCTGTGATGTTGCATTTTATCATGCCTTGAGCGATTATTATATATTGATATATATACTAGTAGATGTTGTATATGTTTTGCATCCGCGCTAGTCCAGTCCCCGCTATGTCGTTAGTTAAGTAACCTAACGGGTGATGACGGGACCAAGTGGCGAATGCGGATGGCATATACGTACATCATTATTTTCGTTCTTTATTGGTGTGATCAATTGATGGGACTGCATTGATTCGGATCAATGCAAGCTAAACAAACCTATTCTGATTTTGTTGGAACATTTTTTCAAAAAGCTGTTATTGCAAGGACGTTCTCTTTTGTTTTGCACAGTGGTATTCGGTTATGAATATCCAACACCTCAGTCGACGAGGCAAGGGTCGAGATCCCTTCATCGGGAGTGACCCTTTGGACAGAAGTTTGCGTCAGGGCAATAACTTCACTATAGTCGATTACTTTTGCTTTGCATCATGGTATTCAGTTGGAATATCCTGCACCTCATTCTACGGGGAAAGAGTCGAGATCCCTTCACCGGGAGTGACCTCTTTAGTAAAGGTTTTCGCCACTATATTTTTATAAAAGCTATCCGGTTCCTTCAACGATATCAAGTTTATTACGTAAAAGGTTTTTCGCCAAAAACCATTCGTAGCCCTCCGTCATTTCAGACGGGTAGCACGTAGTATTCATGCTATGTTTGTTGGCCTTCGTCAAGGCATAGTGTATGGTAGTTGCTTGTTACCTTTCTGCTGCATAGATAGATGCGTTGGTTTGGGACAGTCGTATAACCTTGTTGGACCTAGTCAAAGGCTTGTACGGGTGGCTTCAAATTAATCTGGACAATGACGGGTAGAACTTGACATGTGACTTATGATTTGTTGGCCTTAGTCAAGGTCATAAGAGCATGGGGCAAAATTCACATCGGGAGTTTCTAAAGAAACTGAAACTTTCCAGATATGCGCATACCATCTGGAGTGTGATAACGTGAGTGGATTCCATCACGTTATCATGCGATGATAGTTGGATCCCGATTCCCACTGATGAGTTGGTTTACTTCTCGGGTGATCCCGACTAATTCTTCTTTCAGGTTTGGAGGAGAATTTAACGTTACAGCGGGAGGTTTCCTGATTAGATAAAGTGACAACCATTCTGATCTAGGTTAGAGTGTACGCTGAGTGTTTCTTTTCTCTCTCTCTTTGGCAGCGACCATGGCCCGACCCTAAGACTATGACTCAGTGACCAAGTTAATCGAACCTTCTTAAACACTGGCTTTTGGATTGTCAGAGTTGCATACCTCATTGCCACTCCTACTTTTACCCTTTTCTCCAGGACACCCCGTATTACTACGAACGTCCACTTCCATTGGATAAAACCATCGTATGGTTATATACGAACCCGAAGGAATTTATTCGAGGATGGTTTCCGGTTCTGGAGAAAACGAATAGGACTATTCAGTTGTCTTTTCCTTTTACCTTCTCTCAGGTTGCGAGTGCTCCTTGGATTAGGGGATAGTACACCCGTTACGCCTATTGGATATTCTTCTTCCAAACCTTAGGCTGGTGCCGAATGGTAGGGAATGAAGAAAGCCGATTAGCCTAAGTGTGGTGTACAGAAGGTATTAAGTAAAGACATATAAAGGGATTAGAAGGAGGGCAAAGTAAATTGCGACTGATATTCACGACCAAACCAAGTATTTCATCGCCACTCCTACTTCACCTTTGTATTTCTCCAGAACACTCCGTATCACTATGAAGATCCACAGTTATTTGGATACTCCATCGTATGGTTATATACGAACTCGAAAGGAACTTGTTCCAGTTCAGGGATGGATTCTGGTTCAGGAGAAATAGGAATAGTGTTTATTCAGTTGTCTTTTATCCTCACCTTCTCTCGCATTGCGAGTGCTCCTAGGATTAGGACAGTACACCTGTTACGCTTATTGGATAGTCTTCTTCCAAACCATAGGCTGGTGTCGAACGGTAGGGAAGGAAGAAAACCATTTAGCCTAAGAGGGTGTACAGAAGGTAATGACTAAAGACATATAAATGAATTTGGAGAGATGGCAAAGAAATATACGGTTACAGTTGTGAATCTGATAATGGAAGAGGCATTACTAGGAATACCCGGATACCCCATCGAAACATTTCAATATTTTAGTTTCACTGTGTATTGTTAAAAGAAAACTGATTTCCCAATTAGTCCTTACTCCAGGGTATGTATTTACCAGGTATGATTTTCACCTCTGTTTGGTTTTACAGATGATGAGTGGGAGTAAGTTATTTGGAATTAGGTGATCGTCCTCATTATATCGGAATTCGTTGTAATTGGTGATATTTGAGAAAATCGCCTGGGTAGTTTGCCGGACGGCAAATATTTGGTTTTGAATATCCGCTGTTATGCACCAATTTCAAATTGATATATCTGTACGTCTATTTTTATAGAGTGAGATATACCTTTTTGAAATTATGTCCATGACATTTACCTATATCAGTTGATGGTTAGGTAAGGATCATTAAACATCGGTGTAATTCTTCTTAACCATAAGTACAATTTTCAACCTACGACATACAGGGTTTGAGTTATTCGACTCAGGGGACTTATACAGAGTATTGTATGTTGTCCAGTGTCCATTAGGACAGAAAGGTTGGTCCTCGTACTATATTCGGTTTACTTATGACTTCTCTAGTTCTTAGACAAGTGTTTCGTAGAAACACAAGGTCTGAGTTTTGAGAAGTTATAGGTATAAGAGTAAAGTAGAGAACCAGGTATTGCAAGTATCCAGATTCTTAAAGGTGATCGAAGACGTAGATACTTTTGTATGGTATTCAGTTAATAGTAATGATTAAGAGAACTTGCTTCTCTTTCAGGTTACTCATAATTGGAAGCACTCCTAAGTTGAGTAATACTGATCGGCCTCTTTCCATTTAGTTGACATGCACTGGAGAAAGTTGCATGATTTGAATCTGGTTCAATTAAATTAGTGCATCTGTTTCTGTATTGGATATAGAACAGTTCATATCTTGACATTGTTAAGGTATGGGGAGTTGTCCAGCTTATGCTTAAAACCAGATACTGGACAACTCAAGGCACGTTTCTGTAATGGCTATTTGTGGGTTGACCTGGGCAATGGCGAGGGTTGACTTTCTACCATCTGGAAGATCAATAGTGATATTGTTCTTGACTCGCCACAGTTTTAATAAAAATGGATTTTTTCAGAAAACAGTAGTGGGAGTATGGTAGAACTGGAAGTTATTCCAGAACCGCAAATGATTACTGAAAATTTGATAAGAACCTAAAGATTCAATCTGGCTTGACATTCCATTGGCCACTCCGCAGATAAGGTGGGTAACCTCAGGCACCCGAGAGGTACTCCGGTAGCCTCAAAGACAGTGACAGGGAGGTTCTTGGTTACCTAGACTTTCCATTGCTGTTGTTCCAGACTGTGAGACCCGGCAGGGGGATGAGTATAGCGTCATTCTAAACTAGCTTTAGACGTACGTCTATATGACTCTGCCAGAGGGTTGTCATGGTCAGTGGGAGCAGCGGAAGCTAAGTGGGGACTTGACACTACTGTTGTTCCAGGCTATGAGACCCGGCAGGAGGATGAGTATAGCGTCATTCTAAACTAGCTTTAGAAGTGTACGTGTATATTATTCTGCCAGAGGGTTGTCATAGTCAGTGGGAGCAGCGGAAGTATAGTGGACAAGTGGCTTATGTCTATTTATAGACTAAAGCAGATATAGCGGAGATAGATCATCTATTTCTGATGTGACAGTTGTAGGGTTCCTAGGCACACTATAGAGGTCTCACAAGGCATCAACCATGCCAATTTCAAAATTTTACGGTGCCGAGAAACCCTAATACGGATCGTTGGCTAGAAGTTTAGGCGACAAAGCAACTAGTTAACTACTTTAACTAAGAGTACGGAAATACAACCTTTGTAGATCCGGTCCTCCACCTCCATAGCTCCGCAATAAAGTCTCCTCGCTGTCCAAATGGAAACCCGGGCTCTAGCGTCGGCTTCATCGGAGAAATGAGCGGGCAAGGTCGTCGGCTTCGTGCCGAAGATGATCTACGTCGAAGCATCACTAGATCAAGCTCCACCTTCACCAAGCCATGAAAACTTGTGAAGGAAACACCCTATACTACTTGGCAAGAGGTAGAGGATGAAGAAATAGGAAGTGGGTTCACTTTAGAATTGGATTTCTCACTCATTTCATCAATCCACCATTGATGAAGTCAAGCTTTTCTTCATGAAGATCAAGAAGAAGAAGATGAAAAAGTTATGATAATATTATGATAAGTATTTTTAAAATAGAAAGGAAAATGAATTCTTATCATAATTGTAACCATGGTAAAGTGTAGAGAGCTAACTATAGTTAAATGAATGGTTAGGGTTAAAGAGATGAAGACAAAAGGGTTTCTTTGGTCAAAGCTTCATGAAGCTTCAACAAGCTTCATGAAAGAAACCCTTTTGTTTTTCTTTTCTCTTTTCATTTCTTTTAATCCAAATTAAAAGATAAATGAAAGAATAAATGAAAACCCTAACCATTAACTAACCATGGTTTAATCTTTACACTTGACCAAGTTAACATGTATCATCAAACATGATACAATCAAGTGCACAAAAGTATATCACATATACAACTTGCACAATTCAAGTGAGAAAATCCATTTAAAGTGAACCAATACTAGTTAATGCAAAGTAATATATCAAATATATAATTATACATTAAATCGTTAAATCAACACTTGATTTAACGATCCGGTCATATCGCATATAACCGACTAGTATCCTATGTATCGGTTTATCGAATCAATACTTGATTCGATAACTAGGTTATATCGCATACAACCAATCGATACATTCATCACGAGAATAGAATACGGTATCACATACATGCATTATTCTCGGTCCCGCACATATCTCATATGCGCTCCTATTTCGTTTTGCTTGAGCCAGGAAACCTCTGTGTAGGACTCTAAAGACTCGTCAATACGCCGGCAGCAGGTGATGATCATATCAAACACCCACAAGCCGCAAGCGGTTTGCTAAACGTAACCTCCACCCGGGTATTGAACGATCAGAAGATCGACGAGCAAGCCCGCTCACACTCCTGTGAATCCAACCAGTAACACTTACCGTACAGTCCGGTCTGATCGTCTGATATGTCGCATATCTCTCCTAGGGGTGGTAAACGTCAGACCCCAATAGCTTGATAAGTCGTGTCGATATGAGGACTATAACATTTCGAGAAACTACAGGTAACACTTACCAGTAAATCTCAGCAACCCTGGCCAGGGATTTCCGGTTATAGCCAATCGAACACAGCGCAACATCAACCCCCTATACCGGGAGAGACGAATCCCCTCCTATCGCTCATTGCCTCCATGTGACTCGGGACTGTACCCAAAAACCACCGTTTTGCACGCCCTCTTGGACGTGGTAAGGTGGAAATCAAAGCACAGTGGGAATCACACAAGACTCTATGACGATCTCGGGTCAACAGACTACTCTGTACCAGTGTCACCAGAGAACTGCCATCTGACGTAAGGTATAATACCATCTGGGAGTTCTCGGCGAGTCCGTCCAGTGTACCCAGTCTCCACTGAGCACCCGTATATCATCTCTGATGTCAAACACCAATGGATATGGGATCATCCATCGCCCATCTGTATGGGTCGAGAAGGTATACGCTAGTCTACTCTGGTATATCGATGCCCCGTCTCGATATACCCACGACTAGGGACTTTGAAGGATGTACTTATGGACTACCATGTCCCCACTAGTATGATCCGCATCATAGTCTAGGTAGTCAAGTACACATCCTAAGGGCTTTACCAACATGTAACAGAGAGACAATCAGTGTACACGTTAAGGTAAAGAGTAACCAGATAGCATACTATCATGTCGAGCGAGAAAGTCCTCCCTATATATGTCCAAGCATCCACTACAATATACATCCAATGTACAGTAATGGCCTCTAGGGCATACATATAACTAACAATCTCCCACTTGCACTAGGGCCATCTGATAGCAGTGGTTGCCGTATCTCATACTCAACCATCCCATAAAAGTCTCTCTCTGGGAAAAGGCCTTTGTGAGTGGATCCGCCGTGTTGTCCTCTGAGTCTACTCTCCTAACCTTGATCCCTTGGAGATCAACTATCTCCATGATCAGGTGATGTTGCCTCAGAATACGCCTGGGTCACTGATGGGACGGGCGTTCCTTGGCATAAGCCACAACTCCATTGTCTCACAATGGTAGGAACGAAGTTCATCTCATGAACTAATATACACCCAAACAGCCTCTTTGGTAGCATCTTAAGTAGCGATGTATCTAGCCTTTATCGTCTAGTATGCCACGGTATCTAGCTTGGAACTCTTCCAACATACCGTCCCTTTACTGAGGGTAAAGACAATGCCTGCGACTGACATTCAGTCGTCTTTATCACCCTGGAACACTTCCAGTGATTCTCCCCAGGATCGATTGATACCATCTCACTACAACTAGTGAGAATCCTAACATCCAATTAGATCTATCTCATAGATCCAAAACCCAGGATTTAGGAGGTATCACTTTGATCCTATATGGAGAATCATTGTGATAAGCGGAGATTGACCGATCGTAGCATAGAAAACTCTTTTCTTATCAAGAGTATGTCATCCACGTACTCTACGAGGATCACTACCATACTCCCTACTACTTTCTTATATATACAAGGTTCATCTACCATTTTGATGATGTCAAACTCTTTGACTACTACATCAAAACAGATGTTCCAACTCCGCGATACCTGCTTTATCTTATAAAGCATCTTGTGCACGTTTCCGCTGCTCCCACTGTCTACAAAGCCCTCTGGCTGTGTACTTATAGACTTTCTCTTCTAAAACATCATTTAGAAAAGCAGTCATGGTACCCAACCGCCAGATATCGTAGTCATGGTATGTAGCCGTGGCAAGTAGGATCTGGATGGACTTAAGCATAGCTACTTGAAAAGGTTTCATCATAATCCACGTCTGGTCGACGACGAAAAGCTTTAACAAGTCTAGCTTTGAAAGTCTCAACCTTTCCAAGTACACCAAGTAATCTTCTCAAGATATACTTGCTCCTGATGGGGATTTAACCCTTCAGATATAGCAACCAAAGTCCATACTTTGTTGGTGTACATGGATTCCATCTCAGATCACAAAGCATCCAGCCATTCTTACAGAGTCTTACTCCTGATGGCCAGCTCGAAGTTAGTTGGGTCATCATCTCATGATGCAATCCTCGCTCCCACTGTCATAGAGAAACAGAATTATCTCTCAGGTGGGTGAGGAACCCTACTAGATCGGCGGAGAGGCTGAGGTTCGTTGGAGTCTACTGAATCCTTTGGTTCTACCAAATCATCTGCTGTAATTTGTATAGCTGGAACCTTTCTAGTTGTACATAACAGACCTTGCCTCGAGCTTGTCCGGATTATGCTTTTAGACATAGCCCGGACAACCCCAAATCTTAAATAACTTAAGATATGGGTTCTTCCCTTTCCATATCACATATGAAGCGGTAGGCAACTGATTTTCTTGGAACCCAATTCAATAGGTATGCAGCTTCTCAAGTGCATAACTCCCAAAAAGGAAATAGGTAACTCAGTAGTACTCATCATAGAGCACACCTTATCATATAGGGTATGATTGCTCCACCCCGATATACCATCGTGCTATGGTGTATTCGGAGGAGTAATGCTGAGAGAGAATCTCATTCTCCTTTAGAATAGTCCAGGATTTCCGTGCTCAAGTATTCTCCTCCTTGATCTCATCATAGGTCATAATACTTATACCCGTATTTTTGGTTCTCTACTTCTAACTTATATTCTATGAATATCTCAAAAGGTTCGGACTTGTGTTTCAACAGGAACATAGGTCTGAATCTTGAGAGATTATCAGAGAATGTAACTAAGTACAAAGAACCGTTCTTTGCATGTGTAGACAGGGGATCTTACATACATCATCATGTATCAATCCTAAGAGTCGACTAACTCTTTCTCTGTTTCCAGTAAACAGAGCTATGGTCATCGTATCTTTGTGACATGACTGGCAAGTTTCATAAGATGTAAATTCAAACAGATTTAAATATGCATTTAAATGTAACTTCAGCTAGTCAGGTCGCATTGATATGACCTAGTCTACAATACCTTAAGAAGAATTCGTTCATTTCTGAACTCTTCCTCTTGTGTGTGTTCTGTATACTAAGAACTGTAGTTTGATTTAGAACATTAATGCTTTTAGATAACGTGCCTGAACCGATCAACTTTTGATATAGGAAATGTTCAAAACATTATCCAACAATACAAAATTATATCCTTTCTTTACTGTTAAAGAGACTGATATGATTTTGTATATCAGGTTCGGTATCTAATAACATTCATTCAGAATCAATGTATTGGGAATACAGGGTGACAGTGACCAACAGACTTGGCTGCAACACTTGCCCCGATTTCTGCCTCATGAAACTTATCATCCGTTCTCTGTTCTCTACCTATCTGTAGCCCTATGTAACAGATTACATATCTGGGATCCTGATCTGGTATCACATACCCAGGACGTAGAGGTTACAGAGAAACAGTTCTTTGTAACGAACACACCCAAAGATGATGCATCAGCATGCACTCTCTTCGTTTGGGCGGCACGGGAATTCTGGTAATCCCCAATTTCCTGCTCTGTCTTATAACAATTATAAGTTGGAGCGGGACCAACGTTCCCCAGCTCAGTATAACAAGCGGGTTCGGTCAATATTCCGTATTATTATCTTGATTAAGGCGTGATATGGTCGCTACCTGGAGAGAGAGAAGAATAACACTCAGCGTGCGCTCTTGCAAGAATAGATTGGTTATTATTTTATCTAATCAGGATGGCTCCCACTGCTTTTTATCAAATCTTCCTTCAAACCCTAAAAGGAAAGACCAGCCGGGATTAATTACAAACTACAAGTTCGCCAATCTTTCAGCCAGGCCAGTGTCGGTACTTTGAGGGAGGTCCCCCGTGCTTTCGTACGAACCTAATTAATGTAAACCTCGTTTTCCCAGAGGCGTAACCTCGTTGACACCTTTCTAGACACCTACTTGATCGGCTAATTGTAATGTGTAAAACTCTCCCAAGAGTAACAATTACTCGCAGCGGGTATCGGGATCCAACTATCTCATAGAAGGTATGCAATCTCATTGCAAATTTCAACACTTGAAATTCCCGATAATATTTTGCCCCTAACCTCCTATGACCTTGACAAAGGCCAACAAACCATAGGATGCTAGTCAAGTTCAACCCGTCATTTCCTGATTGAATTAAACCCACCCGCACGGCCCTTGACAAAGGCCAACAAGGTCGCACGACTACCCTAATCCAATCTGCATCATATGCATAAGCAGATAAGCACCAGTTAGCTACCGCACACTGCGCCTCGATAAAGGCCAACAAACGCAGCACGAATACTAACTACTACTTATCTGAAATGACGGAGGGCTACGTCAGGTTTTTCTGAAAACCTATTGCGTAATGAACTTGATATCGTTGTAGAATCAAATGATTTTGAAATGGAGTGTTTTCGAGGCTTTTCTAGTTTTGCTAAAGGGGTCACTCCTGGTGAAGGGATCGTCGGCCCTTTCCTCGTCGAATGAGGTGCGGGATATATCATATATATCACTGTGCAAAGCAAAAACTCTTAAAAGCAATCAAAAGACAAATCGAGTGTGTAGCATCTGCCAGTTATTGCTAAAGGAGTCACTCCCGGTAAAGGGATCTCGGTCCTTTCCTCATCGAATAAGGTGCAGGATATATCACATATACCGCTGTGCAAAGCAAGAACTGTAGCTACCTGTTTTATTTTGAAATTCGATTCTACAACATCTTAGGTTTCTTTTATTTCATTAATCATATTAATGAAGTCCCATCATTTAAGTACCTAAACATCACAGATAAATACGACGTACACTTATGCCATCCGCATTCTCCTCGATGTCCCCTCATGCACCGTTAGGTTAGGTAACTAACGGCAGAGCAGGGCAGGGCTAGCGCGGGTGTAAAACATAAGTAACGTCTATATAATATATCATATATACTATATACAGTATCTATCACAGAACATCACATGATCACATCATAGATATCACAGCAGAAGAAACATATGAAATATTGGATATACTAGGACGTCCGTGTTTTCAATACGAGCCAGTATAAAACACGGATTCCACGGTCGTGATGAATAGCCAAACCCACACCCCTAGACCCCTACGAGAGCGGCAAGCAACCCTACCAATTCCAGGGTTAGGAGACCCGGACTCGACTCCTCGAGATGGTCTCCCACTGGACCCTAGAACCCGGTTACTTGTGCTCCCCTCCTTGGGTCTATCCTAGTGCGGAAAAGTAAATAATATACAAAGGGTGACATCTTCCGCAACCTGGAAGTGCCCCAATAAAAGAATATTACATACAAGTTTTTACATGAATGAAAATGAAAAACACTCATCTCACATAAAAAACCCCGGCTATTCAAACACGACGATCCAATATAACATATCCAGCAACACATAACATCACATGTCATCAACGTAAGTAAATATGCGCATCCCAATTGTCGTTGACATATAGCAACGAAACCCGCGATATCACATATTACACTTACGGTCACAGAAAAGAAAGTGTAAAACTACAACAGTTGGAATCCGCAACCTCCATAGACATCGCATGCCTAATCAAATGAATTCCTTAGACATCGCATGCCTAACAATTATAAACCCCGCATTTTAGTCTCAAAATCGAAAACACTTTTCAATATCAAGTCGGGCAATTCAACAAGATTCCCTACATCCTGATCGAATGCTCGTCGCAAACTTTAGTAGGCGGTCGCACCCCCGATGCCGTTGACGAAGTGCACCAAGGCGGAACACCGCTACCGCGAGCACCCGAACGGATGCTTTCGGCAACGGGGTTCTCCTACAGTCACTTGGTCGGGGCTATGGGGTGTAGCTGTCTATTAAGTTTACCCGGCGAGTATCCGCGTACGCTACGTGATTGCGACGGACTTTTGATCGCATCAAAAATTCCGTGGCAACCGATCAAGTGAGACTAAACTGCTATATTTATAACATTCATTCAGTTATCTCATAACTACTTGTGAATTCCAATTATTGTATCACATTCCGAATAAGATAGAAAATGTTAAACTTTCTGATCGAACAATCGAACACCCAAGTTTTCCCGATACAGCTCAACGCATGAAATAAGTCTAACAACATTCAGTTCGTGCCTCAGTACCAACGGTCCAGCCGTAGAAGGGTCAAGCCAACGCCTCACATGTGGCACGCCGTACTGCCCCAAACCCTAAGGTTCAAAGGGCAGTTCAAGACGGTCACATAATCGAGTTAAGGTTTGTTGTCTTCTAGAGGGTCCATTGCGTTACTTGCACTACTTAGAACGTCTTTAAACCACGGAAAGATCCAACACTTGGAAATTTCCCGACAGGGGAAAAAGTGGGTATTTATATCCGGTCGAACTTTTTAACATATTCAAAAATTATCCGGAAAACACAAAGACAAAGTTTGATAATCCGATCGAATATACGAATCCCCAAAACAACCCAGAATATTCAACTCTTGAATAAATATTAAAAATTCCCAGAAAATATAGCAACACAATCTAAGAATTACTGTGCAGGAAAAATTGTATGAAGATACCAAGTGGCCGCGGAACCGCCGCAATAGGCATGCTATTGCCGTGGTTCCGCCGCGCCTCTATCGATTCAGGTGGTCGGGCTTCACAGTAATTCTTAGGACTTCCTGCTTAGTTTTCTGCATATTTTTAATCCTCAAAATTCCACAAAATCAGAAAATGTCCAGAGAGCCGTTTTGAATTGGGGTTTCGGTTCGATCGGAGTTCTAACTCCGTCTGTGCATCGCCTAAGGCTCTAGCTAGGCTCTGATACCACTGTAGGGTTCCTTGGCACACTATAGAGGTCTCACAAGGAATCAACCATGCCAATTTCAAAATTTTACGGTGCCGAGAAGCCCTAATACGGATCGTTGGCTAGAAGTTTAGGCGACAAAGCAACTAGTTAACTACTTTAACTAAGAGTACGGAAATACAACCTTTGTAGATCCGGTCCTCCACCTCCATAGCTCCGCAATAAAGTCTCCTCGCTGTCCAAATGGAAACCCGGGCTCTAGCGTCGGCTTCATCGGAGAAATGAGCGGGCAAGGTCGTCGGCTTCGTGCCGAAGATGATCTACGTCGAAGCATCACTAGATCAAGCTCCACCTTCACCAAGCCATGAAAACTTGTGAAGGAAACACCCTATACTACTTGGCAAGAGGTAGAGGATAAAGAAATAGGAAGTGGGTTCACTTTAGAATTGGATTTCTCACTCATTTCATCAATCCACCATTGATGAAGTCAAGCTTTTCTTCATGAAGATCAAGAAGAAGAAGATGAAAAAGTTATGATAATATTATGATAAGTATTTTTAAAATAGAAAGGAAAATGAATTCTTATCATAATTGTAACCATGGTAAAGTGTAGAGAGCTAACTATAGTTAAATGAATGGTTAGGGTTAAAGAGATGAAGACAAAAGGGTTTCTTTGGTCAAAGCTTCATGAAGCTTCAACAAGCTTCATGAAAGAAACCCTTTTGTTTTTCTTTTCTCTTTTCATTTCTTTTAATCCAAATTAAAAGATAAATGAAAGAATAAATGAAAACCCTAACCATTAACTAACCATGGTTTAATCTTTACACTTGACCAAGTTAACATGTATCATCAAACATGATACAATCAAGTGCACAAAAGTATATCACATATACAACTTGCACAATTCAAGTGAGAAAATCCATTTAAAGTGAACCAATACTAGTTAATGCAAAGTAATATATCAAATATATAATTATACATTAAATCATTAAATCAACACTTGATTTAACGATCCGGTCATATCGCATATAACCGACTAGTATCCTATGTATCGGTTTATCGAATCAATACTTGATTCGATAACTAGGTTATATCGCATACAACCAATCGATACATTCATCGCGAGAATAGAATACGGTATCACATACACGCATTATTCTCGGTCCCGCACATATCTCATATGCGCTCCTATTTCGTTTTGCTTGAGCCAGGAAACCTCTGTGTAGGACTCTAAAGACTCGTCAATACGCCGGCAGCAGGTGATGATCATATCAAACACCCACAAGCCGCAAGCGGTCTGCTAAACGTAACGGCCACCCGGGTATTGAACGATCAGAAGATCGACGAGCAAGCCCGCTCACACTCCTGTGAATCCAACCAGTAACACTTACCGTACAGTCCGGTCTGATCGTCTGATATGTCGCATATCTCGCCTAGGGGTGGTAAACGTCAGACCCCAATAGCTTGATAAGTCGTGTCGATATGAGGACTATAACATTTCGAGAAACTACAGGTAACACTTACCAGTAAATCTCAGCAACCCTGGCCAGGGATTTCCGGTTATAGCCAATCGAACACAGCGCAACATCAACCCCCTATACCGGGAGAGACGAATCCCCTCCTATCGCTCATTGCCTCCATGTGACTCGGGACTGTACCCAAAAACCACCGTTTTGCACGCCTTCTTGGACGTGGTAAGGTGGAAATCAAAGCACAGTGGGAATTACACAAGACTCTATGACGATCTCGGGTCAACAGACTACTCTGTACCAGTGTCACCAGAGAACTGCCATCTGACGTAAGGTATAATACCATCTGGGAGTTCTCGGCGAGTCCGTCCAGTGTACCCAGTCTCCACTGAGCACCCGTATATCATCTCTGATGTCAAACACCAATGGATATGGGATCATCCATCGCCCATCTGTATGGGTCGAGAAGGTATACGCTAGTCTAATCTGGTATATCGATGCCCCGTCTCGATATACCCACGACTAGGGACTTTGAAGGATGTACTTATGGACTACCATGTCCCCACTAGTATGATCCGCATCATAGTCTAGGTAGTCAAGTACACATCCTAAGGGCTTTACCAACATGTAACAGAGAGACAATCAGTGTACACGTTAAGGTAAAGAGTAACCAGATAGCATACTATCATGTCGAGCGAGAAAGTCCTCCCTATATATGTCCAAGCATCCACTACAATATACATCCAATGTACAGTAATGGCCTCTAGGGCATACATATAACTAACAACAGTCATAGGTTTGACTTCATCAGAATAGGGGATGGATCTGTTGAGAAGGTAGTAGGGTGTGATGTCCTGGTATTTGGATGACATACACAGAGTAGGAAGTGAAATTCCTATACTACAATCGGTTATACATTGGTTGTCACACAGTGGTTTCTCCATAAGGGACTTGGATATTATATTAGACATCCTGGTTACTAGATCTATGGTTTTAGATCTAGATTTGGGTAGTTTCCCAATCTAGGTACTTAGACTGCATTCTAAAGGTATTTAGAATGGACGACTCCTGGCACGGTAGTGTACCTGCAGGTGATGGAGTCACCCTCTCTAAAGGTTTCTTACAGACTAAAGGGGAGAGGGATGTGCATGATTGGCAGATCACTTGCTTAGGCAATTGAGTCAATCATGAGATGTCAAGTACCACACCAGATATTGTTTTTGCAGTAGATGCAATAAGTTGATATTAATCCAATCCTGGAGAAGCATTCGGAAGCAGTTTTAGAACATAAGTGGATGTTCTAGGGATATGATAACGACAGCCTCTTTTGGGAGACGGTTATCAGTCCATGCTTCCAAGGTGACCTGGATGACAGAGTGACTGTCAGAGTTATAGTTTTTCCTCTTACGAGGGGCAGTATTTTGGACAGATGGTCCAAGGGGATACTGAGGAAAGCATGGCGCATGGTACTGATTAAATTCAGTTGATGATACAGTCTAAGAAGTTTGGATTTGGAGTTCATTTATGAACTAGGTCCCATCAGATATCCAGACATATTCTAAGGCAGGTATTGCTCATTTCGGGAGATGGGTTTCTCCGCGAACTTGAGATTAAGAGAGACATAGAAAGAAACATCAGTGCGGATCCACTCACAGAGGCTATTCCTCAAACGTAATAGTTTCGCAAACGAGCTTTGTGAGACTGATTAGTAGAGGAGTTGGGTGTTCGGTATCACACGGACTGTGAGTATGCGACATCACAATAATTAGCCTTGAGTGCAAGTGGGAGATTGTTGGATATAGTGACCTCAGAGTCAATTATTGGATCACAGGCACGTGATTGCAATGATTGAGGGAGGACCTATGCCGGTAGGACTGTCTTACTCATGATGATCGTATGCTATCTGGTTTATCTTTATCATCGTGTACTGCTTTAGGTGACATTACTGATCACTATTGCACGTTGATAGAGCCCTTAGGATTCTTGCTTGACTACCGGCAGTATGATGGCGATCATATACGTGGGAGCTGGGGTCTATAAGCACATCCTTAAAAGGTCCCTAGTCGTGGGAGTTTCGAGACAGGGCATCGATACTCTAGAGTAGACTAGTGTATACAGTCGAGACCCCGACGAGGGGCGGTGGCCGGTCTCACAAGCTACTGGTGTCAGTTGGTTCACCTAAGATGTATACAGGTGCTCATTGGGTTATGAGTACACCAGACAGGACTCGCCGGGAACATGCTAGTTGGTATTATACCTAGCGTCAGATAGCAGTTCCCTGGTGACATGTGTACAGGTTAGTTCATCGACCTGAGATCTTCATTTGTCTCGTGTGAGTTCCCACTGTACTTTGATTACTACCCTACCACGGCTCAAAGGAGTCGTGCAAACAGGTTTTAGTTGGGTACAGTCCCGAGCCATATGGAGGCAGTGAGCGGATCGGCAGGGGTTCGTCTCTCCTGGTATTGGGGGTGAGGTCGCGCTGTGTCTAGGAGAGCCATTACATGAAGTCCTTGGCCAAGGAAGGAGGTTTACTGGTAGGTATTCCAGTAGTATCTCAGGGTGTTCTGGACTACACTCCGACACGACTTGTACCGCTTTTGGGGGTCTGACTTTCACCAACCCCCTAGGCCCGCCATGCGATATTCATAGACGAACGGACCGGACTGTACGGATATTGTCACTAACAGGCTCAGTAGCGTGTCAGTATGAGTTCGCTCATCGACGTCCCTTTTGGTCAATACCTGGTAGCCCGTTACGTATGGCTAATACCTCTGACGTGAGTGGTTAAATCCACAGCCAAAGTATTGACGAGTCTTTAGAGTCCCCCAAAGACAGTTTCTCAAGTTTTCGGTGAAACGCTGTAGAGGCCGTATGGATATATGGCAGGGTTCGATCATATACGTGTGGTATTGCACGGATCATGATCGGACAGGTAATACTAGCGGGCTTTGGTTTAAGCCGGATCCTAGTATTGCACAGTGTAGATTTTGTCTCATTGCATTTGTATTCGGTCGAAATACAAATGCGGGTATGTATATACAGTTGCGGGGTTTTCCTGTAATTTATTACGGGATCAGTTTTTTGAAGTTGCCAGTTTGCATTCCGTTTCGGCCATTTTTCCTTTGTTCCTTCTTTGGCTGAAAATTGATGGAGGGGCTAATTTGCAAATGTGCAAATTAGCAATTTGGAGGGTGTAATTTTTAAATGGAGGGTTCATGATTATTCTAGCATCTTTTGATCCATTTCTTGTGCTCTTTCCTTTGCATTAAATGAGATGGGATTTGTGAAAGGATTGGATTAGAAATTGATGTGATCTTTATTTCTTGTTATCACACATTATCCCCACTTGCTTATTCCCTTTTTTTTCCTCCACCATTTTGAGAGGGCCGGCCACTTTTTATGAGAGAGAAGGGGTTCATTTTGGTGGTGGGGAAAATGTTCATCTCATATTTTTGCTTGCTACAAAATTCTAGGTCATCTCCATATCTCCTTCTTCCATCCAAATGGCAACTTCACAAACCCCTTGAGACAAACCATTCTACACTTAGCCTACAGCATTCTTGGACACGTCGGCTTGCCAACTTTGTGTCCGAGTTGCCTCGGTCCAGAGGTGGAAGCCCGTAAAAAGACTCGGTGATGTGGTGCCCTTTCCGACGAGGAGATGAAGACCGGAGATTCCGCGATGAGATCGGGATGGAGGCCGAAGACCGAAGGACACGGATCGCTCGGTATAGCATTCTACCCATTCTCTAGTTAGCTAGCATTAGCTTAATGGCCCGATCCGGGTTTAAAGTTTGCGATAGCGCCGGTTTACAATTTAAAGAAAAGTTTTCGTTTCCGCATTTTGGCATCGGACAGACGGCCGGGGCGCTGCCGTACACTTACACGACCGGCGACTCACCAGGTAGATTTTGGGTCATCGCTTTCCCTTTTATTCTGCAATACCCTTTTAATTTCTTTTTGACAGCTTTTCTCTTATTTCTAAAGCAGGTGTGATGAGCGTTGGGGTTGTGCCACCCGAGGAAGCATCCTCAGTTGCTGCTTTAACGGTGACCGCTCCTCTACCTTCTCTCGTACCATCTCAAATGCTGGAAGGTGCGGATTTGTGAACCATCAGTTTCATTGTAGGATGTATACTTTATGTACTGACATTGCATTGTTACATCCTCGTAGGAGTCCTTTTTTATCACATGTATGAGGTGCTATACCCACACTTCTCTTTCCAGTCAGAGATTGCATCATCTAGTGGCGCTGGTGAGTACAGCCTTCAGCTAATGTCTTTTCTTTTACGGGCAGCCAAATCGTTTCTAATTATTCTTTGTTTTGATTGCAGCACTACAGATCGAAGGAGGAGACGAAAGAACAGTTGCGCCACTGGTACTCCCGGCCTTACCACCTACTGCAGCCGGTATAATAAGCTCCATTGTTCATGAACCTCCTCTATTTCTTGAACCGTCATTTGACTGTGATTTGTTTTGCAGTGGTGATATTAACTTCATCTCCATTCGAATCTCGAGTCGTAATGCCTGCAGGCCCCTTTTCTCGATGTTCATCTTCCAAAGGCGCTGTGAATAGTCTGTGTATGTTGAGCGACTACATCGAGGAGCTTGACGTGGAGGCTCCCACATTCGCTGCAGATTTTGCCGTGAAAGTTAATTCTATGCTGGAGACGCTCGTGAACTTTCATAGTGAGGGCGTCGTTGAGTCTTGGGTTAATCACTGCAGGGAAATTGAGACCTGTCTGCACGAGCTTGAGGTCGGACGTCCTGCTCCAGAAGTCCTGGCTATGACACCCAGCGGGCTGCGTGGGTCGAGCAGAGCACTCCCTACTTCCGTCATCTTGAACAGGAGGCGGCCTTAAAACGCAAGGAGTGCGAAAAGACTTCAAGCGAGTCTGCCCGGCTGCACGCTCAGGTTGATGCAAATGCTGCACAGTTGAAAGCTATCTTTGAAGACCTTCTGCGATGTATCTCTGACGGGCTAACACTGAGGCAGAAGCTCGAAATCGTCGAGCAGGATGCACAGAATCGTGGGGAAGCTCAACGGGCCGTCGAAGAGCAACTTTCTTCCTACTTGCAGCAACGAGCTCAGGTCGAAGCAGAGTTGGCCACAGCAGCTGACGGAGAAAAAGGGCTTAGGGAAGTGCGTGAGCAGCTGATTGGACTATTGAAAGCGCTTCCTTCTCAATAATTGTTTTTGTACCATTTGTAACTTCGAATAAAATGTATCCATTTCTTTCACAAGATTTATTATGTACCCAATTGAATTTATGAATAAAAGATACATTTCTTTCGCAATGTCTTGTGTTATTTCTTTGCTTTCTTCTTTTCTTTGTTGTCAGCATGTCACTTTAGTAAGCATAGCCTGCAGATGATAGAGTGAACATCCTGTTTTGAATTCTTCGAGAGGTAGCGATGGCTTAGAAAGCAGGTTCAGATCTACTACCTAAGAATTTTCAACTTCATGAGCCGTGAGGGTCTCATGAAGACTTTTCTCCCCACGAGTCGATAGGATCTCGTAGGTGTATTTTCTGCTTAGGAATCGTGAGGATTCCTAAGCATGTTTTCTCTTGCAAGTCGTAAAGATCTTACAAGAGATTTTTCTTCCTTACAGGTCGAGAGTGTAAGTGCACGGCGGCGCCCCGGCCGTCAATCCGACGGCCAAATGCGGAAGCGGTGATAAACTTTAATTTTGCAAACTAGCAAACCGGCACCACCGCGCACTAAACCCGGATCGGGCCATTAAACTAGTCCTAGCTAACTACAAGATGGGGAAGAGAGATATACCGACCGATCCGAGTCCTCCGGTCTTCTCGTCGTCGTCCCGATCTCCTGCGGAAACTCCGGTCGTCGCCTCCTTGCCGGAAGGGCACCATATCGTCTGCATCTTTTACGGGCTCCCGCCTCTATACCGAGGCAACTCGGGCATGAAGCTGGCAAGTCGACATGCCTAAGATTTGCTGTAGAATGTGTAGGGTTGTATCTCATTTGGGGTTTTTGTTGCCTTTGTAGATGGAGGAATGAGGTTAAGAAAAATGGTGCTTTTATTTTTCATGCAAGGAAATTGAGATGAAGGAAATATGCCACAAGCTCAAAATCAAACTCCCTCTCTCTCTCAAATGTGTGGCCGGCCTCTTATTGGAATGGGGAGGAAAAATGAAACAAGAGGAAGGTAAGTGTAGGAGAGCACAAGGGTGACCATAACTTAAAGCAAGCTTCACATCAAAAGGTAATGATAACTCTCAAATCAATTTCTAATCTCATTAATGCTAAAACCATCATGAAAAAGCAAAGATGCTTCACTTATCATAATGCCACAAATACAAAGAACCCCTCCACAAATGGTTATTTACAAACTTGCAAATAACCCCCTCCATCGAAAAGTCCGGCCGGGAAAGAACAAAGGAAAACCGGCCGGAACGGAATGCAAACTGGCAACTCCAGAAAACTGGTCCCGTAATAAATTACAGGAAAACCCCGCTACTGCATATACATACCCGCATTTGTATTCCCACTGAACACAAATGCAAAGAGACAAAATAAAACTACACTGTACTATACTAGGATCCAGCTTAGATGTAACACCCGAGCCCAGTAACACTATTTCTATTGCTAGTTGAGTATTTTATATTGCTCTTTCCAATTATTTTGATTGTTTGGTGTTTATTGCTAAATTTTAACCGGTTAAATCATTTTGGCACATAACAAATTTTAACACCGAAAATGAAATTAAAAATGTCCATGTTGGCCTACTCGTCGCCACTAGTCGCGTGGTAGCGTCCGCGTGTCGAGATTTCGTCCCGTTCGGCTAAACGGGCAAGTTTGGACGACTACGCGCGCGTGCAAGTGTCCGAATTGGGGGCATGCATTTTAATCATTAAACACCTCTTTTCAAAATTTGGAACTCGCTTAAAATCCTATAATTTGAATTTGGAACATTTGGGCGCAACCCGGGCGCGATTTGGAAATGTTTCATTTAGCGCCAAAAATGCCCGTTTGATTAAATATATTTAAACTATGAATTATATATATTCTGTTACTATTCATCGTTTTAAATCTTTTAAAATATTTTTTAAACTACCCCAGCCAATCGCGTGGCTCTTTTTCCTCGTGGGCCCCGCCTCATCATCTCTCTCTCTCTCTCCGTCTCTCTCTATCTCTCTCTATTCTCTTTCTCTCTCTCTCTCTAACAAACTCTCTCTCTCTCCTCCTATATATATATCACGCAGCCGCCTCCTATTCATCTTCCTCCCCACGAAAAACCCCTCGAACCCTAACCCTAGCCGCGTCGTGACCTCGCCGCCGACCTCCCCGTGACCTCGCCGTCACCATCCACACCTCCACGGCGTCGACCGCAACCTTCCTCCCTCCTTCCCGAACCTGCAGACCCACCCCGACGCCACCTCCTGCACCGCAGACCTCGCCGTCGCCGCCGCCTCCCATCGCCGACGACGCCAGGGACTCCCTCTCTTCACTCTCGTCCCGACCTCGTCGTCGCCTCCCTCCTCCCCTCGCCGGACCACCAGGACCCGAGCCAACCCCATCGCTTAACCCTCTAGTTCGCCGGAGGAGCCCCGCCGACCCTCGTCGTCGTTGCCTCCGACCACCTCCTTCCCCCCTTGATCACCAGAGCAGACCACCACCCTCCTCTACTCGTCGCACCACCCTCTCCAGCGAACCCAGAGGCTGTCCAGCCTTCGCAGCCGCCGTCGCTGCCTCGCCGGCGTCCCAGCGCCGTCGAGCCCGCCGTGGTTGCCCCCTGGTGTCTCCCTGTAAGCGTCCCTTATCCTTCCTTTGTGCTAAGTTTCCCCCGCTGATCTTTGTGTATATCATGTTGCTAACTTCGTTGCCGATGACTTTTGCCGGATTCCGACCGTGCCGTCGTTTGACCCGACGCTCCAGCGAAGTACCCTGGTCCGTGTGGTCCCGCTGTTCGCTGTTGGGACTCGATCCGTGGCCCGTGTACCCGTCCCGTGTTTTCTGCCGACAGTGCATCCGTGCTTTCCGTTTTGCGAAACCGTCGAGGCAAGATTTCTTGCTACATGCTACGTTAAACTAATTAAATTGTTTGACTCACAAACTTGCTATATTAACTAAGTATTGCTACTTGTCTCATTGGACGAAATATGAGGTACATTTTAATACTGCCACCTAAATCGTATTTTGCCACCGTAACCTTAATAACAACTACCTGCTAATCATTTTACTATTTAGAGGAAAATAGTCGCACACTTATATCTTTATTGCCTGCTGTTATTAATATTGCGCTACACTGTGATTATTGCACCCCAAGGGTGCTTGAACCTGTTAATAAGAGAATACAAAGCATCACCGTGTTTACATGGAGTAATATTGTTATTTGCTGTTCTTGTTGTTGTTCCTTATTCGTTACTATACCTGTTATCAGCATACATTTGATTGCATTACATATTGACCGATCTTGATACACCTGACACATGTACTGATACACCGGACATGACACCCTGTACATATCGACTCAACCTGTTGAAACGTGACCTGACCTGTTACCTGATTTCATGCCTAATGCCGACCAACCTGACCATTCCTGCTATCTATCCAGACAGACCTACTTTTACCTGATTTTGTGTTGGCATTAGTCCTTGACTATTGAATACCTGACCTGACATACATAGCTTGGGGGTATGGGGAAATCAAAGGTGAAACCGACTTGTAACTCAACAGTTCGATACTTGTTCTGATCAGTCTTACGGGCTTGGCCAGCCCCGGAGTGGTGATGCTGACATCACTCGCCCATCTTGCTACCTATTACTGCTTAGCGGCACGTCTCGGATTCAGCCCCGAGAACCTTGACCGTGGTCCCGGGCACGCACGGGATACTATTGAGTTACATCGACGATTCATCAATTGATTTCAAAGACTATAGAGTAGAAACATGATAGGACAGTTTAGTCACCATTGCACATTACCCTGCTCTGTATTTATTAGTACTGCTTTATTCATGTTCATACCTGCATTGCTCATTACCATGTTTATATTATATTATTTGGTTGACATGACGTGCTGACGTCTGGGTTTTGCATGGCCCAGATTCCTTACCACTGTCGGCGACCGAGCAGGAGAACTTCAGCCAGCAGGCTGAACTGTGAGTTCCTTAGGGTTTAGTTTATTTATTTTCATTTCATTTCCAGATGTGAGCCCGCATTATGGGACGTACTGTTTATTTATTGTATTGGATCATTTGCTTCCGCACTCATTGTTTATTGATTCTTGTTATTATGGATTTGGACATGTATTAGATTAGTTTATTATTTTGTTCTTGATATCTCTACAACCGTAATGTGACTGTGGATGGATATTTCTTACCCACAGGTAGCATGGTTGGCTATGTCACGTGCCCAATCTTGCGTACTCTGGGAAGCGGGGCGTGACATGGTTCTTTTGGTATCAGAGCCATAGGTTAGTCGGGTTGATTCTGTTGTAGTTGGGTATTGTACCCAATACACGAATCAGAATACCCGTGTTTACGAAACATGTCCTGCCACCTTGACCGTTTTACCATCCTTGAATCATTCTTCCGGATCATGTCGACATGCAAACTTACTTTGCATTTGTCAACTCAAAAACCTAACTTCTTGTTATCTCTAGGACTTAGGCGACTTGGGTGGATTTAAGTAATTGCGGCTATGATACCGCGGCATAGCTACAATGCTGTACTCTATTTAAGTATCTTGGAGTTCTAACCTTGATCTATACTCAGAATCTATCATCATGCTAATGTTGGGTACTTTGATTTTTAGGAATATGGCCGGTAAGAATTTGAAGATGGACCAAAGACGTGCGGTCACAGCCGCCAGGCGTAGAGTGATAAGGGGATTGCTGGAGAATCTAAAGGAACAGACCGAGCTGGAACCGGTATCTGCACTGAACCAAACGTCTGTACGTAGAAGTATTCCGGTGAACAGGCGCAGCGTAGCACCAATGAAGAAAACAATTGTGGGTGATCGGAAAGGGAGCGTGATTTGTAACTACTGCCATGTACCCGGACATGTGCGAAAGGAGTGTCGTAAGAGGCTGGGACTCTGTTTTAGATGTGGAGCGGCAGATCACGCCGTTAATGCTTGTCCGTCGAAGCTTCGCACGAAAGATGATATACAGAAGCCTCCGCAGAGACCGTTCCAAGGGCAGAAACAGCTGACTCAAGGACCAAATCGGGCTCGAGCGTTCACGTTGACAGCTGAGGAAGCTAAGGCATCAGGAGAAGTGGTTTCAGGTAATTTACTCGGTCATGGTTTTTCCGCATTGGCATTATTTAATTTCGGAGCATCCCACTGTTTTATGTCATCCAAATTTATAACTACACACTCGATTACCTGCACGACCCTGTCTAGTTTTGGGGACATACACACTGGGAATGGGAAAATCATAGCTAGTAAGGAGTGTAGAGATTGTACAGTTGTTGTTTGCGGACGGAAGCTCTTTGCAGATTTCTTGGTGATTGATACGGGCAGTTATGAAGTAGTCTTGGGAATGGATTTTCTTGGCACTTTTCACGCACACATTGACTGTAGGGCAAGGAAGGTAATTTTCCAGATTTCCGGACACCCTGAGGCAGCAGTTCTGTCGGGCCAGTCGAGTTTAGGGCTAGGCCGACGAACAATGTTCTTGCGGCTATGGTAGTGGATAGTAATGAAGAGCCGGCAGTTGTTCGGGACTTTGTGGATGTATTTGACGATATGCTGGTATGCTCGAAGGTTCCGGAGGAGCATGCTGAGCATCCAAAGATCGCACTGCAGACGCTAAGACAGGAGAAATTGTTTGCGAAGATGAGTAAGTGCAAATTCTGGCTGGAAGAAGTGAAGTTTCTGGGGCATGTTGTGTCGGGCGATGGAATCGCCGTTGATCCCGAGAAGATTGCAGCAGTTCGAGATTGGCCAACTGCAAAGAATGTTGCGGAGATAAGAAGTTTTCTTGGACTCGCCGGATACTACAGAAGATTTGTGGAGAACTTCGCTCGTTTAGCTGAGCCGTTAACCAAGCTTACGCGCAAGGAGGTACCGTTTGTTTGGACGGAGGGATGTGCATTGGCCTTCGAGATGTTGAAGCAGAAGTTGAAAACCGCCCCTATCCTAACCGTACCGGATGATTCCGGAGGACTGGTGATTCACAGCGACGCATCTGGAAAAGGATTGGGATGTGTTTTGATGCAGAATGGGAAGGTCGTCGCTTACGCATCGAGACAACTGAAGACTCATGAGAAGAATTATCCGACTCATGACTTGGAGCTTGCAGCCGTGATCTTCACCTTGAAAATTTGGAGACACTACCTTTTGGGCGAGAGAGTCGAAGTCTTTACAGATCACAAGAGTTTAAAATATGTGTTCACTCAGAAGGAGTTGAACATGAGGCAACGCAGATGGTTGGAGCTGATGGCCGACTATGACCTTGATCTTAAGTACCATCCGGGAAAAGTCAACGTCGTGCCGGATGCGCTTAGTCGGTTACCAGCAATTCAGATATTAACTGCACAAAGGGAGATCATTGCGGATTTTCGGAGATTTGACTTGGAGGTTGTGTTACCACATGCTACGGGGCAGTTGATGCAATTGCAAGTACAGTCGTCCTTAGTTGAGAAGATTAAAGTGGCGCAATCGCAGGATCCTAGGCTGCAAAAATTTCGAGAGCAGGTGGAAGCCGGACTACGAACCGATTTACTGATCCATGAAGACGGTTCGTTGAGATATGGTAGCCGTGTGTGTGTGCCAAAAGGAGATGTGCGTGAAGAGCTTATGAAGGAGGCACACAGTTCAGCTTACTCCGTACATCCAGGAGGGACAAAGATGTACCGAGATATTCGACAGCACTTCTGGTGGGAAGGTATGAAACGGGAAATTGCTCGCTTCGTGGCTAAGTGCTTGGTGTGTCAGCAAGTCAAGACTGAACACCAAAGGGTTGCTGGTTTGTTGCAACCACTTCCGATCCCTCAGTGGAAATGGGAACATATAACCATGGATTTCGTGACGGCTTTACCGCGGAGTCCAAAGGGCAACAATGCAGTATGGGTGATTGTCGATCGGTTGACCTAGGCGGCTCACTTTATTCCTTTTCGGGTTGGTCAATCGATAGAGACTTTGGCAGAGCGGTACATGCAGGAGATTGTAAGATTGCATGGAATACCGGTGAGCATCGTATCCGATCGGGACACTCGGTTCTTGTCGCACTTCTGGAGGAGTTTACAAGAAAGTTTGGGGACTCGATTGAAGTTTAGCACAGCTGATCATCCTCAGACTGATGGACAATCGGAAAGAACGATCCAGAACCTTGAAGATATGTTGAGGGCTTGCATGTTGGACTTCAAAGGTTCTTGGGAGGATCATCTACACCTGGTGGAGTTTTCGTACAACAATAGCTTCCAAGCGACTATTCAGATGGCTCCGTTTGAAGCGTTGTATGGTCGTAAGTGCCGTTCACCGGTTTGTTGGGATGTTGTTGGTGAACGAAGGTTACTAGGACCAGATTTGGTGGTACAGACAGTCGAGAAGGTGAATACAATCAGGAAGCATATGAAGGCAGCTCAAGACAGACAGAAAAGTTGGGCTGACACGTCAAGAAGACCTCTAGAGTTCGCCGTGGGTGATTTGGTATTCCTGAAGATATCACCGACTAGAGGGGTGATTCGCTTTGGAAGTCGGGGAAAGCTCAGTCCTCGATTCGTTGGACCCTTCGAGATATCGGAGCGTGTTGGTGAGGTAGCGTACCGTTTGGCGTTACCACAATCATTGGCAGGAGTGCACGATGTGTTTCATGTATCTCAGCTACGGAGGTATGTCCGAGACGAGACTCACGTTTTGGATCATTCGGAATTGACTGTACGGGAGGACCTAACTTTTGAGGAGCGACCGGTTGAAATCAAGGATCGAAGAGAAAAGGTTCTTAAGAACAAGGCTATCTCTCTTGTGCTAGTTTCTTGGGGTAATCGATTGCATGGAGAAACCACTTGGGAGCGAGAAGACGAGATCCGGCAGAAATTTCCTCACCTTTTCCTGTAGTCAGATATCTTGTATTCTTGGAATTTCGAGGACGAAATTCTTTTTGTAGTTGGGTATGATGTAACACCCGAGCCCAGTAATACTATTTCTATTGCTAGTTGAGTGTTTTATATTGCTCTTTCCAATTATTTTGATTGTTTGGTGTTTATTGCTAAATTTTAACCGGTTAAATCATTTTAGCACATAACAAATTTTAACACCGAAAATGAAATTAAAAATGTCCATGTTGGCCTACTCGTCGCCACTAGTCGCGTGGTAGCGTCCGCCTGTCGAGATTTCGTCCCGTTCGTCTAAACGGGCAAGTTTGGACGACTACGCGCGCGTGCAAGTGTCCGAATTGGGGGCATGCATTTTAATCATTAAACATCTCTTTTCAAAATTTGGAACTCGCTTAAAATCCTATAATTTGAATTTGGAACATTTGGGCGCAACCCGGGCGCGATTTGGAAATGTTTCATTTAGCGCCAAAAATGCCCGTTTGATTAAATATATTTAAACTATGAATTATATATATTCTGTTACTATTCATCGTTTTAAATCTTTTAAAATATTTTTTAAACTACCCCAGCCAATCGCGTGGCTCTTTTTCCTCGTGGGCCCCGCCTCATCATCTCTCTCTCTCTCTCCGTCTCTCTCTATCTCTCTCTATTCTCTTTCTCTCTCTCTCTCTAACAAACTCTCTCTCTCTCCTCCTATATATATATCACGCAGCCGCCTCCTATTCATCTTCCTCCCCACGAAAAACCCCTCGAACCCTAACCCTAGCCGCGTCGTGACCTCGCCGCCGACCTCCCCGTGACCTCGCCGTCACCATCCACACCTCCACGGCGTCGACCGCAACCTTCCTCCCTCCTTCCCGAACCTGCAGACCCACCCCGACGCCACCTCCTGCACCGCAGACCTCGCCGTCGCCGCCGCCTCCCATCGCCGACGACGCCAGGGACTCCCTCTCTTCACCCTCGTCCCGACCTCGTCGTCGCCTCCCTCCTCCCCTCGCCGGACCACCAGGACCCGAGCCAACCCCATCGCTTAACCCTCTAGTTCGCCGGAGGAGCCCCGCCGACCCTCGTCGTCATTGCCTCCGACCACCTCCTTCCCCCCTTGATCACCAGAGCAGACCACCAACCTCCTCTACTCGTCGCACCACCCTCTCCAGCGAACCCAGAGGCTGTCCAGCCTTCGCAGCCGCCGTCGCTGCCTCGCCGGCGTCCCAGCGCCGTCGAGCCCGCCGTGGTTGCCCCCTGGTGTCTCCCTGTAAGCGTCCCTTATCCTTCCTTTGTGCTAAGTTTCCCCCGCTGATCTTTGTTACGTATATCATGTTGCTAACTTCGTTGCCGATGACTTTTGCCGGATTCCGACCGTGCCGTCGTTTGACCCGACGCTCCAGCGAAGTACCCTGGTCCGTATGGTCCCGCTGTTCGCTGTTGGGACTCGATCCGTGGCCCGTGTACCCGTCCCGTGTTTTCTGCCGACAGTGCATCCGTGCTTTCCGTTTTGCGAAACCGTCGAGGCAAGATTTCTTGCTACATGCTACGTTAAACTAATTAAATTGTTTGACTCACAAACTTGCTATATTAACTAAGTATTGCTACTTGTCTCATTGGACGAAATATGAGGTACATTTTAATACTGCCACCTAAATCGTATTTTGCCACCGTAACCTTAATAACAACTACCTGCTAATCATTTTACTATTTAGAGGAAAATAGTCGCACACTTATATCTTTATTGCCTGCTGTTATTAATATTGCGCTACACTGTGATTATTGCACCCTAAGGGTGCTTGAACCTGTTAATAAGAGAATACAAAGCATCACCGTGTTTACATGGAGTAATATTGTTATTTGCTGTTCCTGTTGTTGTTCCTTATTCGTTACTATACCTGTTATCAGCATACATTTGATTGCATTACATATTGACCGATCTTGATACACCTGACACATGTACTGATACACCGGACATGACACCCTGTACATATCGACTCAACCTGTTGAAACGTGACCTGACCTGTTACCTGATTTCATGCCTAATGCCGACCAACCTGACCATTCCTGCTGTCTATCCAGACAGACCTACTTTTACCTGATTTTGTGTTGGCATTAGTCCTTGACTATTGAATACCTGACCTGACATACATAGCTTGGGGGTATGGGGAAATCAAAGGTGAAACCGACTTGTAACTCAACAGTTCGATACTTGTTCTGATCAGTCTTACGGGCTTGGCCAGCCCCGGAGTGGTGATGCTGACATCACTCGCCCATCTTGCTACCTATTACTGCTTAGCGGCACGTCTCGGATTCAGCCCCGAGAACCTTGACCGTGGTCCCGGGCACGCACGGGATACTATTGAGTTACATCGACGATTCATCAATTGATTTCAAAGACTATAGAGTAGAAACCTGATAGGACAGTTTAGTCACCATTGCACATTACCCTGCTCTGTATTTATTAGTACTGCTTTATTCATGTTCATACCTGCATTGCTCATTACCATGTTTATATTATATTATTTGGTTGACATGACGCGCTGACGTCTGGGTTTTGCATGGCCCAGATTCCTTACCACTGTCGGCGACCGAGCAGGAGAACTTCAGCCAGCAGGCTGAACTGTGAGTTCCTTAGGGTTTAGTTTATTTATTTTCATTTCATTTCCAGATGTGAGCCCGCATTATGGGACGTACTGTTTATTTATTGTATTGGATCATTTGCTTCCGCACTCATTGTTTATTGATTCTTGTTATTATGGATTTGGACATGTATTAGATTAGTTTATTATTTTGTTCTTGATATCTCTACAACCGTAATGTGACTGTGGATGGATATTTCCTACCCACAGGTAGCATGGTTGGCTATGTCACGTGCCCAATCTTGCGTACTCTGGGAAGCGGGGCGTGACATTAAACCAAAGCCGGCTAGTAATATCCGTCCGATCCTGATCCGTGCAATACCGCACATATCTGATCGAACCCTGCCATATCTCCATACAGCCTCTACAGCGTTTCGCCCGAAACTTGAGTAACTGAGTGTGGTGGACTCTAAAGACTCGTCAATACTATGGCTGTGGATTTAACCACTAGCACGTCAGAGGTATTAGCCATACGTAACGTGCTGCCAGCTATTGACCAAAAGGGACGTCGATAAGCGGACTCATCCTGACACCCTACTGAGCCTGTCAGTGACAATATCCGTACAGTCCGGTCCGTTCGTCTATGAGCATCGCATGGCAGGCCTAGGGGGTTGGTAAAAGTCAGTCCCCCAAAAGCGGTACAAGTCGTGTCGGAGTGTAGCCCAGAACACCCTGAGATACTACAGAAATACCCACCAGTAAATCTCCTGCCTCGGCCGAGGGCTTTGTGTAATGGCTCTCCTAGACACAGCGCGACCTCACCCCCAATACCGGGAGAGACGAACCCCTGCAGATCCGCTCACTGCCTCAATGTGGCTCGGGACTGTACCCAACTAAAACCTGTTTGCACGACTCCTTTGAGCCGTGGTAGGGTAGTAATCAAAGTACAGTGGGAACTCACACGAGACAAATGACGATCCCAGGTCGATGAACTAACCTGTACACATGTCACCAGGGAACTGCTATCTGACGTCTGGTATAATCCCAACTAGCTGGTTCCCGGCGAGTCCTGTCCGGTGTACTCATAACCCAATGAGCACCTGTATACATCTTAGGTGAACCAACTGACACCAATGGCTTGTGAGACCGGCCACCGCCCCTCGTCGGGGTCTCGACTGTATACACTAGTCTACTAATGGAGTATCGATGCCCAGTCTCGAAACTCCCACGACTAGGGACCTTTTAAGGATGTGCTTATAGACTCCAGCTCTCACATATATGATCGCCCTCATACTGCTGGTAGTCAAGCAAGAATCCTAGGGGCTCTATCAACGTGTAATAGCGACTCGTCAGGTCACCTAAAACAGTACACGATGATAAAGATAAACCAGATAGCATACTATCATCTTGAGTAAGACTGTCCTACTGGGACAGGTCCTCCCTTAATCATTGCAATCACGTGCCTGTGATCCAATAATTGACTCTAAGGGCACTATCTCCAACAATCTCCCACTTGCACTCAAGGCTAATTATTGCGATGTCGCATACTCACAGCCCGTGTGATACCGAACACCCAACTCCTCTACTAGTCAGTCTCACAAAGCCTGTTTGCGAAACTATTGCGTTCGAGGAATAGCCTCAGTGAGTGGATCCGCTGTGATGTTTCTTTCTATGTCTCTCTATGTCTCAAGTTCGTGGAGAAAGCCATCTCCCGAAATGAGCAATACCTTTCTTAGAATGTGTCTGGATATTTGATGTGACCTAGCTCATAAATGAACTCCAAATCCAAACTTCTTAGACTGTATCGTCAACTGAACTTAATCAGTATCCTGCGCCATGCCTTTCCCTCAGTATTCACCTGGACCACCTGTCTAAAATACTGCCCCTCGTCAGAGGGAAAACTACAACTCTGACAGCCACTCTGCAATCCAGGTCACCTTGGAAGCCTGGAATGATAACTGTCTCCCGAAGGAGAAAGCTGCTATCATATCCTTAGAACATCAACTTATGTTCTAAAACTGCTTCCTATTGTTTCTCCAGGATTGGATTAATATCAACTTATTGCATCTAGTGCAAGAACAACATCTGGTGTGGTACTTGACATCTCATGATTGACTCAATTGCCTAAGCAAGTGATCTGCCAATCATGCACATCCCTCTCTATTTTAGTCTATAAGACACCTTTACAGAGGGTGACTCCATCACCTGCAGGTACACTACCGTGCCAGGAGTCGTCCATTCTAAATACTCATAGAATGCTGTCTAAGTACCCTGATTGGGAAACCACCCAAATCTAGATCTAAAACCATAGATCTAGTAACCAGAATGTCTGATATAATATCCAAGTCCTGTGTGGAGAAACTACTGTGTGACAACCAAAGTATAACCGATCGTAGTATAGGAATATCACTTCCTACTCTGTGTATGTCATCCAAATACCAGGACATTACACCCTACTACCTTCTTAACAGATCCATCCCCTATTCTGATGAAGTCAAACCTATGACTGTCGCATCAGAAATAGATGATCTATCTCCGCTATATCTGCTTTAGTCTATAAATAGACATAAGCCACATGTTCACCAATGCTTCCGCTGCTCCCACTGACTACGACAACCCTCTGGCAGAGTCATATAGACGTACACTTCTAAAGCTAGTTTAGAACGACACTATACTCATCCTCCTGCCGGGTCTCATACTCTGGAACAACAGCAATGGCAAGTCTGGGTAAACAAGAACCTCCCTGCCACCGTCCTTGAGCATACCGAAGTACCTCTCGGGTGCCTGAGGTTACCCACTTTATCTGCAGAGTGGCCAATGGAATGTCAAGTCAGATCGAATCTTTAGGTTCTTATCAAATCTTCAGTAATCGTTCGCGGTTCTGGAATCACTTCCAGTTCTACCATACTCCCACTACTGTTTTTTCTGAAAAAAAAATCCATTTCTTTTAAAATGTGGCGAGTCAAGAACAATATCACTATTGATATTCCAGATGGTAGAAAATCAACCCTCGTCATGGCTTGGGTCAACCCACAAACAGCCATTAAAGAAACGTGCCTTGAGTTATCCAGAGTCTGGTTTTAAGCATAAGCCGGACAACTCCCCGTACCTTAACAATGTCAAGATATGAACTATTCTATATCCAATATAGAAACAGAGGCACTGATTTAATTGAACCAGATTCAAATCATGCGGCTGTCTCCAGTGCATGTCAACTAAATGGAAGGAGGCCGATCAGCGTTACTCAACTTAGGAATGCTTCCAATTATGAGTAACCTGAAAGAGAAGCAAGTTCTCATTACTATCAACTGAATACTATACACAAGTATCTACATCTTCGATCACCTTGAAGAATCCCGATACTTGCAATACCTGGTTCTCTACTCTATTCTTATACCAATAACTCCTCAAAACTCAGACCCTGTGTTTCTACGAAACACATGTCTAAGAACTAGAGAAGTTAAAAGTAAACAGAATATAGTACGAGGACCAACCCCTCTGTCCTAATGGACATTGGACAATATACAATACTCTGTATAAGTCCCTGAGTCTAACAACTCATTCACTGTGTGTCGTAGGTTGAAAACTGTACTTATGGTTAAGAAGAATTACACCGCTGTTCAATGCTCCTTACCCAACCATCCACTGGTATAGGTAAATGTCATAGACATAATTTCAAAAAGGTATATCTCACTCTATAAAAATAGACGTACAGATATATCAATTTGAAATTGGTGCATAACAACGGATATTCAAAACCAAATATTTGCCGTCCGGCAAACAACCCAGGTGACTTCCTCAAATATCACCAATTACAACGAATTCCGATATAATGAGGACAATCACCTAATTCCCAATAACTTACTCCCACTTATCATCTGTAAAACCATACAGATGTGAGAATCTTACCTGGTAAATACATACCCTGGCGCATGTGTCTAATTGGGAAATCAGTTTTCTTTTAACAGTACACAGTGAAACTGAAACATTGAAATGTTTCGATGGGGTATACTGGTATTCTTAGTAATGCCTCTTCCATTATCCAGATTCGCAACTGTAACCGTATAATTCTTTGCCATTTCTCCAAATCCCTTTTTTATGTCTTTAGTCATTACCTTCTGCATACCCCTTTAGGCCAAATGGTTTTCTTCCTTCCCTACCGTTCGGCACCAGCCTATGGTTTGGAAGAAGACTATCCAATAAGCATAATGGGTGTACTGTCCTAATCCTAGGAGCACTCGCAATGCGAGAGAAGGTGAAGATAAAAGACAACCGAATAAACCTTATTCCTATTTCTCCTGAACCAGGATCCATCCCCGAACTGGAACAAGTTCCTTTCGAGTTCGTATATAACCATACGATGGATTATCCAATAAACTTGGGATCTTCGTAGTGATACGGAGTGTCCTGGAGAAATACAAAGGTGATCTAGGATTGGCGAAGAAATATTTGGTTTGGTCGTGAATAGCAGTCGCAGTTTACTTTGCCCTCTTACTAATCCCTTACTTTGTCTTAACTTAATACCTTCTGTACACCATTTAGGCTAATTGGTTTTCTTCATTCCCCACCGGCCGGCACCTGCCTATGGTTTGGAAGAAGACTATCCAATTTGCGTAATAGGTGTACTATCTCCTAAACCAAGGAGTACTCGCAACCAGAGAGAAGGTAAAAGGAAAAGTCAACTGAATAGTCCTATTCGTTTTCTCCAGAACCAGAAACCATCCTCGAATTCCTTTGAGTTCGTATATAACCATACGATGGTTTTGTCCAATGGAAGTGGACGTTCGTAGTAATATGGGGTGTCCCGGAGAAAAGGGTAAAAGTAGGAGTGGCAATGAGGTTTGCAACTCTGACAATCCAAAAGCCAGTGTTAAGAAGGTTCGGTCAACTTGGTCACTGAGTCATAGTCTATGGTCGGGTCAATGGTCGCTGCCAAAGAGAGAGAGAAAAGAAACACTCAGCGTGCACTCTAACCTAGATCAGAATGGTTATCACTTTGTCTAATCAGGAAACCTCCCACTCTAACGTCCAATTCTTCCCCAAACCTGAAAGAAGAATTAGGTGAGATCACCCGAGGAGTAAACCAACTCATCAGTGGGAATCGGGATCCAACTATCATCGCATGACAACGTGACGGAATCCACTCACGTCACCACACTCCAGAAGGTATGCGCATGCCTGGCAAGTTTCAGTTTCTTTAGAAACTCCCGATGTAGGTTTTTACCCCTATGACCGAAGTGACCTTGACGAATAATCAACAAATCAAAAGGTCCTAGTCAAGTTCAACCCGTCATTATCTTGATTGCGTTAAACCCACCCGCACGACCCTTAACGAATAATCAACAAAGTCGTACGACTGTCCTAACCAATCCACATATCCATGCGACAGAAAGCATTACAGAGCTACCGCACACTACGCCTCGGCGAATAGCAACGACAAACGTAGCGCGAATACTAAGCAATACTAATCTGAAATGACGGAGGGCTATGGCTGGTTTTTGGCGAAAAACCTTTAACGTAATGAACTTGATATCGCTGAAGGAACCGGATAACCTTTTATAAAAATATAGTGACGAAAACCTTTGCTAAAGAGGTCACTCCCGGTGAAGGGATCTCGGCTCTTTCCCCGTAGAATGAGGTGCAGGATATTCCAACTGAATACCACAATGCAAAGCAAAAGTAATCGGCTATAGTGAAGTTATTGCCCTGACGCTAACTTCTGTCCAAGGGGTCACTCCCGATGAAGGGATCTCGGCCCTTGCCTCGTCGACTGAGGAGCAGGATATTTCAACTGAATACCACGATGCAAAACAAAAGAGAAGGCCCTTACAATAACAGCTTTTGAAAAATGTTCCAACAACATCAGAATAGGTTTGTTTAGCTTGCATTGATCCGAATCAACGCAGTCTCATCAATTGATCACACCACAAAAGAACGAAAATAATGATGTACGTATATGCCATCCGCATTCGCCACTGGGTCCCGTCATCACCCGTTAGGTTACTTAACTAACGACAGAGCGGGAACTGGACTAGCGCGGATGCAAAACATATACAACATCTACTAGTATATATATAATATATAATTTTTGCTCAAGGCGTGATAAAATACAACATCACAGAAAGATAACCAGCATCACAGAATAATGCAGATATCTGGGATCCCGGGTTTCATAGAGCCGCTACTGAAACCCGACGTTCCCCTGGTCGTGTGGATAGCCTGTGCAATAAAAACCTAGACCCCTACGGGCGCGGCAAGTTACCCGCCAAAACCTGAAGCGAGGCAGCCCCCTTCAGCAACGTGAATGGACCACCCAGCACTTCACGGAATCCGGTAACTTGGGCACCCCTCCTGGGTCAACCTGTACCCCCTACGAGTGCGGCGAATAGCCCGCCAATTCTAGAGTAAAGCCCCCTCCGTCTCAATGCCATGAAATGCGGGCCCGTTGCCCTCTAGAACCCGGCTGTCCGTGCACCCCTCCGCGGGATAAGCCTAGTACAGAAAGTAAAATATACATACAACGGGTACATCGACCGCAACCAGGTCGTACCCCAAAAGAATAATACAAACAGGCAGTGACGGCAGTCCACATGTCGCACGCTCGCCCCGCAATATCAAATGTACATATAAAACAAATCTGTACTAGCATTGCATCCAGGCTATCCCCCACGACCGATCCGCAACATCACAGCAAAAACACAGAACATCAACGTGAATGTCACGTTCGTAAATCCGTCTAACCGGGCTATAGCAGTTAGACAGGATTTACCGATCAAGTGACATTCACGGTCGCAGATATAATGTAAATACTGTGAACTAACATGTTTAAAATATCCGATCGAACAAATATACCCAAGTGGGCCCCAAGCACTACTGTAGCACTCACAGAAAATCTAGGCCCAAAAAGAATGTCCCAAAACCCATATTTTCAAGCCCATAAGCCCACTGAAAAAAAATGGTGATCTGAACCCAACAACCTGCGGCGGAACCGCGGCCAAAGAGGGGTTATGGCCGCGGTTCCGCGGTCGTAAGGAAAGATCATGGAACCAAAATTTTCCAGTGGTCTTAGGATACTCTGTACATCATACTGCAATCACCTGAAAAAATTTTCGAAACCAGAAAATTTCGACAGAAAACTGATGTGTAGGAAAATACGGTTTTTGGGATTTTGGTCGATCGGAAATGTAAACACATTAAACAAAGCTAGACTAAGTTAATGGCAAGGCTCTGATACCACTGTAAGTGCACGGCGGCGCCCCGGCCGTCAATCCGACGGCCAAATGCGGAAGCGGTGATAAACTTTAATTTTGCAAACTAGCAAACCGGCACCACCGCGCACTAAACCCGGATCGGGCCATTAAACTAGTCCTAGATAACTACAAGATGGGGAAGAGAGATATACCGACCGATCCGAGTCCTCCGGTCTTCTCGTCGTCGTCTCGATCTCCTGCGGAAACTCCGGTCGTCGCCTCCTTGCCGGAAGGGCACCACATCGTCTGCATCTTTTACGGGCTCCCGCCTCTATACCGAGGCAACTCGGGCATGAAGCTGGCAAGTCGACATGCCCAAGATTTGTTGTAGAATGTGTAGGGTTGTGTCTCATTTGGGGTTTTTGTTGCCTTTGTAGATGGAGGAATGAGGTTAAGAAAAATGGTGCTTTCATTTTTCATGCAAGGAAATTGAGATGAAGGAAATATGCCACAAGCTCAAAATCAAACTCCCTCTCTCTCTCTCAAATGTGTGGCCGGCCTCTTATTGGAATGGGGAGGAAAAATGAAACAAGAGGGAGGTAAGTGTAGGAGAGCACAAGGGTGACCATAACATAAAGCAAGCTTCACATCAAAAGGTAATGATAACTCTCAAATCAATTTCTAATCTCATTAATGCTAAAACCATCATGAAAAAGCAAAGATGCTTAACTTATCATAATGCCATAAATACAAAGAACCCCTCCATAAATGGTTATTTGCAAACTTGCAAATAACCCCCTCCATCGAAAAGTCCGGCCGGGAAAGAACAAAGGAAAACCGGTCGGAACGGAATGCAAACTGGCAACTCCAGAAAACTGGTCCCGTAATAAATTACAGGAAAACCCCACTACTGCATATACATGCCCGCATTTGTATTCCCACTGAACACAAATGCAAAGAGACAAAATAAAACTACACTGTACTATACTAGGATCCAGCTTAAACCAAAGCCGGCTAGTAATATCCGTCCGATCCTGATCCGTGCAATACCGCACGTATCTGATCGAACCCTGCCATATCTCCATACGGCCTCTACAGCGTTTTGCCCGAAACTTGAGTAACTGAGTGTGGTGGACTCTAAAGACTCGTCAATACTATGGCTGTGGATTTAACTACTAGCACGTCAGAGGTATTAGCCATACGTAACGTGCTGCCAGCTATTGACCAAAAGGGACGTCGATGAGCGGACTCATCCTGACACCCTACTGAGCCTGTCAGTGACAATATCCGTACAGTCCGGTCCGTTCGTCTATGAGCATCGCATGGCGGGCCTAGGGGGTTGATAAAAGTCAGTCCCCCAAAAGCGGTACAAGTCGTGTCGGAGTGTAGCCCAGAACACCCTGAGATACTACTGGAATACCCACCAGTAAATCTCCTGCCTCGGCCGAGGGCTTTGTGTAATGGCTCTCCTAGACACAGCACGACCTCACCCCCAATACCGGGAGAGACGAACCCCTGCAGATCCGCTCACTGCCTCCATGTGGCTCGGGACTGTACCCAACTAAAACCTGTTTGCACGACTCCTTTGAGCCGTGGTAGGGTAGTAATCAAAGTACAGTGGGAACTCACACGAGACAAATGATGATCCCAGGTCGATGAACTAACCTGTACACATGTCACCAGGGAACTGCTATCTGACGTCTGGTATAATCCCAACTAGCAGGTTCCCGGCAAGTCCTGTCCGGTGTACTCATAACCCAATGAGCACCTGTATACATCTTAGGTGAACCAACTGACACCAATGGCTTGTGAGACCAGCCACCGCCCCTCGTCGGGGTCTCAACTGTATACACTAGTCTACTAATGGAGTATCGATGCCCAGTCTCGAAACTCCCACAACTAGGGACCTTTTAAGGATGTGCTTATAGACTCCAGCTCTCACATATATGATCGCCCTCATACTGCTGGTAGTCAAGCAAGAATCCTAGGGGCTCTATCAACGTGTAATAGCGACTCGTCAGGTCACCTAAAACAGTACACGATGATAAAGATAAACCAGATAGCATACTATCATCTTGAGTAAGACTGTCCTACTGGGACAGGTCCTCCCTTAATCATTGCAATCACGTGCCTGTGATCCAATAATTGACTCTGAGAGCACTATCTCCAACAGAGAGGACCCGTAAGTTATTGATGGTGTTGCCATTATCCGCACTTTACGGAGTCAGGAGTTGCTCTGGGTGTTTCCCACGGGCTCAAGATTAACTTTAACCGTGTTCCACGGGACCAGGAATTTGCTCTAGATGCTTCCCACGGGGTCATATCCATGTTCTGCGAGGACCAGGCTCCGCTCTGGAAGTTTCCCACGGGGTCAGGATTAACATAAGCCGCGTTCCACGTAACCAGGAATTTTTCTCTGGATGCTTCCCATGGGGTCATAGCCGTGTTCTGCGAGGACCAGGCTACGCTCTGGATGCTTCCTACGGGGTCATAGCCGTGTTCTGTGAGGACCAGGATCCGCTCTGGACGTTTCCCACAGGGTCAGGATTGACATAAGCCGTGTTCCACATGACCAGAAATTTTGCTCTGGATTCTTCCCACGGGGTCATAGCCGTGTTCTGCGAGGACCAGGCTCTGCTCTGGATGCTTCCCACGGGGTCATAGCTATGTTCTGCGAGGACCAGGATTCGCTCTGGATGTTTCCCACGGGATCCGGATTAACATAAGCCGCATTCCACGTGACCAGGAATTTTGCTCTGGATGCTTCCCACGGGGTCATAGCTGTGTTCTGCGAGGACCAGGATCCACTCTGGACGTTTCCTACGGGGTCAGGATTGACATAAGTCGCGTTCCACATGACCAGGAATTTTGCTCTGGATGCTTCCCACGGGGTCATAGCCGTGTTCTGCGAGGACCAGGCCCCGCTCTGGATGCTTCCCACGGGGTCATAGCCGTGTTCTGCGAGGACCAGGATCCGCTCTGGACGTTTTCCATGGGGTTAAGATTGACATAAGCTGCGTTCCACATGACCAGGAATTTTGCTCTGGATGCTTCCCACGGGGTCATAGCCATGTTCTGTGAGGACCAGGCTCTGCTTTAGATACTTCCCACGGGGTCATAGCCATGTTCTACGAGGACCAGGATCCGCTCTGGACGTTTCCCATGGGGTCAGGATTGACATAAGCCGCGTTCCACGTGACCAGGAATTTTGCTCTGGATGCTTCCCACGGGGTCATAGCCGTGTTCTACGAGGACCACGCTCCGCTTTGGATGCTTCCCACGGGGTCAGGATTGACATAAGACGTGTTCCACATGACCAGGAAGGGTTGACTTTATCCGCATTTCACGGAGTCAGGGTTTGACTCTCGGTCATCTGTGCACCGCCAAGTCATGGAACTGGGAGTTGCCGCGGTTCCGCTTTTCTTGATGTTGTGTCTTTTGTAATAAAACGAATGTTGAGATGATCTCCAGGCTATCTGTAAACCGTTGAGATTTGGCTTCTTCTTCTGATGAAGCCTGGGGTGGAAAGGTGTGATTCTCTCTTTGTTTGCGCCCCTGGATTGTATACAGGGATTGACATGATATCACTTGTAGGGCAAAAATTTCATTTTTTTATTTCTTTCCGCGATACTCTATCATTTCAACCTTTATATCGCGAAGGTCGCGATTGCCCAATCATTTCGGCTATTTTTCGCGGTGTATTTGTTTTATTTTTTACTCGCTGCTTTTTATTGCGAGTTGCCCAATCATTTCGGCTATTTTGCATGCATATATTTTTACTTGCTGATTTTGTTTGCAAGTTGCCCCATCATTTCGGCTATTTTTTATGCATTGTGGCTTGCTGGCTTTTCGCTGCAAGCTTGGAATTAGACACCGATTTTGGCATCAGTACCGCTACAACTGGGATATTGCCAGGAGCGAGTCATCATTTGCCTCTGTCAATGTCGAACAAAGGTGGCTTAGTAGACAGGGTTAAGATCCTGTCGACTAAGGTTTTTGACTTCATGAGCCGTAAGGGTCTCATAAAGGTATTTCTCCCTACAAGTCGTGAGGATCTCGTAGGTGCGTTTTCTGTTAGTGTATATGCCCTAGAGGCCATTACTGTATCATACTAGTTTGTATATTACTTAATGGATGCTTGGGATATTCACCTTGTATATACAATCTTGCTCAAAATAGTAGTATGCTACTTGGTTTGTTTCTACTTCAATGTATACTTGTGTTTATTTCAGTATATCACTTATACGCATTAGTGGAGCCCTTAGGATCTTTGCTTGATTACCAGCGTTGTGATGGCAGTCACACTAGTGGGGGCTGGGTAATCTATAAGCACATCCTTATTCAGGTCCCTGGTCGCAGGACTATCGAGACAGGGCATCGATACTCCGGAGTAGACCAGCGCATGCGCTTCTCATCCCAGTGTGGGAGACGGTCTGTCCCACAGCCGTCAGTACGTCGTACTTGAGATAGTATGCGGGTGCTCGTTAGGTTACGGGTACACTGGACAGGACTCGTCGGGAACTGACTAGTTGGTATTATACCTATCGTCAGTTATCAGTTCCCAGGTGACATGAGTACAGCTTAGTCCGCTGACTTGACACTGTCACTCCGCCTCGAGTGTGTTCCCACTGTACTTTGATCACTACCCTACCACGGCTCAAAGGAGTCGTGCAAACAGGTGGTGGTTGGGTGCAGTCCCGAAGCACTTGGAGGCAGTGACGGTTAGACAGGATTCATCTCTCCCGGTATTGGGGGTTGACATCGCGCTGTGTCTAGGAGAGCCATTACACGAGTAGTCCCTGGCCAGGGCAAACGAGATATACTGGTAGGTTTCCAGTGTTATCTCAGGGTGTATTGGGCTTCACTCCGGCACGACTTGTACCGCTATTGGGGGACTGACGTTTACCGCCCCCTAGGCCCGCCATGCGATGTATCAGACGAACAGACCGGACTGTATGGAGAATGTCACACTCAGGCTCAGTAGGAGTTCAGATGGGTTTCGCCTCGTCGGTCTTCTTGTCGGCATTACCTGGGGACCGTTACGCACAGCTAGTGCCGCTTGCGGTCTGTGGTTAAACCCACTGCCAGCGTAGTGTCGAGTCTTTAGAGTCCCACACAGAAAGCTTTTCGCCTTTAGGCAAAAGAGTAGAGGTCGCATGGTATTGCGACAGGTCGCATGGTTTTGCGACAGGGTTCGGTCACATCCGTGCACTTGTGCACGTACAGTGTCCGGACAGTTTACACTAGCGGGCTTTGGTTTAAGCCAGATCCTAGTGTACCTTATGGGATTGGATTTATCCAGTTTGCATTCGTGTTCCTCGGAACGCGGATGCGGGTGTGTATGCACAGTTGACAGGGAGGCAGAGGCAGTGGATTCTCATTAGGGTTGTTGACAGTTGACCGTTGACTTTTGACTTTTTGCTCAACCCTAATGAGAATATGATTTGTGATTAACTATTATATTAATTAAGTATTATGGTGATATGGTTGTTGACTTGTTGACTTTTGTTGACTTGTTGACTTTGGTGACTTGTTGACTTTTGTTGACTTGTTGACCGGTTGACTAGGCTTGACTAGTTGACCATCATGATGACCATGGTTATCATTTCATGCCAAAGACTTTTTTCTTGCTTGCTTTTTGAGTAAAATGAGTGCATGATATGATAACCTTATGGTTGCTTCTAACCATCACCAAAAGACTTTTTTGATATGATGAGTTATGATCACTTTGGATTATGAGAGGGTGAAAGGAAAAAGGGAGCCTCATTCTTTCTTGCTCACTCTCTCTCTTGTTCTTGAGCTCTCCCCTTGCTCTCACCCTCAACCTCTTGCTCCCTCTCTTGATCTATGGTTCTCTTGTCTCATGAGTTGAGAATCAAGAACCATAGATAAAATCCCATTCTATTTCCTCTCTACTCATTCTAGTTCACTAGGTTTAGCAAACCAAGTGAACTAGTTTCTTCAAAGACCGAAGAAGGAGCTAAAGGTTGGAGTTTTCAAGTGGATCTATCTTCGGCGTACGGAGACGACGAGAAGGAGCCATCGGACCACCACCGGAGCTTGAAGACGAAGGAGTTCAAGACAAGCTAGGTATAACCATCTCTATCCGAGTAGCTAAATATCTTTAGCTTAGTTTGCTAGTTTTAGTTTAGGTAACGATCCCGACCATAAGTTAGTCCATGTTGCCTCTTGCGAAAAAAATTCGTTTTTTATACCGTTTCCGCCTCCCCGTAAGAACCGGGGGTCGCAATATGGACTTACAGTGGTATCAGAGACTAACTAAACTTAAACTAGCTTGGTAGTGAAGTGTAACGAAGTTCGGAACCGGAAAAATCCAAAAACCAAACTTCACAAAAACTGAGTTTCTGTTGAAACTTTTTCTGCTCAAAATGAAAAACTTTACACTTGTAAATTCGGCTCAGGGTTTTGTGTGAACACCCAAGAAAAACGATACAGTGATTCGCCTAAAGTGCCGCGCTTCCGCCGCGTCATCCTTCTTAGCCGCCGCGGAACCGCCGCGACTTGGTGTCTTCTCTGCATCGTTTTTCGTGCAGTGTGTTTGTGTGTTGGTTTTGGGATTTTTAAAATATATTATATGTGCCCAGATTGTCCAGAAAAGAAATTTCCTTTTGGGGTCTTATAATTCCGTATTTTTTCCGAACTTCACTGCACTTTGACTATGATGGTTATATCTGTGATGCTTGCATGTATTGAACGTCGGCTAATCGCTATAAGTCGATTAGTCGGGGTTATACATGATCTGTAATGTGCTGGAATGTGTATATGAATGTGTTGGACTGTCGCGGGTGAATAGCCGGGGTGGATGTGAGATGAGCTTTTGTTTTTCTTTCATTCATTGTAAATGTAAATTGATGTAATAATATTATTTGTTTGGCCGCACAACCGGGTCGGGGTTGTAGCCGTCATTGTATAATTCTTTTTACTGTTTTTGCTCCTAGGATAGACCCATGGAGGGGTGCACAAACTACCGAGTACTTGGCGGGTAGTTTGCCGCACCCGTAGGGGTCTAGGGTGGGGTATTTGGCTATTCACCGCGACCGTGTTATCCGCTTTTCGTTTCAGGCTCGAAAGGATTGCGGATTGCTAGTATATCCAATGCATTCATCTGTGATCTGTAATGTCTATCATTGCTTACTATTTAGGCGTTGCTTATGTTTTACAGACGCGCTAGCCCAGCCCCCGCTCTGTCGTTAGTTAAGTAACCTAACGGGTAATGACGGGGCCCAGTGGCGAATGCGAATGGCATAAGCGTACGTCATATTTTGGTTGTTTTCTGCAATGGTAGGGTTAAATGATGGGACGCATTAAAAGTACTAATGCAAGAATATCACGCATTAAAAGAACTAATGCAAGATAATAAACCAAGTTAAAGTCGTTGGAACACTTTCGAAAAACCACTCGGTTCTTTTCAAAACAAACTTTTAAAATACGGAGTTTGAGCCACTCCATTTAAAAGCTATCTCGTTCCATCGACCAAATCAAGTTCACTACGTTCACGGTTTTGCCAAAACCATCCGTAGCCCTCCATCATTTCAGTTAAATATTCGGTAGTATTCAAGCTATGTATTTTGACCTCACGCCAAGGCATAGTGATTGGTAGCTACCGGATATTTATCTGTTGCATAGATAGAATGCGTTGGTTTGAGACAGTCGTACTGCCATTTTGGCCTACGTCAAGGGTATGTACGGGTGGATTCAAATTAACCTGGATAATGATGGGACGAACTTGACATGTGACTTATGACATTTTGACCTCACGCCAAGGTCATAAGAGCATGGGGCAAAAATCCACATCGGGAGTTTCATAAGTACTGAAACTTGCTAGATTTGCATACCATTTGGAGTGTGATGATTCTGGTAGGATTCCTTCAGTTTCGTCACGCGATGATATTTGGATCCCGATCCTACTGTGAGTATATGCTACTCCTCGGGAAATTTCTCACTTAACGATCAATGCTATAAACCTAGTAGGTGCCTAGAAAGGTGTTAGCGGGGCTACGCCCCCAGGGAAAAGAGGTTCTCTAATTAAGGAACTTCGCGAAAGCGTTGGAAAACCTCCCTCGAAGTACCGACACCGGCCTGGCTGAACGGTTAAGCAAGTATTGTACGGTGGGATTGATCCTGACTAATTCTTCCTTTATGGTTTGAGGAGGGATTCGAGAAACAGTGGGAGCCATCCTGTTTAGACAAACTAAAAACCACTCTAAACTTGCAAGAGCATCATGCTGAGTGTTTCTTCTTCTCTCTCCTAATTGCAGCGACCAATCAACATGACTGGACTTAAGTTACTCCTAGATAAAAACAAACTGACAGGGCCAAACTACAAAGATTGGCTCAGGAATGTCACGATAGCAATCACTTATCACAAGCTGGGGTATCTTCTTACCACCAAAGCTCCCCCTGTCCCTGGTCCAACTTCCAGTGTCGCGGATAAGGAAATCCGTAAGACTTGGGAGATTGATAGCGCGAAGGCCAAATGCCTCCTGCTTGCCTCGATGGACAACGAACATCAGAGGAGGCATGAGAATATGGACATGGAGTCCATATTGCTCCATACAAAAGAACTGTATGGAGAGCAATCACGTATCGCAAGATACGAAGCGTCGAAAAAGTTGTTTTCGACAAGAATGGCCGTCGGATCATCAGTAGCCGAGCATGTGCTAAAGATGATCGGCTTCATTGAGGAGCTCGCTGACCTAGGGATCACATTGGAGAGTGAGCTATATACGGATATAGTTCTCCAGTCCCTTCCTTCCACTTACGCCCAGTTTATACTGAACTTCAACCTACAAGAAAAAGAGGTTGAACTATCAGAGCTCCTCAACATGCTGAGGAGCGCAGAGGGCACCCTACAGAAAGGTAGGGAAACATCCACTTTGTTTGTAGGAGGATCATCTTCTTCTAGGTCCAAGGCGAAAGCCAAGGGAAAGAAGAAGAAGGCCCCCGCCAAACCAAGGGGCGGTGTTGGTAAAGTGGATACGAAGGGAAAAGGCAAAGCAACAAAGATAGCGGGGAAGCTTGTGGATAAGGAAGAATGCTTCTATTGTCATAAGAAAGGACACTGGAAGAATGATTGCAGGGCCTGGAAGGCCAGAACACAGGAATTGAAGCAGGTTGCAGCTTCAGCTTCAGGTGTGTATGTTATTGAAAACTGTCTTTCAATAAACTCTACTTCCTGGGTATTGGATACCGGATCAGGATCTCATATCTGTAATTCTTTGCAGGCGTTGAGAAACCGTAGTGTTTTGAAAGCAGGTGACATGACCCTCAGAGTTGCAAACGGAGCTAGCATGGATGCTAAAGCCGTGGGGGACTATCACCTGGGAATGTCAGATGGACATGTTTTGGTTTTGCGTAATTGCTTTTTTGTACCCAACGCAACTTGTAATATCATTTCTGTATCTTTAGTTTCTAAAGAAGGTTATGAATTTGCGTTTGTAAGTAATGTTGTAAACATTCACCTTAATCAAGTTTTGATTGGGTCAGGTACATTGAGTAATGGTATATACGTGTTAAACCAACCACAGATTTTCAACGTCCAGAATACACACAAAAGGAAGTCTCCAGAAATAAATCAGACTTTCTTATGGCATTGTAGATTGGGTCACATCAATGAGAGAAGGTTGACTAAGTTACATACAGAAGGATATTTGAATGCGTTCGAATATCAATCGTATGCCACTTGTCAATCTTGTCTCAAAGGAAAGATGACAAAGACTCCATTTACTGGACAAGGAGTAAGAGCGAGCGAGCTCTTGGGACTCGTACATAGTGACGTGTGCGGTCCAATGTCTACACATGCCCGAAGCGGACATTCTTACTTCATTACTTTTACGGATGACTTCTCAAGGTACGGTTATGTCTTCTTAATGAAACATAAGTCCGAGGCCTTTGGAAAATTCCAGGAGTATAAGAATGAAGTAGAGAAACAGACCGGCAAAAGTATTAAGATTCTAAGATCGGATCGAGGTGGAGAATACTTAAGTGCCGAATTCCTGGACTATTTAAAAGAGAACGGAATTCTCTCTCAGCTTACTCCTCCATACACCCCGCAACATAACGGTGTATCGGAAAGACGGAACCGCACCCTATTGGATATGGTGCGGTCCATGATGAGTAACGCTGAGTTGCCGCGATCATTCTGGGGATATGCGCTAGAATCAGCAGCATACCTTTTGAACCGAGTTCCGATTAAGACTGTGCCTACCACCCCATATGAAATGTGGAGTGGGAAGAAACCCTATCTTCAATATCTGAAGATCTGGGGATGTCCAGCTTTTGTCAAAAAGCAGCATGCGGACAAACTTGAGGCACGCTCAGTACTGTGCAAGTTTGTGGGATACCCAAAGAACACCAGGGGGTATCTTTTCTACTACGCAGAGGAACAAAAAGTCCTTGTTTCTCGTAATGCCCACTTTCTAGAACACCAGTTCTTGGAAAAGGAAATTAGTGGGAGCGCAGTAGAACTAGAAGAAATTCCAGAACCACAGACTATTACTGAAAGGTTAGTGGAACCAGAGGGTTCAATAGAACAGGACATTCCTACGCCGCTCCGCAGGAGTAGTAGGCAGTCTCATCCGCCCGAGAGATACTGCGGTTTTCTCATAGACGGGGATAGAGAGGATTGCATCATAGATTATGATGAGCCTACTAGCTTCCAGCAGGCCGTTCAGAGCGTTGACTCAGTGAAATGGCTGGATGCAATGCGGACCGAAATGGAGTCCATGTACACCAACAAGGTATGGACGTTGGACATTGCTCCAGACGGGGTAAAACCCGTAGGATGCAAGTGGATCTTCAAAAGGAAGATTGGTGTAGATGGACAGGTTGAGACCTATAAAGCTAGGCTGGTAGCAAAGGGTTTTCGTCAAAGACCTGGCTTGGACTACGACGAAACCTTTTCTCCAGTAGCCATGCTGAAATCCATTCGGATCCTTCTTGCCATTGCTGCCTTCCACGATTATGAGATCTGGCAAATGGACGTAAAGACAGCTTTTCTAAATGGAAATTTAGAGGAGTGTGTCTATATGGACCAGCCAGAGGGTTTCATTCAGAGTGGGAGCAGCGGAAAGGTGTGCAAGTTGCTTAAGTCCATCTATGGACTAAAGCAGGCATCGCGGAGTTGGAACATCTGCTTTGATGAGACGGTCAAAGAATTTGGCTTTATCAAAAATCCAGATGAACCATGCATCTATAGTAGATTTGTAGCGAGAACTGTAGTATTCCTCGTTTTATACGTGGATGACATTCTCTTAATAGGAAATGACATTCCTATGCTACAATCTGTCAAGGGGTTCTTGTCACACAGGTTCTCCATGAAAGACCTGGGTGATGCCTCATACATTCTGGGTATCCGGATCTACCGTGACAGATCCAAGAGGATATTAGGACTTTCACAGTCCAGGTACATCGACACCATACTGAAGAGATTCAGTATGGAAGATTCCAAGCGCGGTAACCTACCGGCTTGTCACGGGATCACCCTCTCTAAAGAGATGTCTCCCAAGACTGATTTGGAGAGGGATCGCATGTCTATTATACCCTACGCTTCTGCGGTAGGCTCTATAATGTATGCGATGTTGTGTACCAGACCGGATGTAGCTTATGCACTGAGTGTGGTAAGCCGGTATCAGTCTAACCCTGGGGAGAAACACTGGATAGCGGTAAAGAACATTCTCAAGTACCTGAGAAGGACTAAGGAGATGTTCTTGGTGTATGGCGGAAAGGACCTCCAGATCGAGGCCTTTGCTGACTCCAGCTTCCAGAGTGACAAGGATGATTCCATGTCCATGTCGGGTTTTGTCTTTACCCTCAATGGAGGGGCGGTGTGTTGGAAGAGTTCCAAACAGGAAACCGTTGCAGACTCGACGATGGAAGCGGAATACATCGCTGCATCTGATGCCGCAAAAGAAGCTGTCTGGATGAGGAAGTTCTTGAAAGAACTTCAGGTGGTTCCGTCCATTGTTGATCCAATACCTCTGTATTGCGACAACAACGGGGCTATAGCTTTAGCGAAGGAACCCAGGTCCCATCAGAAATCCAGGCACATCTTAAGGCGGTATCACCTGATCAGGGAGATCGTAGATCGCCAGGAGATCGAGGTTCGGAGAGTCGCTTCAGAAGATAACACTGCTGATCCATTCACCAAGGCCCTGCCCCAGACTCAGTTCGAGCGGCTGATCGAGATGATAGGTCTTCGATACGCCAGTACATGGCCTTAGTGCAAGTGGGAGATTGTTAGTGTATATGCCCTAGAGGCCATTACTGTATCATACTAGCTTGTATATTACTTAATGGATGCTTGGGATATTCACCTTGTATATACAATCTTGCTCAAAATAGTAGTATGCTACTTGGTTTGTTTCTACTTCAATGTGTACTTGTGTTTATTTCAGTATATCACTTATACGCATTAGTGGAGCCCTTAGGATCTTTGCTTGATTACCAGCGTTGTGATGGCAGTCACACTAGTGGGGGCTGGGTAATCTATAAGCACATCCTTATTCAGGTCCCTGGTCGCAGGACTATCGAGACAGGGCATCGATACTCCGGAGTAGACCAGCGCATGCGCTTCTCATCCCAGTGTGGGAGACGGTCTGTCCCACAGCCGTCAGTACGTCGTACTTGAGATAGTATGCGGGTGCTCGTTAGGTTACGGGTACACTGGACAGGACTCGTCGGGAACTGACTAGTTGGTATTATACCTATCGTCAGTTATCAGTTCCCAGGTGACATGAGTACAGCTTAGTCCGCTGACTTGACACTGTCACTCCGCCTCGAGTGTGTTCCCACTGTACTTTGATCACTACCCTACCACGGCTCAAAGGAGTCGTGCAAACAGGTGGTGGTTGGGTGCAGTCCCGAAGCACTTGGAGGCAGTGACGGTTAGACAGGATTCGTCTCTCCCGGTATTGGGGGTTGACATCGCGCTGTGTCTAGGAGAGCCATTACACGAGTAGTCCCTGGCCAGGGCAAACGAGATATACTGGTAGGTTTCCAGTGTTATCTCAGGGTGTATTGGGCTTCACTCCGGCACGACTTGTACCGCTATTGGGGGACTGACGTTTACCGCCCCCTAGGCCCGCCATGCGATGTATCAGACGAACAGACCGGACTGTATGGAGAATGTCACACTCAGGCTCAGTAGGAGTTCAGATGGGTTTCGCCTCGTCGGTCTTCTTGTCGGCATTACCTGGGGACCGTTACGCACAGCTAGTGCCGCTTGCGGTCTGTGGTTAAACCCACTGCCAGCGTAGTGTCGAGTCTTTAGAGTCCCACACAGAAAGCTTTTCGCCTTTAGGCAAAAGAGTAGAGGTCGCATGGTATTGCGACAGGTCGCATGGTTTTGCGACAGGGTTCGGTCACATCCGTGCACTTGTGCACGTACAGTGTCCGGACAGTTTACACTAGCGGGCTTTGGTTTAAGCCAGATCCTAGTGTACCTTATGGGATTGGATTTATCCAGTTTGCATTCGTGTTCCTCGGAACGCGGATGCGGGTGTGTATGCACAGTTGACAGGGAGGCAGAGGCAGTGGATTCTCATTAGGGTTGTTGACAGTTGACCGTTGACTTTTGACTTTTTGCTCAACCCTAATGAGAATATGATTTGTGATTAACTATTATATTAATTAAGTATTATGGTGATATGGTTGTTGACTTGTTGACTTTTGTTGACTTGTTGACTTTGGTGACTTGTTGACTTTTGTTGACTTGTTGACCGGTTGACTAGGCTTGACTAGTTGACCATCATGATGACCATGGTTATCATTTCATGCCAAAGACTTTTTTCTTGCTTGCTTTTTGAGTAAAATGAGTGCATGATATGATAACCTTATGGTTGCTTCTAACCATCACCAAAAGACTTTTTTGATATGATGAGTTATGATCACTTTGGATTATGAGAGGGTGAAAGGAAAAAGGGAGCCTCATTCTTTCTTGCTCACTCTCTCTCTTGTTCTTGAGCTCTCCCCTTGCTCTCACCCTCAACCTCTTGCTCCCTCTCTTGATCTATGGTTCTCTTGTCTCATGAGTTGAGAATCAAGAACCATAGATAAAATCCCATTCTATTTCCTCTCTACTCATTCTAGTTCACTAGGTTTAGCAAACCAAGTGAACTAGTTTCTTCAAAGACCGAAGAAGGAGCTAAAGGTTGGAGTTTTCAAGTGGATCTATCTTCGGCGTACGGAGACGACGAGAAGGAGCCATCGGACCACCACCGGAGCTTGAAGACGAAGGAGTTCAAGACAAGCTAGGTATAACCATCTCTATCCGAGTAGCTAAATATCTTTAGCTTAGTTTGCTAGTTTTAGTTTAGGTAACGATCCCGACCATAAGTTAGTCCATGTTGCCTCTTGCGAAAAAAATTCGTTTTTTATACCGTTTCCGCCTCCCCGTAAGAACCGGGGGTCGCAATATGGACTTACATTTTCTCCTTAGGAGTCGTGAGGACTCCTAAGTGTATGGCTTCTCGTAAGTCGTAAGGATCTTACATGAGTATTTTCTCCTTCTAAGTCGAGAGGACTTAAAAGGGCTGTTCACCGTGTAGACATATCCCTAGTCACGGATGGGACTTTGTTAGGGAAATGTTTATTCGCGCCCGTGGATTGTATACAAGGGTCAGCATTGAGCCGCTTGTAGGGCAGTATTGGAGGTTGTGGTGGCCGCTTAAGAACAGGTTCAGATCCCTGTAGCTTAAGACTTTTGAATCTTATGAGCCGTGAGGGTCTTATAAGAGGGTTCTCCTTACGAGTCGTGAGGATCTCGTAAGTGTAATTTCTCCTTAGGAATCGTGGGGATCCCTAAGTGTGTTTCTCCCTTGTGAGTCGTAAGGCTATCATGCAGGTGGTTTCTCCTTACAATGGTCGAGAGGACCTTGCAAGTGTCTTTTAACGAGGTTGCGCTCTTTCGGGTTTTCACAAATACTCGCCGGTAGCCCCACTGTTTTTACTCACGGAACCCTTTCGGGTTTTCATCCGTGCTCATTTTGCTTATGGACATACCGTTTTCTTTTTCTTTTTTTATATTCTTTTATTCTTCTTTTTTTGTATCAGCCTTGGGATGCTGCAATCCACAGTAGTTTATCGACGTCTCGGTCAACAGCTAGTTTTAGGACATAGTGGTCCATTGTTAGTTTAAGGACGTTTCGGTCCGTGGTTAGTTTAAGGACGTTTCGGTCCATTGTTAGTTTTAGGACATTTTGGTCCGTAAACCGGCTACTACATATAGAGTTTGGGCTTAGGAAGATAGCGAACGGATATAGGCGTCGTCATATATCGTTGACTTAGGCCGTGACTCGTCAGGTGTAGTATTTCTTTAGGAAGCGACCGTTTATTGGCCTGAAAGGTCTTTCACCATGCATGTCCATGAGTAGGTAAGCTCCTCCATGGTAAACTTTGTCTATGATATACGGGCCTTCATAGTTCGGTTCGAATTTCCCCCACTTGGAACGATTAGGGATCATAGGTCTTTTGACCACTAGCACGAGTTCGCCTTGGCGGAATGTTCTCGACCTAGTCAATTTCTCATATGAGCATGTCATCTTTGCTTTATAAGCCTCCAGATTTTGTTGCGCTATGAGCCGGGTTTCATCAAGGGCATCGAGCTCCTCAAGCCGAAGGTGAGCATTCTCTTCATCTGTTAGCCGTTAATGAACCGCCACTCGTAGAGAGGGCAACTCTATCTCGAGGGGGAGTACTGCTTCTGTTCTGAACACCAATGCATATGGCGTTGTGTTTGTAGCCGTTTTGAACGCAGTTCGATACGCCCAGAGAGCTTCATGCAGTCTTTTGTGCCAGTCCTTCTTATTTCGAGACACCGTCTTTTTCACGATCGTCGTCAAGGTCTTGTTGAAAGCTTCAGCTAGACCGTTAGCTCGGAGATTATAGACTGAAGAGTATCTCCAGTCTATATTATGCTGTTGTGCGAAGCGGCTGATCTTGTGGCTTCTGTAAGCTGGCCCGTTATTGGAGATGATCCGTCGCGGAGTTCTAAACCGATAAATGACCTGCGTCTTGAAGAAATGGAGCATATTCTCCGTCTTCACTTCCCTCAGCGGTACTGCTTCTACCCACTTGGAGAAGTAATCAGTTGTCGCCAAAATTAACCAATGTCCTCTGGATGATGCTGGCTCGATGGGGTCAATTATGTCAGTTCCCCACATTTCAAACGGCCAGCTAGCCACCGTTGGATGTAGTGGATTTGGATGCTGATGGATAAAGTCCCCATGAATCTGGCATGAGTGGCACTGCTTCGTATATTCGAGGCAGTCCTGAATCATTGTGGGCCAATAGTAGCCCATCCTTTTAATCTTTAGCTTCATCTTCGGGCCGGCTTTGTGAGAACCACAGAGTCTGTCATGAGTTTCTTGGACGACTCTCTTTGCCTCTTTAGGTCCCAGGAATCTTAGCCATAAAGAGTTAAATGATCTTTTATACAGGGTATCATTGACGAAGGCAAAAGATAGAGCTCGCTACATGAGCTGATGTTTTGAGGACGCATCTTCAGTTGTTCGACGGGATTTGAAGTAATCTATAAAGACTTCTCTCCAATCCTCAACCTTTTCTTGGTCTTTTACTTGGAGAGCCATTTGCTTGGTCGCTCCTTTTTCTTCGGACGATTCCGGAGATATTTCTGTCGGTGTAAGAACCCGACGGTTTTGCACAACGATCCTTACGTCATCGAGGTTCTCGTCGGCCAGTTCTTTAGCGAGCTTGGCTAATGCATCCGCTTTGCTATTTTCCGCACACGGTATACTTTCCAAGGTGTAGGAAGGAATTTGAATTAGCAGTTGCTGTACTCTCTCCCCGTACTTCACCAACTCTGGCTTGCACTTTGGTAGTCGCCGTTTACTTGACCAATGACCAGTTAGGAGTCTCCGTATATGAGCAGGTTTTCAATTCCCATGTCGATGGCGATCTCGAGACCTACTATCAAAGCTTCATACTCGGCTTCGTTGTTTGTCCTCGGCTCTGTTAAGGAGAAGGCAAAGCGCATTATCCCTTCTTGTGGAGTCACGAAGACGAGGCCTACCCCTGACTTGATTATGGGGGTACTTTGTTTGCGCTTCTTCATGGAAGATGCTCCATCGAAGTGGAGTTTCAATTGGGTATCATTCTCTCTTCTCTCCCCGTCGATTGTGTCAAACGCGTGTTCGTCCGGCAATTCGCAGTTCAAGGGAGAGTCGACAGGTATCGGGTGCTCAGTGAGGAAGTCGGCGATGGTCTGGCCTTTCACTTCCTTAAGGGGACGATAAGTTATCGAGAATTCCATTAAGAGCAGGGCCCATTTAGCGAGCCGCCTCGTCAATATGGCCTTTGACATTAAATATTTGAGAGGATCCACTTTTGATATGAGATGGACCTCATGTGCCAATGCATAATGTCTGAGCTTTGTTATCGTGAAGATCAATGCCAGGCAGTGTTTTTCAATGGGGGAGTAATTGCTTTCTGCCCCCAGTAGAACTCGACTCAAGTAGTAGAGGGCTCTCTTTCCCTTGATCGTTCTCTTGTGCCCACAGCGCGCCTAAAGAACCTTCGAGGGCTGTCGTATACAGGACGAGAGGTTTTCCTTTAACGGGAGCGACCAGCACTGGCGGATTCTGCAGGTATTGTTTGATTTTGTCCAGTGCGCTTTGGCATTTGTGATCCCAGAAGAATGGGGTTCCCTTTTTCATCAAGTGACTGTAGGGGCGGCACTTGCCGGAAAGATTGGCTATGAATCGCCGAATATATGCGAGCTTTCCTTGGAGAGACCGCAGCTGCTTGAGAGTCTTTGGCCGGGGCATTTCCATAATCGCCTTGATCTTCGATGGATCTATCTCGATGCCTCGGTGTCGAACGACGAATCCTATGAACTTGCCCGAGGAAACTCCGAACGCTCATTTGAGAGGGTACATTTTCAAGTTGTATTGCTGAAGGAGTTGAAATACGATCTTCAGATGCTCTAGATGTTCCTCGTATGATTTGCTCTTAACTACGAGGTCGTCGATATAACATTCGACGATTTCATGTATGAGGTCATCGAAGATCTTCGTCATGGCCCTCTGATAGGTGGCACCAGCGTTCTTTAGACCGAAAGGCATCACCTTGTAGCAGAATATACCCAAAGGGGTCCGGAAGGCGGTGTGCTTCTGGTCGTCGGGATGCATCTTTATCTGATTGTATCCTGATGATCCGTCAATGAAGGAGAAGACTTCGTGAGTGGATATGTTATCTATCATCAGCTCAGTGACTGGTACTGGAAAGTCATCTTTTAGGCAAGCTTTATTGAGATCCCGAAAGTCCACACATATGCGCACCATCCCATTCTTCTTCATTACTGGAACAATGTTGGCGATCCAATCAGGATACTGAACCTCTTGGATGAAGTCGGAGTCGATTAGCTTCTTGACCTCAGTGTTGATGCTCTTCTCGGTGCTTGTTTGATCGGCTTGACGTCCGGGGATATTTCCAATTTGTGTACAGCAATCTCTGGATCTAGTCCTGGCATCTGTGAATAGTTCCATGCGAAGCAATCTTTATGTTGCATGAGCATGTCTTTTAGTGTAATCACCCTTTCTTCAGACAACAGCTCACTGACGAACGTCGGCCGCGGGTCGTTTGTCGTTTCCAAGTCAATTTTTGTGAGTTATCCGCGGTAGTATGTATTCCATCTTCCAGCTCTTTTGGTGCCGGTGGAAACCCTGAGATTACCTTGTCATCGTCGTTTTCGAAGCACCAGGGGAGTTCATCCATATTCTCGGGCTCTTCTTCTGACAGCGTTATCATATGACAAGTACGAGATCGCTTCCAAGAACGATGTTGATCCGGCTCTACTCTCATGGCTTTGGGTTCATGCTTATGAGGCGGGGTTACCCTCCAGTTGCTGGATAGAGCGAACTTTCCATGCTGATACTGGTCTTCTACCCAGTCTTTAAATGTGAAGCAGTCTTTGAGAGGATGTCCTATTGCTCTATGATAGGAGCAATAGTCCGGGTAAGAGACTTCGCCTGCTTGCTCGGGGTGCTTGGACTCCAGGAGGGTAATCATTTGATGTTTTATGGAAAGATCAAGTATATTATGTGTTTTGTCCTGGGGAAAAGAGTATGTTTGACCCATCTTCTCTATAAGAGACGAATCTGGATTGCTCGATTCCTGATCGCGTGGCTTCTTGGTCCCGCTTTGTCGCTGTCGAACGCCGTTCCTGCTTTTTGATTTATTTTTGCCTCTGCATCGGGCCTTTTGTATGACGGGTTGACAAGGAAGAGCATTCTCATTTTTCGCAACCTGCTGAAAGAGGCGCTGTGTTCTGGCTTTCTCATAGATGGCCATTTTGCGATTATGGTTGTCTTGAACCTTTTGACATACTTCCCTTATAAGCTTGTCCATTTGTTCTTCGAACGACGGGGTTGGCATTTTCACGGCGGGAGCTCATTCTGGTTCAGGGTTAGCATCTTCCCATAGAGCATCTCCTTCTTCATCAAAGTCATGTATGACGTAGCAGTCGCGGAATAGCTCCCGTTTCTTGGATCAAATATATCTAAGCCCGATCGTTTGCATTCTCCCGTTGGGCAACTTTCGTTGAGTTCCAGAAATGTTCCAGATCCTGTTATAGAACCTTGCTTGTCGCATAGTTTGCTTAAGGGGTACACCTTGGCGCCTCAATAGTCTTTTTAATCCGTCTGTGTAATATCTGGGCAGACGGATGGGCTGGAGCCTGTCAAGTGTAGAATCCGCGCCATGCCAGATTTCTTTCTCCACTTTGGTTTCCCCTGATCGGTAGAATAGGATCGCCTTTTCACCCTTTCTCCTGGGAGGGACGTAGAATGTCTGCAGTTCCTGCACACTATAGGTATCAAGTGCATCGAGCTCTTTGTAATGCTCCCGCGGAACCATGGCGATTTGCAAACTCCGATCATCGCCAGTGAAGGCTTGTATTGATGGCCGAGTAGAGAATATAGCGTTGACCTCATCTTCCGAGTCGCTGCCGAAGATCAACATAGGGATGGACGGTCCCGGCTTGTTGCATTGGGGCGGACCTGAATAAACTATTTCTTCTTCCTCCTTAGTATCACTCCCGAAGAATGGAATAGTGGTGATAGCTTTGTTCTTGTCCTCCGATTTGCGACATCTTTCTGTATCTTCGAAATCTGGCAAGAAGTATTTTGCATCTTCGTACTTTCGGACTTCGTTCACGGAGAATGGGTTTAGCTCTCCTGTCATAGTATACTCGAGACCATCCTTGAAATACTTCATACACTGATGTTGTATAGAAGGGATGATGTTGTACTCGTGTAACCAAGGCCTGCCGAGCAAAGCGTTGTAGCAAGTCTTGGCGTCAATGACATGAAACTTGATGTCCATGGCGAACAGCCCAAAGTGCAGCGTCAGTATTACGGACCCAAGCGTCCATGATGAGTAAGAGTCGAACCCGGAGATGGTGATCTTATCCCGAGCGAGGTGCTGAACGCTCATGCAGATTTCCTTCAACACTCTTACGTTGAGGAGATTGACGGAAGACCCATTGTCCACCAGGATTTTGCCTATCTTGATATCGTGATAGTATTCGGAGACATATAGGGGAAGGTTATGCTCGCACGTCCCGAGGAGGACGTCTTCATCGCCGAAGGTGATATCGGCCGTGTGTACTTCTTCCAGCTCTTCCTTCATTTTTTCTTTGGCGAGGAAAGCTTGGAATTGCTCGGGCTCCTACAGTGCCTTGATCAAAGAATCTCTTGCTTCTTTTGATAGCAGAAGGGCGTCGAGAATGCTGAGATGCGAGGGTATCTTTCTCAAGTGTGCCAGAACGTTGTAGTCCACCTTGTTTTTCTTTGACGGTCCCTTGGCTGTCAGCTCTTTGACGGCTTGGTCATCAAGGATGATATCCTCACGGACCTTTTCTTTCCCTTTGTCTTTTCTATTTGACCCACTGTCCAAGGGCCCAAGATTCTTTTCAGGCAGCGTACGATTGCGCAGCTGAATATTTCAAAGGTCTTCGCTTCTTTCTCTTTTCCCAAGGTGGACTCTTTAAAGAGAAGGCCAAGAGTCATTTCTTCATCAGAGTCGCTCCCGAAGGTGAGAACATGCTATCCCCCAGCGTCGACCATGTGACAGTTGCCGGTAGTTCTTTTACGCTCTTCGGTCGTATTTCTTTGCTCCCGACGAGTTTTGCGTTTCATCCGGTTAAAATTTTGCCGGTGAGCAACATATCCCTGCCACCATCTTTTAAAAGCGTTGCATTCTTCGGTGGGGTGCGCAATCTTTCGATGATATAAGCAGTAGTTAGGATGCATTTCCGTTTCACCAAGAATGTTTCTTTCGGAGGGTGGCAGCTTCATTCCTATTGATATGGCCTTGGCGAACCTCTTCCTCGTCTTGAATCTGCTTTTATTCGCGGCGGATGTACTTTGATTTGGCGGGAGCGTTTCACCCTTTCGTCCAGTCGCCGGTGCTTGGCTTTTTCAAATATGGCTATCTCACTCTCTCGAGCAGCTTTGCTTTTTGAAAGAGCTTCGTTCAGGAATGCATCAATCATTTCGTCTGATGGCCCTAGAAGTTCCGGCTCAGGATCTGCCCCCAGTTTCTCTGTGTAAGGAGCTTCTTCATCGTCTATCGACGAGTGAGAGATCATAGGCAACTTGCCACATAACCTTAAGATTCATCCGACGAATCTTCTCCATTGTCCTCATCTCCGTCCTCAAGGACGTGGCTGAGAAATTCTTGGAGTGTGATTGGAGTCCGCGCTTTTTGATTATATTCTTCCAACGCGTCAATGTGTTTTTGTAGGTCCGTGCGCTTGTCACCAGGCTTCACGGGCTTTTTGCTCTTCTTCTTCTTCTTTGAAGACTTTGACGGCTTGGTGTGAGTTCTTTGGCTATCACCACCAATCTTTGGAGTTGGGCGCGGTTTCAGCATTCCCTCGATGATCTCGGGTTCCAGTGGATTTTTCCACTTGATCGCCGGGCCTGTTTAGAGATCCTTCAGCATTCTTTTCGTCTTGGCTGAAAGAGCGACCTCCCATGGAGCTTCTTCTATGAAGGAGCATGATGCCCCCGGTGTATCCGTCTTCTTGGGAGCGTGTGTCGGTGGCGGGTTCACCTTCCAATTCACGGACAAAGCAAACTTGTCCTGTTGGTATTGATCTTCAATCAAGCCTTTAAAGACGAAGCAATCCTTAATTAGGTGGCTTACCGTTTGATGGTAAGGGCAATAATTGGGACTATTAATCTCACCGAGTTGCAACGGTCGTTTTGGATTCGGCAGATTGATGAGCCTGTTGCGCACCGCTAGCTCGAACAATCTCTTCGTTTTGTCCCGGGAGAACGAATAAGGGCGCTTCATCTTCTCATTATAGTATCGCCGTCTTTCTTCTAATTGATCTGTTAGTTTTGGGACGCCGGGCTGCTGTTGAATATTTACGACGAAGGTCGCCTTCCTTTTACCATTCCAGCTTTGGAGGAGATGGTCTATGACCCATCTGGTCCATTTGGGCCAGTTTGTCGATCAAGGCTTGGAACGTGATCGGCTTGAAGAACATCATAAATTGGGAAATAGTTGCATGAGGGTCAATAGTGCCCACGAACATGCCTACTACCGACGCTTCTTCGATACGCTGCTCACATTTTGACCATAAATTTCACCACCGTATTGCGTATTGTACCCAAGTTTCGCCTGGCTTTACCCTGGTGTTAATTAGTGCGGTTATTGGGATACGCTCGCTAGTGCTCGCGAATCTTTGCATAAACAGCAGTTCCATCTCCGCAAATGTCTTGACAGAGTCGTTTGGAAGTTCAGAATACCACTCGAATGCCGTCTCCGACAAGTTGCCGATGAACTGGCGAAGTAGCAATTTATCATCACCTCCGGTGTTACCACATAGAGCCCTGAACTAGATGACATGCTGGTGGGGATTGCCCGTCCCTTTATATACATGAAATTTACGGATTGTATATCCCGGCGGGTACCATATTTGGTCATGCCATCCTAGATATGGTCACCCAGTTTTAACAATTTGGCCGGCCGCTTCATTCACCTGGTGAGCTCGTATTTGCTGAGCAATGTAGTCATTTAGAGCGGCCTTGGAGATGGTTTCCTCTTTGGCTGCTGAAAGAGCCGAAGGAGGGTTCGATGTCTCCCCTCTGTCGCCTTCAATCATGATAGGGGGTCTTCAGCTGGAGGTTCCAGCTGTAACATCATCCCAGCCATGTCTTGGAACAAGAGAGGCATTCGTTTTATATTGGCTGCATGTTCCGCAGCCTCTTTTTCTTTCCTCTCGAGCATTCTTCGGAGGAACTCGGTGTCCGTTTCTTGTTCCCGACGCTGCTCCGAGGTCTCTGGATTTTCTTTTGGCCCAGTGAGTGTGGCCATTGCAGTCAGCATCTCCTGAAGCTTCTGCTGCTATTGTTCTTGAGCCTTCGTTATTGACCGGGTAAGCGGTCGATGTCCCGTAGAAGCACAGCTTTCCTCTTTTCCGGAAGCCATATAAACAGTATGCACCATCATGCCCCCAGACTTGGGGCATTTAGGTTCGGTGTCTTTGCGGTTCGCCGCGGTCACAGGGGCTTTCTCTGGCATCCTTCTCTTATGAGCAGTTGAAGTCGAGGGGGCCGTTGCAGCGGGCGCCCAGGTAGCTGTCGCCTTTTGTGGCTTGACAAGATGGTCCTTTTCTTGCCAAACTTTTATCTTTTTCAGTCGGCGAGAGTAATCTTGATCAATTACTGAGTCCTGAACCTGTCGCCAGACTTTGTAAATTGTGGAAGAAAGCCGCTGAGGAGGTTGTTCTGGCTTCGCCTTTGCTGCATTCTCCATGGGTGGAGGAGATCTCTTCAGCACTGCAGTAGGAGAGTTCCTGCAAACCTTGTTAAGAAGTTCAAATCTGTTCCCGGTTGGAACAGCAGCATCGATCTCCACCGTTGAAGCTGGTGGAGTAAATCCAAACGGAGAGCTGCCCCCAGCCTTCCGTACTCGGCGCCAATGACGACGGCGAGCATGTCGCGCAGATGGTGTTGGTTCAGCTATAGGGATGGCTTTATCATACCCTCTGTTCTGGTGAGGCGCTACTGGTACCAGACTCTTGAAGACTGACGTCCGTTGAGCAGCAGTATCCAATCTGTCAAAGACAGACCTTTGAGCAAAAACGAGAGCCGGAGTGGCCAGCCTCATAAAGACTGATCCTTTGACGGGAGAAGCTTCTTTAGTGACCTCGAGAGCAGGAATGGCTATCCTCTTTGGGATGGCCGCTTCAGGTATCGTGGGCTTCTTGACGGGCCTATTGGAGTTCAGGCTCAGCCTATCGAAGATTGATGCTGTTGGCTTGGCGTTGGATGACCCGTTAAAAGGGGTCATGGTGGTAGTGAGCCGATCAAAGACCGACTTCTTCTGTGCTTCTTGCGGCAGCGGGATGTTAATGCTCACTGGTGGGAGCATGGTCCCAAAGAATAACCCGGTGGTACCCTACATTACCTGCTCTACCGGCATTATGAAAAGGGAGGCCGCCTGGGGCCTATAAGTTATACCTCCAGATGAGGCGGAACGGGAGTTGCAGTTGCAGCTGGAACATTTTGTGCAGGTAGACTCCATTGATCTTTCGTTTTCTGCACCGAGCAAGACACCAAATCTTAGTACCTCAAACCCAAGGGCAACCATATCAAACCGCGATTCGTTCGCAAACACGACACACGAAGTGTGGAGTGGAAAGAGGAAAAGGTCCCACTTGGCGTGCCAGAATCTGTTCCCCTCCGAACACACGGGAGACGCGATAAACGAATTGCCTGAATTTCGGGGCAGATGCTAATTGGTGCTATCCGTCCACCTCTCCAAAGATGCCAAGTTGATTTATGGCACCATGTATCGAAGGTTTAAACGGATGCGGCCGATGTAGAAGACTTCATCAGATTCCCATTCGTTTGAGGGGTTTTTGATTGTGGGGACATTCTTCCCTGCAGGTGCAAGCCCCTGCAGTTAATTACGCTACCGCATCGTGGTAACAACTTTCTCCTTCTCCAGATGGTCACTTCGTGCAGTGGGTGTTTGTTTTGTTTTTGGTTTCCCGTGGATTGTATACGGAGACTAATTTATGTTGTCGCCCGTAGGGCGTGGATTAGTCCAAATCCGTATCTTCTTAGATTTGGGTTTGGGTTTGGGTTTAAGGATACGTTAGTCTCATTTGGGACTAAGATCGACTTAAACTTATGTTATGGATACGTTAGTCTTTTTTTAGACTAAGATCAACTTAACAGGATCGTTTAGATCCAACAAGAGAGCAATTGGGCTTTATTGTTTAGTTTAGGGACATTGCGGTCGATTAGTTTAAGGACATTACGGTCCAATATTAGTTTAAGGACAATTCGGTCCAAGGTTGAGGACATTATAGTCCGTGAGTTTAAAGACCTCATAGTCAAGGTTAAGGACATCACAGTCCGTGAGTTTATTGACCTCACAGTCAAGGTTAAGGACATCATAGTCCGTGAGTTTAAAGACCTTACAGTCAAGGTTAAGGACATCATAGTCCGTGAGTTTAAAGACCTCACAGTCAAGGTTAAGGACATCATAGTCCATGGGCTTAAGGACCCTACAGTCCGTAGAGTGTTTGGTTGTCGGGACCCGTCACCTCTCTAAAGACGTTGAAGGATTACAACTACAAATATCAGAGGCGTAAAGAGATGTACCCTCGAACTGGTGTGAGTTGGTTGAAAGATCCGTAGTCCAATTTGGGACTAAGATCTTTTGAAATATTCATGAGCAGATGGGCTCAATTAATATGACTTGAGGACTTATGGCCAATCTTGGTCTAAGTCCAAGAAATGTTTAACATTTTATTTAGGGCTATTGAGCTTTTATTTGGGCTTGGCTCTTTTAACAATGGTGAGCATTGATCAAAGCTCTGGGCTTATTAAAAGACAGAATTTAATTCTGTCAGCGCAAAACGTGGTGCGCTAGGCGCTTTGCACCAATCAAAGAGCGCATTGCGCTTCTGCCAAGTAGCGCACATGTAAGGGACACGTGTCGCACTCAGCGCTAGGCGCTAGATGACGAGCGCCTGATGCCAGTTTATGAACGCTGAGCGCTAATCCATGAGCGCATTGCGCTTTCAGTTTAGTGGCGCACACGTGAGTGACACGTGGTGCGCTTGGCGCTGAGCGTCAGCCCATGAGCGCAGTGCGCTATTTCAGAAGCGCAAAGCGCAAGTTGTTAATTGGCGCATACGTGGTTGACACGTGGCGCATTTGGCGCTGAGCGCCGGTCCAGAGAGCGCAGAAGCGCAGTTCAAAAGCGCAAGGCGCATTTCAAGAGCACAAAGCGCATCTGATCAATTTTATGATCTGGGAACAAATTTATGTTCTTTTAAAAGAGACTTTATCTCAAGATCTAAGAACAACAGTTCTTATTTTGCAGGAGAGATTTCCAATCTCTTATGTTGATGAAAAGATTTGCCTTTGTAGATCCATGATCTGTGAGAAGAATTATGTTCTTCTTTTATTTTATGATGAGATCTTTTGATCTCTTTGTGAAAGACTTTTGGTCTTTGTAGATCTATGATCTGTTTAAAGAAATGAATTCTTCTTTCTTAATCATGAGATGATTTCATTTCTGTGTTCATCATTATCATTTTTACCTTGAAGAAAAATCTTCTTGCAAGAGCATGCTTTTTATCTTTGAATTTATCAAAATTTATGGGGAGGTTTCTCTGTATAAGACTTGAAGTCTTGGGGCCTTTATATAGGACAAGCTGATTTTTTGAATCTATTAAAAAGATCTTTCTCTAATTGATTTGGGGATATTTCCCCACCATTGGATCTTTAATCCTAGGGCTTCTGTTTTACAAAAGGCAATCTTCTTGTTTTTAACAAGATTGGAAAATCTTTCCATAACAGAATTTAATTCGGATTAATTAATGATTTATCATTATTATTAGATCTTTGATCTAACGGTGGGGAGTTTTTAGTTCCAGCGCTAGCGCACCCGTGCTTTGCACGTGGTGCGCTGCTTAAAGCACAGCGCACCTAGCACTAGCGCACCTGTGTCTTATACGTGGTGCGCTGCTCAGAGCGCAGTGCGCTTAGCGCTAGCGCACCCCTGTTTGACACGTGGTGTGCTGCTTAGAGCGCAGCGCGCCTAGCGCTAGCGCACACATGGTGTTCTGCTTAGGGCGCAACGCACTTGGAGCCGCATCTGAAGCGTTGCTTCAATTTTGAAATTTGAATTTCTAACAGAGCTTTGCTCTGATTGGGGGAAACACAGTACAAGTTGTACTTAGAGATATGACAGAAGATCGCTAGTCACCGGAGGATGAATGACTAGGATATGTGGTTCGTACGCTTACCCCGATGCGAGGTCATCAGATTGATTGATTCCAGCTAGAGACGACTTCACGCAGGTACGTTGAGTGTCGATAGAGGCGATCAAATGTCAGAAACCCATATTCCAAGTTTAAAGTATTCGAAAAGACATGCAAGCAATTCTATAGACGCTCTAGAAGAATGAAAACCCTAACTCGACATAATGACAATGTGAAACCCTTTGAACCTTATGATTTGCAACAGTTCTACGGTGTCATTAGTGCGGCTTGGGTTTGCCCTTCTACGGTTGGTCCACAAGTGTTATGGCATGTATTCGATACTATTAAACTGTAATCAAGATGTTGAGCTCTTGGGGTATTATGGAACCTTGACGAATCGATCGAAAATTTTGACATCATTCGGATATCATATGATGAGATGTGTTGCTTGGGAGACTCCAGATACGAGTATAGCCGTTGAAGCGCAGTCCATGCAGCTGTGAAGAGTCGAGTCCGAAACAGTCGACATTAGAGAAAAGTGGAGTAAGAGGTTCGTACGAGATCTTGATGAGATGACGTTCCACTCCGCCGACATCAGAGATGTGATACGCATGCAGAGGCGTTATATTTGGATATATCTTCTGGATGGAGTCATGATGAGTATGCAGCCGTTCCGGAACAAGAAATAGATATAGTAAAGGGTGATAACCTCCGGATAGTTCAGCAGAGACGAGATTTGGGAGAGACCTCGACAGGACCTTTCTGGAATAATTTACAAGAAGACTTGGATCCAGGAGCGGTCCTATTACGCACACCCAGCAAGTCAGAGTTCGGCATCGTCGACGAGACATGTTATGAGTGACCACGACAGTTGGTCAGAGACTCTTAGAGGATGTGCTTGAGCGGGACTATTCCGCCATACTTGATTTCGGTATTTTGGGCGATTTATTCGCATGATTGAGTTTTGATGACTGATTTTCATGATATTTGTTTTCGTGCACCATGGCTGCACCTACTGAGTATTTACGTTTTTTGCATAGTTATTGCACTTGAGATATGCTTTATACACCGCTGTGTTGAATTATGATTTGTGCAAGTTTATTGCACTTGATTCAGTTTTGTGCCTTGGCTGCACATGTTTATGATTACATGGATTGCATACAGCTGATTTGATTTTTGTGCAGGTGGTATGCACTCGATTTGGTTTTTCCACTCGGTATAGCTTACATGTGCTTGCAGTGCGTGGAGACGTGTTTTGTGCACGCAGTTGCATGCGTTTATGATTTTATACATCTTGGCACACTCGGTGTTGCTTTTTATACGTATTTGAGTTATTGATGCATTTCCGTGCACTTGTTGCACCCGATTTGTATTTTTTGCAGTTGTTGCACTAGGTTTTTACGCTGTGCATTGTTGCACCATATTGTATTTCGTGCACTGGATGCACTGTATTTGGTATTTCATCCACTGGATGCACTGTATTTGGTATTTCGTGCACTGGATGCACTGTATTTTGTATTTCGTGCACTGGATGCACTGTATTTGGTATTTCGTGCACTGGATGCACCGTATTCGGCATTTCGTGCACTGGATGCACTGTATTTGATATTTCGTGCACTGGATGCACTGGAGTTGGTATTTTATGCACATGATGCACCATATTTGTATTTTTGTGCGATTGTTGCACTGTATTGTTTTTCGTGCACTGAATGCACCGGATTCATATTTAGAGCATTTGTTGCACCGCTAGGTATTTTGTGCATTGGTTGCACCGGAATTATACTCCGTATCTTGGTTGCACCCGATTTATGTCTTTGAGCATTTGTGTTACCAGATTTGTGTTTTGTGCGCGTCTGCACTTGATGTTCGTTTTCATGCATGTTACTGCACTAGATACTTTTCACGGAATGACGCGCTTGGGTTGGATTTTTGTGCATAATAGGCGCTTAATATTAGATTTTGTGCGCATAAGATGCACTTGATTTAGACTTTATTCGTGCATGTTGGATGCACTTGATTTACATTTTATTCATGCATGTTGGATGCACTTGATTTAGATTTTATTCATGCATGTTCGATGCCCTTGATTTAGCCTTCATTCGTGCATGACGGATGTACTTGATTTGGATTTTCGCGCATGTTGAGCGCATGGTATGAGATATGGTTTTGTGCACACCGGATGCACTCGATTGGAATTTCCATTCGTGCATGTTGGATTGAGATTTTGTGCACCACAGTAGCACTTGACTTTGATTAGATATCATTCGAGATGTTGATTTTGATTCCATGCCTGATATTTTGAGCGATTTATTTGCATGATTGAGATTTTGTGCACCACAGTTGCACTTGACTTTGATTAGATATCATTCGAGATGTTGATTTTGATTTCATGCCTATGGTATGCATGTGATTTGACTTATGCTTTCAGCATAGTTTTCATAAACTTTTAGCATCTTGATTCGATTTTATGCACGCTGATGCACATGGTTGTGAGATTATATACCACGGTATACCAGATTTGGATTTGGATTGAGATGTGTTGTATACTGTCAATTTCGATTGCGATATTTGATATTGTTTTCGTGCACCTTGTGCACTGGATTTGGATTCTTGGGCATATTTGGGCGCTTGATGCAATTTTGATGCACACCAGATGCACTCAATCGAGATTCTTCATGCATATCAGATGCACCTGGTTTTGGCTGTCTGGCACACTACTTGCCCTTGACAGGTGTTCGTGCACACCCGTTGCACTTAGATTTTGTTTCTGTGCACATGTATGGCACATTTCATTGATTTCGAATTCCGTGCGCACCAGACGCACGCGGCATTCATGTACATATTTTGTATTTGATTTCCCTTTGAGATGATCTTTATGATATTTACTAATTGGTATAGTAGCTGAGCAGGACTAGTCCGAGGACAGTACCTGACTATGTTTTTGCATACATCGATAGTTATCAAAGGGATTTCCAAAAGGGAGAGATAGTCTCAGTATTTACCTACGTGTCCAAGATGACATGAAGCATTTTTCGAAGGAAACCCTTCTAAATTATTTTTCTAAATGGCGGGACGTAAGTTAAACAAAAGATATATATATATATATATATATATATATATATATATATATATATATGAGATTATTTTCTTACAATAAACGTCCGCTACTTATGCCGTGGGTTACGCACCACGCGGCGATTTAGAAAAGATTTTTCATGTGTTCTATTCGGTTTTGGAGATTTGAGGATGCGTACTATATATGTATCATAGTATTTGACGAGAGTATATTGGATTTTCAGTGGTGGATTTTGAGATCCGTATCTCCATTGTAACTCCGATGATATGCGTGCGAATCCGATAATTTGCGTGACACTTGACGGAGTTCGATTTTGGTTTATATACTCGTTTGTCATACGCATGTATTGCGCTACGATGTGTTTTATGTATTTATGATTTCGGAGCCCCGACGGCATGATCTTTTATTGAAATGTTTTAGAATTTGGGGGTTTAAATTTAAATTCGGGGACTGAATTTCTTTAAGGGGGTAAGACTGTAACATTTCAGAAAATTATAAAATATTATTTTTGGAATTTAATATTAAAATAATATATTTCCCGAAAACTGCCCGATTTGCGAAATTGGGGTTTTCGAAAAAGGGTATAAATATATACCAATAATTGTGAAATAAATGGAAATTAAAATGATTTATTCATTTAAAAATATATTTAAAGGATTTGGCATTTTTAAAATTTATTTTACGCAATTTTGATAAAAACCCGATTAGTGCACTACTAATCGCGATTAAGCCAAATCCGTGTTTCTACAGTTTTCATGGTTAGTGCACCGTGACATGTTACATGTTATTTCATTTGTGTTGTTTTTATTAGGGTGTATTTGTAATTGGTGAGAAAAGAATTGAAAAAGGTGTAATAATGACTTGGAGAGAGAGAGGGGACACAATAATGAGAATAAGCATGCTAGGAGAGAGAATCAGAGTGAGAAAATGTGAGGGAGGGAGAGAGTGCTGCCTCATTTGTTTCTCCACCATTTTCTTCTCCTTCTTCTTCCTCATCTTCCTCCATCTTCTACCCTAATGACCCATATCAAAATATTCACCAAAACCCCATACCCATTTCTTTAAAAACATGCACAAGCTCAAGGGAAGCATATTGAACCAAGAAAAGTTGGATTTTGACGACTTATGGAGCTAGGGCTATCTAGAGTGGCCTAAATGAGGTAATTCCTACACTATTAGATTAGTATTTGAGTTTCCTAACTTCTATTGTTAGTTTAAAAGTGTTTTAGTGTAGATTAGTGGGTTTTGAAATTTCTTAGAAGAGGGTTGAGGATTCTTGAGTTGTGGTGGTGAAGTTGAGGCCTAGTAGTGACCATAGAACCGCCATAGTACTAAAAACCCAGACCTAACCTAAACTGAAAACCCAAAACAGAAACTTGTCATGTCAGTTTTGTGAAAATATAGGGTGTGCAGGGAAATCTGGAGCAACCCGGGGACTTTCTGAGTTTAGCAAACAATACCAGGGACCCATTTAGGACCCCAGGAGACCACCCTACGAAGACGAAGCCCATGGGAGCCTGGGGGACCGAGGAGGCCGGAATTCATAGCCTTGTGGCCGGCCAGTGTGGGTGGGTTGGTGCTAGGTTTGTTCCAGTAGCTCAAATACCCAATATACTACACCCTAGACTTGTTTGCTTAGCTTTATTTGACCTGAGTCAAAATCTGGGAGTATTTTAGTGTGATTTTGGCTATTTTTCCGTATTTTTAAATTCTAATTTTTGATATTTGGGTTTGAATTTGGTTGTTAGGTGTTTGTACATCAAAGACTAAGGGTAATTTGTTGGTTTTGCATGCGTGGGCTATATGTTCTAACCTATGGACGATCCGTGTGCCGTTTTGGATTTCAGAACTTGATTTTTATAGTATTGCGATATGTGTTGTTATTGTATGTACCTTCGAGTGGATTCCGATGCGACGGAGCGTGGCGTCATCGACTTCGGCAAGCGAAGAACAAGGTGAGTAGATTTATATCTACGAGGGAAGTCGGGTGGATGGCGTATAGCACCCCTGCAAAGTTGTGAGAAACGATGTGATGTGATATAGATATACTTTTACATGTTAGTGTGTGATATGAACCTTAGCAAGAAAAGCTTTAGGAGATTAGGGGTTAGTGTTAGCGAGAATTGAAGAAAGGACTTTAGTGGATTTCTTAGTCACGATAGCTTAGAGTAAAGATTTGCATACACGCACATACAAATACTCGCATAAATTTACTTCCTTGTGAGTATTGGGTACATATATATATATATATATATATATATATTGGTTTCATATGCTTGGATGATGAGGATGTTATATGATACTTGGGAATGAGTCGATATGATCGGGCATGATGCCGTGAGATATTTAATATGTGACTGAGATATATCATGATGTTATAGCGGATTGTTGGACGACGATACCATATGGATGATGATATATATATGATAGTTGACATATGATCGAGATATGAGATGAGATATGTTATGATATTTATAATGGATCGCTTGGGTGATGTATACTTCTATATGATAATATGTGTTGATGACATCGGATTGTATGAGACTTTAGATCAGTAGCAAGATCATGATATTGTTGATGATATTAGTAGTGTACTAGACTTAGATCAGTACCCCCTGTTCACGATATGCGACGATGTGGATACCAGATGAATAATAAGATAAATGTGATATTTGACCCGTACCCTAATTTGGGATACCGTATGATGGGTTTACCTTACGAGCTATTGATGGTAGATCCGCAATCTTGACTCGAGGATGTCATATTAGATGGTGTATCGTATGGGATACTATTGAGGCGGGATCCCGACTATTATATAGATTTATATACATATCGGCTCAGATGTAGGTGGTTTCCTTACCCTTTTCGATTTGCCTGTTCGCTCAGTCCTGTAGTTTATTATAAATGTAAGACTAGATTCGATTCATACCTATTTCAAAGCTAACGAATCATGGGTATCTTAAAAGAAAAGACAAGGGATTCAACAGATATTTCAAAGGATGTATCTTTTCTTAAAAACACCGTAGCCCTTATTTTCAAAAACACCACGATTCGTATTATTTCAAATGGCAAAACAGTATGACACATGTATATCGATGTAGATTCCTTAGTGTTATGTTATCATTCATGTTCCGCATATTATAGTTGCATTTACTATTCATTGCCATCTATTATGTTGTTATCATTTCATTGCATGTTTATTGTGTACTTAGTGATTATGAAACTATGCTGTCAAGACACCAACACCATTACCGATGATGCGTATGCTCCACATACACCTGCTTGCTGGCTCACACACATCATCATCAGTAATTGCCATGTCACGTACACTTAGAGTATATTATTTCATTGACATATCTTGCTAGTGGATAGTTGCAACGTGTTATAGCTTCATATGCTAGTTTAACTATTGCATTCATTGCATGATAGCAGTTGCATCCATATATACTCATTGGTCATGCAGCATTACGGAGATTTATGCCGATATTCACTATTTACTTACTCTTGATTCTTGGATTTCGGATTTTCCATGAGATTTCTGGATTTGGGGGAAAACCGCAAGAATATATATAAATTTCTCTCTCTCCCTCTTTTTAAAAATGCAAGTTGTGGTTTTTTCATGATGTATGAGTCGTCCACCATGAATTTTCATGATTATTGTTGGATTTCGAGACCTTTTGCGAGGAGAGGATGAACCGTCTCGGGTACATGGTAGGCACGGTAAGGTACCTGGGGCAATAAGCTCGAGTTGTAGACGATGAGCCTGACAGGGGAAGACTGCCTACTGGTGATTATTTGGCGCGGCGGATATCCGGAGGATACCGTTCGTGGTCGTGTGATTGATGATATGGGTCGATCTGGACTGACGGAGCCTGAGGTATTGAGACACTGAGATATTGAGATTTGATGATACATGCCAGTTCGGATAGCCGGAGCCTGAGATATTGAGATATTAAGATTCATGTTTTGTGTCGATGCTTGACACTGTTTTCTCTATTGATTTCATTGATGATATTCGATTTATATAGATACAGGAATCTCATTAAATAAAGAAAACAGTTGTCTCACTCATGATGTATTCTGTTTCCATTCGTAATGCATTCATACATCATATATCTGATAGTTGCTATCTGAGGCACTGACACGAGCACATAGTATTGCACTTATATGTAGATGGATCAGGATATTATTTGAGGATATTACTTCATATGACCTAGAATAGTGTCATACGTGCGATTTCTGCTCTGTGATATTTTCTACTCACGAGTTGGCAACTCACTCTCGTTGTGCAACAGTTTCTTGCAGGTTTTGCCGTACAAGTATCTTGACGGCTTGCTGGCACACTGCTTTCATTTCGGGTGATTGCTTTGGTAGGTGGGTTCACTTGCATTGTGACCACCATTGTATATTTGTTATTCAGTTGTATCTAGTAAAAACTCCATCAACCAGACTTGTTTATTTGATAGAACTAGAAGACCAGTGTATATTCTTTCGACTTTAAAGTCGTGCTTGTATTATTTTGGTTTTCTAGTGGATATGGGCTTTCTTTTGAGTTTTGATCCTCGCCCTTCAGCATTGTATATTATATTGCTTGTGTGGTTGTGACCGTCAATTGACGAAGAGCTAGCTCCCGCTTGGGGATGCCTTTATTCATTATATATGCTTTATCAGGTTTGTACCCGTTTGGGGTCAGTTTTTACAAAGGAAACTCTGCCGAAATTTTCAGAAAAGACTTAAGATTTTAAAAATGCATACTTCGGCTTATGTTGTTAAACTTCTTACTTTAAAATTGGTTTTCCTTCACTCTACTGTTTTACTTGGTTTGGATTTCTGGGTTTTGGCTTACTTAGATTACGTACGCCTCGAGACGTTTCGTAGTTTAAGTGCTAGTCATGTTCCGTACTTTTCGGGTCGTGACACTTCTCTACTAATCAGTCTCGCAAGGCCCGTTTGCGAAACTATTGCGTTTGAGAAATAGCCTCAATGAGTGGATCCTCTACAATGTTTCTTTCTATATCTCTATATCTCAAATTCACGGAGAACGACTATTTCCCGAAATGAGCAATACATGTCTTAGAATTTGTTTGGATATCTGATGGGACCTATTTCATAAATGAACTCCACATCCAACAAACTTCTTAGACTATATCATCTACTGAATTTAATCAGTATCTTGCGCCATGCCTTCTACAGTATCCGCTTGGACCATCTGTCCAACAAACTGTCCCTCAAAAGAGGGGAAACTATAACTCTGACAATCACTCTGTCATCCAGGTCACCTTGGAAGCCTGAAATGATAACCGCCTTCCGAAGGAAGCTGCCGTTACCATATACCAAGAACATCCACTTATGTTCATAACTACTTCTTAATGTTTCTCCAGGATTGAATTAATATATGTTTATTACAGCTAGTACAAAAACAATATCTGGTGTTGTACATGACATTTCATGATTGACTCAATTGCCTAAGCAAGTGATATACCAATCATGCAAATCCCTCTCCTTATTAGTCTAGAAGATATCCCTTTAGAGAGGGTGAGTCCATCACCTGCGGGTACACCACCTCACCAAGAGTCGTTCATTCTAAAACACTTTTAGAATAATGTCAAAGTACCCAGATTGGGACACTTCCCAAATCTTGATCTAAAATCATAGATCTAGTAACCAGAAAACCTGATATTATATCCATATCCTATGTGGAGAAACAATTTTGTGACAACCACAGTATAACCGATCGTAGTATAGCAATTTCACTTCATATAAAGTGCATGTCATCCAAATACCAGGACATCACACCCTACTTACCTTCTTACCAGATCCATCTCCTATTCTGATGAGGTCAAACCCTATGACTGTCACATCAAAAATAGATGATCTATCTCCGCTATATCTGCTTTAGTTTATAAATAGACACAAGCTACTTGTCCACTATGCTTCCGCTGCTCCCACTGACTACAACAACCCTCTGGCAGAGTCATATACATGTGCACTTCTAAAGCTAGTTTAGAACGATGTTATACTAATCCTCCTGCCGGGTTTTACAGTCTAGAACAGCAGCAATGGCAATTCTGGGTAAACAAAAACCTCCCTGTCACCGTATCTGAGAAGACCAAAGTACCTCTCGGGTGCCTGAGATTACCCACCATATTTGCGGAGTGGCTAATGAAATGTCAAAACCAATTTAATCTTTAGGTTCTATTAAATATTCAGTAATCGTTTGTGGTTCTGGAATCACATCCAGTTCTACCATACTCCTACTTATGTTTTTTGAAAAGAATCCATTTTACTAAAACTGTAGTGAGTCAAGAACAATATCACTATTGATCTTACAGATGGTAGAAAATTAACCCTCGTCATTGTTGGATATAGTGCCCTCAAAGTCAATTATTGGATCGCAGGCACGTGATTGCAATGATTGCGGAGGACGTATACCGGTAGGACAGTCTTACTCGAGATGATAGTATGTCTAGTTTACCTTTATCAGTCATGTACAGGTTCAGGTGACTGATCACTGTTATACGTTGATAAAGCCCTTAGGATCTTGCTTCACTACCAACAGTATGATGGCGATCATATACGTGAGAGTTGGGTAGTCTATAAGCATATCCTTAATTGTGGTCCCTAGTCGTGGGAGTTTCGAGACAGGGCATCGATACTCCGGAGTAGACTAGTGTATACAGTCGAGACCCCGACGAGGGGCGGTGGCCGGTCTCACAAGCCACCGGTGTCAGTTGGATCACCTAAGATGTATACAGGTGCTCATTGGGTTATGAGTACACCGGACAGGACTCGCCGGGAATCTGCTAGTTGGTATTATACCTATCGTCAGATAGCAGTTCCCTGGTGACATGTGTACAGGTTAGTTCATCGACCTGAGGTCGTCATTTGTCTCGTGTGAGTTCCCACTGTGCTTTGATTTCTACCCTACCACGGCTCAAAGGAGTCGTGCAAACAGGTATTTTTTGTGTACAGTCCCGAGCCACATGGAGGCAAGTGAGCGGATCGGCAGGGGATTCGTCTCTCCCGGTATTAGGGGTGAGATCGCGTTGTGTCTATGAGAGCTATTACACAAAGCCCACGGCCATGGCAGGAGATTTACTGGTAGGTACTCCAGTAGTATCTCAGGGTGTTTTTGGGCTACACTCCGACACGACTTATACTGCTATTGGGGGTCTGACGTTACCAGCCCCCTAGGCCGTTATGCGATACTTATAGACGAACGGACCGGACTGTATATACATTGTCACTGTTAGGCTCAGTAGGGTTTCCGGATGAGTTCACTCATCGGCCTCCCTTGAGATCAGTACATGGGCAGCCATTACACACAGCTAGTGCCGCTGACGGCTTGTGGTTAAACCCACTGCCAGGGTACTGACGAGTCATTAGAGTCCCCCACAGATAGTTTCCCAAGTTCGGGCGAAACGTTGTAGAGACCGTATGGTTTTATGGTAGGGTTCGGAAAATGCACGTGCGTTTACGCACGTGTCATATTTCGGGCAGATAATACTGGTGGTCTTTGGTTTAAGCCGGATTCGAGTATTATACCGTGTAGATATAATATCTTTGTCTCAGTTGCATTTGTATTCGGTCGTAATACAAATGCGGGTATGTTTATGCTGTTACGGGGTTATACTGATATTCGTTTCGGGCTTGCTTTTGGATGTTGCCAGTTTCCAGTTTTCTATCACCCGTATTAAACATTCGGTTAAATACGGATTTATCTTTTCTTGGGTGGGTCATGGTTCTAGAAGGTTCTAGAAATGGTGACTAGATTCATGTATCATTCATTAGCATTAATTGTTCATTTAATGTTAAGGTGACCAGGTTAATGAATCACCATTTTTGCATTAAATGAATTTAGTGAGTCGTTCTTTCATGATGTGTTATGATAAGTATCATTTTCTTAAGTTTACCCCCTCCTCTCTCCTACACTCACCTCCCTCCTCCTATATAGTGGCCGACCATTCATTTGGTGGAGATTATGGTTGTTGTTTAAAAAAGATGATAGTTTATGGTGTATGGAAATTTCATTGCTCCTTTTATTCCATCACCCGATTCAAATGGCAACTTCATTAACCGTTCGTCCATGGCTTTGGACGAAGTGAGAAAAAGTGTTCTACTCATTCTCAACATCAATCTTGGTCATCTCTTTTAGCAAACTTGATGACCGAGTTGCCTCGGGTCAGAGGCGGGAGCCCGTTTAAAGATCCGTTGACGTGGTGCCACCTGGACGAGCAGATCGGAGATCGAAGAAATCGGAGCAGCCGCAACGGAGCGTAAGATATTGTTAAAGAACGAAGGACTCGGATCGTTCGGTATAACCTTTCTACCCTCTTTGTAGTTTGTTAGTTTAGCAATAATGGCAGATCCGAGTTATAGTATACGATAGCGCCAGTTAAAATGTTTTTGTTCCGCATTTGGCGTCTGTTAGACGGCCGGGGAACTACCGTAGACTTACAGTGGTATCAGAGACTCACCATTAAGCTTTACTAACTTGTGCTAACACGTTTAAAATATCGATCGAACCGAATTTCAAAACCTACATTTTTCTGTACAAAAGTTTCTGTCGATTTTAAACTTGGTCTAAAAATTATTTTGATCATCCCAGAAAATTGAGCGAGGGTTTTTTAAGCAAACTGTAAAAATTTGGTCACGTGATCCTACAGTACCACCGTGGATCCGCGGTCAAACCTAAGGTTTGACCGCGCATCCGCCGCCAGTTTCTGGGACCAGTGGTCCAAATTTGTACAGTGGCTTCTATAGAGGAAATTGTGGTTTTTGGTATATTTCTTTTGGGCCCAGATTTTTTGCTGTACTGCAGATGTACGTGGGCCTACTTCATGAAATTTAGTCGATCGAAATCTAAACGTGTTAGTTTACAGTACTTACATTATATCTCCAACCGTGAATGTCATTCGAGCGGCAAACCGTGTCTGATTGCTATAGTTCTTTTAGACGGGTTTGCGAACGCGACATTCGCGTTGATGTTCTGTGTTGTGCTGTGATGTTGAGGATTTGTCGTGGTGGATAGCAGTGTGCAATGGTAGTGTAGTTTGGATTTATTTGTACATTTGATATTGCGGGGCGAGCGTCCAACATGTGAACTGCCGTCACTGCCTGTTGTATAATATTCTTTTGGGGCACGACTGGGCTAAGGTCGATGTACCCGTTGTACATATTTTTGATTTCTGTACTAGGTTTACCCCGCGACGGAGTGCACGGATAGCCGGGTTCTGGAGGGCAACGGGTCCGCATCTCATGGCTTTGAGAGGCAGAGGGGCCTCACTCTAGAATTGGCAGACTATTCACCGCACTCGTAGGGGGTACAGGTTGACCCAAGGAGGGGGGCTCAAGTTACCGGATTCCGTGAAGTGCTGGGTGGTCCATTCACTAAGATGTAGGAGGCTGCCTCACTTCAGGTTTTGGCGGGTAACTTGCCGCACCCGTAGGGGTCTAGGTTTCATTGCACAGGCTATCCACACGACCAGGGGAACGTCGGGTTTCAGTAGCAGCTCTGTGAAACCCGGGGATCCCAGATTATCTGTAATGTTCTATGATGCTTATTACTTTTCCGTAATGTTGCATATTATCACGCCTGGAGCGATTATTGTATATTGGTATATATACTATTAGATGTATATGTTTTGCACCCGCGCTAGTCCAGTCCCCGCTCTGTCGTTAGTTAAGTAACCTAATGGGTAATGACGGGACCCAGTGACGAATGCGGATGGCATATACGTACATTTTATTTTCATTCTTTTCTGGTGTGATTAATTGATGGGACTGCGTTGATTTTGAACAATGCAAAGGAAAACAAACCTGTTTGGATGTTGTTGGAACAGTTTTAAAAAGTGTTATTACAAAGACGTTTCCTTTTGTTTTGCATAGCGGTATTCGGTTGGAATATCCTGCACCTCATTCGACGAGGCAAGGGCCGATATCCCTTCACCGGGAATGACCCCTTGGGCAGAAGTTTGCGTCAGGGTAATAACTTCACTATAGTCGATTACAAGTTGCTTTGCATCGCGGTATTCAGTTGGAATATCCTGCACCTCATTCCACGAGGAAAGAGCCGAGATCCCTTCACCGGGAGTGACCTCTTTAGCAAAGGTTTTCGCCACTATATTTTTATAAAAAGCTATCAAGTTCCTTCAGCGATATCAAGTTCATTACGTTAAAGGTTTTTCGCCAAAAACCAGCCGTAGCCCTCCGTCATTTCTTTTGGGTATTCAGTAGTATTCAAGCTATGTATTTTGGCCAAAGTCAAGGCATAGTGTTTGGTAGCTGCTGGGTATTCATTTGTTGCATAGATAGATGAGTTGGTTTAGGACAGTTGTTCTGCCGATTGGCCAAAGTCAGGCGCATGTGCTGGTGGGTTCAAATCGACAAGATAATGATGGATAGAACTTGGCATGTGACTTATGACATTTTGGCCAAAGCCAAGGTCATAAGAGCATAGGGCAAAAATCATATCGGGAGTTTCTAAAGAAACTGAAACTTGCCAGGCATGCGCATACCTTCTGGAGTGTGATAACGTGAGTGGATTCCGTCACGTTATCATGCGATGAGAGTTGGATCCCGATTCCCACTGATGAGTTGGTTTACTCTTCGGGTAATCCCGATTGATTCTTCTTTCAGGTTTGGAGGAGAATTTGACAGTACAGTGGGAGGTTTCCTGATTAGATAAAGAGATAACCATTCTGATCTAGGTTAGAGTGCACGCAGAGTGTTTCTTTTCTCTCTCTCTTTGGCAGCGACCTTTGACCGACCCTTGAGTATGACTCAGTGACCAGGTTGACCGATACTTCTTAAAATACTGGCTTTTGGATTGTCTGAGTTGCATAAGTCATTGTCGCTCCTTCTTTTACCCTTTGTATTTCTCAGAACACCTCGTATCACTACGAGTATCCACTTCCATTCGATAGATCCATCGTATGGTTATATACGAACTCGAATGGACTTCTTCGAGGATGGATCAAGGTTCAGGAGAAAAAGGAATTGGTTTATTCAGTTGTCTTTTATTATCACCTTCTCTCAGATTGTGAGTACTCCGTAGTTTAGGAGAGTACACATATTACACTTATTGGATAGTCTTATTCCAAACCATAGGCAGGTGCCGAAAGGTAGGGAATGAAGAAAACCAATTATCCTAAGTAGGGTGTGCAGAAGGTAATAACTAAAGACAAAATAAATGGATTAGAAAGAGGGCAAAGTAAATTGCAACTGTTATCATTCACGACCAAACCGCGTACTTCATCGCCACTCCTATTTCACCTTTGCTTTTTCCCCCAGTTCGGGAGAAATAGAATAAGGTATTATTCAGTTGTCTTTTATCATCACCTTCTCTCAAGTTGCGAGTACTCCTTGGTTTAGGAGGGTACACCTATTATGCTTACTGGATAGTCTTCTTCCGAACCATAGGCTGGTGCCGAACGGTAGGGAAGGAAGATAACCATTTAGCCTAACGATGGTGCACAGAAGGTAATGAATAAAGACAAATAAAGGGATTTGAAGAGATGGCAAATGAAATATACGGTTAAAGTCATGAATTGGATTATGGAAGAGGCATTACTAGGAATACCAGGATACCCTTACGAAACATTTTCATGTTTCAGTGCATTGTTAAAGCAAAACTCTTTTCCCGATTAGATACTTACTCCAGGGTATGTATTTACCAGGTATAATTCTCATATCTATATGGTTTTACAGATGATGAGTGGGAGTAAGTTATTGGGAATTAGGTAATTATCCTCATTATATCCGAATTCGTTGTAATTGGTGATATTTGAGGAAATCGCCTGGGTACAGTTTTCAACCTACGACGCACAGGTTTTGAGTTGTTCAACTCAGCAGACTTATACAGAGTATTGTATGCTGTCCAGTGTCCATCAGGACAAAGGGGTATGTCCTCGTACTATGTTCTGTTTACTTATGACTTCTCTAGTTTTTAGACAAGTGTTTCGTAGAAATACAAGGTATAAGTTTTGAGAAGTTGTGGGTATAAGAATAAAGTAGAGAACCAGGTGTCATAAGTATCGGGATTCTTCAAAGAGATCGAAAATATAGATTCTTGTGATTGGTATTTAGATGATAATAATGATTTTGAGAAACTTGTTTCTCTTTCAGGTTACTCATAATTGGATGGATTCCTAAGTTGAGTAATGCTGATTAGCCTCTCTCCATTAAGTTTATATGCACAGGAGACAGCTGTATGATTTGAATCTGGTTCCAATTAAATAAGTGCCAAAGTTTCTATATTGGATATAGAATGGTTCATATCTTAGCGATGTTAAGGTACGGGGAGTTGTCCGGCTTATGCTTAAAACCAGACTCTGGATAACTCAGGGCACGTTTCTGTAATGGCAGTTTGTGGGTTGGCCCTGGCTTTGACGAGGGTTGATTTTTTACCATCTGGAAGATCAATAGTGATATTGTTCTTGACTCGCCACAGTTTTTGTAAAATGGATTTTTTCAGAAAACAGTAGTGGGAGTATGGTAGAACTGGAAGTGATTCCAGAACCGCAAACGATTACGGAAAATTTAATAGGACCTAAAGATTCAATCAGGTTTGACATTCCTTTAGCCACTCCGTAGATATTGTGGGTAACCTCAGACACCCGAGAGGTACTTCGATAGCCTCAAGGACGGTAACAGGGAGATTCTTGTTTACCCAAACTTGACACTACTGTTGTTCCAGACTATGAGACCCGGCAGGAGGATAAGTATAGCGTCGTTCAAAACTAGCTTTAGAAGTGCACGTATATATTATTCTGCCAGAGGGTTGTCATAGGCAGTGGGAGCAGCGGAAGCATAGTGGACAAGTAGCTTATGTCTATTTATAGACTAGAGCAGATATAGCGGAGATAGATAATCTATTTTTGATGTGACAGTCATGGGTTTGACTTCATCAGAATAGGGGATGGATCTGTTAAGAAGGTAGTAGGGTGTGATGTCATGGTATTTGGATGACATACACAGAGTAGGAAGTAGAATTCCTATATTACGATCGGTTGTACTGTGGTCGTCACACAGTTGTTTCTCCAGACAGGATATGGATATAATATCTGACATTCTGGTTACTAGATCTATGGTTTTAGATCTAGATTTGGGTAGTTTCCCAATATGTGTACTTGGACAGTATTCTAAAGGTATTTGGAATAGATGACTCCTGGCATGGTGGTGTACCTGCAGATGATGGAGTCACCCTCTCTAAAGGTGTCTTACAGACTAAAGGGGAGAGGGATGCGAATGATTGGCAGATCACTTGCTTAGGCAATTGAGTCAATCGTGAGATGTCAAGTACCACACCAGATGTTGTTTTTGCACTAGATGCAATAAGTTTGTATTAATCCAATCCTGGATAAACATAAGGAAGCAGTTTTAGAACATAAGTGCATGTTCTGCGGATTTGATGACGGCAGCCTCCTTCGGGAGACGGTTATCATTCCAGGCTTCAAGGTGACATAGATGACAGGGTGATTGTCAGAGTTATAGTTTTCCCTCTTATGAGGGACAGTATTATGGACATGTGGTCCAAGGGGATACTGTGGGAGGCATGGTGCTGGATACTGATTAGGTTCAGTTATCGCTACAGTCTAAGAAGTTTGGATTTGGAGTTCATTTATGAACTAGGTCCCATCAGATATCCAAACATATTCTAAGGCAGGTATTACTCGATTCGGGAGATGGCTTTCTCTGCGAACTTGAGATTGAGAGAGACATAGAAAGAAACATCAGGGCGGATCCACTCACTGAGGCTATTTCTCGAACACAATAGTTTTACAAACGGGCTTTGTGAAACTGATTAGTAGAGGAGTTGGATATTCGGTGTCACACGGGCTGTGAGTATGCGACATCGCAATAATTAGCATTAAGTGCAAGTGGGAGATTGTTGGATATTGTGCCCTCAAAGTCAATTATTGGATCGCAGGCACGTGATTGCAATGATTGCGGAGGACCTATACAAGTAGGACAGTCTTACTCGAGATGATAGTATGTTATCTGGTTTACCTTTATTAGTCGTGTACAGGGGTTCAGGTGACTGATCACTGTTATAAGTTGATAGAGCCCTTAGGATCTTGCTTCACTACCAACAGTATGATGGCGATCATATACGTGAGAGTTGGGTAGTCTGTAAGTATATCCTTAATTGTGGTCCCTAGTCGTGGGAGTTTCGAGACAGGGCATCGATACTCCGGAGTAGACTAGTGTATACAGTCGAGACCCCGACGAGGGGCAGTGGTCGGTCTCACAAGCCACTGGTGTCAGTTGGATCACCTAAGATGTATATAGGTGCTCATTGGGTTATGAGTACACCGGACTGGACTCGCCGGGAATCTGCTAGTTGGTATTATACCTATCGTCAGATAGCAGTTCCCTGGTGACATGTGTACAGGTTAGTTCATCGACCTGAGGTCGTCATTTGTCTCGTGTGAGTTCCCACTGTGCTTTGATTTCTACCCTACCACGGCTCAAAGGAGTCATGCAAACAGGTATTTTTTGGGTACAGTCCCGAGCCACATGGAGGCAAGTGAGCGGATCGGCAGGGGATTCGTCTCTCCCGGTATTGGGGGTGAGATCGCGCTGTGTCTAGGAGAGCCATTACACAAAGTCCACGGCCGTGGCAGGAGATTTACTGGTAGGTACTCCAGTAGTATCTCAGGGTGTTTTTGGGCCACACTCTGACACGACTTATACTGCTATTGGGGGTTTGACGTTACCAGCCTCATAGGCCGATATGCGATACTCATAGACGAACGGACCGGACTGTATATACATTGTCACTGTTAGGCTCAGTATGGTTTTCGGATGAGTTCGCTCATCGGCCTCCCTTGAGGTCAGTACATGGGCAGCCGTTACGCACAGCTAGTGCCGCTGATGGCTTGTGGTTAAACCCACTGCCAGGGTACTGATGAGTCATTAGAGTCCCCCCACAGATAGTTTCCCAAGTTCAGGAGAAACGTTGTAGAGGCCGTATGGTTTTATGGCAGGGTTCGGAAAATGCACGTGTGTTTACGCACGTGTCATATTTCGGGCAGATAATACTGGTGGGCTTTGGTTTAAGCCGGATCTGAGTATTATACTGTGTAGATATAATATCTTTGTCTCAATTGCATTTGTATTCGGTCGTAATACAAATGCGGGTATGTTTATGCTGTTACGTGGTTATCCTGAGATTCGTTTCGGGATCGCTTTTGGAAGTTGTCGGTTTCCAGTTTTCTATCACCCGTATTAAACATTCGGTTAAATACGGATTTATCTTTTCTTGGGTGAGTCATGGTTCTAGAAGGTTCTAGAAATGGTGACTAGATTCATGTATCATTCATTAGCATTAATTGTTCATTTAATGTTAAGGTGACTAGGTTAATGAATCACCATTTTTGCATTAAATGAATTTAGTGAGTCTTTCTTTCATGATGTGTTATGATAAGTATCATTTTCTTAAGTTCAGCTCCTCCCCTCTCCTACACTCACCTCCCTCCTCCTATATAGTGGTCGGCCATTCATTTGGTGGAGATTATGGTTGTTGTTTAAAAAAGATGATAGTTTTTGGTGTATGGAAATTTCATTGCTCCTTTTATTCCATCACCCGATTCAAATGGCAACTTCATTAACCGTTCGTCCATGGCTTTGGATGAAGCGAGACAAAGTGTTCTACTCATTCTCTACATCAATCTTAGTCATCCCTTTTAGAAAACTTGATGACCGAGTTGCCTCGGGTCAGAGGCGGGAGCCCGTTTAAAGATCCGTTGACGTGGTGCCACCTGGACGAGCAGATCGGAGATCGACGAAATCGGAGCAGCCGCAACGGAGCGTGGGATGATGGTTAAAGAACGAAGGACTCGGATCGTCGGTATAACCTTTCTACCCTCTTTGTAGTTTGTTAGTTTAGCAATAATGGCAGATCCGGGTTATAGTATACGATAGCGCCAGTTAAAAAGTTTTTGTTCTGCATTTGGCGTCTGTTAGACGGCCGGGGCGCTACCATAGACTTATAGTCATAGCCCGGGATAACCCACAAACAGCCATTACAGAAACATGCCTTGAGTTATCCAGAGTCTTGTTTTAAGTATAAGTCGGACAACTCCATATACCTTAACATCGTTAAGATACATTCTATATACAATATAGAAACAGAGGCACTAATTTAATTGGAACCGGATTCAAATCATACAGCTGTCTCCAATGCATGTCAACTAAGTGGAATGAGGCCAAGCGGCATTACTCATCTAGGAGTGCATCCACATATAGGTAACCTGAAAGAGAAGCAAGTTCTCAAAACCATTATTATCAACGGAATACCAAACACAAGTATCTACATCTTTGACCACCTCGAAGAATCCTGAGACTTCCAACAAACGATTCTCTACTTTATTCTTATACCTATAACTTCTCAATATCTGGACCTTGTATTTCAACGAAATACTTATCTAAAACTAGATAAGTCATAAGTAAACAGAATATAGTACGAGCACCAACCCATTTGTCCTAATTGACACTGGACAACATACAATACTTTGTATAAGTCCCCTGAGTTGAATAACTCAAACCCTGTGCATCGTAAGTTGAAAACTGTACTATGGTTAAGAAGAATTACACCATTGTTTAACGCTCCTTACCCAATCATCAACTGATATAGGTAAATGTCATGGACATAATTTCATAAAGTTATATCTCACTTTATAAAATAAACGTACAGATATATCAGTTTGAAATTAGTGCATAACAACGGATATTCAAAACCAAATATTTACCGTCAGGCAAAAACCCAGGTGATTTCCTCAAATATCACCAACTACAACGAATTCTGATATAATGAGGATCTAATCACCCAATTCCCAATATCTTACTCCCACTCACCATCTGTAACACTATACTGATGTGAGAAACGAATCTGGTAAATACATACCCTGGAGTCAGAATCTAATTGGGAAACAGTTTTCAATTAATATTGCACTGTCAAACTGAAACATGTAAATGTTTCGAAGGGGTAGCCGGGTATCCCAAGTAATGCCTCTTCCACTATCTAGATTCGTGACAGTAACCGTATACTTCCTTGCCTCTCACTCCAATCCCTTTATATGTATTTACTTATTACCTTTTGTATACCACCTTTGGGCTAATTAGTTTTCTTCCTTCCCTACCCTTCGGCACCAGCCTAAGGTTTGGAAGAAGACTATCTAATAAGCGTAATAGGTGTACACTCCTAACTAGGAGCCCTCGCAACCTGAGAGAAGGAAAAGAGAAAAGACAACTGAATAATCCTTATTCTATTCCTCCAGAACCAGAATCCATCCTCAAATTGGAACAAGTTCTTTCGAGTTCGTATGTAACTATACGATGGCATATCCAATAAATGTGGATCTTCGTAGTGATACGTAATGTTCCGGAGAAAAGCAAAGGTGAACTAGGAGTGGCAGGGGTATAGACGGTTTCGTCGTGAATGATAGTAGTCGCAATGTCCTTTAGCCTCAATCTAATCCCTTTATATGTCACTACTTATTACCTTCTGTACACCACACTTAGGCTTAATTGGTTTTCTTCCTTCCTTACCTTTCGGCACCTGTCTTTGGTTTGGAAGAAGACTATCCAATAAGCGCAATAGGTATACTCTCCTAATACCGGGAGTTCTCGCAACCTGAGAGAAGGTAAAGGGAAAAGACAACCGAATAATCCTATTCAATTTCTCCAGAACCAGAATCCATCCTCGAACTGGAACGAGTTCCTTCAAGTTCATATGTAACTATACGATGGAATATCCAAGAAATGTGGATCTTCGTAGTGATACGGGGTGCTCTAGAGAAACGCAAAGGTGATATAGAAGTGGCAATGATATATGCGACTAAGTGACAATCCAAAAACCAAAGTGTTTTAAGAAGGTTCGGTTATCTTGGTTCATGTGTTTTAGTCTAGGGTCGGGCCATAGTCGCTGCCAAATAGAGATAAAGAAATGAAACACTCAGCGTGCACTCTATCCTAGATCAGAATGGTTAATCATTTTATCTAATCAGGATGTCTCCCACTGTTTCCTCTAATTCTCCTCCAAACCCAAAAGGAGAATTAGTCGGGATCATCTAAAATCACCCGAAGAGTAATCCTACTCATCAGTGAGAAAGGGGATCCAACTATCATCGCATGATAACCTGATGGATGCCACTCAAGACACCACACTCTAGAAGGTATGCGCATGCCTGGCAAGTTTCCTGTATGTTTGAAACTCCCGATGTGATTTTTGCCCTAAGCGGCTTATGACCTTGACAGAAGTCAACATATCATAAGTCGCAAGTCAAGTTCAACCCGTCATTGTCCAGGATTAACTTAGACCCACCCGCACGTGCCCTTGACAGAGGCCAAAATGACCGTGCGACTGTCCTAAATAATCACATATCTATGCAGCAAACAAGCATTACCCAGCTACCAAACACCGTGCCTTGACAGAGGTCAACATACATTGCATGAATACTAAGTAATACCTATAAGAAATGACGGAGGGCTACGACCGGTTTTTGGCGAAAAACCTTTAACGTAATGAACTTGATATCGTTGAAGGAATCCAAGTGGTTTTACAAATATATAGTGGCGCAAACTTTTGCTAAAGAGGTCACTCCCTGTGAAGGGATCTCGGCTCTTTCCTCGTCGAATGAGGTGCAGGATATTCCAAACTGATTACCACGATGCAAAGCAAAAGAATCGACTATAATAAAGTTATTGCGTTGACGCAAACTTCTGCCCAAGGGGTCACTCCCGATAAAGGGATCTCGGCCTTTGCCTCGTCGAATGAGATGCAGAATATTCCCAATCGAATACCACTGTGCAAAGCAAAAGAGAACGTCTGTAATGTCAGTTTTTAAAAACTTGGTTCCAACAACATCATATATAGGTTTGTTTTATCCTTGCATTGATCAGAATCAACGCAGTCCTATGAATTAAACAAATCACACCAGAAAAGAATGAAAATATGATGTACGTATATGCCATCTGCATTTTCCACTGGGCCCCGTCATCAACCGTTAGGTTACTTAACTAACGATAGAGCGGGGGATGGACTAGCACGGGTGCAAAATATATACAACATCTACTAGTATATATATAAATATATAACAATCGTCCCAGGCATGATATAAGCAATATCACAGAATCTCAGTCAAGCAATACAGAGTGGTGGATAAACTTGGAGCCCCGGGTTTCCTTTGAGCCGTAAATGAAAACCCGACGTTCCCCGGTCGTGTAGATAGCTTGTGCAATGAAAACCTAGACCCCTATGAGTACGGAAATTTACCCGCCAATCCCATAAGCGAGGCAACCCCAATCAACAACGTGAATGGGCTACCCATCACTTCACGAAATCCGATAACTTGGGCACCCCTCCGTGGGTCAACCTATGCCCCCTACGAGTGTGGCGAATAGCCCGCCAATTCTAGAGTAAGGTCCCCTCCTTCTCAACGCCATGAGATGCGGACCCATTTCCCTCTAGAACCCGTCTATTCGTGCACTCCACCGCGGGATAATCCTAGTACAGAAAAGAAAATAATATGTACAAGGGTGACATCGACCTCAACCCGGTCATGCCCCAAACAAATAATATACAAGTTGGCAGTGACGGCAGTCCACATGTCGGACGCTCGTCCCGCAATATCAAATGTACAAATGAATCTAAACTGTACTAACATTGCACCCAAGCTATCCACCACGACGATCCAACCACAACACAGCACAACACAGAACATCAATGTGAATGTCACGTTTGCAAACCCGTCTAAAAGAACATATAGCAGTTAGATGGATTGTACTGCTCGAATGACATTCACAGTCGCAGATAGTAATGCATGTACTGTAAACACACAAATAAAATTTCGATCGACTAAATCTTTCCAAATTGGCCCCAAATGCAAAACCAGCACTCAGACAAATCTGAGCCAAAACCATATATACCAAAAATAAAATTTCCATGAACTAAATCCCCTAAAAACATTTGGGGCACTGTATCCCAAAAATCGCGGCGGAACCGCCGCAAAATGTGCCATTTTGCTCCGGTTCCACCGCCGAATTTTGGAGTTACGTCCCCAAATTTTTTCCACAGCTACAGTTTTGCCTGCACATATTTTTATGATGCCTAAAAAAATTTTATGAACAACTTTAAAATTCGACAGCTAGCATATGAAATGAAAATTTGATTCGGAAAAATTTTTCGATCGATATTCTAACGTTATGCCAACAAGCTAGTATGGGGTTAAAGGGTTGGCTTTGATACCATGTTGGGTTACGGCAGCGCTCCGGCCATCAAACCATGGCCAAATACGGAACAAAAATTTACAAAACCCGGCGCTACCACAACCTAATGCCCAGATCTTCCCTAAACCCTATAATAGAAATATGTAAACTAGGAGTTAAATGGTTATACCAAAAGGATCGGGTCGTTCGGTATTCTACCATTTCCAAGCTCCTTGAGGTGTTGCGGACCGAATTTGGTTGCTGGTCTTCCTCCATCTACGATGATCCACCCCAGGGAAACGACGCAAGCTTCAGCCTTGCGTAGAAAGGCAACCGATGTTCCAAGGTTGCTAGCAATGGAGAGTGGGGGCGTAGAAATGCCTTACTATATTTTTCTCTCATACTAAATGCTCAAATGAGCAATGCAAGAAGATGAAGAAGGAGATGAGGAAAGCAATGGCATGAGCAACCATGGAAAATGGCTAAGTGTTTTCTCCAAGTGAGAAAGAGCAAGTGAAGAAAACCAAGTCAATAATAGATGGCATGGCATGTAAAGAATAATGGCCACAATAATTCAACCATGGAAAAATATCTCCTCAATTTCCATTAAATAAATCCATATCATACCTCTCTACATGCCATGACCTATGCTCATGCCAACTCATCCCTCCACCTCATTTCCTAAAAAGAAAATCAATAATGAGGTGGCCATCTTCTAGAAGCTATTCCGTATAAATACGGAATACTTCCCGGTACACTTATCGAATACATATACGCGTATTCGTACAAAAATATGAATAGCCAAGAGAGAAAATGAATAGTGAACAATAATATTATAATACATATATATAAATACATATATAAATTATTAAATCAAAACCTGATTTAATAATCCGGGTTAATCGTAAGCCGCTAGTATTATCAACCGTCCGATTAAAGTTTGTGCAGCATGTACACATATTTAATCGGACACCTGTATGTACCAACATACATCATCTGCACCATATCGCCTGAACCGTGAAAACCCTATGTATGGGACTCTAATGACTCGTCAATACGATGGCAGTGAGTTTAACCAAAAGCACGTCATCGGTACTAGGTGTACGTAACGGCTACCCATGTATTGAGCGAAACGAAGGCCGACGAGGAAACTCATCCATACTCCTACTGAGCCTAACAGTGACAATATCCGTACAGTCTGGTCTATTCATCTAAGAGTATCACATATCGAGTCTAGGGGGTGGATAAAGTCAGACCCCTAATAATGCGATAATTCGTGTCGGTATGTAACCCATCACCACATGAGAAACTACTGATCCTAGATCAGTAATTCCGGACTACCTTGGCTAAGGATTTCTGGTTATGGTCACCCGTGCACTGCGCAATATCAACCCTCAATACCGGAAAATACGAATCTCCGACGATCCACTCACTGCCTCCATGTGGCTCGGGACTGTACCCAACTAAAACCTGTTTGCATGACACCTTTGAACCGTGGTAGGGTAGTAATCAAAGTACAGTGGGAACTCACACAAGACAAATGACGATCTCAGGTCGACAGACTAAGCTGTACTCATGTCACCTGGGAACTGCAATATGACAATAGGTATAATACCATCTAGCAGGTTCCCGGCGAGTCCATCCGGTGTACTCATAACCCAATGAGCACCTGTATACTATTATAAGTAAACAAACTAACACCAATGGCTTGTGAGACCTGGCCACTGCCCCTCGTCGGGGTCTCGATCAGTATACACTAGTCTACTATGGAGTATCGATGCCCAATCTCGAAACTCCCATGACCAGGGACATTTAAGGATGTGCTTATAGACCATCCAGCTCCCACGTATATGATCGCCATCATAATGCTGGCAGTCAAGCAAGAATCCTATGGGCTTTATCAACATGTAATAGTGATCTATAATGCCACCTAATACTGTACATGATGATAAAGACAAATCAGATAGCATACTATCATCTCGGGTAAGACTGTTCTACCGGTATAAGTCATCCCTGTAGGGTGTTTTTCGTCACCCCATTGAGATGGGAATACGCGCGCGCTTGTCAGGCGCATTACAGATTCCCCCTGCATAGGGTAGGCTGGGGTTTATTAATTGTGGGGATCCGAATCTCCGGCAACCGCGGACTAAGCTGCCGTTAATTACCCTTCGCATTTGGAACGAAGGAACCTCCGATTAACGGGTTAAACTGGTCATGCGAACTCAATGTGCAGTATCGTGTTTTGAAGGGGTTTTGGAAATATCGGGGGCCCCGCAGAGTTTTTACGGGGGTCCCGCTACCCGGATAGCGGGCTGGGGGTCAAGGGGGCTAGCAGCCCCCTTGCGGGGTGCTGGGCAGCGCCCCGTTAGAAATTTTTTTCTAACGGAAGACAGTGTCGTGGAGTCTATGTATGTTTTCCTTCCCCCCCCTTTCTTTTTTTTTAAAAAGTGGAGTTTAATTTCAAAAGGAATTTTATTGTGGAGTTAAACTCCAAAGAATTTTAAATGGAGTTAAACTCCTAAAAGAATTTTATGCGGAGTTGAACTCCTAAAATAGAACTTTATTGTGGAGTTAAACTCCAAAGAATATATAAATTTTTTTCAAAAGGGTTTAAACTCCAGAAGGGATTTTGTTGGGGAGTGCACGTAAAACGAGGGGGAAAAGAAAACAAAATGGCGTCTAAAGGACGCTCGCACAGCAGGTGGGCGCTTTAATGCCCGGGGTCACGTGCGCGCACGTGACCGATGGGCACTTTGGCGCCCCGGGGGTCACGTGGGCACACGTGATCGAAGGGGGGCTTTGACGCCCCGGGGTCACGTGCGCACACGTGACCGATGGGCGCCTTGGCGCCCCCCGGGGTCACGTGGGCACACGTGACCGATGGGCGCCTTGGCGCCCCGGGGGTCACGTGCGCACACGTGACCGATGGGCGCCTTGGCGCCCCGGGGTCACGTGCGCACACGTGACCGATGGGCGCCTTAGCGCCCTGGGGTCACGTGCACACACGTGACTGCGGGAAAAACCCGCGGAAAGGGATGCCTAGCCCCTAGGCTGGGGAATTGAACTCCCAAGGGAATTTTTGGAGTTGAACTCCTAACAGAAACAAATTTATGGAGTTAAACTCCAACAGAAACTAAATTATGGAGTTAAACTCCAGCAACTTTAGAAAGGAGTTAAACTCCTAGGGGATTTATTGCTCTTCTTTGAGCCTCGGGTCTGTCCAAAGTTAGATTTTTGGAGATGGGTCTCCTTCTTCTTGCTCTTGACCGGCGGGATCTTGGAAAAAAGGGGATGAGCCTTAAAAGCCTCCCCTTTTCGAGATCTGATTAGAGATCCGAGCCCCCCTTCGTAGGTTTTGCGGTGGAAATCTACTTATTTTGAGAAAAGGATGGGTTAAACACTTGATTTAATTTAAAAGGAAAAAGAAGGTTTTTAGAACCTTGAGGAAAGAGGAAGAGATCTCAGATCCAGAAAAATTTTGGAGATAGAAAAAGTTCTTGAGATATTTCATTATCTTTTCCTTTATAGGCCATACACTTTACACATAGCCCCTTGGGCTTCACAAAATGGCATTTTGCCCACCCCATGGCTCATGTGCCATTTCTTTTTGCACATAAGCCATGGGCTTTACAAAAATTTGGCTTTATGCCTATTTTTCTTACATTTATCCATAAAATAAAAGAAAAGAAATACAACAAAATTGTTTATTACAAAATTTTTATCTTGGCGTGGGTGGAGACCGCCCGCTTCATGTTCGGGCTCGACCCGGGCATGAGCCTACTGGATCTGGGCTTGGACCCACTTGGCTTAGGGTTGACTTTGATTTTGACTTGGTCAACCGGGGTGTAAATTTTTACCCCAACAAATTGCCCCCCATCAATAAATGCACACCACATATGTGGGTAGTGTGCATGAAATTGATGGATCTTATCTCACGTGGAGGCGACTTGATTTGGTTCCCGCTTTTTGGGGAGCTGGCACTGCCCTTTTTACGACATAGACGGTCGATGCGGCCCTTTTTGCGACTTGGACGGTCGGTTCTGCCCTTTTTACGACTTGGACGGTCGGTGCTGCCCTTTTTCCGACTTGGACGGTCGGTGCTGCCCTTTTAGCGACGTGGACGGTCGGTGCTGCCCTTTTTGCGACTTGGACGGTCGGTGCTTCCCTTTTTGCGACTGGGACGGTCGGTGTTGCCCTTTTTGCGACTTGGACGGTCGGTGCTGCCCTTTTTGTGACTTGGACGGTCGGTGCTGCCCTTTTAGCAACGTGGACGGTCGGTGCTGCCCTTTTAGAGACGTAGACGGTCGGTGCTGCCATTTTAGCGACGTGGATGGTCGATGCTGCCCTTTTTGCGATTTGGACGGTCGGTTCTGCCCTTTTTGCGACTTGGACGGTCGGTTCTACCCTTTTTGCGACTTGGACGGTCGGTGCTGCCCTTTTAGCGACGTGGACGATCGGTTCTGCCCTTTTTGCGACTTGGACGGTCGGTTCTGCCTTTTTTGCGACTTGGACGGTCGGTGCTGCCCTTTTAGCGACGTGGACGGTCGGTTCTGCCCTTTTTGCGACTTGGACGGTCGGTGATGCCATTTTAGCGACGTGGACGGTCGATGCTGCCCTTTTTGCGACTTGGACGGTCGGTTCTGCCCTTTTTGCGACTTGGACGGTCGGTGCTGCCCTTTTAGCGACGTGGACGGTCGGTGCTGCCCTTTTTGCGACTTGGACGGTCGATGCTGCCCTTTTTGCGACTTGGACGGTCGGTTCTGCCCTTTTTGCGACTTGGACGGTCAGTGCTGCCCTTTTAGCGACGTGGACGGTCGGTTCTGCCCTTTTTGCGACTTGGACGGTCGGTGCATGATTTGACTTGCTCTGCTTCTTGCAGTGTCAGGGGTAGACTTGACTTGCTCCGCTTTTCGTGGTGTCGAGATTGGATTCTGACTTACTCCGCTTTCTGCGGTGTCGGAGTGGAAGTTGACTTGTTGATTTTGATTTGGGTTGACATCAGCATCGCTATACTGGAATATGGTACCAGGAGCGAATCATCATCTGTCATTGAGAGGATTTTGGGATTTTGGTTTTTGTTTGGCATCTGCACTTCTGCACTGGAATAATGCCAGGAGCAACTCATCATTTGCCCCGGGAGGATATTTTTTTTGGACTTTCAATGTGGTCTCACCGGTAGGACTCGGGAGAGGTTGGGATTTTTTTACGCCCGTGGATTGTATACGGTTTTGCAGGATGTATGATCCAGACCGTAGGGCCGGGAAAATTTCGGGACTTTGTCGGCGTCTGCATCGCTGCACTGGAATATGGTACCAAGAGCGACTCATCATTCGCCGTTGGGGTATGGGATTTGGAATTTGGTTGGCGTCTGCATCGCTGCACTGGAATATACTACCAGGAGCGACTCATCATTCGCTATTGAGAGGACTTTGAATTTGGGTCTTGTTTGGCATCAGCATTGCTGCACTGGAATAATGCCAGGAGCAACTCATCACTTGCCTTGGGAGGACTTGGGATTTGGATTTTTGGTCGGCATCAGCACCGCTAACACTGAAGCGAAATGCCAAGAGCGACTCGTCATTTGCCGTTGCCCGTCGGGGAAGGATGGCTTAGGAGACAGGTTTGGGTTCCTGTCACCTAAGGCTTTTTAATTTTATGGGCCGTGAGGGTCCCATAAAAGCATTTTCTCCCTACGAGTCGTAAGGATCCCGCAGGTGTATTTTCTCCTTAAGAATCGTGAGGATTCCTAAGTGTTTTGCTCCTTTGTGAGTCGTAAGGATCTCACGCAGGGTTTTCTCCTCACAAGGTCGAGGGGACTTTGCGAGTGTATTTCATCTCTTTTCACGAGTTTGCGCCCTTTCGGGTTTTCACAGACCCGCCGGTAGTCCTGCTGTTTTTACTCACGGAGCCCATTCGGGTTTTCATCCGTGCCCGTTTTGCTTGTGGACATACCGTTTATTATTATTTTTATTTATTTATTTATTTATTTATTATTTTATTTTTCTTTTCTTCTTCTTTTTTTTTCTTCTTCTTTCCTTTTTTTTCTCTTCTTTTTTTTTGCCGCTGGTGGGACTTTAAAAGTAGTCACACCGGCAGGATTTGGGAGAGATAGGGGTCATTTACGCCCGTGGATTGCATACGGTTTTGCAGGATGTATGATCCAGACCGTAGGGCTGATGTGCTCAATTCGCCTGCGACTTGGAGCATTCACATGTAGTATTTCTTGAGATATCGGCCATTGATGGGTGGCATGGGCCTTTCTCCCTCGGCGCTTATTAGTTGGTAGGATCCTCCGTCACACACTTTCTCGATGATGTATGGTCCTTCCCAGTTTGGCTTGAATTTTCCCTTGGCATGTCGATTGGGGATGATCGGTCTTTTGAGGACCAACACCAATTCACCTTTCTTGAAAGCGCGGAGACGGGTTATCTTGTCGTAGGCCCATGACATTTGGGCTCGGTATAGCTCCAGACTTTGCTGCACCGCGAGCCTCTTTTCTTCGAGGGCATCGAGTTCATCCAGTCGGAGGAGCACGTTTTCCTCCTCCGTCAACTCATGCTGAACGGCCATTCTTTAGCTTGGAACTTCGACTTCGAGGGGGAGGACCGCTTCCACTCCGAAGAGCAATGAGTATGGAGTGGACTGGGTTGGAGTACGGTGCGTGGTACGATATGCCCAAAGCGCCTCGTGAAGCTTGAGATTCTAGTCCCTCTTGTTGGCTGAAGCATTTTTCCTCAGGAGCTTGCATAGAGTCTTATTGAAGGCTTCGGCGAGCCCATTGGCTCTTGGATTATAGATGGAGGAATATCTCTAGTCTATCTTGTGCTGAATAGCGAACCTTGAGACATTGAAGCTCTTGAAAGAAGGCCCGTTGTCAGAAATGATTCTTCTTGGTGTACCGAAGCGGTATAGAATATTATGCTGGAAGAATGTCAGAATATCTTTTGTCTTGACTTCTTTTAGCGGGACAGCTTCAGCCCATCTGGAGAAATAGTCTGTCGCGGCCAGTATGAACCGATGGCCTTTGGATGATGGAGGATCAATTGGGCCAACAATGTCGGTGCCCCAGACTTCGAAGGGCCACGACGCCACCGTAGGATGCAACGGATTAGGATGCTTGTGAATGAAATCACCATGGATTTGGCAGATCTGACATTTCTTTGCATGCTCTCCGCAATCCCGTATCATGGTGGGCCAGTAATACCCAAGCCGTTTGATTTGAAGTCGCATCTTGGGGCCAGATTGGTGAGCACCGCAAACGCCCGAGTGAACATCTTTCATGACCTTTTGGGCTTCGGCCGATGACAGGCACCTGAGCCAGAGTTGGTCATATGACCTGCGGTATAACGTGTCATTTACAAACACGTATCGGAGAGCTCTTTTCTTCAGCTGAATCCTCGTAGATTTTTCTTCGGGCAGCTTGTCATATCGGAGGTACTCTATGAAGGGTTCTCTCCAATCGGGCTCGTCTTGGATGATCGAAGCTTCTTCGGCAGGACTGCTCTCCTGTTCCGCGCTTTCCTCTTCTCGTAGAGAGACTGGGGGTAGAATTTGTCGGCTCCTGACTGTGATCAGAATTTCGTCCAAGTCAGGATCAGCTAGCTCCTTGGCTAGGCGAGCGAGTATGTCGGCTTTCCCGTTCAATGCTCTAGGGACTCTCGTTAGTTCAATGTGAGTGAACCGTTTCATGAGTTCTACCACCCGGCTTCTGTACCGAGCTAACTCGGGTTTGTATATCTTATAGGTGCCGCTTACTTGGTTGACGACAAGCTGGGAGTCACCGTAAACCCGTAGCCGAAGGATTTCCATTTCTATGGCGAGCTCCACACCAGCTATCAGAGCTTCATACTCAGCTTCATTGTTTGTCCGAGGCTCGGTGAGAGCGAAAGAACGCCGTAAGGTTCCCATCGATGGTGTGATAAACCCCAACCTTATCCCCGCTTTTATCTCCGGGACGTTTGATCTGCCGGAGCTCCTTATTGATGAGGCCCTATCGAAGTAGTGCTCCCAATATGGCTCATCTTCCTCGAAGTGCAGCACTTGTTCGTCGGGTAACTCACAATCTAGTGGCGACCCTTCTGGTATAGGATGAGCGGCGAGAAAGTCTGCAAGAGCTTGCCCTTTTACTACTTTCTGAGGAGTATAAACTATGTCAAACTCAAGTAGCATGACAGCCCATCTTGCCATTCTGCCGGCTAGGCTTGCTTTGGTCATCAAGTGTTTGAGCGGGTCGACCTTGGAAATCAGCATAACCCGATGAGCCAGCAGATAGTGCCTCAGCTTTTTCACAGCAAATATCAGAGCCAGGCATTGCTTTTCAATTGGGGAATAGTTGTGTTCCGCCCCGACTAGAGTTCGACTGAGGTAGTAGAGGGCATTTTCCTTTCCTTCCTCGTTATTCTGAGCGAGGAGCGCACCGAGTGACTCATCTAGCACGGCAGTGTAGAGAATCAACGGTTTATTTGGAATGGGAGAGGCCAGCACTGGAGGGTGTGACAAGTATTGTTTGATGCTTTCGAACGCTGCTTGACATTCGGCATCCCAGATAAAAGGAGCTCCTTTCTTCATGAACTTTGAGAAGGGCCTACATCTCCCTGATAAATTTGAGATAAACCTCCGTATATAAGCAAGCCTGCCTTGAAAAGATCTTAGCTGCGTCAGACTCTTCGGAGTGGGCATCTCTATGATGGCCTTTATCTTTGATGGGTCAACTTCGATCCCTCGATGTCGGACTATGAAGCCCAGGAATTTTCCCGATGACATGCCAAAAGCGCACTTCAGAGGATTCATCTTCATATCGTATTCCCTCAGTCTGGTGAGAACGGTCCTGAGATCTTGGATATGATCGGCCTTGGCTTTAGTCTTAACGACCAGATCATCAACATAGCATTCGACGACTTTATGGATTAGGTCATCAAAGATATTAGTCATTGCCCTTTGATATGTAGCACCTGCGTTCTTCAGTCCGAATGGCATTACCGTGTAGCAATATATTCCGATCGGGGTTCGAAATGCTGTGTACTTCTCATCTTCAGGCGACATCTTGATTTGATTGTATCCAGACGAGCCGTCCATGAAGGTGAACAGCTCGTAATTTGAGGTGTCATCGACCATCATTTCCATGACCGGTAACGGTAAGTCATCTTTAGGACATGCCTTGTTGAGGTCCCTGAAATCGACACAAACTCGGATCTGCCCATTTTTCTTCTTCACTGGGACTATGCATGCGATCCAGTCTGCATATTTCTCTTCCCTGATGAAGCCGGCATCGATGAGCTTCTTGGTTTCCTCGATGACCTTTTCTTCTAGTTCCCTTCTCATTCTTCGAGGAGCTTGTTTGACTGGCTTAGCATCAGGAGATATAGCCAACTTATGTACGGCCACTTCAGGGGAAAGGCCAGGCATTTCTTTGTGTGTCCACGCGAAGCAGTCAACGAACTCATGCAGCAGAGCAATTATCTGCGCTTTCATTTCCTCTGACAAGAGCGAGCTGATGTTGGTCGGCTTTGGGTTATCGGGCGTTCCTAAGTCAATCTCGGTTAGCTCGTCAAAGGTTGCTTGTCCGCCATCTTCGATCTCTTGAGGAGCTTCTTCTGGCTCGGCTATCTCGTCATCATCATTTGATCTTTCGCTGGCCTTACCAACATGGATCATGTAGCACGCTTTGGAATCAGGTTGAATGTAGCCTATGTCCCGTTTATCTGGAATTCGTCCATCGATGAGTGCTCGGACCTGGGGCGGATACCATAGCCCTTCGTAAAACTTTGCTTCGGACTCCGTTTGGTACAACCGGCATCCGCACTTCTTAAAGTATTCCCGCATCTCGGGCGCATAGTATCTGGGATTGAGGACGGCTCTTATGCCTCTCTCATAGGGAAGGCACGTGACAGAAAGATCGCCCGGGTGCACAACGGGATTTGACCTGTAAAACAGGATGCCCTTCTGTCCATTTTTCCTCCCGGGCACGTAGAAAGTTTTCAGCTTGTCCACGGTAGAGACTGACAATGCATCGAGCTCTTTGCACATCCGTTCCGGCACCCTTGTGATGGCCAGGGACCCGTCTGCGACTTCGAAGGTCTCTCGTAGTTTCGCTTTCTGCATGGGGGTCCAATATGCACAGCTGTTGCACGGCAGGTCCTCTTCTTCTGACTCTTCAGTGTCACTGCCGAGATGAGGGCGGACTTTGCTGCTAGATGGGCCTTCAGTAACAGATTCGTCCGTATCGCTGCCGAAACGAGGGCGAGTTTTACGGAAGGACGGGCTTCCAGCGTCGGACTCATCAGTGTCGCTGCCGAAATGCGGGCGCACTTGGGCGTTTTTTGCTTTTAAAAGTGACAACCGGCGCAGATTTGCTTTTGAGTCTTGGAGCCGGTCTATCCTCAGTCAGTTGTGGCTTAGCATTTTGGTGGTTCATAAAGTACCGAGAATCTTCATAGCGGACTTCATGCACACCGAACGGCTGGATGTCTCCGTCAATGCGTCTTTCTTTGGCATTTTTAGTATACTTTATACATTGTTGAAGAGTTGACGGAATGATGCCGTAATCGTGGAGCCACGGCCGCCCCAAGAGAATCTTATAAGACGTGTCTGCGTCGATCACGTATATCTTAGCTTCAGTTTGCAGATCCCCGAATTTGATTGCCAAAGCTATAGACCCCAGAACTTGCTGGCAATTTTGGTTGAAGCCTTGGATGACAATCTTTTCTCTTGATAGGTGTCGGACGTCCATTGACAAACTCTTCAGAGTTCGCAAGTTCATGATGTTCACTGAGGACCCCGGATCAATCAATATGCGATTAATTCGATCTCCGTCGCTGTACCCGGTCACGTAAAGCGGCCGATTGTGCTCAGCTGTTCCCAGTAGCAAGTCTTCATCCTTAAATGTGACTGCGGCGGCATGCAAAGCGTGCTGAGCTTCTTTCATATTAATTTCCGCGAAGTGAGCCTGATACCGCTCGGGGTTTTGTAGAGCATGGATGAGAACATCTCTAAGCTCTTTAGATAGGACCAAGGCGTCGTAGATGCTCAGGAGAGACGGAAGCTTCCGGAGATGTGCCAAGACATTATAGTCCACCGAGGAAGGACTTATGTTTTCATCAGCCGGTTCTCTGCCATCTTCTTCATTAGCGACTTGTTTTTCTTTCCCTTTTGGGGCGTTGCCTTGATTTGGCGGTAGAGCCCTGCCGCTTCTGAGCTGGATTTGATTGGCCGTTGTGGCGAGCTCTTCGTCCTCTTCGGGAAAACAGAGCTCCTATTCCGAGTCGCTGCCAAGATGGATGGCGTAGCAGGTCACTACTGGGATCTCTTCATTGGAGTCTTCTTCTAACTCCTCAAGAATTTCAGCCGCTTGTACAGGGAAGAACTCATTCAATTGAATCAATGTTCTTTCCTTTTGTTCATATTCTTCAAGGGAATCGATATATTTTTGAATGGTCGATCTCCCTGCAGACTCTTTTTCTCGCCGAGCTGCACTTTTCTTCTTCTTGAGCTTCTTGGATTTTGAGCCTGATGGAGCCGCATTGGCAGCTGGACTGGTAAGCTTCTTCTGTCCTTCCCATTCCATCCTGGGCTCTTTCTGAAGCATCTTTAGCATCTTCTTCGTCTTATTAGATACGTGTGTACTCCACGGAGGCCGCGATGAGTCAGTTTCGTTTGTCAGGGCAGCAGGTTCAGCTGTCTGCTCCCAGAAGGCTTCAACTTTTGTCTGTATAAAGTTGGCGGTTGCAACTTGATTGTTCACCAACACGCTTTTGGACAGCTCGATCTCTCCAGCCTTGTACTGCTTCTCGACCCAGTCTTTGAAGATATAGCAATCCTCGATCGCATGGCTCACTACTCGGTGGTACGGGCAATACAGAGGATTGTCGGTCATTTTTGCTTCTTGGGGTCTTTTCGACTCCGGCAATTGTAGGCCGTTGTTCAAGGCATCTTTAAATATCTTGCGGAGCTTGTCCCTTCTGAAAGAGTAAACCTTGTTCTTTTTCTCCTCTAGGGAAGGCCCATCTCCTCCCAGCAATGGCTTTCGAGACCGGTTAGTTTTGGATTCGGCCGTCCATCGCTTTTCTTCATTGTCGGACGCATTGAAGACATTGGTACTACTGGAACTCCCGCTTCTACGGTTGTCATCCCGCTTTCTTTTCCAAGTTTTGTCTCTCTGAAAATCCGGCGGGGACTCCTGCTTCGAGCATTCCAGCATTTGAACTTTCTTGGTTAGCTCCTGAAATGTCTTGAGGCCTGCCGTACACAAGAATGGGACCATCCAATTGCTGAGGTTTCCAATGAGAAGGCTGACGGACTGGTCCTGCTCCAGCGGCGGTTCACACTTGACTGTGAGATTACGCCATCGAGCGATAAAGTCGGTGTTGCTTTCATTCTTCCCCGGCTTGGTCCTCACAAGGTCGGCAATGGAGATTTTATCACTGACACTCATGAACCTTTGCCGAAACAGGGACTCCATTTGGGCAAAGGTAATGACGGACCCGTCCGGTATACTCGCATACCAGTCGAAGGCGACGCCGGTCAGGCTGTTGACAAACTGACGAAGAAGGAGCGCGTCATTGCCCCCTGTATTTCCGCACGATGCTTTGAAGTAGGCGACCTGCTGATTTGCATTCCCCGTTCCATCAAATCTTCCGAACTTAGGAATGACGTATCCGCTTGGGAACTCAATCAGATCGTACTGCGCGGGATATGGCCGCCCACTACTGCCGATTTCTTTCTGAGCTTCAGCTTCGGCCACCAATGTTTTAACCTTGCTGGTGACCAAATCCATTATACGACCCTGTGTTAGCGGGATAGTGCTATCTGGGGCCAAGGCGTCCCCAGAAGCGGAGTGTGGCCGGCTTTCATGTGGCTCGACCAGTCTTGGTCCCAAAGGAACAGGCATTGGCTGCCTTGGATTGTCATCACCCGGCTGATTAGTAGCGGCTTGTGCTTGATTGGGAGGTGCTCGAGCAATTTGAGCCGTAAGCTGCATCACCACGTTCGTTAAGTCGTCAATTTTCGAATAGAGCTTGGCCATCTCTTTATCTTTGCTCCTGAGCTGTTTTCGAAGCTCTTGAAGCAGCTCTTGCTCCGCAGTCCTGGGGCGGAAAGTCGGCTCTTCCTCGCTGTCCGAGCTTGACTCTGCATGGACCGAGGGATCTTTCTGCCTATCATCCTCATCGAGAGGGTTTTCTTCATCCAGTGGGGGTGGCTGTTCTTCGGCGGCGGCAACCACATTCAGGCTAGATTGGGCTTGGGATGTGGTGGCCCCATCCTTGCTTTTGCTACGAAGGTTGTCGCTGGGGCACCCGCTCGCCATATAGACCGTATGGATGATATATCCGGCCGTATTTCGATCATTGGCGGCTGATTTCACGGATCGCTGTCTTGACCCCCTTGCTTCGGTAGCTGGTAGTCGATTGAAGGCGGCTGGCCTAACCAGCTTCTTGAATGGTGCTGGCGCTTCTTTTCTGGATTTGCCACGCTGCTTTCGTGCGGCACAGAGTGCCTGATAGACTCTTGAAGAGACAGTGTCATACTTTTTCTGTTGGGGCCGGGACACGTATCTTTGTGGCACTGTTCGGACCGCTGTTTTCTTGATTCTGGCGGTCATGGCGTTTTTCTGAACCCACTTCAGAGGCTCAAAGGAATTGCTGATTTTTACGTCCGACTCAGCCGTCGTCGCGGGGGAACCCTGCACTTGGAACTTCACATGATTCCATTTGGCCGAAGCCTTGGCCCTCTTGTTGGCTCAATACCTGAGACGCTTCTGCCTTAACTTTTCTGTTCTAAGCACCTGACAGACTTCGGCTCTTTGGGAAGACGCCGCAGACCGAGCGATGGAAGGCCTTGGAGATACGCTCGATTGTGCATTTGTTGGAGTCATCGCCTGAGCTCGTCCGCAACATTTGATGTTGCCCTTTGTACCGGAGTTCTTGCCCCCCGCTGGAGCACCAGAGAATCGTTCAGATACAGTCTTAAGTTTCGGTTGTGGTGCCTTGGCGATCACGACATTCGGCCTTTTACCCCTTGAGACCGGCTTGGCCACCTGTTCCGCCAGGATCTCCGCCAGATGAGCGCTTCCGGCTGGGTAGATGATGACGGAGCCAAACTGGCAGAGCGGCTCCTCCCATTGCCGGCTGAGACTGGAAGGGAGAACTACGCGGGCATTGATCTTGACTACGTACGAGATCGGGGTCGCGTCGTAAGCCGAATTCGTCTTGGGAGACATCGTCATTGAAAGTTGATTGCTGCACGAAAGAAAGAAATTATTTCAGTACAAACATCGGCGTATATGTTAAATGAGTTCGCATGAACGCTTAACCCGAGATATGGGAGGAAAGAAAGGTCCCACCGGGCGTGCCAGAATCTGTAGGGTGTTTTTCGTCACCCCATTGAGATGGGAATACGCGCGCGCTTGTCAGGCGCATTACAGATTCCTCCTGCATAGGGTAGGCTGGGGTTTATTGATTGTGGGGATCCGAATCTCCGGCAACCGCGGACTAAGCTGCCGTTAATTACCCTTCGCATTTGGAACGAAGGAACCTCCGATTAACGGGTTAAACTGGTCATACGAACTCAATGTGCAGTATCGTGTTTTGAAGGGGTTTTGGAAATATTGGGGGCCCCGCAGAGTTTTTACGGGAGACAGTGTCGTGGAGTCTGTGTATGTTTTCCTTCCCCCCCCCTTTCTTTTTTTTTTTTTAAAAAGTGGAGTTTAATTTCAAAAGGAATTTTATTGTGGAGTTAAACTCCAAAGAATTTTAAATGAAGTTAAACTCCTAAAAGAATTTTATGTGGAGTTGAACTCCTAAAATAGAACTTTATTATGGAGTTAAACTCCAAAGAATATATATATTTTTTTTCAAAAGGGTTTAAACTCCAGAAGGGATTTTGTTGGGGAGTGCACGTAAAACGAGGGGGGAAAGAAAACAAAATGGCGTCTAAAGGACGCTCGCACAGCAGGTGGGCGCTTTAATGCCCGGGGTCACGTGCGCGCACGTGACCGATGGGCACTTTGGCGCCCCGGGGGTCACGTGGGCACACGTGACCGAAGGGGGGCCTTGACGCCCCGGGGTCACGTGCGCACACGTGACCGATGGGCGCCTTGGCGCCCTCCGGGGTCACGTGCGCACACGTGACCGATGGGCGCCTTGGCGCCCTCCGGGGTCACGTGCGCACACGTGACCGATGGGCGCCTTGGCGCCCCCTGGGGTCACGTGGGCACACGTGACCGATGGGCGCCTTGGCTCCCCGGGGGTCACGTGCGCACACGTGACCGATGGGTGCCTTGGCGCCTTGGCGCCCCGGGGTCACGTGCGCACACGTGACCGATGGGCGCCTTAGCGCCCCGGGGTCACGTGCACACACGTGACCGCGGGAAAAACCCGCGGAAAGGGAGGCCTAGCCCCTAGGCTGGGGAATTGAACTCCCAAGGGAATTTTTGGAGTTGAACTCCTAACAGAAACAAATTTATGGAGTTAAACTCCAACAGAAACTAAATTATGGAGTTAAACTCCAGCAACTTTAGAAAGGAGTTAAACTCCTAGGGGATTTATTGCTCTTCTTTGAGCCTCGGGTCTGTCCAAAGTTAGATTTTTGGAGATGGGTCTCCTTCTTCTTGCTCTTGACCGGCGGGATCTTGGAAAAAAGGGGATGAGCCTTAAAAGCCTCCCCTTTTCGAGATCTGATTAGAGATCCGAGCTCCCCTTCGTAGGTTTTGTGGTGGAAATCTACTTATTTTGATAAAAGGATGAGTTAAACTCTTGATTTAATTTAAAAGGAAAAAGAAGGTTTTTAGAACCTTGAGGAAGGAGGAAGAGATCTCAGATCCAGAAAATTTTTGGAGAGAGAAAAAGTTCTTGAGATATTTCATTATCTTTGCCTTTATAGGCCATACACTTTACACATAGCCCCTTGGGCTTCACAAAATGGCATTTTGCCCACCCCATGGCTCATGTACCATTTCTTTTTGCACATAAGCCATGGGCTTTACAAAAATTTGGCTTTATGCCTATTTTTCTTACATTTATCCATAAAATAAAAGAAAAGAAATACAACAAAATTGTTTATTACAAAATTTTTATCTTGGCGTGGGGGGAGACCGCCCGCTTCATGTTCGGGCTCGACCCGGGCATGAGCCTACTGGATCTGGGCTTGGGCCCACTTGGCTTAGGGTTGACTTTGATTTTGACTTGGTCAACCGGGGTGTAAATTTTTACCCCAACAATCCCTCAATCATCACAATCGCGTGCCCGCGATTCAATAATTAACTTGAGGGCACTATAGCCAACAACGTACACATTAGAAACTGCTATATCGCTGTATTGTTCCCTAATTTATAGGGTTATAGTTATTATCCAGTCCTCTTTACAAAACATGCCAGTTAGATATTGCACTTCCTTACCTTGCTACACAACATGCTTATATCAAAACAACGGCTACACCTTGCAACATTGTTCTGTGCTTGTACTTACTGTTCCATCGTGGTAACATGCATATGCGATTATGTTTTCATGAGATTTATGGATTTGAGAACCACAGATACATTTTTAAAGTCTTATGATTGTTTTATAAACGCGGTTTCTCTTGATATGATATTTCGACGTCCACCATGAGATTTATCGATTCTGAGCTATGATACTACCCGATTAGAGGAGTTAGGAGGCACCGTCTGCGGGTACATGGTGGACCCGGTACGGTGCCCAGGGGCAAGAAGATGATATAGAAACGTGTTGAGCCCGGAAGGGGAACACTATCTACCGGTGATAGTATTGGACTCGGCGGATATCTGAAAGATACCGACTGGAGCGATTGAGACAGATGGATATGAGGGCCGATCCGATGAGATGGCGCCTGAGATATGAGAATTTACGTATCGATACTGGACACGGGTTTTATAATATTCTCGAGCGTCGATGCTGGACACTTAGGTTTTTATGATGATTTGATGTGTCATTGATGGACACACGTTGTATGATACACATATCTAGATATATATGATACAGATGACATGATACGATATTATGATATGGACACGATAGTTTTATTATTATTACAATTATGTATACGCGATTACCCTTGTTACCACTCGGTATTATATATATATATATATATATATATATATATTACTGTATGACCTAGAAGATCGTCATACATTCAATTTCTACCTGCTGATGTCTTCTACTCACGAGTTGGCAACTGACCCCCGTTTTGCCACAGTTTTCTTGCAGGATCGACCGGTCGTATCAATAGTGGCTTGCTGGCATACAACTTTCTTCTGGGTGATGTTCATTGGTAGGTGGGGTACACTTTGGATCGTAACCACCATTTGTATATATTTATTCAGTTGTATCTCGTTAAAAGCTCCATCAACCAGACAATGTTTATTTTGTAGACTTAGAAACCACAGACTTATGTATTCTTTCGGACTGAGAGTCACTGATATGTATTTATTCTTTATTTTTGGGTTTGATGATACTTTATTTTTCTTTATCTTCTTTTCTGTGATTGATCTTCGCCATGGGGCGTCGTATATCCTTATCGTGTGGTTATGATTCTGCCAATTGGCGAAGAGCTAGCTCCCGCTTGGGAATGCCAATATAATTGTTGTTATGCATTGGTTTTGGATTAAAATTTATAAAGGAGGTACTGCCCAAATTTCATATGATGAAAATGTTTTCAAATATAGCATACAACCCACTTTTACTTTCATATTAGATTACTTATACCTTTAAAATAAGAACTTGAATTCATTATACCACTATTTCAAAACTTCATCTCCATTATTTTCCTAAAAAGGTTTAGATTTCTGGGCTTTCGGCTTTCCTGGATTACGGTGGGTTCCTATAGATTTCGCGTGATTCAAGTGCCGGTCACGTGCTAATTCCTAGTCGTGACAAAGTTGGTATCACAGCGTTAAGTTTAACCTTGGTTCGAGTCTAGGTTTGACTATGCGGAGTTTAGGCCGTATATATTTCGGAACCTAGGCTTGACCTTACGGAACATAGACTTGACTGAGAGAGTATTAAACCCGAACTTTCGTTACGTAGGTTGACCTTGGTTGTTGGAGTAGGTGACTTAAGTAGAGTGATGTACCGTGTGTATGTTCCGCGGCATACATACGATACGCTGCTCCGCTTAAGTAACCTTAAGATGTACATTTCTTGAAATCCGTTATTCTATTCGTTCCTATGATCTATCATCATCGATGTTTGCTTGCGATTCCTTTCACCATGTCTACGAGAGCAGAGAGAGCTGCAGCTAGAGATGCTGTCAGATCGAGCTCGTCAGGGACAAGAACTGACGATGATATTCTTCCGGTGACGTAGGAACACATTGATTTAATGCTTGTGCTAAAAATTCTCGTTTGAGACGAGCATTCTGGATCTGCACCAGATGATCGGGCCGTTGCTAGAGGCCAAACAGATTGTGAAGACTGTTGACATGCAGCCTACTCCAGAAATCGTTGTGTTGTCTACCGTGCAGACAGATGAACCAGCTGTTGCTGAGATTGACAGGGCGTCGCCTTCAGTGTTTACAAAACTGAAGCCATATGAGTTTATTGGCTGGGATGTGACAGAAGGTCGCTAGTCACTGTTGGATAAGTGACTAGGATATTTTGTTCGTTAGGATGCTTCGATGCGAGATCATTAAATTGACCAGCTTCAGTTAGAGGGGCCTCACCCAGACGTGTTGTGACTTGATCGTGAAAGGAAGAATAAAATGTATTCCTTCGATAACTTGGACAAGTTTCCGAGGACGTAATCGGCCAGATGTCTTCCACAGAGTGGTGAAGATTCCCGAGTTTGTAACTTTGAGTCCTTACGAGAGACTCTGAATATGACTATAGCCTAATTGAATTGCAGTCCACACAGCTACCAAGAGATGATTCCGAATTTGGCAATATTGTAGGAAAGTGGATAAGGGATTCGTGTGAACTCTTAATGAGTCGTTCTTCTCCATTGATACCAAAGGCTTGATACATACGCAGAGGCGTTGGATACGACCACAATTCTAGAGGAAAGTCATGATGAGATCGCAGCTTTCCCGGAAAAGAAGCAGATTTAGTAAAGAGTGCCAACTTTCGTACAGTTTGGCAGAGGTGAGATTGGAAGAGACCATGGAAGGTACTTTCTGGAGTACTTTAGCGGTAAATATTTAGACCCAAGATCGGTTGTATGGCATGCACTCAGAGGGACAGATGTCGCAATCAATGAATTTCTACCTTACGAGTGGCTATGTTAATTGGCCAGGAGATGTTCAGAGAAGCGTCAGAGCGGGGCTGTCTCAGTCATTATTCCTAACCGGGCTGTCGATCCGCGAGATTATAGAATTGGTGATCCACAGAGAAAATAAGGACCTAAGGGCAGAGGACGCCAGACCGTGGGCAGGAGGCAAGTATATATTCTTGCTCTGCCAGCTTTTGGTGCTCCGGCACCTTTTGACATTGAAGGATGTGTACCTCAATATCATTTATTTGCGATTTACGTTTTGGTGATTCGGATATCACGTTTCGATCAATTTGATTCTGATATTTTGATGACTAGTTTCATGATTGATATTTTCGTGCATATAGTATGCGCTTAATTCTGACTTATGCACTCGGTGCAGTTCACATGCGCTTTCAGTGCATTGATATGGGTTTTGTGCACGCAGTTGCACATGTTTATTATTTCATACACTTTAGTATACTTGATTTTGATTTCGTGCATGTTGTATACCGTTGACCTTGATTCATATATTTCGTATTCGTTTTTGTGCACCCTATTGCACTAGATGCTTTTGTACGGACCTGACGCACTTGATTTAGATTTTCGTGCACACTTGGCGCACTTGATGCGATTTTGTGCATAACAGATACACTTAATCGAGATTCTCATGCATATTAGTTGTACTTGGTTGAGATTTTCATGTACCCTAGATGCACTTGATATCGTTGTCGTGCACACCTGGTTCACTTGACAGATGCTTTCGTGCACACCCATTGCACTTAGTTTTCACTTTCGTGCTCATTTGTGGCACTTGGATTTGACATCGATTTCCATGCGCACCAGAAGCACGTGGTATTTTCATATGCACCTATTGAGGGTGATTTCCTCTTTTGAGCATCTTTTTTTATGATATATACTATATTATATAGTAACCGAGTAGGACTGGTTTGAGGACAGTACCCGAGTATCTTTAGCATGCATTGATATTTACCAAGAGGTTTTCAAAAAGGAGCTATAGTCTCACTATTTTCGTATGTGTCCATGAGTGACACGAACATTTACAAAGAAAACCCTTCTAAATCATTTTCAAAAGGCAGGACATATCTTAAGCAATATATATATATATATATATATATATATATATATATACACATATATTTCATCACAAATGAATGTCCGCTACTTGTGCCGTGATATATCCATCGCACGGTGATTTGAAAAGAATTTTGCATGCATTTTTATTCAGTTATTTAGACGATTTCACAAGGATGCGTACTATATATGTATTATCTTAAGTATATGACACTTGAATTAAACAATAGATTTTGAAACTTGCATATACATCATAGCTTCTATGAGTGGCATGACATTTGATGGAGTTTGATTATTTAGTTTTGCACTCGCACCATGCACATGCATTGCGCTATGATATATTTTACGTATTTGTGATTTCGGAGCCCTGTTGATTTGATTGATTTACTGAAATGTTTTAATATTTGGGAGGCTTAAATTTAAATTCGGGGACCAAATTTATTTAAGGGGGGAAGATTGTAACATTTCAGAAAATATAAAATATTATTTTTGAAAATTAAATAATAAAATAATAAATTTTATGAATATTATGCAAGTATGGAAATAAGTTTTAGTAAAATGGTATAATTATATACCTATATTTTGGAAAATATTTGGAAATTAATATGAATTATTAATTATGAAACCATTTATTTGATTTGGACATTTTATAAATTATTATACAATTATTTATATACAAGTTTATGTTAAACTTGATTAGTATATTACTAATTATGCATTAAACCAAATCCATTTTTTTTTTGTTAAAACCATGTTTAATGTGTCATGACATGTAACCTTGTGGTTTTGATTTGTATTATGGTTTTGTATTTGAAAAGGAAAGAGAAAAGGAAAAGAAAAAGAAAAGAAAAGAAAAATCAAGAGGACAAGGTGACATGGAAGCATGGGCATGAGAAAGAATATGAGAGAGTGAGAGAGATATTGTTACTAAAACAATTTATTTGGCTTTTCTTCATCTCATCTTTTCTTCATTTTCTTCCCTCATCCTTTTTCTTCATCTTCTCCTCCATTTTTCTCCAGCTCCTCTACCTTCACTGCCACCACAAACCACCCCAAAACATTATACAATCTTCACAAAAATTATTCATAAGCTCACTACAAGTATCATGGTGGGATCAGGTTGGAGTTTTGAGCACTTTGGACCACCAAAGAATTTTCTTGAGTTTCTTCCTAGAGGTAAAACACACACCTTTGTTTATGTGTTTAGTTTTCTAACCTCAACCACTTGTTTAGAGTAAAAAAGTTTAAGTTTTGGTGATCTTGAAAAATTCTAGGGTGATCTTTGATGGTTTAAAAGAGTAGTAGTGATATAGTAGAGGGCTTAGAGAGTGTTTACTAGCCTTTAGTGATAGAATTTCTGATCTGAAACGGATTTAGGATGTTCAAACACGAACTTTGAATTTTCCGATATCGGTTTTGTTGATATTGTAGTGATCAATTAGAATCTGGAATGACTCGAGGACTTTGAAAAATATATTGCAGATATAGTGAGATGTGCAAGCACATAGGAAGCCACCCGTGAAGCACGAGCACGCACTTCCTTCTCTTGGCCGCCAAAGTAATTGTTTTGGCCGCAAATTGCGGCCACTTAGGGGAGTTTGGGTTTGGTTTTTGGTCCATAGCTCTATCTTTATATAACTTGACCTACCCTATGTGTAAAATGTATTAATTTCACCTTAGGTAA